>OW052244.1:3663773-4913773 GCA_932526585.2 Philonthus cognatus
CAAAAACTAGGTATGTTGAAGTCACCACATATAATAACAGAATTGTGTTGGTTTATAATACGATCAAGTTCTTCAAAGAGTTGAATATACACATCTATGGGCTCCGAGGGAGCAATGTACACACAGATTAGACATAACATTGAGCACATAACAGAAACTTTTACACTAATAATCTCATAATTGTTAGTGGACGATTTGAAACAAAAATTACAAGAGAAGTTATTGCTGACCGCAATCATGACGCCGCCGCCTCTTCTATTTGCTCTGTCGCATCGAAACACTTGAAAACAATCCGGAAATAGCTCAGAATCATGTATATCATTTCTTAGCCAAGTCTCAGTGAACATTAGGAAATCATAGTTGGACGCGGCGACGTTATTAAAGAAAATATTAGTTTTTGTTGAGAGTCCACGAACATTTTGATAATATATGTGAGTATTGATGCGTTCCGTAATCCGTTGGGAAGTAATTAGTTTTCCGACAAAATCGACAAAGTACCACGGATATACTTCATTTTTATATTCGTTTCTCCTGCATCTCTGCGACGTTTGAATTCGTTTCTAGTTTCTGTTTCCTCTTCAATTTGGGATGGTGTACGGTCGTTTTTTATAGCTACCTTGTTGAAGTTGTTGCTTTGCTTTAAACGTCCTGAGTTTCGAAGGAGTTTAGAAGCATCGTCAGGTGAATGTAACATCACTTTTATAGGCCGACATTTACCGACAGTCTTAGTACCAAGACGAATGGATTGTTTAATAGCGGGTGGATCATTACTTATAGCATTGAATATATAATTTACCAAGTCTGAATCTTGGTCATTATTATCGTCACTCACGTTAAACAATATGATATTACGAGCCCGGTTATTTCTTTCTCTTATCTCATTCGTGATGGAATTTATGTCTAAGGCTGTTTTCATTGGGATAGCCCTTTCTGCATGCAATTGTGACAAATCATTACGTAAACTCATGTTTTCTTTTTCTAAGTTATTAATTTTCACATTTAAGGAGTCAAATTTTAGAGTTAAGTCAGCAAAGAGGGACTGCATCTCGCTTTTAATCTCGTTAAACTTAGCTTCAATTAATAGTTTTAAGTCTAAATTGGGCGTAGAGTTATCACACGCCGGTGTAGCAGGCTTAGCGATACCCATTTTACAAGAAATGCTACAAAACCATTTTTCGTCCTTATTTTCTTCGTCGCGGTAATATTTTAATTCAGACTCGGTGAGTTTTATACAGCTTCCGTGATACCATTTTGAACAGGGTCCGTTGCATTTAATAGCGGTGTGTAAGTGTTTAGGGTGCAAAGTAGCGTTACAAACAGTGCATATAGGGAACATAGCGATAATAAACAAAACAAACACAAAGAAAAAGGAAAAAAAAAACTGAACACAAATCTTCACACTACTCGGCCCGTCGTAGTGACTCACAATATAGACACAAACTCGGATTAAGATAGGCCACGGATAGGGGTCACACAAGAGAGACAAAGGTTAAATGGGATTTATTTTTTGTATTATTGGCGATGGAAATTTAATCGTTGATTTAATACCGTAAAATCAAAATAACGTAGTAATTAGCTTAAATAAGCCGTTGAAAGTCTAATAAAATCAATAACAAGGGTACTGATTACTTACTTGCACTGATTTGTTATTTATATGCCTCGAATACTATATAAATTTATTTATTTATCTCGTAGCTGCAGAAGATGCATACACGCTGCTTGACCGTTGGCTATGGCAAAATTGTTACGTGATTACTGTTCTAATAATTATAATTACTATGTAAAAGACAACTCTCCCATAACTATAATTACAATATTACTGTTCGAATAATTATGATTACAAAGTAATGACTTTTCCCATAATATAAATAAAACTATAAATGTAATGTAATTACATGTTACCCCAGCACTGCTATGAACAATAATTAAACTGATGTTGGTGAAACCAGCCTTTTAAGCAATTTAAGTCAATTCAACCCATAAGAAAAAACTTAATAACAAGTGCTATTCGTGTTAGAACATTCGATATTCGAGTTATTGAAGCTACTTAAAAAACAATGAGTAGTGGCAATGCGTATTCTTGTACAAAATTTCAAATAATGAAAAGCGTCACGCGTTGACTTATGGCTTCATTACTCCAGAATTATACACTCTCATTAAAACCACAAGAATTTTTCCATTTCTTTTCTCTCTCACTCTTTCTCTCTCTCCCATCCATTATAAAGATAGTGGCACTAAATTACGTTCGCACACAGAAATAGAAAGAATATTCCGGCGCTTCGCGTAGTTCTGCAGGCAATTACAGCAATTTATTTCACATCAGCACGTTTTTCTCCACGAAACGGTTAGTTTTACAAAATGTTAACCACCGCGCATTTTCACGAAACAAGATCGTGCTCGTTAACATTCACAGATTTCTCTTGTCACCACCAATTACACGTTACCACAATCGTTGAAATGTTAAAAAAAAACTATTGTTCTTACGAATTTGTTATTATAAGCAATTTGTGGTTGATTAAGAAAGGGCGATTTATGACGCACTGCGAACGAGCGTTCGTTTCTCTTGAATTAATTTCTCATTTCTTCATTCACAAGCGTTCTTTGTCTGCGTGGGGTCGATGCCTGCCCCCCAAAACAAAGCCCGAACTCGCGTTCGTTTCAATTTAGTCGAAAAGTAAGGGGCCTGTCTGGTTTTCTGTGTTTTTTTTGTGCTTTTTATTAAGGATTAAATGGGACGTGATGCTTTTGGAAGATGCATTCAATTCTTTTATGCACATATGAGTTCCTTATATAGAAGGGTGAATCGTTGTAAACAAGCTTTTACAATTTTGAGTGTATGAGGGTTTTCAGCAGGGTTCGGACGATATATCACGATATTTATCATGATTAAAGCTTGGATTATTAAGCAAACGGTTTATGCTGAAAATTAAAAGCATCAACATAATTAATAAAATGTGTACGAATTATAAACAGTCATTTCACATATTTTTTTAAGCTTTTTTTTTCGGTTTTTTTCGGTTTTGTGCTTATTTTGCAAGTGAAAATAACTCAAAAACTATTATTGGGGTATATTTTGATTTTAACATATTTTAAAAGACCAATAATTGTGTGATATGCACACCAAGTTTAATTAAAATATCTTAAATAATATCCAAGTTAGTCTTGAAATTTCTATATCACTCAAAACAGAGCTGGGACGAATCCTCGTAAAAAGGATTCGAATCTCGGATCCGAATCACCTAATATGATTCGAATCACGAATACTCGAATAAAGGATTCGTAAAAGATAAATATGATTCGAATCAAAGATTCGAATCCTGTTTTTTCGAATCACGAATACAAATTCTTTAAGAATAAATTTGATATTTTTTTTCAACCATTGATATATAAATATCGTTATCAGTTGTTTTAACAAAAATATTTAAAACCTAATTATTTATTAACACTGAACATCGTTAATAACAGACTAAACATCTGATTCCCTGTTACTCTGATTAAAGATGTATTTGTGTGTTTCTGAACTTCACTTCAAATCAGTGTTTTGGACGCGTGGCGCATGAAGTAAAATTTCGAGTTTAGAAAAGCCCCGTGAAAATTTGTCTCGGGTCGCTGCGCGACCCTCGACAAATTTTCACGGGGCTTTTCTAAACTCGAAATTTTACTTCATGCTTAGTCTGGGAGTGGAAAACACTCATTTAGTGCTTCAAATTGAACTCTGTTATAAAATCGACGAATGCCTGAGAATTACGCAGATAAAAAATTCACTGAGTATCATTAAAATAAATTGACCAAAACACTAACACAAAAGCCATATGACATTATTAAATTAGTCAAAATCAGCAGACAAATTACAAAACACATACAAATTTATAAAATTAACTTAAATATTTAACAAAAACAATGAAAACAATTTTACTTCATGCGCCACGCGTATAAAACGCTGATTTAAAGTAAAGTTAAAAATGCGCTGAAAATCAACCCAACTCCGATATTTTTCAAAATTGGATGTTTTCTTTCCTATCCATGCTGTAAACCTTCAGATATATTTGTTTTCTTGTAAAAAAACTTCGATTTAATGTAGTCCTTCGGTCTCCGTAGACCACGATTGGTCCTTCGAGCTGTAGCCTTTGTAAAATGGTAATAAACTTAGTAATCTAGAGTGATCCTTCAATTTGAAACTTCTAAGAACGAGTGTTGTCCACTTCCAGACTAAGCATGAAGTAAAATTTCGAGTTTAGAAAAGCCCCGCGTAGAAAATTTGTCGAGGGTCGCGCAGCGACCCGAGACAAATTTTCACGGGGCTTTTCTAAACTCGAAATTTTACTTCATGCGCCACGCGTATAAAACACTGATTTTAAGTGAAGTTAAAAATATACTATTAAGGTTGGAAATTTTTCGTGGTTAAGTAACGACAATATTCCTGATGAGAAACTGCTAACCGTGCTCGCGTTGGTTCACCTGAATCCACACGTGAGCATTCGAGAAATCGAAAAGGAGGCTGGTATACCAAAATCTACAGCCCACCGTCTATTAAAATTGGTCAAACACTACCCGTACCACATCTCGCTGAATCAGTCGTTGACGAATGAGGCCCTCGCTGTAAGACTGAACTTCTGCAACTGGGCTCGACGCAAAATTACAAGAGACCCAAGGTTCTTTCACCGTGTTATGTTCTCTCACGAAGCAACTTTTCAAAACGTTGGCATTGTTAATCGGTAAGTGATAAAAAAACATATGAAACGTTCAAAACATTAAACAAGCACGAAAATTGTTTTCCAAATTGTTTTAGAAATTGGTGTGTTAGTGGTTCCCAAACTGTGCGCCGTGGGAAAATAAGCTGGTAGTTGAATTTGTCTAGTGCTGTCGGTTCACCGCGCACGGTGTTAAACACACGGCAAAAATGTTTTGACTTGGAGCCCGCAGAAAAAGTGATACATTAAGGGCGCCGCTAACCCAAAAAGTTTGGGAAACACTGGTGTAAGTAGTTTCAGAGTATTTAATGTCACATACATATTATAAGGGTAGTTATTACCTCTTTTTTTGCTCAAAGTGGCCGGAATAAGTCTGTGCTTCTAGAGTTAATCATGTGTTTATCCAATACATTCCAATGCGTTTATGGAAAATGGAAAAAAGAGTATGTGTACTTAAGGATTAAGGATTATTTGGCGGGAGGGCAGCAGCAGCTGCACCCACTTAGGCCACAGTCGGGCCCGTTGTAGTGCCTCCCCCCTGATGGTTAGACCCATCCCGCACAGTCGGCAATTGCCAGGATCTGTGCGGGTGACCATTGCCATCCGGGTCCTTCACGATTTGGGGCTTTTTCCCTTAGTAACGTGGTTCTTATTTTTGACAGCGCCGGACACGCGTGAAGAATGTGTCTCGCTGTTTCTTCTTCTTCGTTGCATCCTCGACAAATGTCATCACTGGTGATTCCCATTTTTGCGAGGTGATGCTGGAAGTTGTAGTGACCAGTAATGTAGCCGGTTAGGATTCGTAGTTTCTGTTTTGTGAGTTTTAGAAGCTTCTTTGTTGTTTGGCCGTCGGGTTCCAACAGGTATGTCTTTGTTTGGCTGCATGTTGTGAGGTTTGTCCATCTCTCTTTATGTTTCGCAGTATTGAACTCTAGCATGCGTTTGGCTAAGGACCTAGGGGATAGTCCTATTTCTGCACGGTTTGTTGTAATTTTCGATGCTTCTCGTGCTAGTTCGTCTGCGTTATTGTTGCCCTGGCTGTTATCGTGTCCTTTCGTCCACGTTAGTGTTATGCGGTTGGAATTTGCTACTTTGTTCAAGGTTTCTACGCATTTATGTATTAGTTCAGATGTTATTCTGAACTTGTCTAGAGCTGCCAGTGCGGCTTTGCTGTCAGTGACGATAGTTATATTCTGGTCACTGATGTTTCTGTCTTTTATAATTTTAGCACTCTCTAGGATTGCGTAAATTTCAGTCTGTGTTGCAGTAGCATGTGCTGTTATCGGAAGACGTTTTCGCACAGCTAAGTCCTCTGAGTATATCCCTGCTCCACAGCCTGTCTTAGTCTTGGATCCGTCTGTGAACACTACATAGTCCGGTGGTGTTGTTTGTGGGTCCGTGTTCACGACGTATTTCTTTTTGAAGATGTATTGGGGTATCTTCTGGTCTATTTTGCTTCTCAGCATGGGTGGTCCCCATTTGAGTATGCTTCCGTGGCCGTCGGGCGTAGTTTGGTCTGACCATGTGTTCATGGCTCTCAGTCTTTCTGCGGTTAGTCTCGCCGTGCTCTTGATGTGGATATCAAGAGGTGGGAGACTTAGTATTATTTCCATTGCAGCGGTTGGTGTTGTTCTGAAGGCTCCGGTTGTGCACGTACATGCCAGCCTTTGTATGTGATTTAATTTCAGTTTTGCTCCTTGTTGGTTAGTCCGTGACCACCAGACTAGGGCTCCGTATTCGAGCGCTGGTCTGATAATACCTGTGTATATCCACAACGCTATCTTTGGAGATAGTCCCCAGGTATTGCCAATGGCCCTTCTGCATTGCCAGAAAGCCCTGCTTGCTTTCTCAGTTTTGTGTTCTAGGTGTTTGGCCCAGTTAAGTTTTGAGTCTAGATAGATTCCTAGGTATTTGACTTCCTTTGATAGCTTCAATTGGGTCTTGGATAGTTTTGGTAGTGTGTGAGTTTCTATCTTATGTTTCTTTGTAAACATCACTACTTCTGTTTTTGTGGGGTTAACCGATAACTGGTTGGTGTTGCACCAGTCTTCCACTGTTTTTAGTGCTTCCTGCATTCTGTTGCATAGGAAGTTCTCGTATTTCCCGTTGAGGAGTATTGCTATGTCATCCGCGTATCCTACAGTGTAGAACCCCTGGATGTTGAGTTTTGTGATCAGTTCGTCCACCAAGAGTGTCCACAGGAGTGGGGATAGGACCCCCCCCCCCCCTGCGGGCAGCCCCTGGTGACCGACGCTGATATTGTGACATCTGCTAGTGATGCTGTTACGTGTCTGCTGCGGAGCATGTTTCCTATCCATCCGCAAAGCATGTTGTTAACACCGGTTCTGTTGAGTGCTTCCCCGATTTTTTGGAAGGATGCTTTGTCGAAAGCACCTTCAATATCGATAAATGTACCTAATGTGGTCATCTTGTTTGTTATCGCCTTTTCTATTCTTGAAACTACAAGATGTAGAGCAGATTCTGTGCTTTTGCCTGGCGTGTAGGCGTGTTGGTTTTGGTGGATCGGCCTAGATTTGAGGACATTGTCCCTAATGTGTCGATCGCATAGTTTCTCCAATGCCTTTAGCATGAATGAAGATAAACTGATCGGTCTAAATGATTTTGCGTTCGTATAGTCGTTCCTGCATGGCTTAGGAATGAATACTACTTTTACCATTCTCCATAACCTGGGGATGTAGCGGTGCGTGAGGCAGCCGCGGTAGACGGCTTCCAGCACAGCCACAAGCGCAGGTGATCCCCATTGAAGTAGGGCCGGGTAGATGCCGTCCGGGCCTGGGGATTTGTATGGTTTGAATGATTTGATTGCCCAAGTTATGGTTTGATTCGTAACTATTTCCATAGCTAGCTTCTTGTCATCTTCATCTGCTTCTCTTTCGTGTGGGTCGTCTGCAGACGTTTCGATTTCTAGCGTTTCACAACCGGGGAAGTGTGTTTGTAACATTAGTTGGAGTGTCTCGTTTTCATTTGAGGTGAGTTCTCCGTCTACTTTCTTGATGCTTCCAAGGTAGTGTGGGTCCTTGGATAGCACTTTTTTGAGCCTGGCAGCTTTACTCGTCGACTCTATGTCCTCGCAGTACTTCCTCCAGGATTGTCTTTGTCTGCTGCGCACTTCGTTTTTGTAGATGCGTTGGTGTGATTTGTACGCATCCCAGTCGGTTTTTAATTTACTATTTTTAGCCTTGTTGAATAGTTTTCGGGTTTTCGTTCTCATGTCCTCAAGGTGGGTATTCCACCATGGTGTTTTCCTCTGTTGTTTGGAGGTGCTTAATGGACATGATTCGGTGTAGACATCGATGAGAGCAGAAGTTAGTTTAGTTACTGCTTCTTCGATTTCATGCGTGTTGTGGTATATATCATCAGTATTTAGGTGGCCTAGTCCTGCCTCGAGAAGGTCTCGATACTTGGACCTGTTTGTTCTGCGAGGGTTTCTGTACTTGACCGCTTTTTCATACTTGTCGGTTTGTATCGTATAAGTTATCCATCGGTGATCTGACATGGTTGCCTCTCCGTGCACCCTCCAGTTCACCGTGGTGTGTGTTATGTCTTGTGATACCAGTGTGATATCAATCACTTCCTGTCTCACTGCGTTTATGAATGTTGGTTCATTGCCTTTGTTTAGGATATTTAGAGATGTGCCCATGAGGTATTCCAACAGGGCCTCACCTCTTTGGTTAATATTGGTGCTGCCCCAAACGGTATGGTGCGCGTTGGCGTCGCAGCCAATTATCATATATTTGCCTTGTGCCTCACAGCGTGTTACCATATTTTCTAGTTCTTGTGTGGGGGGGTTATACTGTGAGTCATAAGGTTGGTAGGCCGAAGCCAGGTAGATTTCGGTGCCCCCGAGCCTTACAACCGTTAAGTCTCCACTTGTCATGTCCGGTACGAGGTAACCGATGACACTTGGAGGAAGGTATATACAGGTTCGGGGTCTATCCGTACTATTTCCGTATAGGATTTTTCCAGGTAGGTTTCCAAAGCCTGCTATTTTCCTATTGACTATCCAGGGTTCCTGGATAAGTGCAATGGTGTTATTTGTTTTATTTAAGTGGTTGCAGATTGTGGTTACCGCCAATCTGCAGTGTTGTAGGTTTGCCTGTATTATGTTAATAGGTTTGGGATACATCTTGTTATTGGACTTTGTTTTTGATGTGGTGTTAGTAAGCATTAGTGTTCAGAAGAAGGTTGCTCACCTGGTTTTTAGGAGGTTCCCTTTTTTTCTTGTCTGAGGGGGAACTCCTGGTGTTGTGGTGGTTAGTGTTGGGTTGGTGGAGGGGATGTTGTTGGGTCCGCCTCCTCCATTTCCTCGTCCACCACTGTAGTTGGGGGTGGGTTCGCGATGACCGTCACCTCCTTATTGATCTCCTCTTCCGGGGTTGTCGGTGTGGGGTCCTCGTCCATCGAGTCGGCCCCCGTTTCCTTGGGTGTGGATTGGGCCGCCGGCGAGGGGCCCGAGGAGACCTCTTGCTTCTCCTCGCCCCCCCCCCCCCCCCCACCGCCCTCCCTGCTCAATCTTAGGTTCACCGTGGTGAATCCGAGATAGAGGCGATTTCTCCCCTCCCTCTCGGACTCCCTTAGCTGTTTTGTGTCGTCCTCTGGGATTCCGACGACTAGTAGGTAGCCTTCCTCCTTTCTTTCGTGGTGGAAGGTGGGCCATTTCCCGATGTTGAGGGTTGGGTTTAGGATGGCTAGTTCCTCTATGATAGCCTCCTTGTCTTCGTACACTATGGGTGGCGTCGCCGGCACCCATAGTGAAGCTTTCGTGAATTTAGGTAGCTGGTCTAGACCAACTACCTTAAGTTTGGCTCCCTCCCAGGGAGTTAGGGTGGGCACCGTTCTCCTCAGCCAGTCGAGGGTTCTTTCGTCGGCACACGACATCCTCAGGATTTCTCCTAAGTGGCTGAGTCCCGTGAATCGGGGTGCCCACTCTCCTAATTTCGTGGCCTTAACCACGGTGATGTGTTTGGAGCGGAGACCCAGTTGGATTTTCTGTGCCTCCTCTTCGTTAACTTTGCCATAGAGGTTGTCCTCGTTTACGAGGGCAACCTTTAGGGTTTTTTCAGCCGCTTCCTTGTAGCTCATTGATGGTGAGCCCGGTAGCTGGCTCGTGCTGGTGTTTGTGATTTTGGAAGAGTGCCCTTCCCTGGGTTTTTTTAGGACCCTGGGGGACTTGGTGTCATCGCGACCCCTCTTCTTAATGTTTTGGCGGCGTCTGGCTTCAGCGCCGGTTACTTTGCCGTTTCCACGGCGAATATTGGTAGGTTTGCCTACGTCATCCCTTCCCCTCAAGAGCGGTGATGTGTGTGCCAGTGGGGGGCGCGTGCGCCCACCCTTCTGGTTTATTCTGGTGTCAGGAGGTGGGGAACCCGTAGGCTCTACCCTTCCTCTTGACGTGCTTGGGAGTGGGGGGTCCGAAGACCCGCCCTTCTCCGTATTGAGTAGGGGATCCGAAGACCTGCCCTTCTCTGCTTTATGCTCTTGGGGAGTTGGTCTGCCGTCTGCGTCCCCTACCTGTTTTTGTTTTGTGTTATTTTGTTTTTTAATTGTAGACATTTTGGTCCCACGAAAGGCTGCGCAGAGCCCCGCTTGCGCAGGTAAGGCTATATGAAACCGGGGGTCGCCCGTTCCCCGGAGTATGTGTACTTAATTACGTTATGTCTGTTCATAGACACAACAGCCATTATTGCAGTGATGAAAACCCCCATCGGGTTCGATCGATTGATCACCAAGATCACCAACATCGTTGGAGTGTCAACGTTTGGTGCGGCATCGTCGATTCGCAGATCATTGGTCCTTGTGGTGTATTGAAATGAATTCAATTTACTTTATAGTTTTTTGCTCTCAATGTTTTTTGTGTACGATGCCAGTTGTGCATTCGCATCGCCAGTCTGTAATGAGCTGAGGTGGAATAAAGACGTATAAAGGTTTATCGGTGTATTATTTAAAATAACTAATTAGTGTCTGACTGACAAGTTCGGTAGGACACAACAGTCCTCATTTCTTTGAAAAGACGTTGAATGGGGAACGATATCTGCGTTTCTTGCAATTAGACTTTCCTGCGCATCTAGATGACGTGTCCCTCCTAACCAGATTGACCATGTGGTTCCAGCATGATGGCGCGCCGCTACATTGGGCTCAACATATGCGAAATTTTCTTGACAAGACATATCCGCGAAAGTGGATTGGTCGTGGAGGACCAGTACAGTGGCCACCCAGATCACCGGATTAACAAGCGCCAGACTTTTTTTTGTGGGGTTACACCAAAGGTGTATTCCGTGAACCGCCAACAACACGTGAAAACATGAAAGACCGCATAAGGGAAGCGTGCAGGGCTATAACCCCTCCTACGTTGGAAGCGACTGTGCGAAACTTTGAAAAAAGAGTAAATATCTGTATTGGGAACAATGGCGGTCACTTCGAACACCTTATAAAACATTAGATCCCACCTAAATCTTGCTTTAATCTTACTTAAAATGTTGAACCATAAGTGACTTGAAAACCAAATCAAGGCCCAAAATTTAAGCATTTTATTCACAGAAAACTTTTGATTCAACAACAGCATGATTTCCATCTACTAGGAATTTCCTACCAACACAATTTTTTTGGTAAGCAATTATTCAAAAATGGTTAAAAGATATTTAAATTTGAGCTGAAAATGTCCATCTCAAATTTCAAAGATTCTTTCTCTGTCTCTCTCTCTCATCTCTCACTTTTCTGACTCATTCACAAGATTCACAGAAAACTTTTGATTCAACAACAGCATGATTTCCATCTACTAGGAATTTCCTACCAACACAATTTTTTTGGTAAGCAATTATTCAAAAATGGTTAAAAGATATTTAAATTTGAGCTGAAAATGTCCATCTCAAATTTCAAAGATTCTTTCTCTGTCTCTCTCTCTCATCTCTCACTTTTCTCACTCATTCACAAGATGTGAAGGTCAGTTCATGAAGGTGAATTACGTATTTTACAAACATAGCCCGTGCCCTAACTTTACTTTGTCGTTTTGATTTTCAATGAAAAATTAGGAGTTTCTTTGAAGTCAACAAACTTTGCACCCTTCCCCACCTACATGGGCGTTCATTTTAAGTGACTTAGGAATTTTTTAAGAATTAATTGTCTGCCAAACACTAGTTTCATGTTTTATCGAAGAAAATCAAATTTATCAAATTTTGTCGATTGCAGCGCCACCTGTTGCAAATAACAAACAAGTTCTCAGATAAAACCTACCTAGTATTTTATGCTCTTTTTGAATCTGCAATAAAAATTGGGAGTTCCTATTTAAGATTTCAAAGTCACCCCTATTATCCACCCCTTGGGGGTCGAGGGGTGAAATTTATGAAAGAATCGGACGTCCCCCTGCGAACCACAAAACTTTTCATTCGGCAACTTTCTCGATTGGACGCACTCATTTTGAGATATTCCCCTGTTAAAATTAAAATGGGACACCTTGTATATCATGGATATTTATCTAATACACAAAAAAATAAATCGCGCGTCGTCGGGTACTCTCCCGTTTCTCGAATATTCTCAGTTGCAGTTTTTTTTAATTAATTGATGAATTGTTAACAGCTAATGAGACAACAGCGGCTTTCCAGAGGCATTTTTCATCGTTATACATTAACCCATTAACGGCAGAGCAATTATAGAGTTGACTTTAAAAGTTGATTTTTGGTAAAATTCTGCAATTCTCTTTATGATTTCTATGAATAAGTTATTAACTTTTTCGATTATTACTCATTAAAAAAAATACATCAGTGCGTTTCTAACTTCACAATATTTCAGTGTATTACACGCGTGGCGCATGAAGTAAAATTTCGAGTTTAGAAAAGCCCCTTGAAAATTTGTCTTGGGTCGCTGCGCGACCCTCAAAAAAAAAATCGAAAAGCCCCGTGAAAATTTGTCTCGGGTCGCTGCGCGACCCTCGACAAATTTTCTACGCGGGGCTTTTCTAAACTCGAAATTTTACTTCATGCTTAGTCTGGGAGTGGACAACACTCGTTCTTAGGAGTTTTAAATTGAAGGATCCCTCTAGATACTAAGTTAATTACCATTTCACAAAGGCTACAGCTCGAAGGACCAATCATGGCCTTCGGAGACCGAAGGACTACAGGGAATCGAAGTTTTTTTACAAGGAAACAAGGAATATCTGAAGATTTACAGCATATATAGGAAAGAAAACATCCAATTTTGAAAAATATCGAAGTTTGGTTGGTTTTCAGCGCATTTTTAACTTCACTTTAAATCAGCGTTTTATACGCGTGGCGCATGAAGTAAAATTTCGAGTTTAGAAAAGCCCCGTGAAAATTTGTCTCGGGTCGCTGCGCGACCCTCGACAAATTTTCTACGCGGGGCTTTTCTAAACTCGAAATTTTACTTCATGCTTAGTCTGGGAGCGGAAACACTCGTTCTAAACTTCATATTGCGCGTTTTTATAGAGTATTCGATTAATGACTGAAAATTTACAGTGTATACATTTTACATAATTAAAAGAAAAAATCACAGTATGTAGAATGTTTCTTTTGAATATGCAAAATTTATACTCTGTAAATTTTTAGGCATTAATCGGTTTTTTATAAAAACGTGCGATATAAAGTTTGGAACAAGTGTTTCCACTCCCAGACTAAGTATGAAGTAAAATTTCGAGTTTAGAAAAGCCCCGCATAGAAAATTTGTCGAGGGTCGCGCAGCGACCCGAGACAAATTTTCACGGGGCTTTTCTAAACTCGAAATTTTACTTCATGCGCCACACGTACAAAACACTGAAATATTGTGAAGTTAGAAATACACTAATGTATTTTTTTTTAATAAGTATTAATCGAAAAAATTTAATAACAAAATACTTACATTTATCTCCATATTTTTTCAAGTCAGGTCAATTAATATAATATATAAAATTAACTCATTTAAAATTTATAATGTTGCGTGTATGCACCAATGGCGCTTAATGGGTTAAATGTAGGCTATAAAAATGGTGATGTGTCCATCATAGTACTTTCCCCCGTAAATTGCGTATTAAATCACTTTTAAAATATTTGTAGCATTATTATTTTCAAAATGTCTTTAACTTTTTGATAACTACAACTTTTATTTGAAACATTTTTCAATTGTATCAACACATACACTGAGACAAACCAATGATTAGATAAAAGAACATTATTTATTAATTATCTCAAAAACTAAGAGTGCTATGACAAAAAGTGAAGATACAAAAAATCTTTAGTTTTTCATTTCCTACAACTTTTATTTGAAACATTTTTCAATTGTATCGACACATATACTGTCACACACCAATAACTAGATAAAACACACAACTTTTGAAATATCTCAAAAACTAAGAGTGCTATGACAAAAAGTAAGTGAACAATACATCTTCATTTTGTTATTATCTACAACTTTTATTTGAAAGATTTTTTTGTTTGATGAACATTTATTGAAAAAATCTGAAAAAACTGAAAAACGCTACGAGTAAAGTACCACTTCCGGTTTTCCGATTTTCAGTTCTTCCGATTGTATCAAAAAGCTTAAGTTTCAAGTTTCATCTCGATATCTTTAGCGGTTTTTGCGGTACAGCGCACACAGACTCACACACAGACACACAGACGGACAGACATTTTTCAAAAATGGTCTTATTCGACACAGGGGACCTCAAAACGGATATTTCCGCAAAAATTTTTGATTCGTAAATTTTCACGAAAACAATACTTTCCCTTTGTATTACATACGGGGGAAAGTAAAAAATATACAAATCAATTCTAGAAAAATTAGCTTAGACTTATGAGTCTATAATTACTATGAGAATTAAAAAAATCGGTTCATTGAATTTTAATTAAAAAACTATTCAGTGTGTATCAGCCAAACGGAATAAATTCGATAATAAATAAATGGGGGCGTAATCGAAAAAAACGCTCGGACACGTCGATTGGTATTTTTAGTTACGCATTTTTTTCAACATAAACTTTTTATACAGGGTGTGTCATGTAACAGTGGCGAATACCAACTTTCTTATTTTAAATGCTACACCCTTTATGTTATTCAATTTTCGGATTCTTCGGAAAATTCTAGACATATTTTATGTACAATGTCCTATGTCTATTTTCAACTGTTTCGGAAATTTTAAGTGTTTTCAGATTTATTGCAAAAATTAACATTAAAAAAAAAATTATTTGGCTACAACACACTCAATAATTATTTCCCGTTTAGGTCTTGATAATGAGAAAGTAAGCAAAAACCATTTCAGCGATATGAAATAAACATAATTTATAAATACTTTTGTTTACTTTTGTTAAAACGCCTGGCCTTTGTATATTGTTTTCTGCCTGCATGACAGTTCAGTTATCAGTACTATAGTCATTTGAGTTTCGTTAACTGCATATCAGAAAAATGGTTGATTTAACAGAAATGCACAAAATAACAATTTTGTTTTTGTTGTGTTAAGTTTTGCAATAAATCTGAAAATAAATCTTAATATTTCCGAAACAGTTGAAGATAGGTAAAGGACATTGTACCATGAAATATGTCTAGAATTTTTCGAAGAATCAAAAAATTGAATAATATACATGGTGTTGCATTTATAATAAGAAAGTTGGTATTGCGCACTGTTACATGACACACCCTGTATAAAACGTTTTTGTTGAAAAAAATGCGCAACTAAATATACCAATCGACGTGTCCAAACTTTTTTTTGAAGACGCCACCATTTATCTATTATCGAATTTATTCCATTTGGCTGATACACACTGTATATCAGTGACGGCTCGTGATCCAATGAAGTGGTTCGGCCGAATGTATTTTAGCGCACGCGCACTGAGACAAAACGGCCAGCCGTACTGAACCATACACCTTCGCTAGAACGATTCTTTAAATTAAATAATTTCGCCCGACTTTAAAAAATAGAAAGAGAATATTCTCTGAATTACAATAATATTTTTCAACATGTTATATACATAATAATGTTATATAATTATAGTTATATAATGATATATTTCACATAATCTTCCTAAAATACCAGGTAATATTTTGTAAATTACGATTAGGTAACTATTTAATGATTGTTCGCATTTTTAGATCACATCAGTTGTTTAACGATATTTAAAAATGCGAGATATGTTCTGATTTGTTAAATAAAATTAAAGACGAATATTATGTTTTAACTGTTTTTCAATACCGGTTAATTGTTGGCCTTAATGACCAATTTGTATTTAAGTAAACGCCTATTTTACTTTTAAATTAAATAATATGAAAATAATCAGAAATACATTTTTAAATAAATCCACTAGTTATAGAATAAAAATCTGTGATGTATAACGTAACCGAATTTGAAGTGTGCATTGACACAGGCATCGGTGTATTGTGTGGATGAACCAGTGTTCCTATCTCTAGACAACCAGATGTCTAAAAATGTCACTTAAAAAATCACCAGAAATCACCGGTTTTTATATTTTGTTATAACATCAATAATATAAAAACATATTAATAAAATTTGAAAAAATAGTTCTTTATTTATTAAAGTTAAAATATACAAAAATTCTGGAATAACTAAAGATCCATTGTTCTATAGTTATATTAGATTATTATAATTATATATTATTGTAATAACAGTGTTCCCAGAATTGGACCCCGATGAACGAACACCTCATAATATGATATGAAAGGAACGTTTTTCGAAAACTTTCAAACATAATCTGCCTACAGGGTGATTCATTAGCCTCTTTACAAACTTCAGCAATGAAAAGTACTTTTAATTTTACGACGAAATGTTCAATAAACGCAGGTTATGTCTTTCTTTGTTCAGTAGTTATAGCGCATTTAAAATAAATAATAAAAGTGGCCAATTGCAGCTTCTAATGAGTGTTTGCAGTCGTTGATTAGGCATGAAGTAAAATAATAAAAAAATATGTCATATTAGTTGGATAAACAATTATAAGTTCGAAACATGTGTAATAAATTCGATTTTTCGCTCTAGTGCTTTAAAAATTAAGTATCGCGCGTGGGATTAATTGAGTTGACAGGTGCTGTAAGTGAGGTTAGGTTAGGTTCACGTTTCCGCGATTCAATTCGATTATCTCACAAACGGAGCGTGCTATGGAAACAATTGTTTTGGCGAAAATGTAGAAAATTTGATGCTGAAAGTCTTTTGTCTGAAACATTTTTTTTTATTTTGTACAACAATCGAAATATCGTTGGATAAACAATTATACGTTTTGGAAATGTGCTCTAGGGCTTTAAAAGTTTAGAATCAAGAGTGGGATTGTTTGAGTTGACAGGAACTTTGAGTAGGGTTAGGTTAGGTTTACGTTTTCGCGAATCAAGTCGATCATCTCGTAAACGAAGCGTGCTATGTAAAAAAATTGATATCGTTGGATAATGCAATGATTAATTAGTTGAGTTTGTGTTTGAATATTTTTAATAAATTCAATTTTTGCGCTAGAGTTCTAAAAACTTGGATTTAGGTGTACGATTAATCGGAGTTTAATTTACAGAACTAATCTAAATCGAGACTTAGTTTGAATTTATTGAATTTTAGAATGCATTTACTATTTTTGCAAGATTAGATTATTAAGGAAATCTCGGATTTGTTGAAATCAGCAGGGATTGGGGGATGAATGAGCTTTGTGTTAGAGTTGAAAAAAGCAAAATCGAGCTGTTTTTGGCTGAATTACAAACGCTCAAAATTCGATTAAAGATGTGTTGATTTAAGTTATTGTATTCTTTGTCCAGATAAAGGAAAAAAAAACTTAAATATTGATTTCAATTTTTTGTTACAACTTTTGTGAATTGACAAGAAATAAATACAAATCTGTAAAATTTCACGTTAGTTTTCTCGATTGTAAATTATTCTTTCGTTCTATGGAATTACTGAATTACAAAAACGCTTTGAAAAACAAACAAAAATTGCTGGAATGTCTATTACATTCAAAAATATCTCTCAAATAAATTCAATTACAAAACTATAAAATATAATCTATCGTTTTTTTTTTTGCTGATGCGACCAATAATATCTATAATTTAATATTTGAACGAAAATATTTTACATAATAACAAACAATAATTAATAATTATAAATTGAGATTTTGTAAATCAAGAAAAATCTCGAAATATCTAAAATCTGATGAGAATCTTGATATCTTGAAAATCTGATAAGAATTTTATAAATTGACGAAAATGTCGAAATATCGAATATCTCGACAATTTGAAAATCTTTACGGTCCACTCCCAGGCTAAGCATGAAGTAAAATTTCGAGTTTAGAAAAGCCCTGTGAAAATTTGTCGAGGGTCGCGCAGCGACCCGAGACAAATTTTCTGGGCTTTTCTAAACTCGAAATTTTACTTCATGCGCCACGCGCATAAAACACAGATTTTAAGTGAAGTTAGAATATACATAAATTTAACAATATTATAGTGTTTTATGCGCGTGGAGCATGAAGTAAAATTTCGAGTTTAGAAAAGCCCAGAAAATTTGTCTCGGGTAGCTGCGCGACCCGAGACTAATTTTCACGGGGCTTTTCTAAACTCGAAATTTTACTCCATGCTTAGTCTGGGAGTGTAAAACACTTGTTTAAAGCTTTAAATAGAACTTTAAAAAAAACAGGGAATTTCCGCAATTGTTGTATCAATTTCATGGTATGTCATTATTTTTGTAAAATAACATTACGTTTTCTTAATTATTTTAGGTGTAAATTTTCTGACATTCGTTAATTTTTTTAAAGAGTTCAATTTGAAGCTTTAAAGGAGTGTTTTCCACTCCCAGGCTAAGCATGAAGTAAAATTTCGAGTTTAGAAAAGCCCCGTGAAAATTTGTCGAGGGTCGCGCAGCGACCCGAGACAAATTTTTTGGGCTTTTCTAAACTCGAAATTTTACTTCATGCGCCACGCGCATAAAACACAGATTTTAAGTGAAGTTAGAATATACATAAATTTAACAATATTATAGTGTTTTATACGCGTGGCGCATGAAGTAAAATTTCGAGTTTAGAAAAGCCCAGAAAATTTGTCTCGGGTCGCTGCGCGACCCTCGACAAATTTTCACGGGGCTTTTCTAAACTCGAAATTTTACTCCATGCTTAGTCTGGGAGTGTAAAACACTTGTTTAAAGCTTTAAATTGAACTTAAAAAAAAAACAGGGAATATCCGCAATTGTTGTATCAATTTCATGGTATCTCATTATTTTTGTAAAATAACATTACGTTTTCTTAATTATTTTAGCTGTAAATTTTCTGACATTCGTTAATTTTTTTAAAGAGTCCAATTTGAAGCTTTAAAGGAGTGTTTTCCACTTCCAGGCTAAGCATGAAGTAAAATTTCGAGTTTAGAAAAGCCCCGTGAACATTTTCTGGGCTTTTCTAAACTCGAAATTTTACTTCATGCGCCACGCGTATAAAACACAGATTTTAAGCGAAGTTAGAATATACATAAGTTTGACAATATTATAGAAACTGCACTGATCTTGTGACGACGAAGCGTTAATCTTTATAATCTGAAAATCTACGGCTGGCCGATTTTGCAGATACAAAGTTGCTTAGTAAACATATATTAAATTAAAATAAATTTCTACATTTATCGGCCTCATGCTGAGTGCTTATTATTATTATTAGCCTGCTATATATTTATTACATAAAATGCGCAATATTTATTTCTGAGAAAATAAAAATTTATAATTTTTGCTCAATCAAATTTACCGGTACGGCCCGGCCGACCCTGCCGTCCCTGACGAGCCGTCACTGCTGTATATTAGTTCATTGACTTTTGCATATAAATCGTCAATTTACGAACCCAATATGTCGAAAATAATGTTATACTTACACAATTACAAACCGATAAATATCAACACACATAATTTACCAGTGCAAACGTTACATTTCAAAATATTTGTAGTCGTTCGGAACGTGTTCTCCGTCTCACTTAATTGCGGCAATTTGTTTTAATCAGGGCGAATTGTTGCCCCATTATGCAACGGATTTCTCAGACGACGAGAGCTTTACTTACCGTGGTCGAATGAATGCCCATTCAATCCGGTCGCTGCGAAATTGCGAGTTTGTGTTTCAAAACTAGCCAGAAGCGATTGCCCAAATTCGCTTACCGCAAGATTTTCAGTTGTTGTCTCCTCACGAATGATGCCACCACGGTTTTACAACTCATAGTAATATTGGTCACGGGTTCTGATTTTGATTAGCACAGTGTATTGTTTCGAATCGTTGAATAAAATTGAATTGATTATTGCAAAAAAAGTTACATAAACTTGTGTTTAGATTTCCTTATCTACCTTTTCAATACATGAAATTTTACTACGGGTGTGAAGTTAGCAATAGATTTTAAATTTATACTTGAGGCCAAGTATTGCAGATAAAAATCTAAATTAACTATTAATCAATAAAGGATAGATTACTTTAATAACTATTCATAATATCACCCCAAATTTTCAACCCCTACATTTTTAAAGTACCCCTAAAATTAAAACAATTTTTAAATTAAATTTGACAACTTTCTAAATGTTCTATAAGAAAGATAAGCGCATATCTGGATTCAGCATACATCAATTAACAAAACTAAACAATAAAATTAGGATCACCACCCCCGAAACATAGAAAAAAAAATCTTCCCCTAACACAGTTTTTATCCGAGATAAGTTCCATAAGTTGGTCCGGAGGGGTGGTCCTAATTTTATTGTTTAGTTTTGTTAACTGGTATGCTAGAACCAAAAATGGCCTTAGTTTGTTAATGGAACTTATAGTTTGTCGCAAAACTCGAAAAGAAAATGGAAATTATTTCGAATGTAAACAGTCTCAGGGGAAGGTTTTTTTCTCTATGTTTGGGGGTGGTGATCCTAATTTTATTGTTTAGTTTAGTTAATTGATGTACGCTGAATCCAAAAATGGCCTTAGTTTGTTTATGGAACTTGTAGTTTGTCGCAAAACTCGAAATGAAAATTATCTCGGATAAAAACTGTGCTGGGGGAAGATTTCTTTTTTATGTTCTGGGGGTGGTGATCCTAATTTTATTGTTTAGTTTTGTTAATTGATGTATGCTGAATCTAAAAATGGCCTTAGTTTGTTTATGGAACTTATAGTTTGTCGCAAAACTCGAAATGAAAATGGAAATTATCTCGGATAAAAACTGTGCTGGGGGAAGACTTCTTTTTCTATGTTCCGGGGGTAGTGATCTTAATTTTATTGTTTAGTTTTGTAAATTGATATATGCTGAATCTAAAAATGGCCTTAGTTTGTTTATGGAACTTATAGTTTGTCGCAAAACTCGAAATAAAAATTGAAATTATCTCGGATAAAAACTGTGCTGGGGGAAGATTTGTTTTTCTATGTTCCGTGGGTGGTGATCCTAATTTTATTGTTTAGTTTTGTTAATTGATGTATGCTGAATCCAAAAATGGCCTTACTTTGTTTATGGAACATATATATAGTTTGTAGCAAAACTCGAAAGAAAATGGAAATTATCTCGGATAAAAACTGTGCTGGGGGAAGATTTTTTTTTTCTATGTTCCGGGGGTGGTGATCCCAATTTTATTGTTTAGTTTTGTTAATTCATATATGCTGAATCCAAAAATGGCCTTCGTTTGTTTATGGAGCTTAAAGTTTGTCCCAAAACTCGATACGAAAATGAAAATTATTTCGGATAAAAACAGTGTCAGGGGAAGATTTTTTTTCTATATTCCGGGGGTGGTGATTCTAATTTTATTATTTAATTTTGTTAATTGATGTATGCTGAATCCAAAACTAGCCTTAGTTTGTTTATAAAACTTACAGTTTGTCGCAAAACTCGAAATGAAAATGGAAATTATCTCGGATAAAAACTGTGCTGGGGGAAGATACTTTTTTTCTATGTTCTGGGGGTGGTGATCCTAATTTTATTGTTTAGTTTTGTTAATTGATGTATGCTGAATCCAAAAATGGCCTTAGCTTGTTTATGGAACTTATAGTTTGTCGCAAAACTCGAAATGAAAATGATCTCGGATAAAAACTGTGCTGGGGAAAGATTTCTTTTTCTATGTTCCGGGGGTGGTGATCCTAATTTTATTATTTAGTTTTGTTAATTAATGTATGCTGAATCTAAAAATGGCCTTAGTTTATTTTATGGAACTTATAGTTTGTCGCAAAACTCGAAAGAAAATGGAAATTATCTCGGATAAAAACTGTGCTGGGGGAAGATTTTGTTTCTATGTTCCGGGGGTGGTGATCCTAATTTTATTGTTTAGTTTTGTTAATTGATGTATGCTGAATCCAAAAATGGCCTTAGTTTGTTTATGGAACTTATAGTTTGTCGCAAAACTCGATAAGAAAATGAAAATTATTTCGGATATAAACAGTGTCAGGGCAAGATTTTTTTGTCTATATTCCGGGGGTGGTGATCCTAATTTTATTATTTAGTTTTGTTAATTGATGTATGCTGAATCCAAAACTGGCCTTAGTTTGTTTATAAAACTTATAGTTTGTCGCAAAACTCGAAATAAAAATGGAAATTATCTCGGATAAAAACTGTGCTGGGGGAAGATTTTTTTTTTCTATGTTCCGGGGGTGGTGATCCTAACTTTATTGTTTAATCTCGTTAACTGACGTATGTTGAAACCAAAAATGGCCTTAGTTTGTTTATGGAACTTATAGTTTGTCGCAAAACTCGAAAAGAAAATGGAAATTATTTCGGATGTAAACAGTCTCAGGGGAAGGTTTTTTTCTCTATGTTTGGGGGTTGTGATCCTAATTTTATTGTTTAGTTTTGTTAATTGATGTATGCTGAATCCAGATATGCCCTTATCTTTCTTATAGAACATTTAGAAAGTTGTCAAAATTAATTTAAAAATTGTATTAATTTTAGGGGTACTTTAAAAATGTAGGGGTTGAAAATTTGGGGTAATATTATGAATAGTTACTATAGTGATCCATCGTTAATTGATTAATAGTAAATTCTGATTTTTATCTGCAATACTTGGCCTAAAATATAAATTTAAAATTTATTGCTAAAATCTATTGCTAACTTCACACCCGTAATTTTACTTGATGGTTAATCAAAGGGTGGAAACCCTGGTTAAAGCCAAGTCATTGAGAGCTATTAATTCCATGTATTTTATGACTTTTAATCCTAAAACAATATTGTGATTCACTGATATATTATTGTTAAATAATGAATTCATTTCTCACTTAACCCATGGTGAAAAATATTTATTTAATGTTAGAACATCGATTAAAACACTTGGCTTGTTTCACTGATTTTATAAAATCAGTGAAACAAACCAGGGTTGAAATCAATGTTCCAATATTATTATTGTTAAGCCTGTTTTAAATAATTATATAACTAGTAATTAAAAAATTCTGTCAATTTACAATCCCTAGACCGAATTAAAGCACAATAAGACAACTGTAGACTTTTATTCCGATTGATATTCAAATATGTAACGCGATTGATTGATTTTAAATACCGAACGACGGGAGTTCGAGTTCGGAAAATCGTTGATAATGGTCCCTCGGGGGGGCGACACAGCCCCCATTGTGGGGCTGACTCCTGGGGTCACGCAAGGGTTTTCGGGTCGTTGCCCCTGTTTATCCATCAATAAATTACCATACTACGCAAGGTAAACCACCCATGGGTTCCGTTTTCTATTCGTCCACAACACGACAAAATAACAACCGACGATAATGTGAATATAACACGGGCGCCGGCAATTATTCTAAATATCAGTTCTCTATTGTCACTACAACGCTACACAACACAGCCGGTCTGTTTTGATCGATAGCTAAATTACCTTTTCAAACATGCTTTGTGTAAAATAGAAAGTCATGTTTGTAGTAAAAGTGTCAATGTAATTTCCTTTTTAATTAATAATTTATTAACCCAAATCTTCTATTATACAACGAATTTTCGTTTTAAGTATACCTACATATCCCGATGCATACGCTGTAAATGTTCAGGAATTCATTGAATTCATAAAATCGTTTAATTTAAACTTTCTAACGAGTGTTTACACTCCTTGATTAAGCATGGAAGAAAATGTTTAGACTTTTCTAAACTCGAAATATTACTTCAAGCGCCACGCGTATATAACACTGATTTAAAGTAAAATACAAAATATGTTGCTAAGGTTTGAACTATACGTGTATTTATTCGATTTAAATTACACAAAGCATTTAGCGTTTTGCAAATAAAATGTTATTTCATTGACTATCCATTATAACTAATAATTGAAATACTGGTGAATGCGTCGGGACATCACTTGAAAAAATTATCAACTCGACAATATACAGAGTGTTTCAGATAGCACACTAAATATTAAAAATACGAAAAATATATGTTCGGCTATACAGGGTGCCAAATGATGTCTGGACACAATACAACTTTATTGTTTTAAATATAACAACCTATACAGGGAGTTTTTCATTTAAGTATTCATATCCCAATTACAGCGTATATGTTGTAAATATTCAGATATTCATTACTTTTTTTGGAGAGTTCAATTTGAGGCTTTAAACACTCGTTGTTTTCTACTCCCAGATTAAGCATGAAGTAAAATTTCGAGTTTATAAAAGCCTGGAAATTTGAATCGGTCGCGTAGCGAAGCGGAGACATCAAACCAAATTTTCACTAAATACGTAAATACGTAATCAGTTTACCATCATTTTGTGATCATTTTTTAAGATTTCTTCAATGCTATAGACAGATATTCTGATAGCTAGTTTTTTATTTTATATTTAAATTGTTTAACCCATTAACGGCCGAGCAATTATAAAGTTGACTCTAAAAGTTGATTTTTGGTAAAATTCGGCAGTTCTCGTTATGATTTCTATGAATAACTTATTACTAATTTTTTCGATTATTACTCATTAAATAAAATACATCAGTGTGTTTCTAACTTCACAATATTTCAGGGATTTGTACGCGTGGCGCATGAAGTAAAATTTCGAGTTTAGAAAAGCCCCGTGAAAAATTCACAGTATGTAGAATTTTTCTTTTAAATATACAAAATGTATACACTGTAAATTTTCAGGCATTAATCGATTTTTTATAAAAACGTGCGATATAAAGTTTAGAACGAGTGTTTCCACTCCCAGACTAAGCATGGAGTAAAATTTCGAGCCCCGCGTAGAAAATTTGTCGAGGGTCGCGCAGCGACCCTCGACAAATTTTCACGGGGTTTTCTGAACTCGAAATTTTACTTCATGCGCCACGCGTATTAAACACTGAAATATTTTGAAGTTAGAAATACACTGATGTATTTTTTTAATGAGTAATAATGGAAAAAATTAAATAACAAAATATTCACATTTCTCGTTATACATTTTTAAGTCAGCTCAAATATTATAATACATAAACTCATTAAGTAATTTAATTAACAAAAAATTT
Source organism: Philonthus cognatus (assembly GCA_932526585.2). Classification (NCBI taxonomy): domain Eukaryota; kingdom Metazoa; phylum Arthropoda; class Insecta; order Coleoptera; family Staphylinidae; genus Philonthus; species Philonthus cognatus. Next base: position 3,688,829 of record OW052244.1, read on the forward strand.
ATAATGTTGCGTGTATGCATCAATGGCGCTTAATGGGTTAATAGTCAAAGCGTTTACTGAACCCGGAAGTAAAGTAAAAGCAATAGTGTTTATTAGATTAATTTAAACACTGACACTTGGTGTTTGAATGTTAATAAATAAATTAATATATTTATTTTAGTTTACAATGACATTTTTGTTTTTTATTTTATTTTTAAATGTTTAATGGTCAACGCGTTTACTGAACTCGGAAGTAAATTAAAGGCAATAGTGTTTATTAGATTAATTTAAAATTGACAGTTAGTGTTTGAAACGCGCATATAGTGTACAATAAAATAAAGTGAAGAAATGAAAAAACAAAAAAAAATATCGTAACATAAATTTTAAATTTAATGTTAATAAATAAATTAATATATTTATTTTAGTTTTCAATGATATTTTAGATACAATTATAAAAAAAAGATGTAGGCGATTTAAATTGTGATTTAATTGCACTTAATTTGTTTTGTGTCTTATAAATGTGTTTAGTAAGTACTATTTTTTTTTTATTTCGTCGTGATATTTGTCATTTTTACATTTTTAATTATTTTAATTAAATATCAGTGTTAATCCATTTACAATAGTTACTTTGTGTCGGAAATGTACATTTGGTAATTGAAATAAAAATGTGAAGAAAGGTTATTAGTGCTTTCGTCACAAAAATTGAGTTGTGACTGGGGCCTCTTAAATGCGGCAGATTTAGCACTTAAGAGGCCCCAGTCACTGGATAGACGTTTACAATTTCAAAAATGAATTATTCGGACGTGAAGATCTATTAAAACCTCCAAGTCGACGATTACAATACAAAAAACGATTACAACATTAAAAAAAAAATCACCTGATTTGCTTTACCTTTATATACTTTATTATAATTATTCCGTCCATTTAAATTAGGAATTACCACATTTGACAGATTTCCTAAAACTTAGGTAATAATTCCTGATCGGGGAAATCCAGAGATCTTTGTTGTCGATTTTCCATAGTTTCTATATTTATTTTTTCATTAGTCGGGTTTTTTCAATATAAAAAATATATTTTCAACAATGCAATTTATAGAAGCTACTTTAATTAGTTGGGTAAAACAAACGAAACATTAAATAGTGGAGTCGTTTTTATGATATTTGTGTAACTGATTTTTATGGCCCCCTCTCTCAGAGGACTCTGTGGCTCCCCAATGTTATGTATTATTTATTTATTATAAAACTAGCACTACTTTTTGGCATTTAAACTTTAAAAGCACAATTCTATCGGGTTTTCTTTAATGTGTGGCCTGATGTGTCCCCCTCGCACTACTCAGAGCTGGGCAGGATTCGAATCATTCAGGATTCGAATCCTGAATTCGAATCCTTCTAGAGGATTCAATGGAGGCATTCGAATACTTTAGTTAAACTGGATTCGTGATCCGGATTCGTTACATTTTTTTAAGAGGATTCGTATTCGAATCCACATGTGGGTGATTCGAATCTATATAAAACGATTCGAATATTTATAAAAGGATTCGAATATTTATAAAAGGATTTGAATACTTACAAAAGTATTTGAATCGTCAAAAATAATTCGAATTAATTGTGAGGATTAACATGAAAAATGTCTTTAGTGTGTTTTTAAATTTCTCGTCAAATCACTGTTTTATACGCGTGGCGCATGAAATAAAATTTCGGGTTTAGAAAAGCCCAGAAAATTTGTCTCGGGTCGCTGCGCGACCCTCGACAAATTTTCACGGGGCTTTTCTAAACTCGAAATTTTACTTCATGCTTAGTCTGGGAGTGGAAAACACTCGTTTAAATGAAGACAACCTTATACAAGATTGTCTCAGTTTAAACTGAGTCGACCTTATACAGTAATGACTTTGATTTTGACGTCACGTGGGGATTTCCGCGCGTGATAAGGTCGGCTCGGTTTAAATCGAGACAACCTTGCACAGTAATGATCTTGGTTTTGACGTCACGTACGGATTTCCACGCGTGACGACATCAACCAACGTGTGTAAGTAAGTTTGTCTTGATTTAAACCGAGCCAACCTTGTATTGTTTAATTACCTTGATTGTTGACGTCACGTGAGGACTTCCACGCGTGACGTTAGCAATCAAGGTGGTTAGTGTATAAGGTTGTCTTAATTTAAAACTGAGTCGACCTTGTTAGTTTAATTACATTGACTTTGCACTTCACGCGAGGAATTTCATGTGTGATGTCAGAAAAACTCCCTGTATTTCTCGGAATATAGATACTTCTAATAAAATCAAACTGAATTTGCTATGAAATTTAAACATAATGAGTAAAAACCGGCATATTTTCAATTTTACAAAATTTGTGTTTTATCCGTTTCGCTACGCAACTAAACCAAATTCTCAGAATTTTCTAAACTCTATATTTTACTTCGTGCGTAAACAAGGACAGTAAATCTATGTTAGAAACAAAAATTAACATTTCTTAAGATATAAACTTTTTGTCTCGTGTAATATAAGGCAAAAGTAATATCATATTATGAATTGGTTGCCATTTTATTAGAAATGGAAAAAATGGGCAATGTCTTGACTGATAGTTAATTTAAAGGTGTAAATTTGATAATATAAAGTTAAAAAAATGATATCGGTCAAATGACGAATTGTTGTTCGTAAAACTTTTGGCCCCAAATTGGTGATTTCTTCTTCAATGTTGGCTATCAAGACTTGCAAGGTTTGTGGTTTGTTGTGGTAAATGCGAAATTTCAAAGACACACAGGGAGTGGAAACGCTCGTTCGAAACTTCAAACTGAATGTTTTGATAAGAACATTAAATGAATAAAAATGTTTTTAGAGATAATAATCTAGTTTTCAAAATTGTGTTTAATATTATTTGAAGTAAAACTGACATGGCAGCCACAATCTGAAATGTTAAATTTTTCCAACATTTCCCTGATTAAAGAGTTTTTCTATGGCCTTTTAATATTCTTCTGTGGGAAACCTCCATTTTGTTAAATTGTTTTCATTGTTTTTGTTAATATTTAAGTTAATTTTATAAATTTTTACGTGTTTTGTAATTTGCCTGCTGATTTTGACAAATTTAATAATGTCATATGGCTTTTTTGTTAGTGTTTTGGTCAATTTAAATATAATTTCATGACTTTTCTCTGACTTTCCCGGTTTTAATGATATTCAATGAATGTTTTATCTACGTAATTTTCAGGCGTTCGTCGATTTTATAACAGAGTTCAATTTGAAGCACTAAACGAGTGTTTTCCACTCCCAGACTAAGCATGAAGTAAAATTTCGAGTTTAGAAAAGCTCCGTGAAAATTTGTCGAGGGTCGCGCAGCGACCCGAGACAAATTTTCGGGCTTTTCTAAACTCGAAATTTTACTTCATGCGCCACGCGTACTAAACACTGATTTGAAGTGAAGTTCAGAATCACACAAATACATCTTTAATCAGAGTAACAGGGAATCAGATGTTTAGTCTGTTATGAACGATGTTCACTGTTAATAATAAATAATTAGATAAATTCAAATTCAAAACTATTTGAATTCGAGAAAATAAGCTTACGCTTCTTATAGTTTGCACACTTTAAACATAATATATAAAATTACGAAAAAACTATTAGTGAAAATGCAAACAATGTCTTAATTAATAAGACGACTTAAGACGATAAATATCCATTGAAACAACTACTTCCCGTGCAAATTAATATCCGGAGGTGTATTTGCACGGGAAGTAGTTGTTTCAATGGATATTTATCGTCATTTTCACGAATAGTTTTTTCGTAATTTTATATATTATAAATAATTAGGTTTTAAATATTTTTGTTAAAACAACTGGTAACGATATTTATACATAAATGGTTGAAAACAAATAATAAAATCAAATTTATTCTTAAAGGATTTGTATTCGTGATTCGAAAAAACAGGATTCGAATCTTTGATTCCTAATTTAACCTAATTATTCGGTACTTTTGAACGTCCCGAGTAGTCTTTATGTGTCGGGACATTGATTTACGTCAGAATTCACCCATATGGGAGCCCCATTCGGTTTCTGTAATGCAAGTTGAACGTTTAAATTTTGTAACTTCTGACGTTTTGTCAGATTCGCGTATTCGAAGTCGCGCTCCACGGCGCATGCACGCAATCAGTTAAAAATCATTAGAGTTCTAGAGTTACAATATACTTATTGTAACTATAGAATTACAATGGTTTCTATGGCAACGACCACATAATAAAATAATCGGAAATAATGTATTACATTTACTAATCAGTGATTAACCCATAAAAAGACATTTCAGAATAGGAGTAGAAACAAGTAAATTCTTTGTATAACGTATAACTTTCTAGATTTCTTGTTAAAAATGGATGCAAGTTTATTAGCGCAACATTTAAGGCGTTTACAAAAATGTATTCAGTTAGATTTAATCGAACTGATTTGACAATTACATAATATATAAAATTACGAAAAAAATTATTCAAGAAAATGCAAACAATGTCTTAATTAATAAGACAACTCAAGACGATAAATATCCATTGAAACAACTACTTCCCGTGCAAATACACCGTCGGATATTGAATTATACAATGATATATTTTAAATCTTATTTAATTTGATATTGGATAGATGAGGCTGTTACTTGGTGAAATTCCATAATATGTAGGAAATAAAACACGATCGTTTGAAAATTTTCACAGTTTTTTATTGTCGAACACTGCGACAATTGTCAGATACCACTATCCACTTTAAATCATTCCATCCTATGTCCCACAAACTTGCAGCATATAATTCATTCATCCACAGACTGTTAAGCGTTCCTTTATCAAAATCTAATTTTAATACCGAATTAAACAGAATCTTAGAAATCGCCTATAATAATGGCTTCCCCAAAAACCTAATTTTGAATATTTTAAATAAAAAACAAAAACAAAAAATTAACAACTAATTTGTTCCTCAAATAATGATAAATTAGCTTCAAATTATTGTACTCTAACATACATCGGTCATCCTTCCGTCACAATAAAAAACGAATTAAAATCACACAATATTTCAGTAGCCTTTATAACTAACAATACATTACATAAATTCATTAATAATGCCAAAGACAAAAAATCAGGAGTCTACTTGTTAGAATGTGGGAGCAGCTTTGAAGAAAGGATAGCTGAACACCAAAAAAGCTACATTAACCATAAGACAACATCTACATATGCCAATCACCTCAGGGAACATAATCACAACCCCAACAACAACTTCAAAATTTTACACGGATGCGCTAAAAGCAAGAAATTAAACCTCCTTGAGCAGCTGGAAATTAACAAATATAATCAACGCGGTTTGATACTCAATGATCAAACCGACGTAAATAATTCACCACTATTAAATCTAGGTCTATAAATTGTAATGTGTAAAATTGTAAATGTCTTTATTAATTATGTCATTCTGTTAAATCACAAATATTATATTAAATTACACTGTTACGCACACCCCCTCAACAATGATTTAGTATATAAGCAACGATTGTAGTTTCATGTAATCATTACTCATCTGCCTGATGAAGCCACTGTGTGGCGAAACAATTGTCGCAGTGTTCGACATTAAAAACTGTGAAAATTCTCAAACGATCGTGTTTTATTTCCTACTTATTTAATTTGATTTGTTACAACGCTCTATTAAAGTATATGTAACGTTTAGGTCAAAGTCTCTTCAAACCAACTAACAATACAAATTTAAAATGAAAGGAGAGATAGCAACAAAATAGAAGTGAAAGGACTTGGATTAAAACTAATGTCTTAGGCCATCTATAGACGCGTTTCGAGATTTATCTCTCTTCAGTATAGCTTTGCTTATGACGTTAAAAAAATTGGGAATAAAATTAAAACAAACTTACTTGGAAAAAGTGTTGTGTGTGGAATGAACAGGTACACAGAAATGGAATGAGTGAAAATTGTGGTCGGTATTTATAGGTAAAAAAAAGGGGGATTATGTCATTAGCAGGTATGAAGAATGTGAGACCTTATTATTTACCTTACGGTACAGTTCAAACAAGATAAATTCAAATTCAAAACTATTTGAATTCAAGAAAATAAGCTTACGCTTCTTATAGTTTGCACACTTTAAACATAATATATAAAATTACGAAAAAACTATTCGTGAAAATGCAAACAATGTCTTAATTAATAAGACAACTCAAGACGATAAATATCCATTGAAACAACTACTTCCCGTGCAAATACACCACCGGATATTGAATTGACAATTACAACTTCTAATAATAATATTTGTTTTTTTATAGGCAAAATAAAATTATTATTATTACTCTTAAATGTAACTACATTTTAAAAGAAGTTGTTATTTTAATAATGTGAAACATTAATTCTCATAGTTTTAATGTAGACCACCTTGTATATTCAATGTGGAGCTTAAACTTGTGCTTGAATAATCGAATGGTTATTTTATGAAACAAGTGCACATCGTGTGCAATTTAACGTAGTAGTAACTCGATAAAACCGGTGTTCCATTATTCATCAGGCATTTCCAATAAAATGGAAATGCGGGCAACTCCCATTCTAACCTCCATTTCGATTACACTGAATGGTTCACTTTTTTATTATTTATTTAGCGATTAATCGCATGGGATGTCCTTAACACCGATGATAAAAATAAATTGAAATTTTCAATTATGATTGGTTATAAATAGATGTACTAGATGATCACGCTACGTTTTACTTAACTATTAAATGTTTCTAATCTTTAGCTTTTCAAGTATAAGTTGGCATTAAACGAATTCAAGTTTACTCTAATTTAAAGCAATTGTATTTCTTTTTCTTTCAGTTCCAAATACAGAGAGTTTTATGTAGCACCGAACATTTTCATAAAGAGAATTTTTCTTTTAAGTATACATAATGCATCCGTCGTACATTTTCCGACGCTCGGTTTATTAAAAGAATTTAATTTGAAGCTTTAAACGAGTGTTTTCCACTCCCCGGCTAAGTATGAAGTAAAATTTCGAGTTTAGAAAAGCCTGAAAATTTGGTTTGGTCGCGTAGCGCGAAGCGCGGAGCGGCCAAACCAAATTTTCAGGCTTTTCTAAACTCGAAATTTTACTTCATGCGCCACCGGTACAAACCACTGACATATTACGAAGTTTAAAACACACCGATAAACTTTACATTGAATCAGTGTTGTGTACCGGTGGCGCATGAAGTAAAATTTCGAGTTTAGAAAAGCCTGAAAATTTGGTTTGGCCGCTCCGCGCTTCGCGCTACGCGACCAAACCAAATTTTCAGGCTTTTCTAAACTCGAAATTTTACTTCATGCTTAGCGTGGGAGTGGAAAACACTCGTTTAAAGCTTCAAATTAAATTCTTTTAACAAACCGAGCGTCGGAAAATCTACAACGTGTGCATATGTATACTTAAAAGAAAAATTCTTTTTATGAAAATGTTCGGTGTTACATAAAACTCTCTGTATATACTATTGCTAGTACTCAAATCACACTAAACATAATTGTGTAATGCAAACAATAATCTCATCCAAACAATTATAGGTAGATTATCGAACTCAGTCAATTTGATAAGCAGAACAAACGACGATCGTACATCTCCGCTGCTCAAAACTAACAACGTTGAGTGCATCATTATTATTATTACTTTTACTTTCCCTCATATAAAAAACAAAGGGAAAGTATTGTTTTCGCGAAAATTTTCAAATCAACAATTTTAGTCGATATATCCATTTTGGGGTCCCCGAGTTGATTAAGACCATTTTTGAAAAATGTCTGTCCTTCTGTTGCCATGACAAAGTCTAAGCCGATTTAGCTGTTGAGAAAAAACGTAAGCTTTTTATTACAATAGTAGTATCCGATCAACTTTTGGTGAAAATGCAGAAACCGGAAGTCATAGTTTATTCTTAGCATTTTTTTTATTTTTCTTTAATATTGATTATATAAAAAATCTAGTTAAGAAAAGTTGTAGATAATCGGAAAATGAACATTTAATGTGTATACACAAATATAAGTATAAATCGTTGAAAATTTATATTGTTACAGAATTATTGTAATTTAATTATTATTTTATTTTTATATGTACCAGCCCTTTGTTTTGATATTGTCTTGTAATTGGGAAATGTTTCCCGTTGGACAATAAATTGATTAACATTATAAAATCTCATGAAGTAAAATTCTTCGGGCTTTTCTCAACTCGAAATTTTACTTCTTGCTTAATCCGGGATCGCAAAACACTCGTTAGAGAATAATCGATGACTTTTTCAAGTTTTTAGTTGATTTATAAAGACTCGATTGTTTTCAAGATTTTCTTCAATTTTTTAAATGTTAGCAGTTTCTGCGAATTTCTATCATTATTACTAATTTAAATTAAAGAAAAACTTCATGAATATACAATATTTTCCTCTTCTTTCGAGAATGAGTCTTCATTGGCTTCCTACATTTTCGTTTACTTGAAAAAAATTGACGAATTCCATGAATTCACAAAATTTTAGTTAGTTTTTTAATTATTTTCGATTTTTTGTATTCATTTCCGTTGATTTTTCAAAAGTTAACGGTTATGTTAAAAAGAATTTAAAGAAAAGGAACTTTTTGATTAAATTCTTCAAAACAACAAAAAATCATTAATGTATGACAAAATTATAAACAATTTTTATACAGTGCGTTTTATTTAAGTATGGCCATATGGATTTACATGGTAAAAATTGTACCTCATGTTAACTTTTGTTGTTATGCAAATTTAAGTCGTTTTTTTTGTTTTATTAATAAATCAAACATTTTTCTACGAAGTGTACATTACTAGAAGGACATACCATAAACACTTTTATATAAATAAAACAATTTAAACACTTTCAAATATATATTGTAATAACGCTACAATTGTTTGTGGCTTCTTCAGGCGAAGAAATGATAAATACAATTTGTAGGGTCGGGTATATATACAATGTTTATGGGGAGGGGGGGTGGGTTTTTCAAAAAACATTGTATATATACCCGACCCGACAAATTGTATTTATCATTTCTTCGCCTAAAGAAGCCACAGTGTGGCGAAACAATTGTAGCGTTATTACAATATATATTTGAAAGTGTTTAAATGGTTTTATTTATATAAAAGTGAATATGAACTTTCAACATTTATCAGCCTTATCAATCAATACCATAAACATATTAGATTTCTTTGTTTTTAATAAACATTATTTTTGATAAAACAACTATGAGAAATATTTATACAACTTTATAACTGCTATTTTTCTGAAATTACAAGCAATTATATTTTTAACGAGAACATTGTTTTCAAAATAATATGTACAGAAAGTTTTTTGTTAAGTATACATATCTTAATTATATGCTGTAAATCTTCAGTAATTCGTTGTCTTTTTGTTTAAAAAGAGTTCAATTTAAAGCTTTCAATGACTGTTTTCCACTCCAAGGTTAGGCATGATGTAAAGTTTCGAGTTTATAAAGCCTCGTGCGCCTCGCGTATAAGATACTGATTTCAAGTGTAGTTCGCTTGTTGACAGTATTTCAGTGTTGTCAGTATTTAAAACGCGTGGCGCATGAAGTAAAATTTCGAGTTTAGAAAGCCTGAAAATTTGGTATGGTGGCGTAGCGCGAAGTGCGCAGAGCTGGGACGAATCCTCATAAAAAGGATTCGAATCACAAATCCGAATCACCTAATATGATTCGAATCACGAATAATCGAATAAAGGATTCGAAAGAGATAAATATGATTCGAATAAAAGATTCGAATCCTGTTTTTTCGAATCACGAATACAAATCCTTTAAAAATAAATTTGATTTTATTATTTTTTACAACCATTAATATATAAATATCGTTACTAGTGTTTTTAACAAAAATATTAAAAATATAATTATTTCTTATTAACACTGAACATTGTTGATAACAGACTAAATTTCTGATTCCCCATTACTCTGATTAAAGATGTATTTGTGTGTTTCTGAACTTCACTTCAAATCATTGTTTTGTACGCGTGGCGCATGAAGTAAAATTTCGAGTTTAGAAAAGCCCGAAAATTTGTCTCGGATCGCTGCGCGACCCTCGACAAATTTTCACGGGGCTTTTCTAAACTCGAAATTTTACTTCATGCTTAGCCTGGGAGTGGAAACACCCGTTCAAAACTTCATTTTAAACTCTATTATAATATCGACGAATGCCTGAAAATTACGTAAATAAAATATTCACTGAATATCATTAAAACCGGAAAAGTCAGTGAAAAGTCCTGGAATTATATTCAAATTAACCAAAACACTAACAAAAAAGCCATATGATGTTATTAAATTTGTTAAAATCAGCAGGCAAATTACAAAACACATAAAACTATAAAATTAACTTAAATATTAACAAAAACAATGAAAATAATTTAACAAAATGAGGGTTTCCCACAGAAGAAAGTTATATATTAAAAGGCCAGGGTAAAAATCTTGAATCAGGCAAATGCCGAAAAAATTTAACATTTTAGATTGTGGCTACCATGTCAGTTTTACTTCAAATAATATTAAACAAAATTTTGAAAACTAGATTATTATCTTTAAAAAGAAATCAGTCTTTTAATGTTCTTATCAAAGCATTCAGTTTGAAGTTTTGAACGAGCGTTTCCACTCCCAGGCTAAGCATGAAGTAAAATTTAGAGTTTAGAAAAGCCCCGTGAAAATTTGACTCGGGTCGCGCAGCGACCCGAGACAAATTTTCTGGGCTTTTCTAAACTCGAAATTTTACTTCATGCGCCACGCGTATAAAACACTGTTTCAAGTGAAGTTCAAATCTACATAAATTCATAAATATTTTTGTTTTAAACGCATGGCGCATGAAGTAAAATTTCGAGTTTAGAAAAGCCCAGAAAATTTGTCTCGGGTCGCTGCGCGACCCGAGACAAATTTTCACGGGGCTTTTCTAAACTCGAAATTTTACTTCATGCTTAGTCTGGGAGTGGAAAACACTCGGTTATAGCTTCAAATTGAACTCTTCTAAAAAAAACAACGTGAACATTTTCTTCTAGATAAACATATGCATAAGCTGTAAATTTTCCGACATCCGTTGTTTTTTAAAAGAGCTTAATTTGAAACTTTAAACGAGTGTTTTCCACTCCCAGGCTAAGCATGAAGTAAAATTTCGAGTTTAGAAAAGCCCCGTGAAAATTTGTCGAGGGTCGCGCAGCGACCCGAGACAAATTTTCTGGGCTTTTCTAAACTCGAAATTTTACTTCATGCGCCACGCGTATAAAACAGTGATTTACCGAGAAATTTAAAAACACATAAAAGACATTTTTCATGTTAATCCTCACAATTAATTCGAGTTATTTTTGACGATTCAAATCCTTTTGTAAGTATTCAAATCCTTTTTCAAATATTTGAATCCTATTATAAATATTCGAATCCTTTTATAAATATTCGAATCCTTTTATAAGGATTCGAATCAACCACATTTGAATTCGAATACGAATCCTATTAAAAAAATGTAACGAATCCGGATCACGAATCCAGTTGAACTAAAGTATTCGAATGCCTCTTTTGAATCCTCTAAAAAGATTCGAATTCTGAATGATTCGAATCCTGCCCAGCTCTGGAAGTGCGGAGCGACCAAACCAAATTTGGTTGGTTTGGTTGACAAATTGTATTGAATCTTCTGAGCTAGTTATACATACTAATTCTATTTAAAAATGTTGATTAAGTTTGACTGCTTTTTGTCAATTTTCAAGTAGATAATTTCTTTAGTTAAGAACATTTTATTTTCTAATCGTTAGATAATTAATTAATTGCAACAATTTTAAAATGTAGCTATGCCCATGCGACACTTGTGGCATTTTGCCACACTTGTGGCATTTTGCCTCACTTGTGGCATTTTTAATCTTTGAGTGTAAATTATAATGTCCGTTGACATAAGTCGGTACCAGCCGACATTTAGTCCATCGTATCAACTTGACATAAGTCGGTGTCAGCCGACATTTGGACTATAATAACAGTTGACATACAAGTCGGCGCCAGCCGACATTTGGACTATAATAACAGTTAACATAAATCGGCGGTAGCTGACATTTAAACTATAATGACAGTTGACATAAATCGGCCAAGTCGTGCCAACTTTATACGAGTTTGAATTGAACTATAATGAGATCGTCATGTTATTTTTTTTTTTCTTTCTGACAGTTTCGATACGCATTTCAACACTTGTGACATATTTTAAAATAACGAGTGTCTTCCACTCCCAGACTAAGCATGAAGTGTAATTTCGAGTTTAGAAAAGCACTGCGTAGAAAATTTGTCGTGGGTCGCGCAGCGACTCGAGACAAATTTTCACGGGGCTTTTCTAAACTCGAAATTTTACTTCATGCGCCACGCGTATATCATAATCCTTTATTTGGCATAAACTTCTACAAATTATATACTACATAATACACTCTTCTATTCTACTTCCAATGGGAGCTCTTCTGCTGCCTGCCACTGTTTTGCATCTAGCTACACCTCCCTGCCCTCTGCCTTACCAACTCTTTCACCACCTCTATCTTTCTTCCGCTCTCATCTAAAGTCTCTACACGCCTCTTACCCTTCATACTCCCCTCTATAAACACATTTTTGCAGCCATTCATCCAGTGCTCCCACACGTCCCTATCCATTCCACAAAACACACACCTTGTAAACATTTCCCCCATTCATACTTTCCTTCCTCCCTCTTCATTGCCACACCTGAATCTCGCGAACATACGCACCTCCTGCCCACTCAAATTCGTGAAATACCGGGGATGGCTACCGTAGACTTGCAGGTTCTTATAACTGGGGTTGTAATTGCTCCCTTGGATGCTTTCTTGCCTTATCTGCAGCTCTACATCTTTAAACCTTTCTCCCACTTCCACTTCTATTTTCTCCCGGCTTCCCAATTTCTCTTCTACGAAACCCACCGACCACACCACTTTTTTGTATATGTTTTCCCTTTCGCTCATCCATCTTCCTCCTCTGCCCGTCCTTTGCCATCCCCTGTAACACCCCCACCGCGCCTGCTTCGCTAACCTCTCCTCCCCTAAGCCATACACCTTCCTCTCGAATTTCACCACTCTTATTATCGCCGCCCATTCTACCGACATACGCTGGCACTCCTGCAATACTATGTAGTTCGGCGTTGTTCTCTGTAACCCTAGTATTGTTTTCAAGTATCGCAGGTGTACCCTCTCTATTTTTTCAGATCCATTCACACCCCATACTTCCGCCGCATACATCATAATCGCTTTTATGCACGCATCCCACCAAGTCAGTTTCATCAATACATTCACCTCTAGCATACCTTCTCATTAGATATGGGTCGTTCGTGAATGATTCGTTCAAAAAGAACGACTCTGCACGGTGATATAAATGAACTGATTCCGTCTTAAAAAAAGAATTGATTCGTTAATGATTCATTCACTTGAGACGACCGACCGAACGATTTTGGTCGAGCGGAATCGTATTCCCGGTTCGAATTTATACATGCGGTTTGAATCTGCCCGAATCGGATAACTAATTCGTTCGCTCGAATCCGCGAGCAACTTCAACTCCGCTTTGTACATGCGATCTGGATCTGAATCCGCCCAAATCGAATGACTAATGCGTTTGCTCGAATCCGCGCACATCTACTCCGCTTTGTACATGCGGTCTGAATCTAAATCCGCCCGAATCGGATGACTACATGTGGTCTGAATCCGCCCGAAACGATTTTTCACGACTTGCACGAATCCGCTGCGCCAGCCTTCATTGGTATTTTGTACGACTGGACGCGTAATTTTATCAGCTAATGTTTGTTCTCTACTTATAAGACAAATCACAGAATATTTGCAAGATGAATTGAAGCCACCGAACTTTTATTTGGAACAGCTTTACTACAGAAAAGGCCAAATTATTTGATAATTTAAAAATAAATATAATAAAACATCTTAAATTATAGCTACTCTCACTTTCTTACACACCCACTCTTTATGTGACGCTCTGCTCCCACTCTCTGAAAACACGTACCCTAAGTATTTAAATTCTTTCACTCTTTCTACTTCCTCCCCCATCTATCTCATTACCTCATTCGTCCTCCTCCCACCCCTATTCTTACATGCCATCCACTTTGTTTTTTTAACATTCACTGTCAATCCTCTTCTCACAAAATATCTTTCAAGCCTCTCTTTCACTTCCCTTAATTCACTCATCGTCTTTGCCAATACTACTACATCATCTGCATATGACAGGCTCCAGACCTTTTCACTCCCTACTACTATTCCTCCTGCCTGACCCCTCTCCAGTACTGCCTCCAGATCAGCCACATACAGATTAAATAGTAGCGGGCTTAACGGGCATCCCTGTCTCACCCCTCTTTGCACCTCAAAGCACTCAGACAACGACTCTCTCACTCTTACTTTACACCATGTACTCCTGTAGACTTCGTTCACCCAATTCACCACTTGCTCTGATATAACCATTCCTTTCAGTCTCTCTATCAACCACGTTCTCTCTACCGAATCATACGCAGCCTTCAGGTCTATGAACATCAAAAACACTTTCTCCTTCTTGGTCATCTCCTTTTCGATAATCCAGGACGATCCACTGTGGAGCAGATAGCTACACTAAGCTATCTGCTCCACAGTGGATCGTCCTCTTCTGAAGCCCGCTTGCACTTCCGGGAGCACTAATTTACAGTAAAGTTAAAAATATATAACGCTTAGATGTGATGGTGATCAATATTTACCGAGATGTAGCGAAAAAATGCAAGAATTACTTTTTCTGTGAATAGTTTCAGAATAATGATAATAAAAGTGTAATAAATTTAGTTTGAGCAAACGTTACATATTGTTGATATTTAAATCATTATATCTTTAACGGGGAAAGTACTATGATGGACATATCACTATTTTTTATTTAACATATTGTTATTGTGACCGTCTTGCCGTTCGAAAAATGTTGGACTACCGCGCAAGTGACTGGATTGAGTAATCGGGCCATACCAGTGTTCACTACTGAATTCCTTACAGAAACACTTATTGTGAATTAAAACAAATACGCCTTTTTCCCAGAGCTATATCCTTTCATGGACATTATGCAAAAGGAAAAAAAACAGGTTGAATAATGAAGAAAGGCTATTACGGGCATGTTTCTTAATACGTGGGAATAGGGTCGCTAACTTGTTAGACTAACACGTAATTTTAATGCACAATTTAATGGTGACTTCATTTAAGTTCTAGTTGAAATTTATTCAACGACAAAATTTATTTTGCAAATATATTGATGTATGTTTATTAAGTTACTTACAATTAAACTTAAAAATAATGTGTCTAAACAGTATTAATTCATTGATAATGGTCACTTTGCGTTCGAAATGTACATTTGGTAATTCAAATAGAAGTGTGAAGAAAGATTATTAGTGCTTTATTTATCAAAGAATGTGTCTAAAGGTAATTCATTTCTGATTTCTTAAAAACTTCTTTATCCGTCCAATTAAATTGTGACTTTATTTGAATTCTAGTTAAAATTAATTCGACTATGAAAATTATTTTGCGAATATGTTGATGTATTTTTATCAAGTTACGTACAATTAAACTTAAAAATAATGTGCCTAAAGGTCATTTATTTCTTAATTCTTAAAAATTCTTTGTCACTTTAGAAACTACTACATTACCTTTAATTTTTTTTTTAACAGAATGAACGTATACAGGATTAAATAATGTAAAACTTTCTACAACAAATTTGTCTTTAATCACACACTTATTAAAACAACTATACAATAACTGTTTGTTAGTCTGTGTAAGACAATTTTTTTGTAGATTGCATAAAGAATGGCATTTTTAAGTTTTTGAAGTATTCTACAATTGGACTATACAATAACTGTTTGATTTAGTCTGTGTAAGTCAATTTTGTTGTAGATTGCGTAAAGAATGGCATTTTTAATATTTTGAAGTATTCTACAACTGGCAATTGTATGAATTACTTATGCTAAACAATTTGTTTCAAAAATAAGAAGAAAGGGCGAACATGTGTAAAATCTGAGCAAAATGTATTTATTTTAAAATGTGCGCAAGACTTGAAAGGGTTAATAATATAAATTTTAATTTCAGAATTTTTTTAAGAACTAAACTTAAAAAATAAATAAGTTTTACTAATGAAATATCATTTATTCTATTATTTCATTAGTAATTCTTATTTATTTTTTGAAAGTAGTTCTTAAAAATCTGAATTTAAAAAAAACTGGCTGAAAGACTTAGGTCGATGAAAATGTCTATGATTTTCAATTGTGCAATAAATGATCATTAATTAACCCAATAAGCTCCATTAATGCAATAACGCAGCATTATTATTATTTTTTGTTGTTGTAGCAGCATTATTATTAATTTTTAAATTACTATCTAAATAAGTAAATTTTATACATTGTATTAATTAATCTGACTTGAGAATGTGTAAAGAAAAATGTTAATGTTTTGTTATTTAAATATTTCGATTACACATTTTAAAAAAATGTTCAAGTATTCCTCACTTCACAATATTTCAGTGTTTTATATGCGTGGCGCATGAAGTAAAATTTCGAGTTTAGAAAAGCCTGAAAATTTGGTTTGGTCGCGTAGCGCTACGCGCTACGCGACCAAACCAAATTTTAAGGCTTTTCTAAACTCGAAATTTTACTTCATGCTTAGCCTGGGATTGGAAACACTCGTTCGAAACTTCAAATTGAATGCTTTTATAAAATCGACGAACGCCTGAAAATGTACAGTGTATACATTATGTATATTTAAAGGAGAAATGATCAGTATGTAATATAATAGGTCATTCAAAAAAATCATAACAAGAAATGCAAAATTTTACCCAAAATCAACTTTTATATAACTGCTAGGCCATTAATGGCTTAATTAATTAATATATTTATTTCTTAAATTAAGATTCTAGATGAAATTCCATAATTTGTGATGGAATTTCATCTAGAATGATAAAACAAGTTAAAAAGTTTCGTAAACCACCAATTAAAATTTCGAAATCTCCAAACCGTTTATTATAGAATACCATAAACAGTGCAAATTAGTTTTTTTGTTTCTACCGTATTAAATTCTCAACATATAAATTATTTAATTTCGGTTTCACTTTCTTTCCAAATCGGGCGCGGACTTTTCATTAATTAATTGGCGCTTATCTCTCTCAATTAAAACTGGATGTTTATCTCCTGGTATCAAATATTGGTATGCACGAATTGAGCGAAAGAAAGTCAATGTTTGTTTTGATTGAAATTTTCTCCTGCTTCAGCTTTCTACACCAGATCTTTGATAAATAAACATCGACTGATAAAAGTGCGATATTTGTAATTAATTTTCATTAATCCGTTAATCAATTTTGTATTTATAAAGGGAGGTGTACAAGACTTGAGTGATTTTTTTTCAAGGGGTATTTTACACAAAATAAGAATGCACATAAATAAAATCCATTTGGGTTTAAAGTGTTTTTTTTACTTTCCCCCATGTGTAACACATAGGGAAAGTATTGTATTCGCGACGAAAGAAAACAAATTTTATTTTTATTAATACTAAAATAAAAAATTAAATAAAATCATATTGCCCTCAGCAATTCAATTATAGACAGACATGTAAAGAAAGAATTAAAAAACTCAAAATAATAACAAAAAAATCAGTATTCTTAGTTTACATATGGTAGAGATGTTAAAGTTGAAACTATGAACTTTATAACACTCCTGGGTTTTGAAAAGCTTTTGGTGAAAATTGTAAAAGAGCATTTAGCATTTTTTTTTAATTACTCTTACAAGAAATACATATTTTTCTGACTAAAATAACTATACTCAAACATATTCTTCTTAAGTACCTTTCAAGCTGCTCTCATTTAGAAAATCTCTCCCTTTTAAGTTTCTCATTTTTCAAATTTCTTAAAAAACTCCCTTAAGTACCTCTTGCGTGTTTTAGAAGTACGATCGTTTAAAACACATATGGGCAACCCCCGGCCCGCTGTAAGATATGATCCAGCCCGCGAGACATTTTGAAAAAACTCAATTAAAAAAATATTACATTAGGTACTTATACTCACGGGAGTGACAGTGAGGCGGCAAACATCAAATTCTTTGATGTTTGCCGCCTCACTCTTTGATAATCGCCGCCACTCGACTTGCTCGATCAAATTCTTTGAGGTTTGCCGCCTCACGGGCGACACATCAAAAGATTTATTGCTTCTCAATTATTCTAAACTAGTTTATTCCAGATTATTCGTTCATGTTGCCTATATAAGCGGGTGGATGGCCCGAACGTTAGTTCAGTTGTATTTGAGCTACCGAGGTGATAACTTGGACAAGCGATATCCTAGCGAACTGCTCGAGCCGTCAACTTGCTTTGTGACTTTGTGTGCATCTTGAGTGGTTACTAACTATAGTTTGTTATTAAGTTTATTGAACGAAAAGTAAACAAAAATGATGTCTGGTGGAAAGAAACGAAAAGTAGATACAGAGGGTCGCCATTTTCAAGAAAAATGGACTGAAGAATTATTTTTTTATCTTGCACAATGGTAAGCCTATTTGTTTGCTGTGTAATGAATCCATTTCAGTAATAAAAGAATTTAATATAAAGAGGCATTACTCAACTAAGCATGCTACCCTGCACTCACTGACAGGACAATTAAGAACAGACAAAATCCAGAAGCTTACCGCAAATTTGGAAAAACAGCAACAAATGTTTCATAAACAAAGAACACAACTTGATAATGTTGTGAAAGGTAGTTTTATAGTTAGCTCAAAATTGGCAACGGCATTAAAATCATTTGCCGAAGGAGAATTTATCAAGGAGTGAATGTTAGAAGTTTGCGGTATTGTGTCCTAAAAAAAAAAGAATTTGAAGTTTGTCAAGACGAACTGTTGTTCGACGTATAGAAATGATGGCTAATGATATAAAAACAACATTGACTGACCGTATGGCTGGTTTTGAATCATGTTCCATAGCATTAGACGAGAGCACCGATTTGTCTGACACAGCTCAACTGGCTATATTTATTCGAGGTGTTGATAAGGAGTTCACTGTTACTGAGGAATTGCTTGCTTTACAGCCGCTAAAAGGAACCACTACAGGAGAGGATATTTTTATTGAAGTTCAAAAGGTATTCACAAGTTTTGGCTTGCCATGGTCAAAATTAATTGGAGTATGCACTGATGGTGCACCTTCTATGGTCGGCTTACGTAAAGGTTTCATCGGAATTTTGAATGAAAAAGCAACAGAATTAAATGTGCAAAGAGATGATTTGATAGTCCTTCATTGCATTATCCACCAACAGAACTTGTGTTCTAAGTCCATTCGACTCCAGAATGTTATGAATGTGGTAGTAAAAACCATCAACTTTGTTCGATCCCGAGGGCTTAACCATCGTCAGTTCAAGGCGTTTTTGGCTGAAATATCAGCTAAATATAACGACGTAACATATTATTGTGAAGTCAGATGGCTGAGCAAAGGAAAAATGTTGAAACGGTTTTACGAGCTTAGAAATAAGATAGCAGACTTTATGAAAATAAAAGATAAACCACTATCTAACTCAAGTTACTGTCGGAACAATTTTCGAACAGATTTTGCGACTTCAAAAACATGGAAGACTGTTTCAGTTTATTTGCTACTCCCACAACATATATTGTACAAAATGCTCCAATACACTTACAAATGGAGTTGATCGAGATTCAAGAAAACTCACTCCTAAAATCCAAATTTGAAGACGTAAAGTTGTGTGATTTCTACAAAAAATACCTGGAAGAAGACAATTTTCCGCAGCTTAGAAAATTCGCAAGAAGATTGATTTGTGCGTTTGGCAGTACTTATAAATGCGAACAGTTCTTTTCATCGATGAAAGTTAATAAATCAACACATCGTACAAGACTGACTGACGATAATTTGGAAAATTCTTTACGTCACAGTGTCAGTGGAATTAATCCAAATATCGATGGATTAGTTTCCCAAATTCAAGCTCAAGTGTCTCATTGATTTCGGTGTATTTGACTTTCGTAGTTTGTAACAATTGCAAATTTAACGATTTAATTATAATGTACCATTTTTTAAATTTCATTTTGTTATTTTAATAAATTGTACTATAATAATATTGTCGTATAATTTCATGTCTAATATCTATCGCAAAAAATATTATCACTACTTTAAAATGCACTAAGTACTTTTAAACGCGGCCCGCGAACGTATTTGCACGCTAAAGTTTGGCCCTCAACATGTCAAAGGTTGCCCATACCTGGTTTAAAACATGATTTAGAGTAGGTTTTAGGTTTTAAATTAGATTGGCACTACTGACTGTTAACACATAGTTTACCACAACCTCAAATTTATTCCATCATTCCATTGATGCTTTATATAGAAATCTTATATATAATCATTCAGTAGTGTCAATCTAATTTAAAACTCAAAGCCTACTCTAAATCATGTTCTAAACGATCGAATTGTATCTCATTAGCAAACCTCTCCCTCTCAAGCGTCTTGAGAAATGTTTCAGTATCGTGTCTCAATTCTCTCTTAAACTCTCTTAGGCTAGTCGTCCACTGGAAGCGACAATACGCGGCTACGCGCTCATGCGGTACGAACGACAACGGGCGTATACGCGCGACAGATCCCGATGTGTGTAAGTCCAATGAATCTCGTCCAGTGTAAGCGTGCGCGGACATGCGGATATTCGGGCCGAGCGTGAAGCTGCGTCAGATCCCAAGAGAATGGGACCCGTCGCTCGTAGCCGCGTCTAGTCCTGTGTTTTTTCTTCCTACTTTGTCTTCTCCAAGTCCAACTTTACTGTTTTTTGATAACAATAGTGCTAAATATTTGTATCCTTTTTCATTTATTACTAGGTAGGTGTATTTAACAGTATAAACTGCTAAAAAATAAATATTGAATCTTATAATTTGAATATTTTTTATAAAAATTATTTTCTTTCGGATTCCAATCATACCCCTAATTACATAGGGACAACTCTTTTGGCGGTGCCGAAAAACTGAGCAGCGCGAAGTCACATGCAGTGTACGACTCCTGTCGCGTGTAGCCGCTAGTCTTGCAGCCGCCTGTCGCCGCTTGTATCGCGTAAGCGCGTAGCCGCGTGTGGACGCTGCCAGTGGACGACCGGCCTTAAGTACCTCTTGCGTGTTTCAGAAAACTCTCATAAGCAAACCTGTCCCTCTTAAGCGTATCAAGACTTTCTTGACTATCCAGTATCTCAATTCTCTACAAAACTCTCTTAAGTATCTCTTGCGTGTTTCAGAAGTCTCTCGTCAGCAAATCTCGCCCTCTCAAGTACCTTAAGATTTTTTCTCCCTCCCGTGTGTCTTCGGTATCTTGAGTCCTAATTCTCGTCCAAAACTCTCTCAAGTAGCTCTTACGTATTTCAGAAATATTTCATTAGCAAATTGTATAAAAGTAGAAAGTAGAAGTAGAAAGTGTATAGAAGTAAGAATTTTGTTTTTCAATTTCCTTTTAAATTTAAAACTCTTTTAAGTGCCTTTCCAGACTTTCACTTACATATTTTAAAAGTCTCTCATTAGAAAATCTGCTTCTTAAGTGTTCAGAATTGAGTACCTTGTTTCTGAATTCTCTCTCGAGAGCCTCTTAACACTATTATAAGTCTCTATCAAAACTCTCGTATGCCATTCGATTGTCAAATTTTCAATAAAACGCTCTTAAATGATTTTAAGTATCTTCCTAAAGTCTCCCACTACAGAAATCCGTCTCTCAAGTGCCTTAAGAACTTCTTCAATCTCTTTTTTATTCTGTCGCAAAACTCTGTCAAGTGGCTCTTAAAGTCCTTCTCAAAACTCTCTCGAGTCTCTCCTTTCTCAATTCTCTCCCATATATCTCTCGGGTGCCTCTTTATCAAACATCTAATTACAGAAACCCGTCACTCTCGAGTGCCTTAAGACCATTTTGAATCTCTTGTTTCTTAATCCTCTCCCAAAACTCTGTCAAATGCCTCTAACTGAAAACTCTCTCGTGTCTCTCCTTTTCTCAAATTTATCCTATAACTCTCTTTGGTGCCTTTACAAGAAATACATATATTTCGCACTAAAATAACTACTCAAATATACAGAGAGTTTTATGTAACACCGAACATTTTCATAAAGATAATTTTTCTTTTAAGTATACATATGCATACGTCGTACATTTTCGACGCTCGGTTTGTCAAAAGAATTTAGTTTATAGCTTTAAACGAGTGTTTTCCACTCCCAGGCTAAGCATGAAGTAAAATTTCGAGTTTAGAAAAGCCTGAAAATTTGGTTTGGTCGCGTAGCGCGAAGCGCGGAGCGGCCAAACCAAATTTTCAGGCTTTTCTAAACTCGAAATTTTACTTCATGCGCCACCGGTACAAAACACTGACATATTTCGAAGTTTAAAACACACCGTTAACTTTACATTAAATCAGTGTTGTGTACCGGTGGCGCATGAAGTAAAATTTCGAGTTTAGAAAAGCCTGAAAATTTGGCTTGGCCGCTCCGCGCTTCGCGCTACGCGACCAAACCAAATTTTCAGGCTTTTCTAAACTCGAAATTTTACTTCATGCTTAGCCTGGGAGTGGAAAACACTCGCTTAAAGTTTCAAATTATTTTTTTTGATAAACCAAACGTCGAAAAATGTACGACGTATACATATGTATATTTAAAAGAAACATTCTTTTTATAAAAATGTTCGGTGTTAGATAAAACTCTCTGTATACCTCTAATGCCCACTTGCACCGACTCTGATTAACTGTTCGATTAACTAACCACGATTAACTTTAATCGACGGATTTCTGTTGCACCGTGGGCTGATTTACAAATTAGCCACCATAAAGAAATAATGAAGATAGCACGCGTTTTTCTAGGCAATTTTGTTTTTTTTTTGCATTTTGTTCGTCGTACTATAGTGAACAGTGGAAACTAATGCGCGGAATTTATAAATTATATATATTTCTATATTTAAAGTGATTGTAACTTTATTAATCGCACATTTGCTTATTAAAAAGCACAATAGGTCTTCAAAGAGTTGAAATAAATATATGAAAATAAAAAAAAATACGAATAAACAATAAATAATTTCACAAAAATAAACGCAGTAAAGTTATTGCGCTAAGTTCACGACAAATGCTCGGAATGTTAATAGGCCCAAATCGAGTGATTAACTAATCGCGCTAAGTTCACGACAAATGCTCGGAATGTTAATAGGCCCAAATCGAGTGATTAACTAATCACTCGATTTGGGCCTATTAACATTCCGAGCATTTGTCGTGAACTTAGGGCAATAACTTTACTGCGTTTATTTTTGTGAAATTATTTATTGCTTATTCGTGTTTTTTTTTATTTTCATATATTTAAGATTATTAGGGGACTTTAGCCAGAATTAAGTTGCGGTGCAAGCCAATTTCTGACTTAATCGTGATTAACTATTTACCGATGGTTAGGTAGTTGCGGTGCAAATAGGCATAAGTATCTCTTAAGTTTCTCTCGTTTAGAAAATCTCTCCCTTTTAAGTTCCTTGTTTCTCGAATTTCTGCCAAAACTCCCTCAAATACTTCTTGCGTGTTTCAAACGTATTTCTCATTTTTTCAAATTTCTTCCATAACTCTCTCGGGTGCCTCCTAAATCTTTCTCAAGCCTCTGATTGCTGTCGGTCTCAAGACTTTTTCTAGTTTCTTGTTTTAGAAATCTCTCCAAAAACTATCCTAAGTGTCCGCGTCTCCTTTCTTAATTTAGTTTTATAACTCTCGCCGGTGCCTCTTAAGCCTTAAGACCTTCTCCAGGATAGTTTATTAATTCTCTCCCAAAACTCTGTCAAGTGAATCATAGGTCTTTGTCAAATCCCTCTCGAGTGTCTTCTTTAAATTATAACCATAACTTTCTCGGGTGCCTCTTAAATCTTTCTCAAGCCTCGCATTACTTTATCTCTCGAAACTTTGTGAGTTTCTTGTTTCCCTAATCTCTCCTAAAACTCCCTTAAGTATCTGTTAAATCATTCTCAAGTTATTCTTAAGTCTCCAGCTTGTTGAAAAATGCTCTATTATTTCCAAAAACATGCGAATATGAAGGCACTAATAAAATAATCTTGATATTTTTTCATAATTTTCCACGCTTTGTCAGTCACTGCATTGAATACAATGTAAAGTATTAAACGCGGCGCGTGGGTTGATACGAAGAATTTGATGAGTAAAATGGAATTAACGTTGATGACTTTCCGTGAAACTCGGCGTGTTCAACGTAATTACGCTAATGTTTACTTTTCTTGTCCTTAAAATAATTTCGGAATATCAGTTACGTTTCTGTGGGTTTTGCATTTCTGATTTAATTCTTGTTATTTTTGTAAAGCGAGTGCATAATAAAACCGGTGTAGTGTAAGTGATTAATACAAATTAAGGACTCTGCGTAAATTTTTATTGAATTTGATCTTTTTCCTCTTAACATTTACCAACTTTTTAAATTAGCAGTAATTCGGTAAATTTATGAGTCAGAACTGGTTTACTGATAATTCACCGGTTAATGGCAGAACATTGTTTTAAGGGGTCGATAAGTCATATAATACATGGAAAATTAAAATCCTTTGTTGACTTGCCTTTAACGAGGGTTTCCACTCCCCGATTAAGCATGAGGTAAAATTTCGAGTTTAGAAAAGCCGGAAAATTTGATAACTTTATGATATGTTTTCTTTTCACCTCTTAAATCTGCAACTACGAGTGTTTGTTGTTTAAATATCTAAAATTTTTAATTCATATATTTTAACGGGGGGCAATTTAAAATTGCTTTATTTAGTAACTTTTTTCCCCTATATTTGAATTTTTCACAAAATAAAGTTATTTCAAGAGGCCAAGGATAAAATCGGAAATCAGGGAGAGTCAGGGAAAAGTCAGGGATCATGCTAAATAATTAGGTTTTTCTAAACTTTAAATTTTACTTAAAACTAATTTTATCTTTTAATTTTTACGCAGCTCTTATTGATGAGCCGCCACTGCATAAGAATATTAACAAACTTATTTCACCGCGCACCATTGCCTTTACATAATGCTGCTTAACATTAGCGATGCATTATGTTAATGATTAAAAATCGAATCCTACATATATTAACCTACTTCTCTCGGGCCATCGGCGATTCCATCGCTCTTTGTTCTTGTCATGTTGCTGTGTCTTTATACTGGATGGGAGACAAAAACAACATTTAGGTCGCCAGTTTCGTTACAACTTCCTATTTGGCATGAAACGATTAAAAACATGTAATCGTTATTACATATGCATGACCGCACTGCGACGATCAAACACAATGCTTTTTGGTCGTTCACCTACGCTGGAATATATGTACTTACTAAACAACAGTGTTTAACTGTACATTATGCCTAATTTAGATCGGAATCACGTCGAGTTTGTAGCTAGTCGGTTTTATTGACTTTTATTTTCATTATCCTATCCACTAGAAGCAAAATGCAAATGGAACAACATTTAAATAATTTAGTAACTGCAGTTGTCTATCTATACTCTGGTAATTTAGTTTCGATTCAGATTAGATAGTGATTGAATTCGAATTTATTTGCGGAGAAATAAATCTATGGGATACTTGATTCAGATGTTGCCGTTCTGAGGATTAGGTAGAACTATTGTATTTTTGGTTTGCCAGAGACACAACTATCCAAAAAAAAAATCGTTGAGCGAAATAGGGATTTTATTACTGGGAAATCGAAAAAAAGTACAGATAAATTGCCGTTTTTACCGGTATATCGGTAAATTAAATAAACTTAATTGATTGGTATACAGAGAACTCTGTTTATGGTTATACATAAATTATTAAACCAATTGTTCAAAAAGATAATTATAGATAACCCAATATTGTAAATGTATATTATGTTGCTTATAAGTATTGTTGTATGCGTTTTTAAACTTTACTTTAAATCAGTGTTTTATACGCGTATCGCATAAGTTAAAATTTCGAGTATAGAAAAGCCTGAAAATTTGGATTTGCTGGGGAGCGCGAGAGAAGCGAACAAATCCAAATTTTCAGGCTTTTCTAAACTCGAAATTTTAACTTATGCGATACGCGTATAAAACACTGATTTAAAGTAAAGTTTAAAAACGCATACAACAATAGTTATAAGCAACATAATATACATTTACAATATTGGGTTATCTATAATTATCTTTTTGAACAATTGGTTTAATAATTTATGTATAACCATAAACAGAGTTCTCTGTATACCAATCAATTAAGTTTATTTAATTTACCGATATACCGGTAAAAACGGCAATTTATCTGTACTTTTTTTCGATTTCCCAGTAATAAAATCCCTATTTCGATCAACGATTTTTTTTTTGGATAGTTGTGTCTCTGGCAAACCAAAAATACAATAGTTCTACCTAATCCTCAGAACGGCAACATCTGAATCAAGTATCCCATAGATTTATTTCTCCGCAAATAAATTCTAATTCAATCACTATCTAATCTCAATCGAAACTAAATTACCAGAGTATAGATAGACTAGACTTTTAAACTTACTTCATGCGCCACGCGTATTAATTTATTTATTTATTTATTTCAACGGCTTGCCATTTACATTAAATATACAATATACAAAAAAAAACAAATATGTACAAACACTAAACTTAAAACTAAGCAGGAAAAGTTACAAATCTTTTAAGAGGCGCTTTAATAATGAAAAAGACTCATTAAAAAAGTCAAAATTTAAAATATTTGCGTGACGCAAAACGCAACAGAAGCGGAATATTTCGCATAATCCGTGCGCCTGTAGCCGATATGGAATGTTATGTCAGACCGAAGAGAGCGCGGTGGAACCCGTATACCAACCAATTCCAACAGACCAACTAACTAACGTCAAGTAATTTTTTAAAATTTTGTTTAATATAATTTAATGTGTCAAATTCGTATTCCGAACAGAACTAACAATTTGTCAATTCTTTAATCGTATTATTTGCATATTTATTATTATTAATTTAAAAACTCCCAGACTTTTAGCTAAAAATGCCGAATTTTACTGACTTTTCCGGTTTCCCGGTTGATTGCCACCCTGGCAACCAATAATCTTGTTTAATAATACAATCTTGTAAAAGTAAACGTAGAGAAAAATTCCGTAAAATATCTACATAACAGAGCTGGGAAGGATTCGAATCATTCAGGATTCGAATCCTGGATTCAAATCCTTTTAGAGGATTCAAAAGGGGCATTCGAATACTTTAGTTTAGCTAGATTCGTGATCCGGATTCGTTAAATTTTTTGAAGAAGATTCGTATTCGAATCCAAATGTGGGTGATTCGAATCCCTATAAAAGGATTCGAATATTTATAAAAGGATTCGAATACTTACAGAAGGTTTTGAATCGTCAAAAATTATTCGAATTAATTGTGAGGATTAACTTGAAAAATGTCTTTTGTGTGTTTTTAAATTTCTCGTTAGATCACTGTTTTATACGCGTAGCGCATGAAGTAAAATTTCGAGTTTAGAAAAGCCCGAAAATTTGTCTCGGGTCGCTGCGCGACCCTCGACAAATTTTCACGGGGCTTTTCTAAAATCGAAATTTTACGTCATGCTTAGTCTGGGAGTGGAAAACACTCGTTTAAAGCTTCAAATTGAACTTTTAAAAAAAAAACAACGATTGTCGGAAAATTTACAGCCTATTTAGCTAAAAGAAAAATTCACTGTATATTCATTTATAATACTTATTTAGTCGACTAAGCATGACGTATTCCAATTTCAGCCTATTTTCTGTAAATCTTTAGATATTCCTTGTTTTTTTTAAAGTTCTATTTCAAACTTTAAACGAGTGTTTTCCACTCCCAGACTAAGCATGAAGTAAAATTTCGAGTTTAGAAAAGCCCCGTGAAAATTTGTCGAGGGTCGCGCAGCGACCCGAGACAAATTTTCAGGGCTTTTCTAAACTCGAAATTTTAATTCATGCGCCACGCGTATAAAACACTAAAATATTGTGAAATTTGGTTATATTCGAACTTCACTTGAAATCCGTGTTTTATACGCGTGGCGCATGAAGTAAAATTTCGAGTTTAGAAAAGCCCAGAAAATTTGTCTCGGGTCGCTGCGCGACCCTCGACAAATTTTCACGGGGCTTTTCTAAACTCGAAATTTTACTTCATGCTTAGTCTGGGAGTGGAAACGCTCATTCGAATCTTCTAACTGAATGCTTAGATAAGAACATTAAATGACTGAAAATGTTTTTAAAGATACTAGTCTAGTTTTCAAAATAATATTATTTG
Organism: Philonthus cognatus; assembly: GCA_932526585.2. Taxonomy (NCBI): domain Eukaryota; kingdom Metazoa; phylum Arthropoda; class Insecta; order Coleoptera; family Staphylinidae; genus Philonthus; species Philonthus cognatus. The sequence goes on from OW052244.1 coordinate 3,717,004, forward strand.
AAGTAAAACTGACATGGTAGCTACAATCTAAAATGTTAAATTTTTCAGGCATTTCGCTGATTCAAGATTTTTTTCCCTGACCTTTTAATATAACTTTCTTCTGTGGGAAACCCCTATTTTGTTAAATTGTTTTCATTGTTTTTGACAATATTTAAGTTAATTTTATAAATGTTTACGTGTTTTGTAATTTGCCTGCTGATGTTGACAAATTTAATAATATCATATGGCTTTTGTGTTAGTTTTAGGTCAATTTAAATATAATTCTATGACTTTTCTCTAACTTTCCCGGTTTTAATGATATTCAGTGATTTTTTTATTTACGTAATTTTCAGGCAGGTAAAGATAAATTTGAACTTTTGAACGAGTGTTTTCCACTCCCAGGCTAAGCATGAAGTAAAATTTCGAGTTTAGAAAAGCCCCGTGAAAATTTTCTGGGCTTTTCTAAACTCGAAATTTTACTTCATGCGCCACGCGTATGAAACACGGATAATACAAATATTGTTACATTTGGTTTTAATAAATGTTCATCTGTTTTGTGTTGTAGGTGTTTACTTTGCAGCACATCCTAAATACACTTGTAAATAAAACACTTTTTACTTTGTTTAACCACTATATTTTGCACTTAATTTGTTACTATAGTTTCGACTATCTAGTAGTCATTATCAAACTAAACTAATCAAACTAATTTTTTTAGTTTGATAATGATTACTAGATAGTTGAAACTATAGTCACAAATTAAGTGCAAAATTAAGGGCGCTCTTAGATGGACGTTATTAGCGCGACAGCGGAGCGGGACGGATCGTTTTTCCCGCTCCGCTTTTAGCTCTTATATGGAGCGGATTGAACGCGTTTTGCAAGCGTTTTGCTAGGCAAGTTCGCCGCCGAGCCTTCGGTTCCGTCTATCATTCAGTTGTGCTACGCTGAGTTATAAGCATGGACGAAATAGATTTAATTCATATTATTATTTATTTATCCTTTATTATTCATAGACGTTACTGTATTTATGTATTTAATGTTTTTATAAATATAAATACTACTTACCTAAATTCCACATGCCCTCCGCCCACTGAGCAAAAAACAAACAAATAACGTTATATCAACAGTGCAGCAACATTAAACGTTGTTTTAATGTTGATGAAACATTACTTAAATGGATTTGTTTCTTGGGCGGTGCCTGAATTTCTAAGATAAAACTTTCTGTATCAAACATACTTATAAAATCACGTTTTAGCGCTTTTTTTTATTTAACCCGTAACCGGTATACAAATTTCTGTCAAAAATTTCACACACTTTGATGGGTAATAACCTGCATATTAAAACTGGACTGTGAAATGGGCATTTACCTAGTATGTTCGCCAATTGGAGATTGGAGAGTCAGGGAAAAGAGAAGCTGCTGGCGGTACAAAATTTACGAGCGCAGAGACCGCTCTCAAAAAAAAAATTATTTATTCTTTTAATTATTTTGTTCTCATCACACTATATTACCAAGAGATTGGGGGCGATTTTAAATTGTTATTTTATTTTTGGCAATTTCTAGAAAATATCATAGATTTTTTAAATAATAAATAAAATTATACTCATATCTTAGAGGCGGCCAGACCAAAAACTCTAAAATCCTCCGATTTCTATCTCTTTCCTAAAATGTTGGAGGGTAAGGGGAAAGAGATCGAGCACTCAAGGGGTAATCTATTACGAACACCAACGGCATTTTTTGGGTGTCAATATCAACCCGATATTAGCAGGTCGTAAGAAATCCATCTGTTTTCAGCCGGCGCGTGGCGTTATCTTTTGTCCGGTTTGGGGTGGTTTTGATAGGAAGATTTAATTGATATTTATGAAATTTATTTAAAATGTAATTATAATTAATACGACATTTGTAAAATAAAGTCGAGAATTATGTCTACGTGTACAATTTTAGGTCAATAAAATTTTTTAAAACGTATCTGACGTTTACATCTTGGTAAATATTGATCATCATCACATCTAAGCGTTATATATTTTTAACTTGACTGTAAATCAGTGGTTTATACACGTGGCGCATGAAGTAAAATTTCGAGTTTAGAAAAGCGGGGCTTTTCTAAACTCGAAATTTTACTTCATGCTTAGTCTGGGAGTGGACAACACTCGTTCTTAGAAGTTTCAAATTGAAGGATCACTCTAGATTACTAAGTTTATTATCATTTTACAAAGGCTACAGCTCGAAGGACCAGTCATGGTCTTCGGAGACCGAAGGACTACATGGAATCGAAGTTTTTTTACAAGAAAATAACAAATATCTGAAGGCTTACAGCATGGATAAAAAAGAAAAAATCCAATTTTGAAAAATATCGAAGTTGGGTTGGTTGTCAGTGCGTTTTTAACTTCACTTTAAATCAGTATTAGATACGCGTGGCGCATGAAGTAAAATTTCGAGTTTAGAAAAGCCCCGTGAAAATTTGTCGAGGGTCGCTGCGCGACCCTCGACAAATTTTCTACGCGGGGCTTTTCAAACTTAAAATTTTACTCCATGCTTAGTCTGGGAGTGGAAGACACTCGTTACTTTAAAATACATCACAATTGGTAAAATATATATCGTTGGATGCCCGTCTTCAGGGGTAATATGTAAGCAAATTATGGGTCTTAGGAGTTGTCAAATAAGTGAGTTACTCAACTGTTTCTAAGACACTCTTTACAAAAAACGAAAGATTAACATTTTACATATCAAATGTACAGGTTGAGCGAAACTTGATGTCTCAGCTCTATTATAAGAAAAGGAAAAACGATAGAAAAAATCTGAAAAGAGGTTCATAAATGGGATTGAGTAAGGTCCATTTAAATCCAAAATTGCATATTTTTCTAAATTTTGAAACTGAAGTAATGACGTAATTGATTTTTTTTTCCCCAGAAACATATCTATATTTTTGGATATTTCAAAAGAGCTAATTTTTCTGAATAAACTTTGTAGAGAACAAAATCTGCTATCTTCTTTCGTTAAAAAATTAAAAGCAAACTTAAAAGAAAGTATTATCAAAAATTCACAATTGTCACGACTTAAACAAGTAGCCTTTGAAAGCAAATAACAAAGCCGCATCTGTCAATAATTAAACTAATGGTTGACATATATTGTTTTGTTGTCATTTGATTTTAGATTTCAGATTTTTTCTATCGATTTTCCTTTTCATATAATAGAGCTGAGACATCGAGTTTCGCTCACCCTGTACAATAAACTATATACATCATACATATACATAAACTATATATCATCATTAAATTTAGAAAAAATAGCATTGTCGATGGTACTCACAGAATGACTATTATAAATATCAATTGATTGTGCATTTTGAAATCTAGAAGAAAACTGAACTTCTATAACCATTTTAGTAGTCATGTGTAATTTTCATATAAATTGACGATGTGAACGCCATCTGCTGCCAATTTTTTAGTAGTATCGTTTTTAGTAGTATCGTTATTGAAAGTAGTAGACTCTCATATAAACCTATGTGTTAAAAAGCAAACGCTTGCGCCAGCACCCGTTCCGCCTCGCGTTCAAAACGTCCATCTAAGTGGTTATACAAAGTAAAAAGTGTTTTTTCTACTCCTATTTGTGAAATACAATTTTACACATCGATAAAAATGTGTGAAATTTGATTTTTCATACCGATGCGTGAAGTACAATGCAATTCTTATGGGATTTATTTCACGCACCGCTGCCATAAGAGCCAATACACTTTTCAGCATCGGTGAACAATTTTTAGATGGCGGTGATTTTTTAAATGACACATGTCATTTAGTTAAGTTTGTGCTGTTTTGTGTGTTGGTGAACATTGGTGAACGTTAAAATGCAGACATCACTATCTCCAGAGAGGCCAATACCCCACCAAGGATTATTGCGGCAGCAAACGCTGCTAGTTCGTCGCTGTTGCCGAAAAAATCTCTTGATATTTATGAAAATATTTATAAAAAATTCATGGAATGGCGCACTGAACATGAAATTAATTCATTTTCGGAAAACGTAATTTTAACATATCTCGCAGAACTGGCGACAAAATTCCAGCCCTAAACACTTTGGAGCCACTATTCAATGTTGAAGAGTACAATAAATGTCAACCATAACATAAACATTGGTAATTATACTAAAGTAATATCATTTTTAAAAAGAAAAAGTGAAGGATATACTCTAAAGAAATCTCGAGTTTTGGATAAAGAACATATCCTTAAATTTATAAATGAAGCACCCGATAATATATATTTATTAAATAAGGTAAGTGGAATGCAGCATAGTTTTCAAAATTCTTATTTATTTTCTTACTATAGGTCGTTTTAATTATTGGACTTGCTGGTGCCCTGAGAAGAGACGAATTATATAAATTGAATGTAGAGGATATTCAAGATTTTGGATCATCTCTTCTCATAGTTGTACCAGACACTAAAACTAAAATTTCAAGAACATTTGCTGTAACACTACATTTAGAATACTACAGAAAATATTAGCTCTGCGCCGTAAAAATTACGCTGAAAAGAAATGTTTCATTAATTATCAAAAAGGAAAATGTACCCGTCAAGTTATCGGCATTAATAAAATTGGAAAGGTACCCGCAGATGTTGCAAAATTTTTAAAATTGCCAAATCCTGAGCAATATACCGACCATTGCTTTAGGCGTTCTTCTGCAATTCTGTTAGTTGAAGCTGGTGCCGATCTGTTAACTTTAAAAAAGCACGGAGGCTGGAAAAGTTCTGCTGTTGCAGAAAGTTATGTTGAAAATTCGATAACAAAGAAGCAAGATGTTTCAAACAAAATTTTGAATATTAGCAAGAATAATAACAATAGTTGTCTAAATACTACATCCAACGAAAGTTCTGGTGTAATGTACCTAACCAACTGCACTGTAACAATTAATAATAATTATTATAAAGATAAATAAATACTTTACGTTAATAGTTTGTTTGTGTTTTGGAATTTATTAAATCGTGTAGTCGTAGAAAAAGTATAGTGTGTAACACGTGCGTGAAGACTTTTTTACACTCGCGTGATTGCTTCACTCTTGTGTAAAAAATTCTACTTCACGCACTAGATACACAATATACTATTATTGACAAATACGTTTATATCAATCGTTTAGACACGTACAGTATGTGTTAGATATATTTCGTAATTTTCTGAGAGATTATCTCATTGATAGGTGATTGCCTAGGTTTAAATCTTGCCTTGTAGCATTTTGAGGCTATATCGATTTATTTGGTATCGGAATAGGTCTCAAAAAAAGAATAGAAATTAAAAAAAAAACAAAATAATGTTTAATTGGAACGAAACGTTAACGTAACGCTTCCTCGCCGTGTCTCGTGTCGGATAATATAATTCGATTTTTATTCATAACAACTTTGTAAACACAACCCATCGTCCTAAAAACAGACGTGTAAAAAATATAAAAATTATGTTCAATTTTAAAATTGGGGACGCGCATTTCTGTTTACGTTTTCCCGTTAGTTGAAAATTGTCACATTTTGAATCGTAAAAAAATACTTATGTACAAATTTTATTAGCCTCGTGAAGAGTTCAAAAGTTAAACAAATGAAATTACCTTAAAACTCCTACTAAAACACGTACAATGACAAATTTAATCACAAGAGGGGTCTCTCCTCCATCCAACAAACATCGAACATAATCAATCCCCTCGAAAACTTCAGCCGGTTCTCCCTAACTATCAACACAAACTAAAAGCAATAAGTAAGTAAGCATTCGTACAATCGGATAATATACGCGATCGTGAACTTTATATATAAACTCTGTTCTTGAACTAAATCTTTTTAGACAGAATTAGCGAGTGACACACATTTATCAACGAAAGAATATAGTTCGCCAATTGATGGCACTTGTTAGGTATTTATTTTAATTTGACCCGATTTTTTTTGTGTGTGCAAAAACCCGCATGTTAGATTGTTTGTTTCATCGATGCTTTTTAATATTTAAATTTTATGTATGTGTGTTATCGATGGCGATGTGCAAATTGCAGTAAGTAAAGTGAACAAAAAATTACGTGCAAGCGACAATATTTGCATTTTGATATTTAATCTAGACATATTACGCTGGGTTGTGTTTACATTTTTTAAATTCCTGCATGAGTAATTATTTCGCCGGTATGCGTTATCGAATATTTACTCTGTGTTTATGTAATTGAAAGTATTGAATTATGTTTTGTACTGTGGAGGTTTAAAATGTTTTCAATGAATCTATAATCCGTTTAATAACTAAGAGGGGCGTTTTAAATTTCACGCGCCAAAACCTACAACTTTGATTGGCCGAGAGCGCGCCCATTTTACACTATGCTAATTACATCATTATTAGACGCAACAGCTGACATAACCTTAATTCGAAGCGTTACCGAGTTGCAACTTTGTCTGTTTCGTAATAACCTTTTGTGCGGTGTTTCTTTAGCATAGTTAAAAGTTAGTTTTGTTTATATTGTTGTGATGGATTATGGACCCAGTACAAACTCGGTGATAATATCACCTTCAAAAAAGCGTAAGAAGTTGGATTTGGGTCATTTATATCTGTCTGAAAAACAGTGCATAATAAATATGTATAGGCAGATGATAACTGATAGTCCACATATGAAAATGACTGCTGTTGTATCAGACATTGTTGGTGCAGTAGGTGAGATATCAAATAGCATAAGAATATGCATCAAATAATAAAATGTTTAATTTTTAGGAATTGTAAATTCCACTGTTTATCGTACCATTAGCGAATAGAAGAAATCCGGAGAGATTTGTAGCCCTAAACAGCTTGGAGGACATAATTACAAGTTTTGATGACGTAGTAAAGAGATCCGTGCATAGTTTCTTCTATAAAAATGAACTGCCAACTTTTAATAAACTTTTAAAAGAAGTAAACCATCATGCAGGCATGCCGAATATGAGTCGTTCTACCTTGTATAGTTTTATGAAACAAATCAATTTTAAGTAAGATAGAGACCAGAGCTGGGCAGGATTCGAATCATTCAGGATTCGAATCCTTTTAGAGGATTCAAAAGAGGCATTCGAATACTTTAGTTCAACTGGATTCGTGATCCGGATTCCTTACATTTTTTTAAGAGGATTCGTATTCGAGTCTAAATGTGGGTGATTCGAATCCTTATAAAAGGATTCGAATGCTTGTAAAAGGGTTCGAATACTTACAAAAAAATTTGAATTGTCGAAAATAATTCGAATTAATTGTGAGGAGAAATGTTTTTTTGTGTGTTTTTGAATTTCTCGTTAAATCACTGTTTTATTGCCGTGACGCATGAAGTAAAATTTCGAGTTTAGAAAAGCCCAGAAAATTTGTCTCGGGTCGCGGCGCGACCCGAGACAAATTTTCACGGGGCTTTTCTAAACTCGAAATTTTACTTCATGCTTAGTCTGGGAGTGGAAACGCTCGTTCGAAACTTCAAAGTGAATGCTTTGATAAGAACATTAAATGATTGAAAATGTTTTTAAAGATAATAATCTAGTTTTCAAAATTGTATTTAATATTGTTTAAAGAAAACTGACATGGTAGCCACAATCTGAAATGTTAAATTTTTCCGACATTTCCCTGATTCAAGATTTTTTCCCTGGCCTTTTAATATAACTTTCTGGGAAACCCGCATTCTGTTTAATAGTTTTTGCCAATATTTAAGTTAATTTTATAAATTTTTACATGTTTTGTAATTTGCCTGCTGATTTTGACAAATTTAATAATATCATATGGCTTTTTTGTTAGTGTTTTGGTCAATTTGAATATAATTCCATGACTTTTCTCTGACTTTCCCAGTTTAAATGATATTCAGTGAATTTTTTATTTACGTAAATTTCAGGCATTAGTCGATTTTATAATAGAGTTCAATTTAAAGTTTTGAACGAGTGTTTCCACTCCCAGGCTAAGCATGAAGTAAAATTTCGAGTTTAGAAAAGCCCCGTGAACATTTTTCGAGGGTCGCGCAGCGACCCGAGACAAATTTTCGGGCTTTTCTAAACTCGAAATTTTACTTCATGCGCCACGCATAAAAAACACTGATTTGAAGTGGAGTTTAGAAACACATAAATACATCTTTAACCAGAGTAATACGGAGTCAGATATTTAGTCTGTTAACAACGTTGTTCAGTGGTAATAATAAATAATTAGGTTTTAAATATTCTTGTTAAAACAGCTGGTAATGATATTTATATATTAATGGTTGCAAAAAAATAATAAAATCAAATTTATACTTAAAGGATTTGTATTCGTGATTCGAAAAAACAGGATTCGAATCTTCGATTCGAATCATATTTATCTCTTACGAATCCTTTATTTGAGTATTCGTGATTCGAATCATATTAGGTGATTCGGATTCGTGATTCGAATCCTTTTTACGAGGATTCGTCCCAGCTCTATGAGAGACACATTATTATATAAATTCCATATTATATTATGAACGTAATGTAAATATGTTTTATTTCACAGATATATGGAGAGATGCCGTATAAGCATTTTAATTGAACTAACGATATTGTACGATGGAAAATACTTAACCACAATTAAGAAGTACAAAATGGAAATTTGATATTATTTAAAGAGTAATTATGAAATTATTTAAAATTGCCGCCAAATTTACCTAGTGATATTTCTGGTAACTTTTTATAGTGTAAATTAGGCTTTGGCACTTACTCCTTCTAGCTTTTAAACAGACTATAAAGCTCGGATTTCTAAGCACAAAAAATTTTAAAAAAAGCGCTTAAAAAAGCACCAATTTTAGCAAAAAAGGCATTATGTTATGCAAAAAAGCATTATTTTATGCAAAAGGCATTATATAAAGCAAAAAAAGGATTATGTTAGATTTAAATGTATAAATGAAAATATTAAAAATTGTATAACAATGCACAGAACGATGAAAATCACTTTAAATTTTACTGACAGATACAATAAACAGATTTTGTTTTGATCATTTGTTAAAATCCTCTTTTGTTTTTAGCGCTTCTTAATTGTATTGAACCAAACAGATATATGTGAACATCTTTTTTATTTTTTGGATTTTGGAGGCGTTCACTTCGCGGTACATCTTCAATTTTGATATAAAGAAAACTCTTAACTTTTTTATACCACTTTTATTTTTCTTCAGTGACTAGTTTCAATTACACGGTAATCATTCTCAGACTTAGTTTGAGAAGGATTACCGTGTAATTGAAACTAGTCACTGAAGAAAAATAAAAGTGGTATAAAAAAGTTAAGAGTTTTCTATATATCAAAACATTTTTATTTATTATTTTTGTTCACGATGTATTATAATTTTTCGTCTAAGAATAATCTTTTTCGGTCGGTAATAAAATTTACAGTCCATTTCAAAAAACTTTTATTTTCTTAATATCCTAAAAATATGATGTTCAATTGTTTCTCTGATTTGACCATTATGATTGTCATTTCCTACTACTTTGCTCATTTAACCGACTCTGTAACCGAAATAATAACAAAGTTAGTAATGGTGCGCACTTAATTCTAAACATCATGTATACAGGGTGTGTCAAAGCACCCGTATACGGTTTTTTTATGAAAAAACTGCTAGTCCTAGAGAGTTGGGACAAAAAAATTATTATAAAAGCCGTATTAATAAACCGAATGGTGATATTGTTTTTTTCCCAAATAGGTTGACATTCCTGAGAATTTACTTAAAAATGCCAATATTTCCTGCTTCCATGGGCTTAGAAGAAAAGTACAAGAGTAAACAAAAAATGAGGCGACACAAAATATAATAAATCGGCTACAATTTGGGGCTCCGTAAAATATTTAATGCTTTAACCCTTTCCATCGCCAAAAAAAGGTTGAAAACCACGGAACTAGATAAATGAATTAATAGCTCGTGTTTTGATCGCACAGATAATAATTTTCCACGATCTAAAATTTGACGAAATAAGCATCAAATAAGCATATAAACGGAAAATAACACAAAACCGAAAAAAAAAAAACGGAAAAAATTAATTCGTGTTGCTGCTATTAATTTTCAGCATAAGCTGTTTGCTTAAAAATCCGAGCTGTAGTAGTAGCACTTTCCCACCATTTAAACAATTGATGATAATTGACATACTAAACTTATTTTACTTGTCAATTGGTTAAGAGGGTGGTTAGGTGCTCGGTTGTTAATTTTAGCTTAAACATCGCCTGAACTTCATAGTCACTTTTCAACGTCATACAAGATGACAGAACGTTCAAAGTAAGAGGGGGCAAGTCATTTGAACTTCTTATGTCACTTCTTAATAAGATGGTGGAACATTTAAATTAGTTATATGGAACCAAAACTACTTCGAATCCAGAGAGATTATCGATTCGAAGTATTGCTTTCTGTCTTTCACACGCCAAGAGTGACTATTATATAATAAAATGGTAATAATAGAATCTTTATCTGAACTTTTATTTCCATTTAAATAATAAATTACTTTATGTCAAAATGGGCTTCTAAACAAATGATATTTCTGCATTAAATAAAACAGTTAAAAAAAATCTGTTTTCGCCATTTTATTACAAGAGGTTCAATTGTAAAAGAACATTTGTAAAATATTATCTTATAACAACGCTGAAACCGAAGTCCCAATATACAAATTTTACATGGCCTAACCCCCCTCTTAAAGAAAATTTCACATTATATCTGTGTTGTGTAAGCGTGGCGCATGAAGTAAAATTTCGAGCTTAGAAAAGCCTAATTTGGCTCGGTCGCTCTGCTTCGCTACGTGCCCGAGCCAAATTTTCAGGCTTTTCTAAACTCGAAATTTTACTTCATGCTTAGTCTGGGAGTGAAAAGCACTCGTTACACATTAAAACAATTAATAATTGATTATAGTTGTTTTATTATCAAAGTTTAAAGAAAACCTGAATAGTTAGACATAACCTTACAATAAATGACATGTGTTGAGTGTGTGCAGTTGTAAATGTATCACTGGTTCAAAACTGACACGCGTTCTGCTTTAAATACAAAATGTTTGATTATTTCGTTTAACAATCTGTTTGTATTTTATTTCGGACATTGAGTAAAACTCGTTGCCTTTAATTAAAAGTTGTGTATATTCATCAAAGTACAAAGTTGGAATGTTTTTCAAAAATATTTTTACAAATATGAAATCTTAATCTAAGGGGGGAGAAAGTGGAGGTGGTATGTACATAATATAAACAAGAGGGGATGAAATGGAAAAGTACAAAGTATATACAAGCAATATTTGTTTGGTCGATTTTGACCACCGTTATGCGGCAGGCAATTTACGATTTTTGAAATACTGTTAGGGTCGGAGTTGTAAACCATCGCAAACCCTGTAATGAAATTGGTACGCAAATAATAATAAAATTAAGTGCAATTTACAATAAATAATTTCAGTTCCTGAAATGTACCAATAAATGAATAAAATCATAAAATATAAATTTCTTAAAATATCTGTAAGCCGAAAATATGAATGCATTTTTAACATTATAAAAGTAATTTGATATAATAAATACAGTGATGGAAAGGAAAATATAATTCTGTGAATCCCAAACAACATGTGTCACTTTTTTTCCAAGGTAGACTTATTATAATTTTTGAAAAATATATTTTCAAACAGAAGGTATATTTTAATTTTGTTTCGACAACAATATTTTTAAAAATACGTATTATTAGGTTCAGAAAAATAATGTCTAACGATGAGACGAGTGTTTTCCACTCACAGACTAAGCATGAAGTGAAATTTCGAGTTTAGAAAAGCCCCGCGTAGAAAATTTGTCGAGCGATTTGTCAGCGACCCTCGACAAATTTTCACAGGGCTTTTCTAAACTCGAAATTTTACTTCATGCGCTACGAGCATAAGACATTGGTTCAAAGTGAAGTCCGAATTTTTAAAATTATTAATTTTCAAATATTTTTTCCAAATCACACTCAATTTTTTTTTAAATTTAATTTAAAATAGAAAATTTATTTCCATTTATTTCCTACGACAATATTTATTAAAAACAACACATTGTGAATTATTGGATTCAGAAAAATAATGTCAAATGTAATAAAAATAAAAAATTACGGGCAGCTGTTTAAAAATTATAATTTGGTTGGCGTTCACTTTGTGGTACATCTTCATAACAATTTGATTAAAACACTTAACTTTGTTTTACCACTTTTATTTTAGTTTTCAGTAACTATAGTTTCGACTACAAGCTAGTCATTACCAAACTAAGCTTGTAGTCGAAACTATAGTCACTGAAAAGTAAAATAAAAGTGGTAAAACAAAGTTAAGTGTTTTAGTTAAATTGTTAAAAAGTTAAAGTAAAAGTTAAAGTTATTATTGAAACAAAAATCAATATTAATGTCAGTTCTTAGTAAATAAACGACCATTGCCTTTGGTTTCAAGTTTAATAAAATCGGTCAATAATAACAGTTTTCGCGTTGGGCGTTTTTTATTGAACACCTAATATATCCTCTCTTACAGAACTTTCAAATTTCTAATAAAAATATATATTTTTCGGCGAAATACCGGTACATTAGGGAGAGCACTTTTGGCGATTATTCTGGTTTATTGGTATTCCATTCCCTATTTGCAGAATTAAAAGACTTAATTAAACACAGTTATATTCCTTTCTTCACTTTTATTTTCCTTGCTAGATGTACATTTCGGGTACTAAGTACCCATTATCAATAGCTAACTGTTAGCTATTGATAATGGGTGCTTAGTACCCGAAATGTACATCTAGCAAGGAAAATAAAAGTGAAGAAAGGAATATAACTGTGTTTAATTAAGTGACTTAACACCTTCACGTAACTCATACAACTACATTAATAGAATTGAGAGAGTTCTTTTTAATTGACTATTGAACATTTTACTGTTGCTTGTACTATGTGTTTTGGCCGACTAATATTAATATCATCTTGATTAATGATTGAGTCGATTGAATCCTTCACAATAATAAAACTACTGCAGCATTTAAACATTAAAATCAATATGGACCGACGGATTTGATCCCGTAGCGAATATATTTCTCTCTCTCGGGCGAAATTGGGCCAAGGATAACTCGAATCTCCACGGAAATGGGATCGTCCTTGCCGTTTCCGCCGACAGGTCTCAAAAGTAAATCCGATTATGTAACGTTACGCCTCAATACCTCCGCAACAATATAAAAATAAAATAAAATAAAAAAACAACTTATATGTTTTCACCTTCCTATTTCCTCAAGACCGACCATTCACACAATCAAGTTTCTCCGCAGAGGCTCGCTTTTGTTGTCCCTGGTTATGGTTCATACACAATCCGATCGAGTTATTGATCAAACTTATCACAATCGCATGTGAAAGAATTTGTATTCCCATTCATTTTCTCGAAAATTATAAAAAGATTGAATCAAACAGTCGCAGCTTCCGGTGAAATTAATTCGCAATTGCGATATAATAATCCGCAACAATGGGTAAATCAGGATTTGAAATAACTACAACAATCAGTGCGCGCGGTTATTTTTCCATTTTTCATTTGGTGAATCAGTAGCGGAGAAAGTAGCTGCGGAGAAAGTGCCCGCGGTGAGGTCTCTCAGTCAAGGTTAGCGAAAAAATGGCACGGGGTTCAAAAGGGCAGTACGTCGCGAAATCCGCGGAGTCATCACGAAGACGATCCGCAACAATGAGTAATGGAGGTTTCGTGTCCGTGCAGCGACTTTGCGCTCGTACCGTAAAAAGTGCTATTGTTCGAGCGTGTGCACCGCACTCGAAAATGGTAATGGAGCAACAAATTTTATTGTCTCCAATTCAGGATGCTTGTCGTAATTTATGTGTTGTCGGTTTGCAAATGTCTAACTGTTATGTATTGTTCTCTATTTTTGTGCACTACTTTGTTGAATGAATATGTAGTGATTTTATTAGTTACACAGATGGAATATTCGTTAAAAAGTATACATTTTCTATAATTTTCAATGTTCAGGTTTTGTTTAACTTATAAGTTAAAGCAGTGGATCCTAACTTCTTTTCACATCACGAAACAATTTCAATTTTAGAAGATCTTTGTGGAACACTAGTTTAGGAAAGCCTGAATCCAAACTGTTAGGCTTTTCTAAACTCGAAATTTTACTTCGTGCCTAATCAAGGAGCGGAAACATTCGTCACAAATTTCAAATTAAACTCTTTCATCAAATAAACAAATGCTTGAAAAATTACACGGTGTATATCGAGATACGTATTAGTATTAAAAAGAAAAAATCTTTAATTGTTTTGTCTAGAGGTCAAAAATTGAGAAATATATAAAATATCGAGAAAGCAGAGCTGGGACGAATCCTCGTAAAAAGGATTCGAATCACGAATCCGAATCACCTAATATGATTCCAATCACGAATACTCGAATAAAGGATTCGTAAGAGATAAATATGATTCGAATCAAAGATTCGAATCCTATTTTTTCGAATCACGAATACAAATCCTTTAAGAATAAATTTGATTTTTCTTTTTTTTTTCAACCATTGATACATAAATATCGTTACCGGTTGTATTAACAAAAATATTTAAAGCCTAATTATTTATTATTAACACTGAACATCGTTAATAACACACTAAACATCGGATTCCCTGTTACTCTGATTAAAGATGTATTTGTGTGTTTCTGAACTTCACTTCAAATCAGTGTTTTGGACGCGTGACGCATGAAGTAAAATTTCGAGTTTAGAAAAGCCCCGTGAAAATTTGTCGAGGGTCGCGCAGCGACCCGAGACAAATTTTCGGGCTTTTCTAAATCAGTGATTTGGACGCGTGGCGCATGAAGTAAAATTTCGAGTTTAGAAAAGCCCGAAAATTTGTCTCGGGTCGCTGCGCGACCCTCGACAAATTTTCACGGGGCTTTTCTAAACTCGAAATTTTACTTCATGCTTAGTCTGGGAGTGGAAAACACTCATTTAAAGCTTCAAATTGAACTCTATTATAAAATCGACGAATGCCTGAGAAATACACAGATAAAAAATTCACTGAGTATCATTAAAACAAATTGACCAAAACACTAACAAAAAAGCCATATGACATTATTAAATTGGTCAAAATCAGCAGGCAAATCACAAAACACATACAAATTTATAAAATTAACTTAAATATTTAACAAAAACAATGAAAACAATCTAACAAAATGGAGGTTTCCCACAGAAGAAAGTTATATTAAAATGCCAGTGAAAAAATCTTGAATCAGGGAAATGTCAGAAAGATTTAACATTTCAGATTGTGGCTACCATGTCAGTTTAACTTCAAATAATAAACAAAATTTTGAAAACTAGATTATTATCTTTAAAAACATTTTTAGTCATTTAATATTCTTATCAAAGCATTCAGTTTGAAGTTTCGAACGAGCGTTTCCACTCCCTGTGGGTCTTTTTGAAATTTCGCATTCACCACAACAAACCACAAACCTTGCAAGTCTTGAAAAGAAACATTGAAAAAGAAATCACCAATTTGGGGCCAAATGTTTTACGAACAACAATTCAAAATGCTGTAAAACGAGCACAATCTACATCAACTCAAGAGATGGTCATTTGACCGATACCATTTTCTTAACTTTGTATTATCAATTTTACACCTTTAAATTAACTTTCAGTCAAAACATTGCCCATTTTTTTCATTTCTAATAAAATGGCAACCAATTCATAGTATGACATTACTTTTGCCCCACCTTATATTACACGGGGCAAAACGTTTATATCTTAAGGAATGTTAATTTTTGTTTTTAACATATATTTACTATGTTTGTTTACGCACGAAGTAAAATATAGAGTTTAGAAAATTCTGAAAATTTGGTTTAGTTGCGTAGCGAATCGGATAAAACACTGAAATATTGTGAAATTGAAAATATACTGGTTTTTACTTATTATGTTTGAATTTCGTAGCAAACTCTGTTTGATTTTATTAGAAATATCTATGTCCCGAGAAATACAGGGAGTTTTTCTGACGTCACACATGAAATTCCTCGAGTGAAGTAAAAAGTTAATGTAATTAAACTAACAAGGTCGACTCGGTTTTAAATTAAAACAACCTTATACACTAACCGCCTTGATTGCTGACGTCACGCGTAGAAGTCCTCACATGACGTCAACAATCAAGTTAATTATACAATACAAGGTCGGCTCGGTTTAAATCAAGACTAACTTACTTACACACCTTGGTTGATGCCATCACGGGTGGAAATTCGTACGTGACATCAAAACCCAGATCATTACTGTGCAAGGTTGTCTCGATTTAAACCGAGCTGACCTTATCACGCGCGGACATTCTCACATGACGTCAAAATCAAAGCAATTACTGTATAAGGTCGACTCGGATTAAACTGAGACAGTCTTGTATAAGGTTGTCTTCATTTAAACGAGTGTTTTCCACTCCCAGACTAAGCATGAAGTAAAATTTCGAGTTTAGAAAAGCCCTATGAAAATTTGTCTCGGGTCGCGCAGCGACCTGAGACAAATTTTCTGGGCTTTTTTAAACTCGAAATTTTACTTCATGCGCCACGCGTATAAAACAGTGATTTAACGAGAAATTTAAAAACACACAAAAGACATTTTTCATGTTAATTCCCACAATTGATTCGAATTATTTTTGACGATTTAAATCCTCTTATTCGAATCCTTTTATAAATATTCAAATCCTTTTATAAATATTCGAATCCTTTCATAAATATTCGAATCCTTTTATATGGATTCAAATCACCCACATTTGGATTCGAATACGAATCCTCTTAAAAAAATGTTATGAATCCGGATCACGAATCCAGGTGAACTAAAGTATTCGAATGCCTCTTTTGGATCCTCTAAAAGGATTCAAATCCTGAACGATTCGAATCCTGCCCAGCTCTGCGAGAAAGTATAAAACGTGAACATTTTTAGAAAATCTATTATACTTTTTGTGTGTTAAATTATTAAATTAAAAGATATCTTGTCGTTTTATAAATACATTTTCATAAAGAATCTCCACCATTTTTCAATATTTCTGCAAATTATCTCAATTATTAATATATTTTGACGATTTCGTTTGTCACTTTCTCAAACATATTTATAAAAACCATTAAAATGTAAAATTTTTAATTTTATTAATTTGAATAATAATAATAATACTAATATTTATTACCCAACAGGACATTCCAATTACAGAGTAATATTTTAAAAGTAAACATTCTTAAAATAGTATAAATAAACAGTGCAAAATTACAAAAATAAAGATCACTTGATTTAAGTTCATGTTCTATTTAAAGAAAATAAATTAAATATTTAAAAATAATAATAATAAAATAATGACGAAATAACAAATAAATGACAATAGTTAGTTACCCTGTAGGTGTCTACGCTGCACTAAAAATTTGAAAAAAATCCTTGTCATACGATTGAATCAGTTCTCCTCATGTGAAATATTTTCAACTTTATATCACTTCCGGTTCCACCGGAAGTAGCACCAAATTTGTTATTTTAAATAGAACACCCTATATATTAGTCATTTTTTGGATTCCTCGTTTAAATTGCAACATATTTTATTCGAACATATGTACACTTATCTCTTATAGTTTTCAAGCAAAAAAAATATTTCTAAAATTTTGACCTCTAAAAGGCATCTTGAAATCTATCTGTCCCTTCTTTTAAGTGTAAGATAAAAATATGATTTATATCTCTACTTGTACCTAGAGGATGCCTCTATGAGTGAATTAATTGAAAACTGTCAATTTTGATAATAAGTGTTCTTAAAATGTCAATATCGAAGTGCCCTCTTCAATATCTCGTAATTCAATTTTTTTAAATGGAATGACCCATTTTTTATCACGTGGTACGATTGGGGGGAAGATTTCCTTCAAAAAGGTATTAACAACTATACTCCTAAAGCAAGTGGTTTTCGAGTTATTTCGAAGATTCGTTTTTCGTCGCATTTATACAGGGAATAATGTGCGCATAAGTCGAAAATTTCCTACAAAAAAGTATTGTAAAACTATACTCCTAAAGCAAGTAGTTTTCGAATTATTTCGAAAATTCGTTTTTCGTTGCAGTGGTATGCTTTTGTTTTGTCGCGATTGTATTGCGAAATGTCAAATAATAAAAAGAATTAGTACAAAGTTATGCAGAAATCAACAAAATGAATAAATACACCCATCAACAAATTATCAATTGATTCTTTATACATGGCAACTGCGATAGAATTGGTACTCGAACATGTAGAATATTAAATGAAACTTATCCACATCTGCCGCCGATGAATAAAACAAGATTTAGAAGATTGGAATCAAATTTTATTCAATTGACAGTTGCCATGTATAAAGAATAAATTGATAATTTGTTGATTTGTGTAATTATTCATTTTGTTGATTTCTGTAAAACTTTGTACTAATTCTTTTTATTATTTGACATTTCGCAATACAATCGCGACAAAACAAAAGCATACTACTGCGACGAAAAACGAATTTTCGAAATAATTCGAAAACTACTTGCTTTAGGAGTATAGTTTTATAATACTTTTTTGTAGGAAATTTCCCCCCCAATCGTACCATGTGATAAAAATTGGGTCATTCCATTTAAAAACATTGAATTACTAGATATTGAAGAGGGCACTTAGATATTGACATTTTAAGAACAGTTATTGTGAAAATTGACAGTTTTCAGTTAATTCACTCATAGAGGCATCCTCTAGGTACAAGTAGAGATATAAATCATATTCTTATCTTATTCTTAAGAAAAGTCAGAGGCAGATTTCAAGATGCCTTTTAGAGGTCATAATTTTAGAAATATTTTTTTTTTCTTGAAAACTATTAGAGATAAGTGTACATATGTTCGAATAAAATATGTTGCAATTTAAACGAGGAATCCAAAAAATTGCTAATATATAATAATATATAAGTCTTAATTCAAGATACTGATTTATAGATATCTAGCATTTTGGTATCTAAATGCTTGACTGTCGACTCTAAAATCTAGCATGAAGAGTAAATGCCTACTCTCAATTAGTTCCTAGAGTCTAATCTGTTGTTATCAACGACTGTGAATATCAAAAGATTAGAATCTAAAAAGTAATTGAGAGTAGGCATTTAATCCACATGCTAGATCTTAGAGTCGACAGTCAAGCATCTAGATACCAAAATGCTAGATATCTATAAATCAGTATCTTGAATTAAGACTTTAGAGTAAAAAGTCCAGAATCCGGAGACTGGAGATTAGAACCCTAGAAACTAGTCTAGACTCTAAGGACAAGGAAGTAATCATAACACTACATTCATTTTTCACTCAAGAGTCTAAAAACCAAAATTTATACAGACTATCAGTATCTTGAATTAAGACTTTAGAGTAAAAAGTCCAGAATCTGGAGTCTGGAGAACAGAACCCTAGAAACTAGTCTAGACTCTAAGGACAAGGAAGTAAGCATAACACCACATACATTTTTCTACTCAATAGTCTAAAAACCAAAATTAATACAGACTATCAAGGGTCCAGAAACTAGAGTTTAGGTTAGGTTAAATGTACATATATTATACGAAGCGATCAAATTATTTTAATATCAAGAAAGCCAAGAAGTTTGGGTTTAGGGTGGTAGTACTTCATGAATCTTGACGCTAATTTGACGAATAAAATAATTTTAGTTAATTATGTCACAACCTTTGAACACTACTAAATCTGAGCCTACTACAGTTATAAATTCATTTGATCGCCCGGTACCTACAATAGATATAAGAATTTCATGTTTAGAACAGACTCTATACCCCACTAAAGTCCGTTCTAAACTTGAAATGTTACTTTAAGCTTAATGGAGGACTGGAAACGGTTGTTAGAGGTTTTACTCTGAACGATTTTATGAAAACTAGTGGGGTACCATAGGGATCCAGTGTAGGCCCCTAAATTTTTTGAAATGTATCTAATGCTTAACCAAGGAGTGGAAAGCACTTGAATGATGGCGGTTTGGGTCTGCACGTTGTTTGTATCCATACAAAGTACCCAACACCTATAAAACCTCACTAATTCCCACAAAATATGCGAAGCAAATCTTGTTTCATTACACCGACAACAATTGTTGTTTAATTCTAAACATTTTCCTAGTATTATTTAGAAACCAATCAAAAACCTTCCAAACGACAAACTTACGCAACTACATTCGTTAAGTGCGCGAATTTCTCGAAACACACGACTTAAAAACAAACAAAGTAGAAAATATGCAAATCGCGTGCATATTATTATACAGTGGGCTTTTTACATATCAAATCGGCGAAGGCTGCATGGGCGTATCGCGCTTGAATAATCTCCTAATGTCAAGCACGCGACTTTCTCGATCCGTTTGAATCGAGAAAAGTGCACGAGATTAATATACAGAAACAGATGAATCACACAGACAAAATATTGTATGATCGATGGAATATGAAAATAGAAAGTGTTGAGGTGATTTTTTTAATCGCGCGCATAGTTTCGCCTCATTTCATACGTGATGTTGTATAATTTTTACTAGGGATTGGTTTGAGTGATAAATCTGTGATTGAATTAATGAGGTTGGTGGTTTAGAAATTGCCGTTATTTCAATTGACTGTAGATTATTATTCTGGTATTTTCAAGTGATGACAATTTGAAAATGTAAACACTTTTAGAAATGTTCACAGCTAGCGCTCTCTATTGCTCTTATACCCTGACATCGCCCAACAATAATTTAAAAAATGGTGATGTCTTCATCATAGCACTTTCCCTGTTAAAGATGTGAGGATTTAATATCAACAATATGAAAAAGTTGCTCAAACTAAATTTATTCTACTTTTATTATTATTATTCGAAAACTATTCACAAAACCACCATCACTATCACATCTAAGCGTTATATATTTTTAAGTTTACTGTAAATCAGTCGCTTGTACGCGTGGCGCATGAAGTAACATTTCGAGTTTAGAAAAGCCCCGCGTAGAAAATTTGTCGCGCAGCGACCCGAGAAAAGCCCCGTGAAAATTTGTCTCGGGTCACTGGGCGACCGTCGACCCAATATGTTGTTTTTCAAAAATATTGTCGTCAAAAAATTTGAAATAAATCTTTTATTTAAAATTAAATTTAAAAAAAATGATTGAGCCTTGGAAAAAATATTCGAATACATTAATTTTTTGTGCCCCTGGCGCATGAAGTAAAATTTCGAGTTTAGAAAAGCACCGTGAAAATTTGTTTCGGGTCGCTGCGCGACCCTCGACAAATTTTCTACGCGGAGCTTTTCTAAACTCGAAATTTAACCGTGAAAATTTGTTTCGGGTCGCTGCGCGACCCTCGACAAGTTTTCTACGCGGGGCTTTTCTAAACTCGAAATTTAACTTCATGCTTAGTCTGGGAGTGGAAAACACTCCTTTCACCGTTAGACATTACTTTTCTGAACTCAATAAAGCGCAATATGTTGTTTTCCAAAAATATTGTTGTCGAAACAAAATTAAAACAAAAATTCTATTTGAAATATATTTTTCAAAAATTATAATTAGTGTGCCTTGGAAGAAAAGTGACAAATGTCATTTATTGTGAGGTTAGCATTTATTTTGACTATAGGTCAAAATAAATGTTTTGTCTCGTTTAGATTCTGTAAATTCTGTCGATTTTCGTTAATTCACAAAAGCAGTGTTCGTAATTTTCTACGAAGTTTTGTGATTTTCATAAATGTTATATTTTGTCAGTTGTGATTATATTTATCAGTTTGTAATGTGTTATTGTTATTAATTTACAAGATTTTATTTAATCAATGTTGTAAATTTTTGAAGAATTTCGTCAACTTGTCAGTTTTCTTTCCCTTATTTTATCTTTGTTATATTAAAGATATTTGCCATATGATTTTTCCTGTCGAGTACAATTTGGCGCCCCCCTAGTCCAGGCACACGCGTGCGGTGCACGCCACTTGCGGCGGGCCTGCAGACATCACAAGTCGCTTCAGATTTGTATAGTCTAGAACAGTGATGGGGAAACTACGGCCCGCGGGCCAAGTCCGGCCCGCGGAAATGTTTAATCCGGCCCGTTTAAGAGTGCTGTCGTGAGAATGTTTGAACGCGTTCTTACTTCGTAATGTGACGACCCGCATAAAAACTACCTACCTACGATTAAGCATTATTCTTTGGCCCGCTACGATTGTCTGGTTATTACAAATGGCCCGTCTTAAAAAAAGTTTCCCCACCACTGGTCTAGAAAATAAGTGTTTCGGAAAAAATTCCTGGTTTCTCAAAATATAAAAAAATATTTTCATTTTTAATCATAAATACATGTTTCAAATATAGTAAATGTTTCTTTAAAGTGTACGATTTTTTTATGTCAATTTTCAGACATTTGTTGTACTGATAATAATTTTCAATTTGAAGCTTTTAACGAGGGTTTCTAATTCCAGATGAAGCATGAAGTAAAATTTCGATTTGTTAGGGTGCGTGTGCGAAGCATTCAACCAACTCCCAAATTTGATGTATACAAGCAGGATTTAACTAACCTAACCTACAAATTTGATAAAAGCAAACAGGATTTAACCAACCTAACCTACAAATTTGATATAAACAAACAAGATTTAACTAGCCCAACTTAAAAATTTGCCAAACAATCCTAAACTCAGAATTTGATGTAATTTAAACTGGATGTAATCAAACTGGATTTAACAAATAAAACCTCAAATATTGATGTAAATAAACAGGAGTTTACAAACGTAAGCTCCAAATTTGATTTAAACACTCGAGATTTTAACGATGTAAGCTCTAAAATTGATATAAATGATGTGGGGTCTTTGATGTGTTATGTCAAGCCTGAATGGTTAAACATAATCTTAAATAAATGACATTTTAAGCGTGCCATATGCAAAAGGTCGCAAGTACCATACCATACCAAGTGACATATTTTACAGGAGAAATATAAAACGTGAATAAAAGTACTATGGCACTTATGACTTAATTTTAAAAATAAGGATAATTTTGAGAAGCATTCTAAAACGCACATATACTCGACAAGACATTACAAGCTATATGATTTCACAAATCACAAACTCAGCTTAACTAAAAAATCTGCCAGTTATCGTGCACTAAAATTCTACAATAAGTTACCAGCACATTTGCAATCAATAAGGAATCTAAAGAAATTTAATAAAGTACTGTTGGAATTCCTCATCGACAGAGAAATATACGAGGATATTGAATTTTGAGTTTTACTTAGGTATACATTATGTTTTTTTTTAACTTTGCGTAGAAATATAGAACAATACTGAATATACCGAGAGTTTTATGTAACACCGAACATTTTCATAACGAGAATTTTTCTTTAAAGTATCCATATGCATACGTTGCACATTTTCCGATGCCCGGTTTATTAAAAGAATCCAACTTGAAGCTTTAAGCGAGTGTTTTCCACTCCCAGGCTAAGCATGAGGTAAAATTTCGAGTTTAGAAAAGCCTGAAAATTTGGTTTGGTCGCGTAGCGCGAAGCGCGGAGCGGCCAAACCAAATTTCAGGCTTTTCTAAACTCGAAATTTTACTTTATGCACCACAGGTACAAAACACTGATTCAATGTAAAGTTTAGCGGTGTGTTTTAAACTTCGTAATATGTCTGTCTTTTGTAACAGTGGCGCATGAAGTAAAATTTCGAGTTTAGAAAAGCCTGAAAATTTGGTTTGGCCGCTCCGCGCTTCGCGCTACGCGACCAAACCAAATTTTCAGGCTTTTCTAAACTCGAAATTTTACTTCATGCTTAGCCTGGGAGTGGAAAACACTCGCTTAAAGCTTCAAATTAAATTCTTTTAATAAACCAAGCACAGAAAAATGTGCAACGTATGCATATGGATACTTCAAAAAAAAAAATCTCGTTATGAAAATGTTCGGTGTTACATAAAACTCTCTGTATATTAATAAATAAAATATGTTTATTAATAGTCTTACATATTATAATTATTATTGTTATTTTTTTTTTCACTATTATTATTATCTCCTCTTTTCATATTTTCATCAGCTTATTTTTACTATTTACTATTATTAGCGTATTATTAATGTGTCCTTGTTATTATATTAGTGTATTACTTTGTATTATAATTCCATTCAATACCAATCTTATTATTTTTAGTTATGTAGTATTTGACACTATCGGTTTGGACACTACATTATTATTGTATATTTCTCCTCACTTGAATAAAGAATTGAATTTGAATAATTAACACTGATTACTTTTTTGTATTCACAAAATAAAAAGTGAATACAAAAAAGTAATCAGTGTTAATTATTTAAATATTTACAATGTATCACAAAGTAACCGCCTCCACCACAAGATATTTAATTGAATTTGAATTTGAATGACGTTTTGATAATTGAGTCTCTATTTTTGCCACTTGTAGCATTTATTGTACAAGTAACGCATGATATTTAGAACATATTCCGTATATAAAACGCATTACTTAAAAATTTACACTTACAACATTTTGCATATGGCACGCTTCATTTGTTACTTTTTTTCCAAAGCACACTTATTATAATTTTTTTTTAAATATAATTTTAAATAGGAGGTCTGTTTTAATTTTGTTTCGACAACAATATTTTTGAAAAACAACATATTGCGCTTTATTGGGTTCAGAAAAATAATGTCTAGCGATCAAACGAATGTTTTCCACTCCCAGACTAAGCATGAAGTAAAATTTCGAGTTTAGAAAAGCCCCGCGTAGAAAATTTGTCGAGGGTCGCGCAGCGACCCGAGACAAATTTTCACGGGGCTTTTCTAAACTCGAAATTTTACTTCATGCGCCACGGGCACAAAACATTGGTTCAAAGAGAAGTCCGAACTTTTAAAATTAATGTATTCGAATATTTTTTCCAAGGCACACTCATTTTTTTTAAATTTAATTTTAAATAGAAGATTTATTTTAATTTATTTTCGACGTCAATATTTTTAAAAAACAACATATTAGGCATTTTTGGATTCAGAAAAATAATGTCTAATGTAATAAAAATAAAAAATTACAGGCAGCCGTTTAAACATTTTAAGTTGGTTATTATTTGGCAATTAAGGTATTATTGAAGTAAAATGAATATTAATGTCATTTTTTTAATATTTAAACGACCATTGCCTTTGATTTTTAGTTCAATCGGTCGATAAATAACAGAATTATCGCGTTGGGCGTTTTTTATCGAACACAGGGTAGATAGGTTTAAATGCGTGGTTCCTCCCATAAGACAAGAGTGAGCCTATATGGAGAAAACTTGATTTTGCAAATAAACAAAAAATCAGAGTTTTGTCCGCTGATAAATCTTAGAAAAATGAATAGAAAATTAATCCTTCTATAATTTTTTTTTATAGCGGTTAATGGGTTAATTTTCTGGTGAATAATCTCGATGGATTATTATTGATCCCAGTGCGCTTCATAACAAGTTTGTAATGAATCGATAGTAAACGGCGTCGAGTTCCGTATCGCTTTCCAACACAATGAGCACATATTTAAATAAGATAAGATACACGATTTTTCGCAGTTTTATTTCTAGACAGTTTCTCAGGGTCAAGATGAAGTAGATAGAGTCCAATAATCTTGTAATAAAAAGTAAATATAGAAACGTGTTGTTGTGTTGTGTATTCAAATAACATGTAAATAAAAATGTGGAATTATGGTGAATGCGCTGGGCAATGGATATTTTTTTAATAACATCAAATTAATGTATTGACTACTTTATTAATAAATATTAATAGATGCCTATCAATAAGGTAGTTTCAAGATTCTAGTAAGCTCTTTAGTGAGTAGTTTTAAGACTCTAGCAGTAAGCACGTTTGAGCTTTTCATACAGTGGCAAAAGCAAAAGATTATCGGGCTGATTCTGTAAGCAAAATGTTAAAACTTAACGTACATGTTATTCATAGCATCACTATCTAAGCTGGTTTGGTGATTGATATGTATACTTAAATTGTGATGTTGAAGGCCTGTATATCTACCAGAGCTGGGCAGGATTCGAATCCTGGATTCGACTCCTTTTAGAGGATTCAAAAGAGACATTCGAATACTTTAGTTCAACTGGATTCGTGATCCGGATTCCTTACATTTTTTTAAGAGGATTCGTATTCGAATCCAAATGTGGGTGATTCGAATCCATATAAAGGGATTCGAATATTTAAAAAGGATTCGAATATTAATAAAAGGATTCGAATATTTATAAAAGGATTAGAATATTTATAAAAGGATTCGAATACTTACAAAAGGATTT
The DNA here is from genome assembly GCA_932526585.2 of Philonthus cognatus. Lineage (NCBI taxonomy): Eukaryota > Metazoa > Arthropoda > Insecta > Coleoptera > Staphylinidae > Philonthus > Philonthus cognatus. The sequence goes on from OW052244.1 coordinate 3,743,107, forward strand.
GAATCGTCAAAAATAATTCGAATTAATTGTGAGGATTAACATGAAAAATGTCTTTTGTGTGTTTTTAAATTTCTCGTTAAATCACAGTTTTATACGAAGCATTAGATGGCGTTAGCTATCGAAATCATTAATAGTTTTCACATATTGGCTTGAAATAGTCAGAAATGTTCAGTATTCCTCAGCACTGGGTCGGGACCACACTGAAGAGGACCTTGAAGTCCGAAACGCGTCTGTGGGTACCTGGTGCCGGAATACTGAACATCAATTCAATTTTGATATTTGTTTTCTCTTTTCACAAACAGAGTTCTGCTCGCTCGTGGACGAAACAGTGACCTGTATATGCACTTTGTGCATTCGTGTCACTGACGATGCCACTATGAAGCATTAGATGGCGTTAGCTATCGAAATCATTAATAGTTTTCTAGTTATTTCGTCATTTCAAAGCGGTTCTGTTTTTTAATAATATCGAAAACTTGTGCGCAAATCTTAGATTTTGGCGAATTTAAAGAAAACACAAAATTAACGAACAGATACAAAATCCACGATGACCGACGAAGATCTAACCAAATGGCAGAATTGTCAAAACTTTGCGCACTCATTACTAGTGCAAAAACCTTGAATAAATTAATTCGACAGATCTACAACTTCTTAAATTCTTTTTAATTTTTCTTTAAAACCGGTGGAAATTTATTCATATAAAACTGATATACAAAAATGCATATCTTGTTTATTTCGCGGTGCCCGCTAAATTTCCATTTTTCTGAAATACGCCCTCCTACTAAAAAGGTTGCCAACCCCTGCACTAGAGTTTTAACCCATTAACGGCCGAGCAATTATAGAGTTAATTCTAAAAGTGGATTTTAGGTAAAATTCTACACTTATTTATATGATTTCTACGAATGACTTATTGTGTTACATTCTATGTATTTTTCTTTTAAATAAAAATAATGTATACGCTGTAAATGTAAGGCATTCGTCAATTTTGTATAAAAACATACAATATAAAGTTTAAAACGTGTATTTCCACTCCCAGACTAAGCATGAAGTAAAATTTCGAGTTTAGAAAAGCCCCGCGTAGAAAATTTGTTGAGGGTCGCGCAGCGACCCGAGACAAATTTTCACGGGGCTTTTCTAAACTCGAAATTTTACTTTATGCGCCACGCGTACAAAACACTGAAATGTTGTGAAGTTATAAATACACTAAAAACTTTTTTTTTAAATGATTAATAATCAAGATATTTAAATAACAAAATATTTACGTTTTTATTTATACGTTGTCAAGTCAAATAATATGATATATAATATATTCCATTTGTTTCTGGATCTCGCCTAGCTATGGAAAAGTGACAGTTTAAGTATTGTAAATGGGGCTGGTTGTGTTTTAAATCAGGGTTTTTAAATGTCACTGTCAGATGTTCAATTTTAAGGTTATAATTTCTGACTATTGTGATCTTACACTGTTGCCTGTTTTACAATTTTTCAGATATAAAAGGATAATAATATGCAGTTTTAAGATTAACAAAATTTACTACTTGGTTTTTGTACATACAAACACAGCAATAATATTGTATATAACAAATATAATGAATTCGGCTCTGCAAACTTATTTCGTCATCCATTTGTATTTCTCGCTTGGGTCTTCCCGTTAACACATTTTGATCAACTCCATCCATCCACCTTAATTTTGGTCATTCTCTCTTCTGTTGGCCCTCAGTATTTTTTTGTAGAATTGCAAATTTATTCCCACCCTCTTGTGATACTGATAATTTTCATGTCAAACAATTTTTAAGCCCTCATTCCACTTTTATTATTTAGTCAAGAGAACCTGCATCTGAATCTTCTGATGTTTGTTCTGAGCCAGATTCCCCAAGCGAAATAATAAAAGGAGGAATGGTTTCAAAAGAAAGGTTCCCCATGTGTTTTGTCCAGTCATCCGAAATAAGTTTTTCACAATGATCACAGAAATTTTGCCACATATCGGATGTACATTTTGAGAGAGACTCAAGCCATAAATTCGGAACACGATCCTTAGATGGTTGCTTAGAATTTATGTGCTTATTGTAGTATGTCTTACAAAACCCCCATGCCATTTCAATTGGATTGTATTGATAATGGTATGGCGGTAATCTAAGAACTTCGTGCCCGTTCTTTCTCAAAATGTCATCAACTACGTAAATGTTGTCATTTGATCGAAAAGGTATAAATAAAGCCCATTGTTCCTTTTTGGTTAATTTTGGATTGAATTTTACATTGTGTTTAACCAACCACTCCTGCATTTCGCATTTCTTACAAGAAAATAAAGGAGTTTTGTCCAATTGCACAGAATGGTATGCAGCATTATCCATAATAACTACACATTTCCCTGAAAGCTTAGCCAAAGCAGGAATAAGTTGATTAACCACCCAATTTTGAAAAGTATTACCATCCATTGTAGCATGGTAATCTCGGTCATTGTTTTCTGAATGTAATAAAAATCGCACCCATCCAAAAACCCACCCCTATACCCAGCATGTAGAATGGTGAAGCGTTTGCCTTCATTTTTAAATTTAGTTGGATTACATTTTATATCCGTTTCATGTACCCAGCGTCGAACCACGGATCCATTCTGATATATCCATGTTTCATCCAGGTATACGAATTGGATATCTTCACTGGAATTTTGATACTCTAAAAATTTTCTAAGGAAAATAATTTTAGCTGCAACAACATGATTTTATTCACAGAGAATTTTGCGCCCATTAATTAATTTGAATTTATATCCCATACTTTTAACAACCCTATAAAGTGTTGTTCTACTCCCATGGAACTCATAATTTTCTTTCATATTATTCAAAAGATCTCTCAAAGTAAAATACAGATTTCTAGAGTTATATTGCCAAATTAGTTATTGCAGATCTTTTCTAGCTAGGTGATTCCAAAAATGGCTGTTTTTAGATCGTTTGCCAGAAGTAGTAGATTTCAATTCGTCAGGTCTTTGTCGTAAAATTAATTGTAATGAAGATCTCCCTACCTGAAACGTAATTATCTTTAATTAAATATATATGATAATTAAAATACTAGACATACCCCAAAAATATCTATTAAAATTGTAATAATATTGTGATGCTGTAGATTTGGATTACTTTGCCTAAAATGTTTGTAGGATTTCAGAATTTGTAACCTTTTTGATTCAGAGATAATCTTTGGCATGTTAATATTTAATATGTGCCTGAAATTATTTTTCACTTTGACATTGACACAGCATTGCAACACTAGATTAATTTTATTTAATAATAAAATGCTCGAAGAAGCGACCGCGTGGCGAAATAATTATTGCAAGATTAACAATAAACCTCTTGAAAATTAAAAAGAGGATTACTTATGATATCATAAATTATTGCAACACTGTTAAAATAAGGAATCAGGAGTGGCAACTAATAAAAAATGTAAATGTTGATACTGCAACATAACAACACGAAAGCATGGCTAAGCGAGATCCAGAAACAAATGGAATGGTGTATATCAAATTATGTTATTCAGTAATTTAATTAACATAAAACTAATAATGTTGCGTATATGCATCAATAACACATAATGGGTTAATAAGAAAATGACTATATTATTACCGAAAGACCTTATCTTTTACGACAATGTTCGTATAAAATGCAAACAATACGTCTTAATAAATAAGACTACTTAAGATAATAAATACCCATTAAAACAACTATTGCCTTAAGTAGTCTTATTAATTAAGACGTTTTATTTGCATTTTATAATAACATTGTCGTAATTTTATATATTATGTTTAAAGTAAGTAAACTATAAGAAGCGTAGGCTTATTTTCTCGAATTCAAATTGTTTTGAATTTGAAATATTCTTGTTTAAGACTTTATCTATTAACGTATATTATTAAAAGACTCAGGCCCATTAGTACAAAGGCTGATTAATTTTTATATATTCACTAATTATTGATTAAACCTCTGATTAAGTCAAAATTCCAGAATATTAGAATGTTATAAATTTGTAAGATATCCTAAACATGTCTCTTTCATCAATATGCGATTGTGTAAGCAATTTCTAAATAAAATTGTAGTGTTTTTAAGAAGTAATATTTATTTATTTAACGGATTATACCATTTTTACAACAATAATATATACATGTAAAATACAATACATTTATGTATACTACTAAGTTTAAAATACAACAATAACAAAAAACAATTTGTAGCAAAAACTGACAGTAAACAATAAAAAGAAAAATTAAAAATAAAAATACCGCTATCAATCACCAACCCCGAGATGACGACAATGACACGACCCTACCCCTTTTACAAAACGGATGAACCTAGATTGCTCACTACAGAACAGATCGCAGTTTGGATGGCTCACTAGTGAGTTCGCCGTACGCATAAGGCGAGAGAGAGGACTGTAAAACCCATAATTGGTATGGTGGAAAGGTATGCGAAAAAGCGGAGGGTTACGGCTTGTGCGACCATCAGACTTAAATGCAAAATTTATTTTAAAAAGCAATGGGGGACAATCGATACTTCCATTAACAATACCAAATAGTAACGACATATCTGCAAAATGACGCCTGCAGCACAGATTATTAATGTTTGACAGAATATTTAAATTGTGATTAAAGTCTGGTTTAAATCCTAAATGTTTAATGAACCTATTTTGAACAGTCTCAATTTGCTTGCTAAATGATTGTTGATAAGGTGACCATATACAAGATGCATATTCAAGATGGGAGCGAACATACGCAAAGTAAACAAGTTTTAGAGAAGAGGCCGACAAATCGCTAGACTTCCGCTTGATGTACTCAAGCATTTTGGAGGCGCGGTTACATATGAACTTAATATGATGTTGGAAGTTAAATTTGTGACAGAACCAAACACCTAAGTCTTTAATTAACTCTGTTCTTGCTAGTCTTCTCTTTAATCATATAATTGAAATTGGTCAGGGTTTTCTTACGAGAAAATGTGATGCAATTACATTTATTCAGATTGAAATTAAGACCATTGGAGTGACACCAGACATCTACCAGACACAAATCACTTTGGAGTAGGGAGCAATCATCCATAGAGCGTATTTCTTTAAATATTTTGAGATCGTCTGCAAACAACAAAAGTCGTGAGTGATGTATTGACTAAGAAATATCATTAATAAATAGAAGAAACAGTAAGGGGCCGCAGTGGGATCCCTGCGGAACACCAGATGGGACCGGGAAAGCATTAGAGAAATAATTTCTTATTTTGACGCATTGACTACGATTAGATAGAAAACTTTGTAGCCAAGATATAGTAGAGTGGTTAAAGCCCATAGATATTAATTTAAATAATAGAACCGCATGGCAAACTTTATCAAATGCCTTTGACATATCTAAATAAATAACATCAACTGCGAAGCCATTCTCAAACGATCTCACTATATAATCCTGGAACATTATTAAATTAGTAGTGGTAGATCAGCCACTACAAAAACCATGCTGCTCATTTATTAAAATATGTTTTATTGACCATGCCAATTTAACGGATATAAGCTTATCTAGAAGTTTTGGAACTGAGGATTGAATTGCAATACCTCTGTAATTTCTAACATCATCCCTTCTACCCGATTTAAAGATTGGTCTTAGATATGTTCTTTTCCATAATTCTGGAAAGTTACTATATCTCAAAGAACAGTTAAAAAGTAGTAGTAAAGGCGTTGTAATAGTGCAAATACATGCTTTAATAAAACTAGATGGGATGCCGTCAGGACCGCAAGAGTTGCTGAATTTCATAGATTGGATATTGAAACTTTCTATTTACTAATGTTTATATAAACAATAATCTCGATTGTGACATATTTAACTGTAGTATGAAAGAATTCTAGGCATTAATTTCTAGTGTGGAATTTAACATTTAAGGTTAACGGCGATTGACTACCTACTGTATTATTGTTTTTCTTTTACACTTAATTTAATTTAATTTATTTATCTTGTAAGTTATATATATATATACATTTCCTTATATATATATATATATTTTTTTTTTTTTATTTTTTAAACATTTTTATTCGAATGATTATTTTAGTTTATAGTTGTTACTCTGTAATTGGGTTTTTGTCTGTTGGGTAATAAAGATTATTATTATTATTATAAACAATAATCTTACTAACGTTTGTTAGTAGATATCAGAGCTGGGACGAATACGAAGATTCGTCCCAGCTCGAATTCGAATCACGAATCCGAATCACCTAATATGATTCGAATCACGAATACTCGAATAAAGGATTCGTAAGAGATAAATATGATTCGAATCAAAGATTCGAATCCTGTTTTTTCGAATCACGAATACAAATCCTTTAAGGATATATTTGATTTTATTAATTCTATGCAACCATTAATATATAAATATCGTTACCAGTTGTTTTAACAAAAATATTCAAAATGTAATTATTTATTATTATGCGCGACCCTCGACAAATTTTTATCGAGCTTTTCTAAACTCGAAATTTTACTTCATGCTTACCTTGGAAGGGGAAACACCCGTTTAAAACTTTAAATTAACTCTATTATAAAATCGACGAATGCCTGAAAATTACGTAAATAAAAAAATCACTGAAAATCATTAAAACCAGGAAGGTAAGAGAAAAGTCATGAATAATATTATTAAATTTGTCAAAATCAGCAGGCAAATTACAAAACACGTAAAAATGTGTAAAATTAACTTAAATATTGACAAAAACAATCTAACAAAATGTGGGTTTCCCATAGAAGAAAGTTATATTAAAAGGCCAGGGAAAAAAATAATGAATCGGGGTCAGTTTTACTTCAAATAATATTAAATAAAATTTTGAAAACTAGATTATTATCATAAAAAACATTTTCATTCATTCAATGTTCTTATCAAAGCATTTAGTGTGAAGTTTCGAACGAGCGTTACCACTCCCAGACTAAGCATGAAGTAAAATTTCGAGTTTAGAAAAGCCCCGTGAAAATTTGTCGAGGGTCGCGCAGCGACCCGAGACAAATTTTCTGGGCTTTTCTAAACTCGAAATTTTACTTCATGCGCCACGCGTATAAAACAGTGATTTAACGAGAAATTGAAAAACACACAAAAGACATTTTTCATGTTAATCTTTACAATTAATTCGAGTTATTTTTGATGATTTAAATCCTTTTGTAAGTATTGGAATCCTTTTATAAATATTCGAATCCTTTTATTAGGATTCGAATCACTCACATTTGGATTCGAATACGAATCCTCTTAAAAAAATGTAACGAATCCGAATCACGAATCCAGTTGAACTAAAGTATTCGAATGCCTCTTTTGAATACTATAAAAGGATTCGAATCCAGGATTCGAATCCTGCCCAGCTCTGCTAACGATTAAAAAATAAATGTTACAATTTTCATAATTTACGTAATATTTTTAAGGTTTTATAAAGCCAAAAGATTTAAAAAAAATCAAATGAAAAGAAAAGTTATATCTTTAGAAACCAACATTAAAATATTAGATAGTCTACGTAATACAGAAAGGGTAACAGATGTTGCAAAATTTTAATCCATGAATGAAGACACAATAAAGACAATTAGTAAAACTTAAAACTCCATTAGAAAAAGTGTAGCAGCTGGATCTTGCACGAGTATGAGCACAATTTTATATGTAAGTTTTCTTTTTATTTTAAATGTTATTGGTATTGAAAGTCTAAACCGGTGGTCTCCAAACTACGGCCCGCGGGAAAAATCCGGCCCGCGACTTGCATGAATCCGGCCCGCGATTGTTTGTATTTTTTTTTGTAAATGTCATATTTTGAAATATTGTAACAATTGTTCCTTAAATTTTTCATAATTTTATAAAATTAATCGGATCTTGGCCGACTTTATTATGTAGAATTGTATTTGTGGCCCGCGAAGAAAATAGTTTGGAGACCCAGGGTCTAAACCATAGCTATACTGATGAGAGATACATCGCGAACCGCGTCTATAGGCCTAAGACTTTTTTTTACAATAGTCTAGGATTCTTTTAATCAATTTTCATTCCCTGTTATTTTTTCAATTTATTTCAATTTCTTGTTCGTTCATTTAGTTTCGTGAAAGAATTATTTGAACTCATATTACAGTTTGCATATAAATTATGCGTAGAACAGTAAATCTGTTGTGTAACTCAAATATTCCTTGTTTAATTCAATATCTATTGGGGTATTGGCTCAAGAAGTAGTAGTTTCAGTGAATTTTTGGAAAAGTTTCAACGAGACAAATTTTTTGTCGATATTATTTTAATTCGTTTTTATATTTTGTAAATATTCTGCAAAGATTTAGCAAAATCTATATGAGGATAATCACAGCAAATAATTATACAGTGTGCCCTATTTTGCGTATGGGTAACTTTGTTATTAATGATGGACATTCAATTAAATGGGTAGTTTAACGTGTTTATTCAAATTCCACTTAGAACAATTTTAAATATTAGAAAACTTTTAAGTTATTGTAAAAAAACTGAAAATGCTCCATATCTACCGCATTAGTAAGTATTTTTTAAATCTGTAAAAACTTTAAAAAAGTAAATGTTATGACGTATCAGACAGTGATTAACTGTAATTTATTTGGCGATTAGTTTTTCTTTTATAAATATTAACTTTTGTTTTTCAAATAGTAGCATATGGTGATACGCATTTCAATGAATTGAAGTTTCAACGATGTGCCACACATGCAGTTTTTCACATATTTATTTGTTTATGGTATGTAACCATGGCAACAAACACTTTATCTAATCAAGTTTTATTTATGGTAGTTTTATTTATGGTAATATATATTTTGTAATGATTTTATTAACTATATTTACTTATTACTTATTGTAATTTATGTTTATGAATTATATATACTTTTTGTTATTTGTCCTTTTATGGTATATCTGTTGGACAATAAAGATTATTATTATTATTATTATTATTAAGAGCATTTGACCAAACTAATTACAACCAATCGATAGAAATATTTTTTTAAATAAGGTATAACATGTACCTCAGCAACTAAAGTAACAACTGAATTGTTTGAAATCAATTAAAAAATAAAATTAAAATCTATACAGGTGTTACACAGCATTGAACTCAGGGCAAAACATGAAATTTATTGATATGCATATCACCCTATGTTCCCATTTTAAAAACAAAAGTTGATATTAATAAAACAAAAACGAATCGCCAAATAAATTAAAAATAGATCACCACCTGTTGCGCTGTAGCATTTATTTTGGCAATGCTGTTACAGAATTTAAATAAAATTACAAATAAGAAAGATATGTAGTATTTTCGAAAATTGCCTATTTCAGCATTTTCTCTCAATTACTTCGAAGGTTTACAAAATGTCTATTGTTTCTTAAAAGGATCTAATCAAGCACAAAACTACACAACTTTGCCCATTCAACCGAATAATAGCAAAATTGCTCATATTGTCCTACTCAAAATAGGACACCCCGTATACTTATTAAACACAGTTATATTCTTTTCTCTTTACTCTTATTTGTTATTGCTACATGTACATTTTGGGCACTATGCACCCATTATCAATAGCAAACTGTTACCCAGTTATAATGCGTTATTTATTAATAACGGGCAGGGTTGTTATAAAAACGTTTTTTTCATTTTAATTAAAACAAACAGATATGAAGAAAACACTTAACTTTTTTTATACCACTTTTCTTTTACTTTTGTGACTAGTTTCAATTACACGGTAATCATTGTCAAACTAAGTTTGACAATGATTACAAACTTAGTTTGACAATGATTACCGTGTAATTGAAACTAGTCACAAAAGTAAAAGAAAAGTGGTATAAAAAAGTTAAGTGTTTTCTTTATATGAAATTGAAAATGTTACACGAAGTGAACGCATCCAACATTCAAGAATTAAAACAAATAGTTTTTTTACAAAACGTGTTTTTTTTTATTGAAACATCGTTTAAAACATTAACAATTAAAAACATACCCACAACACGTTTAAAACGTGTTTAAAGCGTAGCATCTTTAAAACACGTTTTAAATCACATTTTTGCACACACAATTGTGATATTTTATTGTGATAAAAGTTGATGTTTAATAATGTAATTTGAAATATCTTCAACAATTTAGCCAAAATTTAATAATGTAAACAACAAAATCTTAATAAAGTAGGATAAAATATAGTTTAGCTAATTTAAACTATTAATGATTTCGATAGCGGAATACTGAACACAAATTCAATTTTAACTAATTTAAGATAATAAAAAAAGCGTTTTAAACAAATTTAATGTTTAAAACAAGTTTTAAGCGAATTTAACATTTAAAACATGTACCCGACGCCCTAAGGGCAACAAGGGATAGCGGAAGAAGAAGAAGAAGAAAACATGTTTAAATCAAAACCGTTTAAAACACGACGGCTGTTTTTATTCATGTTTAAAACACTGTTTTAAAACAAAGTGTTTTAAACATAACAACCCTGATAATGGATGCATAGTACTCGAAATGTACAAATAGCAATAATAAACAAAAGTGAAAAAAGGAATATAACTGTGTATAATTAAGTGACTTTAATCTTCACGTAACTCAAACAACTACATTAAAATAATTATATAATTTTACCTGTGTAAATTTGATTTCCATGGATAAATAAAATCGGCAACGTACCTGAAAATAAACAAAACACAAGTGTTATTGACTTGATTAAATGAAAACCCAGACTTTTCAAAACCCAAACATTCAACCGTTGGATGTCCTATGGGAGTAATTTAGATCCGCAAAGGTGATTACGTAAGTTTACTTTAGTTATTTAAACGAGCCTCATTAGGGTAAAAGCGTGCTTACTTATTCATACTAATATCCGGAGGTTGTTTCATAAAATAACTTCGTACTCGGACTTTAATAATTTCGCATTACCGAAAATGTGTGTACTTACTTTAGTCAACAATAAATAACAATATATAAAATTACAAAATATTCGTGTAAAATGCAAACAATACGTCTTAAATAATAAGACAACTTAAGACATACCCATTAAAACAACTACTTAAAACCCATTAAAACAACTACTTCCCGTACATTTCCGGATATTGAATTATACAATGAAATACTTACAAATCAAGATCTTTCTATCAAACAAATATCAACACATTTATTAGCGAAATAGCAGCTGAATCATTTAACACCATTTTTGATATACGATGCCCAGATCTCAAATATGAAGTATTTCTTAACACTCTCCTTAAATATTTTGAAAAAAACTTTCCCTTTAAAACTCACGTTATTAAGAAAACTAAAAACAACATATATCAATCGGAGGCAACTAAATCTCGTAAAAATAAATTACTGGCGTACAAAACAATATCGAACTATATTCCAGAATATCTGCTGTTATACAAACAAGAACAAAAAATATACAACAATTTACTAATAGCTGAAAAACATAAACATATAAATTCAACATTAAGCAATACACAAAATAAATCAAAGGCTTGCTGGAACATGATCAAAAAAATAGTAGGTAGTGCCAAGACTATCACAATACCTGAACATAATAATTTTCAACATTTAGTGAATGATTTTAACTCTTTCTTCAACAAAATAGGAAATGAAATAACCAAATCCAATTCTTCTAACAACAGTTCATTATTAAACGATATCCCTATTAACGAAGACTCTATGTTTTTGCAACCTACAACCCCATCTGAAATCATTACAATAACTAACAACTTTAATAATGATAGCAGCTCTGGAATAGACGAAATACCAATCCATATCATAAAGAGATGTATCGAATTTATTGCACTTCCTTTATGTGACATAATAAATACCTCATCTGAAACAGGCATTTATCCTACAAAATTAAAACTTGCTGTATTAACACCAATATATAATAAAAGGAAATCGCAATGAGCTTCAAAATTACAGGCCTATAAGTCTCTTAAACTCCTTCTCAAAAATGTTTGAGAGAGTTATTTATACACGTTTGTATTATTTCTTCAAAAAGAACGATTTATTTTCTTGTGCACAACATGGTTTCTTGAAAGGGAGAGACACTAATACGGCTCTTTTTAAGTATATAAATTGGATATTATCAAACATGGAATCCAAAAATTTAACTTGCGGAATATTTTTGGACTTGTCGAAAGCATTCGACACTATCGACCATTCCGCACTCCTATCAAAATTATTCAATTATGGAGTTAGGGGTGTTGTGCACAACCTAATAAACTCGTACTTAAATAATAGAAGACATTGCACAAAGATTAAATACCCCCATCATAGCAGTTCAAGTATCCTCTCTCAACCCTTAATAGTAACTAAAGGTATACCTCAGGGAAGTGTACTGGGGCCTTTGTTGTTTATTATTTTTATCAACGATATCGCGAATAACATACCAAGAAACTGCAAAATTCTGAACTATGCCGATGATACAAATATTCTCACAGAAGGAAATACATTCGTAGATATTAAGAATGTTGGATCTTTGGGTATGAATGCTATAGAATCATGGTTCAATGAGAATAAACTCAATTTAAATAAAGAAAAGACATCATGTATTTTATTCAAATCTAATCAAGGACTAACAACACCAGAGTCAATAAAATTTAATGAAATCAGCTACAATTTCACAGACAATGCGAAATTCCTGGGTATTATAGTTGACGATACGCTAAGCTTTTCCCAACAAGTAAACCATGTGTGTAACAAAGTAAGCAGTGCTACGTATGGAATGCGCATATTAATGCGATATACTAACTTTGACATAGCAAAACTATTTTACTTCGCAAATGTTGAGTCAAGCCTAAGATATGGACTCATATTTTGAGGTGGCTCTGTTAATTTTAATAAGGTTTTCATTAAGCAAAAAACAGCACTAAGAATTTTATGTAAATTAAAATATAACAGCAGCTGTAGAGGATACTTTCGAAAAGTAAATATACTTACAATGTTTGGTCTCTATGTGTACGAATGTGTAAAATTCTTTTGGCGGCATAAAACATATTTTGATAGTGCTTTCTATGCTTCGCAGTACAGTATGAGAAGAGGTGCTCAATACATGCTACCTCAACATAGACTCAATAAATTCGAAACCGGGTGTTACTACAACTGCATAAAAATATTTAATCATCTACCAATAAACATAAAAAGCATTACCAACTATGGCAAGATGAAGCGACATCTCTATGATGTATTATGTAAGATTGAACCATACTGCTTAGCGGATTACTTCTCTTATAGGTTCGATTAATTAATTTTCATTAAGTAATAGCTTCAATAGTCTATTTTGGTGTGACGTTTTTGCATACACAGATTTGTAATGTATAAATTTTGTATATGTAAAATAAAGAATATTGTATTGTATTGTATTGTAAAATCTTATTTTAATTGATTTGTTACAACGCTTTTTTAAAGTATATGTAACATTTAGGTCGAATTTTCTTCAAACCAACTAACAAATAAAAATGATAAGTGTGCAAACTATAAGAAGCGTAAGCTTATTTTCTCCAATTTATCCTGAAATATTTAATAATTTATTTTCGAAACTATGTAAACCTTTTATTATTCAACAGTAAGTTACAGGTTTTATTAATTCAACAATTATTTTCTACAACTACTATTGGGAAAAAATAACTTTTATTATACAGAGAGTTTTATGTAACACCGAACATTTTCATAACGAGAATTTTTCTTTGAAGTATCCATATGCATACGCTGCACATTTTCTGATGCTCGGTTTATTAAAAGAATTCAATATGAAGCTTTACGCGAGTGTTTTCCACTCCCGGGTTAAGCATGAAGTAAAATTTCGAGTTTAGAAAAGCCTGAAAATTTGGTTTGGTCGCGTAGCGCGAAGCGCGGAGCGGCCAAACCAAATTTATAGGCTTTTCTAAACTCGAAATTTTACTTCATGCGCCACCGGTACAAAACACTGATTCAATGTAAAGTTTAGCGGTGTGTTTCAAACTTTGTAATATGTCAGTGTTTTGTACCGGTGGCGCATGAAGTAAAATTTCGAGTTTAGAAAAGCCTGAAAATTTGGTTTGGCCGCTCCGCGCTTCGCGCTACGCGACCAAACCAAATTTTCAGGCTTTTCTAAACTCGAAATTTTACTTCATGCTTAGCCTGGGAGTGGAAAACACTCGCTTAAAGCTTTATATTAAATTCTTTTAACAAACCGAGCATTAAAAAATTCGCAACGTATGGATATGGATACTTGAAAAAAAAAATCTCGCTATTAAATGTTCGGTGTTACATAAAACTCTCTGTATATACTAATAAATACTATTTTTACAATAATCCTTCTAGTAGTATTATATTAAAATGTTGGGCCGTATAATTTCTCTTTCGTTAAAGTTGAAGACTGTCGTTTAGTGCGTTTGCCCCTGTTATATATGTCAATTTTGACATGTTTTCACTCACTCTTATCAACTGTTTAGTTAACGAAAGTCTTAACACAGGAGAAATCATACTGCCCATTACTTACAATTTTTGATTTTTAGATTTACCATTAATAAAATCACGGAGAAATATTTCCATACTAAACATCATTTTCATATTGCGCAACCGGTATATATAATTTAGCTAAATTTGGGTCAAAATAAATAAGCCCATGTTATTATTATTCTTTTGATATAAAAAAAAAACAAGCGACCTCATCTAAAGAATCATAATTTATTTACAGTTTAATCCAGATTTGGGTCGTCAGATTTGTAAAATAATGCACAATTATAAACGTATTAACCGCAATTCGGAAAACAGTGATCACGAAAAACAATCATAATAATTTATTTTCCTTCGCAAGCAAATAACAAAAAAAACTGTTATTACAAGTGAGAGTGAGGAATATGTTTGTGTGAACAAATCAGAATATTTAGGTTATTGTTTTAAAAATTACATACTAGAGAATATAATGTAAGCTAGAAGATTTTCTTTTTTCAAAAATTATATGTTATTAACATTTCTCTGATGTATCGTATGAGCGCAATTAGTTTCAGCATTTTTTTAAAATTACATACTTACTATAACAAATTTGGAACTTTTAGAAGAATACATCGTCGTTTTTTAAAAAAAGTTTAATTTTAAGCTTCAAACGAGTGCTTTCCACTTATATTAAGCATTAAGTCTGCGCTCAACCCGTACTGTCGTTTCAATTTACCATCGTTTAATAATATGAAGCGACATGAAGTTGTGGTTTAAAAATATTTATATTGGTACATAATTGTCCACTCTTGCTGGAAAAAATGTAATTATCCAATAAAATGGTTTGTATTGATATTATGAACGATTCTTTTTTTCAAATGAAAAAGTGGATTTTTTCATAACTATGCATTCTATAAGAACAATGATATAAGAATTATACAGGGTGTCCGTATTTCGACAGAATGTATGGGGATCTCAGTTATTTAAAAAGATAGAGAGTCGGGTAAATTAAGGCAAAGCTACCAATAATCTGAAAACAATTTTGAAATATCTTCTTTTGTTTTCGAAATATCAGCAAAAAGCTGATTTTTTGAAAATCGTTTTTATTTCTTTAGTCAAAAACTACTGAATCAAGACATTTGGAACCTAAGGCATTATAGAGGCACTTTTTTATTAAAGAATCTAGTAGCATATTTTGTTTTAAGATAACTTGAACATTTACCCGGGGAACATAGCTAACTTTTTTTCTTGAATCCTTTAATAGCCAACTTTTGTTTTTTCTTATGGGCGCCATTTTCGATTTTTATATTTTTTTAAAAGATATTTTTTTGAATTCAGTGATGTACCACACTCATAATTTATTTACGATTTGATATTTAAAATATACGGGTGTGAAACATGGACAACGGACAAGAAGACGAATAGTAAAATACAGGCCATTGAAATGAAATACTTAAGAGGAGTTAAGGGAGTAACAAAACTAGACAGACTAAAGAACACCCAAATCAGAGATGAACTACAAATCCAATCCATGGACGAATATATAGAAGAACGACAGCTGGGATGGTGGGGGCATATGGTGCGGATGAACGAACGAGTGCAGGTAAAGAAGGTCTGGACAGCAAAAACACAAATACGTAGAGGCAGAGGGAGACCATCGAAAACATGGGAGGATATCGTGACGAACAACATCTTACGAAGAGGAACGACAGTAGCGGACGCCAAGAAAATTGCACTAGACAGAACTCAGTGGAAGGAATATGTTAGAAATGGACAAAGTGAAAGTTAAATAAACATTAAAAACCCGACACCATATGGTAAAAGGGAATACTGATTATATATATATATATATATATATATATATATATATATATTTAAAATTACAATATTTTCATTTTTGTAAAGAGTGCCTTAAAATGACGTCACATCTATTAATCAACAAAATTTTGAAAGCAGTCTTTTGTAATAATTATAATAAGTATCGATTATCACACATAACATGAAGTAAAAAAGTGTCGTGTTTATATAAAGAGCAACGATAAAAGTTTATTATTGTTCACACAAATTTCGTTTGGTGTATCTGTGTCAGAATTAGGTTATAGCGCTACCCAATTCTGACAAATTTTGGTGAATAATTCTAAACCATTTTTGAATTTGTCTCTAATTTTTGGATATACATTTGTGTCTAACTTTTGGATATACTTTTCGAATCTAACGTATACATTTCATGTTTAGAGAAATGACTTTCTTCAATTTTGTAATACTCTATTAAAAAATCTAGTTTCTTTTATAGTTATTATAATCTGTTTAATAACTAGGAGGAGCGTTTTAAATTTCACGCGCCAAAACGTACAACTCTGGTTGGCCGAGAGCGCGCCCATTTTACACTATGCTAATTACGTCATTATTAGACGCAACAGCTGACATAACCTTAATTCGAAGCGTTACCGAGTTGCAACTTTGTCTGTTTCGTAATAACCTTTTGTGCGGTGTTTCTTTAGCATAGTTAAAAGTTAGTTTTGTTTATATTGTTGTGATGGATTATGGACCCAGTACAAGCTCAGTGATAATATCACCTTCACCTCCAAAAAAGCATAAGATGTTGGATTTGGGTCATTTATATCTGTCTGAAAAACAGCGCATAATAAATATGTATAAGCAGATGATAACAGATGATCCACATATGAAAATGACTGCTGTTGTATCAGATATTGTTGGTACAGTAGGTGAGATATCAAATAGCATAAGAATATGCATCAAATAATAAAATGTTTAATTTTTAGGAGTTGTAAATTCCACTGTCTATCGTACCATTAGCGAATATAAGAAATCCGGAGAGATTTGTAACCCTAAACAGCTTGAAGGACATAATTACAAGTTTGATGACTTAGTGAAGAGATCTGTGCATAGTTTCTTCTATAAAAATGAACTGCCAACTTTGAATAAAGTTTTAAAAGAAGCAGGCATGCCGAAGATAAGTCGTTCTACCTTGTATAGTTTTATGAAACAAATCAATTTGAAGTAAGATAGAGACCAGAGCTGGGCAGGATTCTAATCCTTTTAGAGCATTCAAAAGAGGCATTCGAATACTTCAGTTCAACTGGATTCGTGATCCGGATTCGTTACATTTTTTTAAGAGGATTCGTATTCGAGTCTAAATGTGGGTGATTCAAATCCTTATAAAAGGATTCGAATCCTTGTAAAAGGATTCGAATAACATGAAAAATGCTTTTTTGTGCGATTTTAAATTTTACGTTAAATCACTGTTTTATGCGGGTGGCGCATGAAGTAAAATTTCGAGTTTAGAAGAGCCCAGAAAATTTACTTCATGCTTAGTCTGGGAGTGGAAACGCTCGTTCGAAACTTCAAAGTGAGATAATAATCTAGTTTTGAAATTTTTGTTTAATATTATTTGAGGTAAAACTGACATGGTAGCCACAATCTGAAATGTTAAATTTTTGCGACATTTCCATGACTAAAGATTTTTTCCCTGGCCTTTTAATATAACTTTCTTCTGTAGGAAACCCCCATTCTGTTTAACCCATTAGTGCATAGTGGTCGTTAAAACGATCGCTGTTATTTTCACGAAAAACACGTGTTATAACATAACCTACAATTTGTAATGCACGTAGGCCTACTTACAGATTAGTATTGAAAATTAATTTAAGAGTTTGAGCCTACTGCGGTGAATATTTTAATAACAAGGTGTGCAATTGTTTATAATGGACCCAGCCGTGTACGAGAAGAGAGGCGACGGGTAAGTTTTTTTTTTATTGTTTTACAGATAATTATTTTCAATCAGTATCAATTAATTTGTATGCACAAATGTTAAAGCAATAAATATTAGGCAATAAAATTTCGAAAAAGTTCATAATGGTTATTATTTTTTGGTCTTAGATTCTGTGATCGTTATAACGATCAGTACGCCTAGAGTATTCATAACGTAACAATATTTTTGTCTAGGTTATCGCTTGAAGAACTATTGCAAGAGCTCGAAAAGAACGACAGTGATGAGGAAATTGAAATTTATGCCGAACCACCAGTTGACGGGAATGTCACCGATATTGACGAAGATTTTAGTGATAACGAACACACTGCTGATTTGAATTGCTTGGGGCCCCAAATGTTAAAAACTACTTGTGAAATGCGGACACGTAAAAATAAGTCGCCATCACTTGAATTGGATAGTGATGATGAACCACTTTCTAAATATGCTTGCGTGGGCACTGAACGCAATAAGACATTTGAAAAAAATACTAAATTCAAATGGACTGAATCTAAACCAACTTTCGATATTCATACGGATTGCACTGAAGTATCACCTTTAGAAGAAGCAAGGAAATGTATAAGCCCAAAAGATTTTTTTCAACTTTTCTTTGATAATGAATGGTTGTCATATATGCTGGATCAAACGAACCTTTATTTAGGTCAAACAAATAATTATCTAAATATGAACATTGATGAAATGTTTGTTTTTATTGGCGGCCTTTTGCTTTCCGGATACGCGAAATATCCTAATAAGAGAATGTTTTCGTCGACTTTACCTGACATTCTTCCTATACATCAAAACAGCATAAAGCTCAATAGGTTTGAGCAAATTTTAAGAAACTTTCATCTCAATGACAACGCAAATATTGACAAAGACGACCGTTTATATAAGTTGAGGCCTCTGATAAATCATCTCAATAAAAGTTTAAAATTGCAAGGGGGCTTACAAGAAAAAATGTTTATAGATGAGAGTATGATACCTTATTATGGTAAACACTACGCCAAAGAATTTATCAAGGGAAAACCTATAAGGTTTGGTTTTAAGAATTGGGCTCTTTGTTCGAGTAATGGCTACATGGTGTCATTCGAAATTTACACTGGAAAATCTTTACAAAAGACGAGTTTATTTGAAGTTGGTGGCGACATGGTCTTGTCACTTGTAAATGAAGCTAGTATTCCACCGCATAAAGGAAGGTTCTTTTTTGATAACTATTTTTCATCCAGTTCATTGCTGACTCATCTAGCAGATTTAGGATATTGTGCAACCGGCACAATTCAGTATGGAAGAACTGGAAAATGTACACTGTCTGAGAAAAAAATAATGAACAAAAAACCTAGAGGATATTATGAATATCGCATTCACAATAGCAACAGGATTTCACTTATCAGATGGAAAGACAACAAGACAGTAACGTGTATCACAAATTATGATAATATTGAAGAAGGAACATGTATCAGATATTCACGTGTAAGTAGGAGTAAAATATCAGTCAAGCAATCCAAACCTTTTTCAAATTATAATCAAGGAATGGGTGGCGTTGACAAAATGGACCAGTTGGTAGCAGTTTACCGTACCAAAATGAGACAAAAAAAAATGGTGGTGGCCAATTTTCTCGTACCTCATTGACGTGTCAATTGTCAATTCCTGGCTACTCATGAGACAATTTCGGCCAACTGATGAAAACGCAGGAAGTTTGTTGAAATTTCCGAGGTCAATTGCAGTGGACTTGTTGACGACTTACGGAAGCTCGTCTTTACGAGGAAAAATACTTCAGCCACCAAGTAACAACATTAGATACGACGGAAGAAATCACATAATTATATATGCAGAGAATGAGAGGCGGTGTAAAATATGTGGAAAGAATGCGCATAGTGATCGTTTAAACCCTGGGTCTCCAAACTATTTTCTTCGCGGGCCACAAATACAATTCTACATAATAAAGTCGGCCAAGATCCGATTAATTTTATAAAATTATGAAAAATTTAAGGAACAATTGTTACAATATTTCAAAATATGACATTTACAAAAAAAATTACAAACAATCGCGGGCCGGATTCATGCAAGTCACGGGCCGGATTTGGCCCGCGGGCTGTAGATTGGAGACCACTGGTTTAAACGATCACGTCATATTTTGAAAAATAAATGTTTTTCAAATGTAAGGATTCTGTGGGACTTTGATTTAAAAAATGTTTAAGGTAAACCTCATGCACTAATGCGTTAATAGTTTCATTGTTTTTGCCAAATTTAAGTTAATTTTATAATTCTTTACGTGTTTTGTAATTTGCCTGCTGATTTTGACAAATTTAATAATATCATACGGCTTTTTTGTTAGTGTTCTGGTCAATTTGAATATAATTCCATGATTTTTCTCTGACTTTTCCGGTTTTAATGATATTCAGTGAATTTTTTTTTACGTAAATTTCAAGCATTAGTCGATTTTATAATAGAGTTCAATTTGAAGTTTTGAACGAGTGTTTCCACTCCCAGGCTAAGCATGAAGTAAAATTTCGAGTTTAGAAAAGCCCCGTGAAAATTTGTCGAGGGTCGCGCAGCGACCCGAGACAAATTTTCGGGCTTTTCTAAACTCGAAATTTTACTTCATGCGCCACGCGTACAAAACACTGATTTGAAGTGGAGTTCAGAAACACACAAATACATTACACCAGAGTAACAGGGAGTCAGATATTTAGTGTGTTATCAAAGATGTTCAGTGGTAGTAATAAATAATTAGGTTTTGAATATTTTTGTTAAAACAACTGGTAGCTATATTTATATATTAATGGTTGCAAAAAAACAATAAAATCAAATTTATTCTTAAAGGATTTGTATTCGTGATTCGAAAAAACAGGATTCGAATCTTCGATTCGAATCGTATTTATCTCGTACGAATCCTTTATTCGAGTATTCGTGATTGGAATCATATTAGGTGATTCGGATTCGTTATTCGAATTCTTTTTTCGAGGATTATATTATGAACATAATGTAAATATGTTTTATTTCACAGATATATGGCGAGATGCCGTATAAGCATTTCAATTGAACTGACGATATCGTACGATGGAAAAGAAAACACTTAACCACAATAAAGAAGTATAAAATGGATATTTGATTTTATAATTACTCTTTAACAATTATGAAATTATTTAAAATTGCCGCCAAATTTATCTAGTGATATTTCTAGTAACATTTTATAGTGTAAATTGGGCTTTGGCACTTACTCCTTCTAGTTTTTAAACAGACTATAGTAACACTGACGCAAACCTATTACCAGAATTTTGTTTATAAACAAACATATTTTCTATCAGTACAGTAATAAATCAGCAGCAAATTATGGGCCCTAGGAGTTATGAAATAAGTGAGTTACTCAACTGTTTCCAAGGTACTCTTTGCAAAAACTAAAAGATCAAAATTGTACATATCAAATGTACAATAAACTATAAGAGTGGTACATCAATAAATTTAGAAAAAAATACTTTTTCAAAAAATAACAAAATTTAAAATGGCGCCCATAGGAAAAACAAAAGTTGGCAATGGTCCCCGGGTAAATGTTACTAGATTTCTCGTTAAAAAGTGCCTGTATATTGTCAAAGTTGAAAATGTCTAGAATAAATAGTTTTTAAATAATCGAAAAAATTAAAACAAAATTTCAAAATAGTATATTAAAGTATAAGTGGATATTTAGGTCTTTAAAGCACGCACGATGGCGCCGTCGTGCTTGCAATAGAGTAAGTGCTTTAAAGACCAGATATCCACGCATACTTTACGCTATTTTTTTTTATTGATGCATTTAAAGACCATAAATTGGCCCGAAATTTTGAAATTTCGAACATGTTTAAGATGACGGAATCAATGTACCTTTGGTTGTCAAGGTGTGAAATAAACAAATTATCAATTTCTCATCAGTTTGTCATTACCCTTTGAAAATGCAATCAAAGATTGATAGCTTGAGCGCTAAAGCTGAGAATCGGTTGATTCCGCAAAAGTCGGAAGTAGCCTACAAAAAAGAGTACAACCGTTTGATTAAATGGATGGAAGAATGCCAAGTTGCCAGTGTAACAGAACAAGTTATGCTTACGTACTTACAGGAATTGTCAGAGAAGTACAAGTCGTCCACAATGTGGGCCATACATTCCAAATTACAATGTATGTTACGATTACAACAGGGAGTGGATATCAAATCATTTGGAAAAGTGCAAGCATTTATGAAGGCGATTAGTAAGAATTGTAACGCAAAAAAGTCCTATGCCTTTAGAGAGGAAGATTTAAGAAAGTTTTTTGAAGATGCTTCAGATATAACGTATTTGTTTTTGAAAGTTGTTGCCATTTTTGGAATCTTTGGTTCTTGTCGCAGATGCGAATTGTGCGATATGCGTTTATCCGACATTAAGGAAGAGGGTAATACCTTACTTATTCTCATACGTCCGTCTAAGACAGAAAAGGCTCGGCGTTTTACTGTCGCTGACAGTAATGGTATACCCTACGTTGGGTTTATTAAGAAATATTTGTTGTTGCGTCCTCGAAATGTGAGTACTGACCGTGTTTTCTTACGCTTTGATAAGGGAAAGTGTACTAAACAAGTAGTGGGTATTAATACTTTTGGTTTATGCCCATTTCAAATTGCACTTTTCCTTAACTTAGACGAACCAAAGAAGTACACAGGACATGCGTTCCGGCGTACTTCTGCAACTATTATGGCCAACGGTGGGATGACTATAGATCAAATACAGCGGCAAGTTGGTTGGAAATCGGCATCGGTGGCTACTGGATATGTCGAAGAGTCCATCAACAATAAAAACAGTGTTTCCAATATTATATCAAATGCTATTAGCGGAAATACGAATGCATGCACATCTGGAAGTAAATCAGTTACCAATGTTCATGTGAGCAATGTTGATTCCGAGTTAAAGCACGGAAATATTAATTTTTCAAATAATACAGATTGTATATTCAATATTTATTATAAATAAAATGAACGAGTTATTAAAGTTTAATAGATAGTGACATTTATGTTTGACTTTAAGTTTGAATTGACGTTGTTGTCCTTAGCAACTTTAAAACACGCGCGTGTTTTAATATTGAATTTAAACACGCTGCGAAGTATTTGAAATAAGACATATGATGCATCAATAAAAAAAAAACAGTTTTTTGACAATATCTAGAAAACGAAAAAAGATATTTCAATTGTTTTTTAACCGACTCTCTATCTCTTCAAATAACCGAGATCTGTTGAAATACGGACACCCTGTATAATCACAAAATTATTTTAGAGGTCATCATGCCCTCATGCCCTCACATTGTAAAGTTTTTTTAATTTATTAAAATAAAAAATTATATCAAATCATCATGCCCTCTGTAATTAATTTTGAATAGATGTGTGAAGAAAGAATGAAAAAAATCAAAATAATAACAAAAAAAATCAGTATTCTTAGTTTCCATAGGATAGGGCGCACTCTTAAGTAATATTTTCAGTCTTTTCTAAACTCAAAATCTTACTTCATGCGCCACGCGTATAAAAGACTTGTTTTAAGTAAAGTTAAAAACATACATCTTCAGCATTCTGTTTTACTTCATCAGTGTTTAGTATGCGTAGCGCATGAAGTAAAATTGCGAGTTTAAAAAAGCCTCTCCTCTCAAAATATCAAAGTGTTAAATATTTGTATGTAAAGGGGGCCCTGTAAGAGGAAACGCAGGCTGTTTACCATTTACGGGTTTAAATGGTAAAATAACTGTTTCTGCTCTTACGGGGCCGCTTTTACATCCAAATTTCCAACTTACTACCCTCCGAAATATTCTTCTGGTTACGGCCTTGGTTAAATCTGTGTTATTCTAATTAAAAAACAATGTATGTGCTTTAGAATTTCACTTTAAATCAGCTTGGCACATGAAGTTAAATTTACAAACCCTAATGTGCGCGGATTTTATAAACTCGGCTCTAAACTTTACACTTTAAAGTAGATGAGGATAATTGGGCTTGAAAACGTGTTACGGAATGACCGCCAAGCCGTAGATAATTTATGCTTAAATTTGTACGTGCGTGGGTAATTATGGGACTTTGTGAAGATTAATTATTAATTGTTCTGAGGACGGTTTGATTTATTGGAGGTACGGTTAGTTTGATTGGCAGTTGGATATTGAAGTTCTCCGTATTTGCCGCTATTAAAACGGCTCAAAAAGGATTAGTTTCTCTTAATTATCTCTCCTAGTTGGATTGATGAATGGTGGTTATTGTGAAAATCGCCTTGAGGATTGTTTTTAAATGGATTATGGAAATTATTTATTCTGCTATTCAATAGATAATAGCCACATTCGATTTATAACTAAAATTCAAATGTCTTTTATCGAGATTATAAAATAGCGTCGCAAAAGTTACCCAGGATTCAAGTTTTGCGTATTTTTGTTAATACAGCTTTCTGCTTGGCGACATTTTGTAGCGGAACATGGACCGCTTCTAGCAGATAATTTTAATACAACGTTTGTCAAAAAAATGAAAAACAAAAAACACGTGGCGATTTCCATTTAGTATGAATTGTACTAGATTACGACAGCCTACGTTTTCAAAACATATCTGAATACAACATAAGTATGAATTAAAATGACAATACTTGGTATCTGAATTTGCACTCTTTTGTAAGACTTGTGGTTTCAGCAAGTTGGTGGGTCTTGTCGATCGAATTAAATGACAGAAAGCGTCATCTTCGCGAAAACACAAGATTAAAATAATAACAATGAGAATGGTATACCGTAAATCCAGTGTTGTGAGTAGAATTTGGTGTTCCTACAAAAATGATCCACATTATTCATTGCCCAACAATTCTCTACACTAATAACACCAATAATACACCAGGAAAACTCATAAGCCTAGTCGTGCCGGCAGTGGCATTGTTTTGTGTTCCGGTTGTCAGACATAGAGAATTCCAGATTGGCGACTGCGGAATTACTTGATTTGAAAAAAAAAAACAAAATAGACGAAACATTGGCACATCGAGACTCATTTCGTAACACTGTAATTGTGCAATGTTTTTTTTTTTTTTCGTTAGTACAATGGTAAATCACTTCCTATCTATTGATAACGCACTTTTCCTCATTGGGCACACTCTCACTTCCACGTGGATATATGTGTATGCTCATGTTAAAGCTGGCTCCATTATGTATTCAGCATGTAAAGTAGGAAGTGAGGTGTTGCATTTTAGGTCATGCACATATATTAGTTGGTTTTTAAAATTGCTTTTTCTTTCTTGAAAATATTACAACTTGAACAACTTAACATATACAGAGAGTTTTATGTAACACCAAACATTTTCATAACGAGAATTTTTCTTTGAAATATCCATATGCATACGTTGCACATTTTCTGATGCTTGGTTTATTAAAAGAATTCAATATGAAGCTTTAAGCGAGTGTTTTCCACTCCCAGGCTCAGCATGAAGTACAATTTCGAGTTTAGAAAAGCCTAAAAATTTGGTTTGGTCGCGTAGTGCTACGCGACCAAACCAAATTTTCAGGCTTTTCTAAACTCGAAATTTTACTTCATGCGCCACGCCTACTAAACACTGATGTGATGTGATTGTTAGAATACACGTTTTAGCATTTGGTTTGGTCGCGTAGCGCGAAGCGCGGAGCGGCCAAACCAAATTTTCAGGCTTTTCTAAACTCGAAATTTTACTTCATGCGCCACCGGTACAAAACACTGATTCAATGTAAAGTTTAGCCGTGCGTTTTAAACTTCGTAATATGTCAGTGTTTTGTACCGGTGGCGCATGAAGTAAAATTTCGAGTTTAGAAAAGCCTGAAAATTTGGTTTGGCCGCTCCGCGCTTCGCGCTACGCGACCAAACCAAATTTTCAGGCTTTTCTAAACTCGAAATTTTACTTCATGCTTAGCCTGGGAGTGGAAAACACTCACTTAAAGCTTCAAATTAAATTCTTTTAATAAACCGAGCATCGAAAAATGTGCAACATATGCATATGGATACTTCAAAAAAAAAAACTCGTTATGAATATGTTCGGTGTTACATAAAACTCTCTGTATAATATCGCTGCTTTACTTTGATAGTAGCACAACTAAAAAAATGATTTATATGCTTTGCATTGAATCTATTCAGAAATCAGTGAACTTTTATTGTAGAGAACGGCACATCTTCATTGTATCAGGATAGCCATTAGAGTGCAGTTGTGCCGGTATCGGCTTATAAATTGATGAAATTTGGCTAGATATTTGAAAGTAATAGTTTTTTTAGCATATTTTTTTTTTGTTGGTGCCAAACTTGCTTCGTAAGCCTCACTTAGGTGTTTTTTTTTTCACTTAGGTGCTTTTTTCCACAAAATATTTATCATGTCAATGTCTGGAGCATTTTCAAGCAAACTTGGTACACATACTTCTTATCATCTCTGAACAAACATAGCTGGGGTTAGAGTGAAAACACTTGCTAGAAGCTTTAAATTAAACGCTTTTCGAATACGAATACTTTAATGAATAGACTTAGTTCTATATTTTTCGTACACTTGCTTGTTTAACATCTAACTTTCCCAAAACCTTGTAATTCTTTATTTTGAGCACATTTCAAACTTCACATCGCAACATAATACGGATTAGTTACGATCTAACCTACTTCTCGTGTGCACGAATGCAAAAATAACGTTGCATGCATGCAAGCAGTATATTGTGTTTAAAATATAGGCTTAATTTCAATCGTGCGAATACACCTTGACACGGAATTTTTTCCATTAATTACGGAATCCTCTTTGAAAACAAATAAAAAAAGATAATCTCACATTACAACATTACCTTTCAATTAAATTTGGTTAATTTCGTTAACTAATTACAGAATTTTCATTCGAATAAAGTGCTTAACCCTTTCAGCCCTGGGATTTCTCTGATGCCAAAAAAAATGTTTTGTACAAGGCATATTATTTATTACTACAGAGCGTTTTTCTTTTAAGTATACACACAAATCTTAATATACTGTATACGCTGTAAATCTTCAGATATTCGTTGTTTTTACAAATATTTTAAATTGAACCTCCCAGGTTAAGCATGAAGTAAAATTTCGAGTTTAGAAAAGCCTGAAAATTTGGTCGCGTAGTGCTACGCGACCAAACCAAATTTTCAGGCTTTTCTAAACTCGAAATTTTACTTCATGCGCCACGCCTACTAAACACTGATGTGATGTGATTGTTAGAATACACGTTTTAGCATACTTCTTTAGTAGAATATTTTGAACTTCACTTAAAATCAGTGTTTTATACGCGTGGCGCATGAAGTAAAATTTCGAGTTTAGAAAGGTCTGAAAATTTGGTTTGGTCGCTCCGCGCTTCGCGCTACGCGACCAAACCAAATTTTCAGGCATTTCTAAACTCGAAATTTTACTTCAAGCGCCACGCTTACTAAACACTGATGTGATGTGATTGTTAGAATACACGTTTTAGCATACTTCTTTAGTAGAATATTTTGAACTTTACTTAAAATCAGTGTTTTATACGCGTGGCGCATGAAGTAATATTTCGAGTTTAGAATAGCCTAATTGAAGAAATAGGAGAGAGACATGGGAAAAGCGCAGAAGAGCTAGGAAAAATCGCGGAGAATAAACAGTTATGGAGGAGATGGCTCGATAACGAGTACCCGACGCCCTAAGGGGCAACAAGGGATAGCAGAAGAAGAATAGCCTGAAAATTTGGTTTGGTCGCTCCGCGCTTCGCGTTACGCGACCAAACCAAAATTTCAGGCTTCTCTAAACTCGAAATTTTACTTCATGCCTTATCTGGGAGTGGAAAACACTCGTTTAAAGACTTCAAATTAAAATATTTTAAAAAACAAACAATTATCGGAAAAGTAACAGCTCATGCATACATGTATGTATTTCTAAAAGAAAAATTCCCAATAAGTTTACAAAATGTTAGTTGTAGCAAATGCCACCGTCAGGGCCGAAAGGGTTAAATTCAATTAGTAAATTAACCCGATTCAAAACAATTCATATTTTATTAACAAATCCACACTCATCTCCTCTTACACACATACATACAAACAATATATGGTAATTGAGATTACGAGAGTTTTGAGCAATTAACATTTGGCGATTGCGCTAACGAACACGATTAAATCAAGCCGAGTTAACGTGGAATAAAGTGGACCTAATGAGCTTAATAAAGGAAATTATAGGTCGCGGGCGAATTCGAAACAACGAAACGAGAGCCTTGCCCATTTAATTATTTAATGGGCATCTCTTGTGCAAGCGCGGAATATCGTTGACAAAGAGGTCCGCTCTTAGAAAGTCAGTAACGCCTAATCATAATTTAATAATAAATTCAATTCGCCCGTTATGCCGAGATGGCAAAGGGAAAGGTTTCTAAAGTTTATTGCGTTACGGTGCTAAAATTGTAAATCATGTCCGGTCTGATGAAGCAAAAGAAAGGTCAGTCGTGTAGCGTTGGAGATGGAGCGCGAAGCGAGACGGAAATTATAATTATTTTTTGTTGTCATTTCTTGTATTCAAGATTAAATTATATAATACAAATTGACACTGAAAACTAAAAACTTGATTAATATTTCCACATACATAATCTGTGGTATTTCGAACGCAATTCCTGTATTCCTTCCAAATTTTCAGGCTTTCTAAACTCGAAATTTTACTTCACGTTTAATCAAGGAGTGGAAACACTCTTTAGAAACTTCAAATTGAACGCTTTTATGAAAACTACGAATATATGGAAATTGATAGTGTATGCACCGGGACATGTACACTTCTGTGCAATAAAATTAATCACACAAAATACGTTTACGCTCTTTCACTTTTTGCACTCCCGCCGCTTTTAATAATAATAATAATAATAATCGCTTTATTGTAACAACAAATAGAAAACAAAATACATATTCAATTACATAACATTAGTATATATATATGTATACGTTACAAGAGGAATATAGGCCTTAGCTCGGTGTTCACCAGCTAGTCTGCCGACTATTCCTAAAAAAATTCTTATAAAATAATACGTATAATAAAAAATAGATAATTTATATATTAAGCAATACATAATTTTAATTGTTTAAATACTCTATATAATTCATTTTAAACTTTGATAATGAGTAACTGGAGTCGATAGGAACCTTATTCAAAACATGGGCTATTCTGTACCGAAAAGACCTTTTAAACATTTGTGTTTTGTGCCTCGGAATTGACAAAGAATCTTTCCTACGAAGGTTAATGCTGTGGACATCCGTTCGAAACCGAATTTTATTGTAAAGATATGGCGGTGTTTTGCTTTTAATAATGCGAAAATAAAAGCAAGCTTCATGTATCGTTCTCCTCTGTTCCATATTATGCCAATTAGCATTCTTCAATTTGTGAGAGATGTGTTCTCTTCTGTTGCAGCCATAAATGAATCTCAAACAGTTATTTTGTACTACCTGTATTCTTCGTACATCATTACTAACAAGTGATGGGCCATATATGTGATCGCAGTAATTAAAATGGGAAAGTACAAGCGAATCGCAAAGTTTCAGTTTTAAACGTTGGTTCAGAACAAAGCGATTGCTGTATAGCTGTTTAAGGTTTATATAAGCTTTCTGCAAGGTTTTATTGACATGTTCATGAAACCTGAGGTTTCGGTCTAAAATTAACCCAAGATTGCGTTCCGCGGTAGTCACTTCGAGTATATCCTCATTAACAAGGATCTGCACCTGGTTAATAATTGTATTATACACCAAAGAGTGGGCAAAGGCAATTACTTTAGATTTCTTAGAATTAATCTGGAGATGGTGTAGGTTTGAAATTTCTATCAACTTGTGAATGTCTTCATTAATTTGTTCTACACAAGTTTTGATATCAGCTGCTTTTGTGGAGCAGTACAGTTGTGTATCGTCTGCATACCAGTGTGCACAGCAATTTTTTATATGTTTACCGAAACTGGAAGTGTAAACTGCATACAGGAGTGGTCCCAATATGCTGCCTTGCGGTACACCACGCATAATTGATGTTTCTTGACTGAAGCCTCCATTCAAGGTAACTCGTTGAGTGCGGCTCGTTAAGAAGCTCTCCAATAACATTAGTGCATCATCGTTAAGACCAAATGACTTGAAAATAACTAACAAAATCTCATGACCTGTATTATAAACTGCCTGTCTATACATACAGATAGTTTTATGTAACACCGAACATTTTCATAACGAGAATTTTTCTTTTAAGTATCCATATGCATACGTTCCATATTTTTCGATGCTCGGTTTATTGAAAGAATTAAATTTGAAGCTTTAAGCGAGTATTTTCCACTCCCAGGCTAAGCATGAAGTAAAATTTCGAGTTTGGAAAAGCCTGAAAATTTGGTTTGGTCGCGTAGCGCGAAGCACTTTTAATTATTAGTGCTTTGTTTATCAATTAAATTCGATCTTCACGTAACTCACTCAATCAATTTAAGCAATTGATAAATGTAAAACTTTGTTTTAGTCTGGTTTATATAAAAAAAATATAAAATATTAAGAAATGATAAATATTAAGAAAAGATATGAACTTTGTTAAAAATGAAAAAAATTAAAATCAACAATTTTTATAAAATTTGATAATAATCTTGGATATTTAAAAATTGAAAAGTGAGGAAATTTATAGAATGTGTTATTATTTTTAAAATTAAGAGTAATCTGGGAAATTTAGGAAAACCATACATTTTTCTAATTAGAGAATTTCACGAAAAACGTGCAGATTTTAAAAATTAACTGAAACCTTGAAAATGCAAAGAAATTTTAGGTAGTTGACGAAAACTGTCAAGATTTTAAAAATATATGAAAACTCACAAGAATTGTAAACATTTTTAAAATCAATAAAAATCCAGATTTTATAATTTTACAAAAAAAAAAACGTCAAATTTCTACAAACTATTAATTAAAATAATCACGATAGGAGTATAATTTTTTGAATTTCACGAAAACCGTCAACATTTTTAGAATTAACAGAAATCTAGAAAATTCAGGAAAACCATTAGAATTTTGAAAATTAAAGAAAATCTTAAAAACCTACGACATGGCTCCTGTTAAAAAATGCCTAAAAATGTGTTCTTTGTGATGTTCAAATTCGCTGTATGTAAAAATTAAAAAAAGCATCAAAATTATAAAAATTGTCGAAAATCTAGGAAATTAACGAAAATTTCCAAAAATCTAATCCAAAATTATCAAAAATCTAGAAAAGTTAGGAAAACTGCCAGAATTTTTAAAATTCAAGCAAATCTTGAAAATTTACGAAAAGCGCAAATTTGACTAAAACTTACATTCAAGAAAAACCGTAAAAAATAATACAAATTTTGAAAAGTCATAAAGGCATTAACATATTTAAATTTAACGAAAACTATTGCTATTGATAATGAGTACATAGCAGAGCTGGGCAGGATTCGAATCATTCAGGATTCGAATCCTTTTAGAGGATTCAAAAGAGGCATTCGAATACTTTACTTCAACTAGATTCGTGATCCGGATTCGTTACATTTTTTTAAGAGGATTCGTATTCGAATCCAAATGTGGGTGATTCGAATCCTTATCAAAGGATTCGAATATTTATAAAAGGATTCGAATACTTATAAAAGGTTTTGAATCGTCAAGAATAATTCGAATTAATTGTGTGGATTAACTTGAAAAATGTCCTTTGTGTGTTTTTAATTTCTCGTTAAATCACTGTTTTATACGCGTGGCGCATGAAGTAAAATTTCGAGTTTAGAAAAGCCCAGAAAATTTGTCTCGGGTCGCTGCGCGACCCTCGACAAATTTTCACAGGGCTTTTCTAAACTCGAAATTTTACTTCATGCTTAGTCTGGGAGTGGAAACGCTCGTTCGAAACTTCAAACTGAATGCTTTGATAAGAACGTTAAATGACTGAAAATGTTTTTAAAGATAATAATCTAGTTTTCAAAATTTTGTTTAATATTATTTGAAGTAAAACTGACATAGTATCCACAATCTGAAATGTTTAATTTTTCAGGCATTTCCCTGATTCAAGATTTTTTTCCTGACCTTTTAATATAATAATAATAATAATAATTTTAAAAATATATAAAAAAATATAGGGAAAAAATTGAAAAATACCAACCACTTGCTATCGAAATAAAAAGAATATGGAAACAAGAGAAGGTCAGAATATTACTATTTGTCATCTCAGTAACGGGAATCACTCCTAAAACGTTTACACAAAATCTGGACGTACTAAACATACCCGTATATACACACGAAAATATACAAAAAGCTGTGTTACTGTCAACACTTTCAATAACCAGAACATTCATACAATAAATAAAAAGGTAACTTGGCTTAGCCCGTTTCCTTTCTATAATGCCAGGACAAACCCCTGAGAAACGCTCACATAATAATAATAATAATGTTTATTGCCCAACAGGAAACAAATTCCCAATTACAAGACAATTTAGTATAAACAAACAAGTTTTAAAACTATGAACTAAAAATAATAACATTTTAATAACATGTTACTTCGTAATTAACAAAATTCTAATAAGGATGTCATTGGTTGAAAAAATACGTCACAAGTTGGTGGAAGTTGATTAAACGAATTGCAGATCATATTAATAGGCGATTTTAATCCAAAATTTGTTCTATTATACATAATATTAAATGTGGTCTTATATCTACTATTGAAAGATGGAATATGCAAACCAACTAGCTGTAAAATATCAGGGCTGTCAATTCTATCATGCAGAAGCTTGTGTAGGAAGGTGATGCTTTGTCTGTGACGTCGGCATTCCAGAGATTCTACATTAAATTTATCTAGCAGTAGTGAATGATCACAGCCTCTGTCAGGATAAAATCCCTCAACTTTAAAGTGCAAAAACTTCAGGAACTTACGTTGAACACTTTCTACTAGGTTAATCTGAAGTTGAGTTTGAGGATACCAAATTAAAGGCATATTTCAACTTGGAACGGACATAAACATTAAATAGAGATTTCAAAGCATTCGGATTTCGTAAATTTGTAGAATTTCGAAATATAAATCCTAATGCTTTAAAGGAACTCTTTACGAGTGTTTGAACATGAGGATTAAATGTAATATTGTCATCAAACCAAATCCCTAAATCTTTGAAGACTGTGACTTGCTCAATAGAATTATTGCTAACTATATAATTAAATGAGATTGGTTTAGATTTTTTGGTAAAGGATATGAATTTGCTCTTATTGCTATTTAAATTAAGATTATTAATACTACACCAATTCGAGATAACATCAAGTTGATTTTGTAAGCGTTAAGAATCAGCAATGTTAGCAATTGTTGAGTAAATCTTAAGGTCGTCCGCGTATAAGAGGTGTTTACACTTTAATAAATCAGAAAGATCATTTATAAAAAGGTTAAAAAGTAAGGGACCCAAAATCGAGCCTTGGGGTACCCCTGAACTTGGAAAGTATGAGTCCGATTTAAAGTTATTTATTGCGACATACGTTTCACGATCTGTAAGATAAGATGCTATAAGCGAGGTTGAATTGTCACAAAAACCAACCCTATTAACCCTATTAACAATTGATGGTCCACCCTGTCAAACGCGTTTGACATATCAGTATATATTACATCGATTTGCCCCGCTGAATCTAGTGATTTGGCTATATCATGCGTAATAATGGTCAAATTAGTTACTGTAGAACGTTTTGGTATAAAGCCATGCTGTTGAGAAGATAGGTATGGAGAAACGTGGAAAAAGAGTTAATTATAGAGAGTTTTCTCGAATATTTTAGCGATGTGAGACAGTAATGCTATTGGACGGTAGTTTGTTATATTCCGTTGATTAAGTGACGTTTTTAGGATGGGACAAATCGATGCGATTTTTAATTTACTAGGAAATTCAGATGTTTTTATAGATAGGTTAAATATTATTGAGAGCGGGTAGCATAGAATAGAAGCACAATCTTTTAATATAAAGGCTGGTACATTATCATTGCCTGATGAAAATATATTTGGTAATTGCTTTAAAAATGTAAATACAGTTTTGTCGGATATTTGCGCAAATAAAAAAAAGGGATATTGTTAACGTTCGGAACTGTGGTTCTTAGAGATGGCATTATGAAAACTGATTGAAAGTATTTTCGAAATCCATTAGTAATAAATATGTCAGGTGTTTGATAAGCCTCATCCTCATAAATAAGTTCTGCAGGTATTCTTGAAGGATTAGATTTTTACAATTAATATATAACCAAAATTGTTTTGGATTGCTAGTAAGCTGTGACTCTATGTTTAAAATATAGTCTCTATGTGCTGAATTAATTTTATTCTTAATAAGTGATCTAAGTTTTTTAAATCGTCCCCCTATCGTAGAGTCGCGTTTAACATTTTTACGGCAGTAATTTTTCTCCCTTATAAGCAGTATAATGTCATTATCAAACCATGGAGGTTATTTTCGTTTTTGTTTAAATTTACGTTGCGGAATAAATTTGAAAAATGCTTCATGAAGAACTTTATAGAACTGATCCAGAGCCAAACTAGCGCCAGAACACTTTAAAAGAAAACTGCAATCAACAGAACCTAAGTAAGAATACAAAGACAAGTAATTTCCTTTTCTGAAGTTTAGATTGGTAACATCTATGTTCATAGGAGACATGTTAGAGGTACATTGTAACGATATTGAGATAGAAGGATGATATGTGTCCTCGTGTACTAACGGATCGAGTTCTCTTCGAATGCTACAGTCTATATTGGAATATATCAAATCAAGAATGTTACCAGAACACTTTTTAATCACATTGAATTGTTGCAATCCTAGAAACGTACACGCATTTGAAATAGTTTGTGCTTTTTCTGTCATATTACCCATCAAATGAAATAGACAATTAAAATCTCCAGTAAACAGCATGGGGCTATTGTTAAAATCAAGATCGATTAGTAAATCAAAAAATAATTTAATATCCGTTGTTACTGTATCAGGTGGTATACAAACTAGAATTATATATAAACAAATAGAATTAATTATAATTTTACAAACTAAAAGGTCAATAATTGGAACTTTAGTTTTAATATGTTCAGTAGGGATAACGACTATATTGAAAATATATTTAACAGAAACCAAAACACCGCCACCCTTAGATCTGCCAGTTAGCACTGTAATATAACTTTCTTCTGTGGGAAACCTCTATTTTGTTGAATCGTTTTCATTGTTTTTGTCAATATTTAAGTTAATTTTATAAACTGTTACGTGTTTTGTAATTTGCCTGCTGATTTTGACATATTTAATAATATCATATAGCTTTTTCGTTAGTGTTTTAGTCAATTTGAATATAATTCCATGACTTTTCTCTGACTTTCCAGGTTTTAATGATATTCAGTGATATTTTTATTTACGTAATTTTCAGGCATTCGTCGATTTTATAATAGACTTCAATTTGAAGTTTTGAACGGATGTTTCCACTCCCAGGCTAAGCATGAAGTAAAATTTCGAGTTTAGAAAAGCCCCGTGAAAATTTGTCGAGGGTCGCGCAGCGACCCGAGACAAATTTTCGGGCTTTTCTAAACTCGAAATTTTACTTCATGCGCCACGCGTACAAAACACTGATTTATAGTGAAGTTTAAAAACACACAAATAACGATGTTCAGTGTTAATAATAAATAATTAGGTTTTGAATATTTTTGTTAAAACAACTGGTAACAATTTATTAATGGTTGCAAAAAAATAATTAAATTAAATTTATTCTTAAAGGATTTGTATTCGTGATTCGAAAAAACAGGATTCGAATCATATTTATCTCTTACGAATCCTTTATTCGAGTATTCGTGATTGAAATCATATTAGGTGATTTGGATTCGTGATTCGAATCCTTTTTACAAGGATTCGTCCCAGCTCTGGTACATAGTACTTGAAATTAGTGATTGGAATAATCGATATACTAATTAGTAATTAGTCGATTATTGAAATATATCAATATAATCGATTATTATGCGGAAATTAGTATATACTAATTTAAGCGATTATTTGATCGGGTAAATTAGTAATTACTAATTTAAACGATTATTTGATCGGTTAAATAGTAATACGAATTTAAGAGATTATTTCATCAGGTAAAATAGTATATACTAATTTAAGCGATTATTTCGTCGGGCAAATTACTAATTAGTATACTCAGATAATTGATTATTATTTCGGTAGACTGGACTATTAACTATTATAAACACATGCATCGCTTGTTATCTCGATAGACAGGACTACTAATTATTATATAGTAATATACTCAATGACATTAGAAGCGTAACACCCAGAAGGAGTTATTATTTTAACTTGATTTTTTGCCAGTATGATAGTCTTACATCAAGAATAAAATAATTACATTTTCAAGAAATTTTATTAAAAAACAATCTAAAAGAAATTAATAATGTGTTTGGCGACCCCTTTGCTGTATACACTCCTGTAGACGTCTGGGCATCGACAAAATAAGATGGTCGATGTCTTCTTGAGGCATCTCGTTCCAAGCAACTTGAATTTCATCGATCAACTGTGCTAGAGTCTGTGGAGGATGGTGCAAAGAGAATATTCTTCTTCCCATGATATCCCACACATGTTCAATGGGATTTAAATCCGGCGAACAGGGCGGCCACGCCAAAACATTAACACCAGCTTCATTAAGAAAGTTCATAGTTCGACGAGCAATAT
This sequence comes from Philonthus cognatus, assembly GCA_932526585.2. NCBI lineage: Eukaryota > Metazoa > Arthropoda > Insecta > Coleoptera > Staphylinidae > Philonthus > Philonthus cognatus. Next base: position 3,779,866 of record OW052244.1, read on the forward strand.
GGGGACGTGCGTTATCTTGTTGAAAAAGTACGTCTGGGCGGCCATCTAAATAAGGCAACAAAGTCGGTCGTATGACGTCTTCAACATAACGCGCAGCTGTCATACTGCCTCGAATGAATACAAGAGGTGATCGACTACCATAAGCAATAGCCCCCCAAACCATTACTCCAGCAGTCCTGTGTACATGCCTCTCAATAGCAAACCTAAGATCAGGTCGTTCTCCACGGTAGCGTCGTACCCTTCTACGGCCATCATGCGTGCCTAGACAAAATCGTGATTCATCGCTGAATACGACATCGTGCCATTCTGCCTTCCAATGCTGCCGTTCTCTGCACCAGTCCAACCTTTGGCGACAGTGTCTCGCTGTTAAAGGAAGCACTAATCTTGGACGGTACGAAAGAAGCCCAAAGGATTGAATGCGGCGATATAAGGTTCGCATACTAACAGGCCTACCTTCTTCTCCAATCCATTGATCACCGATTTGACGCGTAGTAGCGAAACGGTCTCGCAGGGCTATTTGTCTTAAGCGCCGATCTTGATGTTCTGTGGTACGCCTTGGTTAACCAATTGGTCTTCTTCTTGCTCCTCTACCTTCTTCTGTCCATACCTGATACACACGTATTACAGTTGCTGCAGTGGAATCAATACGGCGGGCAATTTCGCGATAGGACATACCGACATCTCGATAAGCAACAACTCGACCCCGGTCAAAATCGCTCAAATGGTGATATTGTGGACGTCTTCGGACTCGAGGCATTTTATTTAAGCTTAACACACTCAACGGAAACACGAAAACTAAAAACATCTGTACTAAACAGCTCATATAAATAGTTTTATCAAAAAAGAAAAAGTGATTTTTTTTTTCACAATAAATATAAAAGGCACAAGGTTGAAATTGTTATCAATGTATGCTTTAAACATAGTCACTCTGTTGCTAAAATATGAATTCAAAAAAATCATTCCTTCTTGGTGTTACGCTTCTAATGTCATTGAGTATATTAATAATTACTGATTTGACGGTTGTTTTGTATTTGATCAAATAAATCATTAAATAATAATAATTGTATAAAAATTCTAACCTTTCCTACTAACAAACATCACACCCCGGAAAAAACACTCATGAAACCACGGGCTTAAAAACAAACCCTAAAAATCATTACCTCAAAAAGACTACACCTTAAAGGGGTGGCCTCCTTCAAAAAACTTTTATTGAAAATCACACCTACGGAAACAAAACACGTCATGAAAAACTACTATGTAAAAAGATTCCTGGAAAATCAGCCCCACTGCCGAAAAAACATCTCTCGAAAGGAACAACCCCCCTAAAAATCATCCTTACGGAAAACTATTCCTGAAATTCATCCCCCGAAAAAAACTCTCCATAAAAATCACTCTCTGAAATACCAACCCTTCGAAATACTACCCCCGAAAAACCATCTCCCGAAACAACCACATATAAAAAACTTTGACTATAATATCACTCCCCACAAAATCACTCCCAAAAAACATTCTTGCAAAACCCAGAAAGAAAAATAAAAACAACCCATTCAAATATATGATAAACATTCTGTGGCCCGTTCTCGTTTTACATGTTCAGTTTGAACCAGAGCTGTGCAGGATTCGAATCATTGAGGTTTCAATTCCCGGATTCGAATCCTATAAGAGGATTCAATAGAGGTATTCGAATACCTTAGTAAAAACGGATTCGTGATCCGGATTCGGTACATTTTTTTTAAAGGATTCGTATTCGAATCCAGAGGTAGGTGATTCGAATCCTTATAAAAGAATTCGAATCCTCATAAAGGATTCAAATCCTCCCAAATAATTCGAATTATCGCTATTAAGGCTACGATTGGAATCCGTCGAACATTCTAATACGAAAATTTGAATCACAAAATTATTGATATTTAAATATGTTTTTAAACGAATAAATCGAAAATTTTAATATTGAAAATTTTCGAATAATTCAATAGTTGTGAATGCATATTATTTGCAACCATTAACATTTTTAATATCGCCGTCAGTTTTTACTAACAAAAATGTTCAAACCCTGATTATTTACAGACTAAATATCTGATTAATTAATTATTTTAGTAAATGATGATATATGAGTTATTGAACTTTAGAATAAATCAGTATTTTATACGCGTGGCGCATGAAGTAAAATTTCGAGTTTAGAAAAGCCCCGTGAAAATTTGTCGAGGGTCGCTGCGCGACCCTCGACAAATTTTCTAGGCGGGGCTTTTCTAAACTCGAAATTTTACTTCATGCTTAGTCTGGGAGTGGAAGACACTCGTTAGTTTAAAATACATCACATCATAATGAAAAGTATCGATATTGAAAATATCGGTAATTTTCGATACCAGATATTTTAGATGTAATATTTACAATTATTTATTGCTGTAAATTATTTTTTTAAGGCCATCTAAGATTGATAATATTGCCGAAAAATAGTTATATTCTGTTGTAAAAACATCTAGAGCAACAATTATGATTACTTGCAAAGCTACTTTGGCTTACAGTCTGTAGCAAATAGGCGTATATTTTTTGAAGCATGTTTTAGCTACAACATTCTTAACAATAAAATTGATTGCATACAATTAACCAATTTATTTATGAATATTCATGTACCTCGGTACAACACTCGTGATAAGCTATTGTTAGCTCCTATGTGGAGATGAACTAATGTAACATTTAATAGTTCTTTAAACAGAATGATTACACATACTAACTCATTGCACGCTAACATAGATTTTTTCGATATATCTAAACGAACTTTTAAACATAATTTGCGAAAATTTTTATTTTAATTAATATTTATTGTAATTTAATTTGAATGTGACAATATTGTATTTCATCTTATCATTTTAAATGTAGTTAACTGGTATCCGTAAATAAAGAATATATAATAGATGATTTTATTTAGAGTAATATGTTGACACCAAAAAAGTGTTTCAGCTATCCTGGGACAATCTGTATGTGTACTTAACAGAAAAAATTATTTGTACCCTTAGTTTCTAAACTTTCTTGTCACGTGTAAGATATATATATCAAAACATTATTAAAGTAACAAAATTGATCTCTTTGGGTATACTTTTAAGTAGCGATTCTTTTCAAGTAATTTCAGTTATAGAATGAACTTATATTTTTAATTATTTTCAATTTGTAAAGAGATTTTTTCCTTAAATAAATAACCAACATATTTTAAATTTTTCTACAATTCTTTTTTTTTGTAATAAACAATTAAAGTCGAGTTCATTTCTATCCGTCCACTTGTAAAAGATGAATATTTGATAATTTCGTAACCGTCATAAAACTAGTCTTGGCAATATTATCAATCTTAGATGGCCTTTAAAAACTAATTTACAGCAATAAATAATTGTAAATATTACATCTAACATATCTGGTATCGGAAATTACCGATATTTTCAATATTGATACTTTTCACTATGATGTAATGTATTTTAAACTAACGAGTGTCTTCCACTCCCAGACTAAGCATGAAGTAAAATTTCGAGTTTAGAAAAGCCCCGCGTAGAAAATTTGTCGAGGGTCGCGCAGCGACCCGAGACAAATTTTCACGGGGCTTTTCTAAACTCGAAATTTTACTTCATGCGCCACGCGTTTAAAAGTCTAATTTAAGGTGAAATTAAAAGCACTGAAGACAACCTAACCCAAAGCAACTTCGATTTTTTTTTAAATTGTTTTTTTTCGTTCATACCCACGCTGTAAACCTTCAGATATTCATTGTTTTTTTGTAAAAAAACATGAATTCCCTGTAGTCCTTCGGCCACCGAAGACTACAATTGGTCCTTCGAGCCGTTGTAAAACGGTATTTTGAGTAATAAACTTAGTAATCTAGAGTGATCCTACAATTTGAAACTTTTAAGAATGAGTGTTGTCCACTCCCAGACTAAGCATGAAGTAAAATTTCGAGTTTAGAAAAGCCCCGCGTAGAAAATTTGTCGAGGGTCGCGCAGCGACCCGAGACAAATTTTCACGGGGCTTTTCTAAACTCGAAATTTTACTTCATGCGCCACGCGTATAAAACACTGATTTATCCTGAAGTTCAATAACTCATATATCATCATTTACTAAAATAATGATTAATCAGATATTTAGTCTGTAAATAATTAGGTTTTGAACATTTTTGTTAATAAAACTGAAGGCGATATTAAAAATGTTAATGGTTGCAAATAATAGATTCAAATTTATCTTTAAAGGATTTGTATCCGTGATTCAAAAAAGAGGATTCGAATCTTTGATTCGAATCATATTTTTCTTTTAAGAATCCTTTATTCGAGTATTCGTGATTCGAATCATATTAGGTGAATCGGATTCGTAATTCGAATCCTGATTTTGAGGATTCATCCCAGCTCTGGTTTGAACAGAACATATCCGGGGTTAGACACCTCTAGCACCCCCTGAGGGAGACTTCTATCTGTGTAAGACAGTAAGAAAGTAGACATCGCCCTGAATTTAAATTATCGCCTTGTCGATTTAATAAAAGATTTCACATTAGCATAGACGTTAGGAACGAATGACAAAAATGGCGTGTGTTTGACAGCGCAAGCCGTAAGCTTGAACTCGATGACAAGCCACTGCGAAATGAAAACACTTTCAATTAGAAAACCGACGACGAAACGCTACAAAAATGCCCGGGATTCTATTTGCATTAACAACGGCGACAAACATCGAAAGTGACCATTGAAATTAGAAATGTACTGTGTGGACAAGGTAACAACAAACGGCGCTCGATTATGCAAAAGAAAAGAAAAATATTACAAGTTTGCAGGCCAGCTGTTTGAGTGAAATGAAGAAATTGAGATAATGATCAAAACATTTGCAATTGCCTATCTTTTGATCGATAAATTTGTTATTCAATTTCGTTTGTACCGGGTTTCACCAATTCCGGTGTGATTTTTTATGTGTATCAATTTTCCATAATTTCCAATGAATCATAATTACTATACTTTTCAAGATATTTACCAACATGTTTTATTACATGCACACATTTACCGGTAAATGTATAAACAAACGTACTTTCATGCATCTGTGACACCTGCGACGACACAACTCGAAATTGCAATCAACCTTCTTCACTAGTGCCGCAGATATATTTTTTTATTTATTTATTAACGGAGGCCATTTCATACAGAATAGTTACAATAATATTACAAATATATAAACATATTACAGACATTTTAAAAAAAATCTTAACTATTTTGCACTGAGTGCACGACGCAAAAAACTTAGTTCCTACAAATATATCAAAATCTGTGCGAGTAATAAATTGATTAGCATGCCTTAAAATACGTGTAGTAGCCGACTGTTTCGCATAATCAGTTCTGTGGAACGGTATGTGAAATATAACTACATTTCGCAGTGGACGAGCGGGAACATGGAGTCCAAGAAGCTGTAGAAAGTCGGGACAGTCAATAGCTCCATCAAACACTTTTTTTATCAGCACAATATCTTGGTTGACACGCCGAGAACATAAACTCGTAATATTGACCTTATCGAGCAGGTGGCAGTAGTCACCAACTAGATGAAATTTGTAAGCTACAAATTTAACTTTTTATTTTGTATTTTCTCGATTTTTTCAATATCAGCGCCGCTATAAGGAGACCACACGCAAGAGCAGTATTCCAAATGTGGGCGAACTAGCGCGTTATATAATACAATAATTGTACCAAGGTTCCGAAAATCTTGGACGTTACGTTTGATAAATCCAAGTAATTGGTATGACTTTGCTACAATCTTTAAGATGTGCATTGAAAAAGATAAAGTAGTATTAAACGTAACACCTAGATCTTTCACACAATTTACGCGTATTAAAGGTTCGCCCAGCATGGAATATTGGAAATCTATCGTTGTTTGCCGTCTAGAGAGCGTGATGACATTACATTTTTTTAGGTTTAAAGATAGCTTGTTAGTCTTGCACCAACTATCAAACGATTGTAAGTCATTATTAAGAACTTTGGCATCTTCGACGGAACGGATTTTCATAAATATTTTCATATCATCCGCAAAGAGAAGGCATTCTGCATTGGAAAAACATTTAACTACATCATTAATAAATATATTAAATAGAAGGGGGCCCAAGTGTGACCCCTGAGGAACACCTGACGTGACACAGATGGGACGTGAATGACAGCGCCCAATTTTAACAAATTGGAATCTTCCCGAGAGATACGACCCTATCCAACTTAGCAAAGTATTGTCAATACCAAAATCCCTTAATTTGTTCATTAGTAAGTTATGGTCGACCGTGTCGAATGCCTTGGAGAAGTCAGTGTAGATGGAGTCCACCTGACATCGCTCCTCAAAAGCACGAACAATATATGCATCATACACTAGAAGATTAGTAGAAGTTTTAGATTTAGCAGTACGAAATCCGTGTTGACGCATAGAGATCGAGGATTGCAGTACCCCTGTTAGGTAATCACAAAGTAGTTTTTCAAAAATTTTAGGTGCTATAGCTAAAATAGAGATCGGTCTATAATTGTCAACACGATTTCGATTACCAGATTTAAAAATTGGCGTGATATAAGCACTTTTCCAGCAGGTGGGAAAACTACCCTCACGCAGAGATGCATTGAATAAAAGCCATAATGGGCGACTAAGGGAAAAGGCACAATTACTAAGGAAGGTGGCGCTAAGTCCATCAGGCCATGGGCTACTGTTGGTTTTTAAAGATGACAACTCATTCAATATATCTAATATACTTAATGATTTAATTTTATCTACATTTACCGAGCGAATTGGAAAATGTATACATTCAACGGAAAATATACACATTTACTTAATGATTCTTTTTCCATAACTTCAACAATATATTCTTGCTACAATAATTTTATTAAAAATTCCAAAACGAAAATCTCTCATAAGAAATACTCGTATAAATCCACTCAGTAGCCGATACACGCACGGCTTATAAATTACACAGGAAATAAACACCAACAAAAGACGTAAATTAGCCGAGACATCACGCGGAGACCTCCCGTTGGGCATGTGGAAAACCGCGTGCGTATCTCCTCGGTAGGCGCTTTTGTTTTTATTTTCAATTTTATTTTTGGCTCTATATATGGTCCGTCTGGACGGCACGAAAGCGGTAAGGTTCCATTTTAGCGTTAAAGATATTAATCAATACATACAGGACTTGATTTATTGAACACTAAACATCAAGGTTTTTTGTTTTGCTTGGAAAATTATTGCCGAGCGCAATTTTAATTTGTAATTACGCGGAATGTGAATGAGGCTTATGTTATGTAATTATATCATACTAGAGATAATTTGAGAGATCAGTCAAAAAATCACGCATGTAATTATTCGAGAGATCATACAAGAGACCAATCGAAGCATTCAATAGATTATTCAAAAGATCAGTTGATAAGTCATTAGAGAGATAATTAAAGAGACAAATCGAACGATAATTTAAGACACTAATTAAGAGCATTCATGTAGGGAATAATTCGAGATATCATTCGAAAAATCTTTGAAGAGAGTAGTCATTCGAGAGACCCTTCAATAGATCACTCAAGAGATCGGTCGAGCAATTATTCTAATGATCATTTTAGAGACCAAACGAACGATAATTCAAGACCAATTGAACGATAATTTAAGGTACTAATGGAGAGAAGTTATTCATATGATTATTCGGAAGATCATTTAAGAGACTAATCGATAGTAGTCATTCGAGAGACCATTTAAAATCTAATTCTGGATATTTAATTAAAACACTCAGTTTATTATTTCACTGATTTATATTTTCTCCGACTAGTTTCGACCATTGGTCATCTTCAAGGAGGAATCAAGGAGGACCATTTATAAGGTCAGTCGAGCAATCACTAGAATAAATCATTTAAGAGACCAAGTGAGTGTCCCAGTCTATCATTTTCTTAAATCATTAAGTCATTTATACGTAAATAGGTCTTACCTCTGGCCCAATGGACTTAACTTCCAACACCATTAAAAAATAGACCAATCTAACGGTAATTCAACAGACTAATTGAGAGCAATCATTCATGTGGTTATTCGAAAGATCCTTCGAACGATCATTTAAGATCGAGAGACCATTTAGGGGACTTACTGGTCGGGCAATCATTCTAGTGATCATTCAGGAGACCAATAGAACGATTATTGAAGAGAGCGGCCATTTAAGAGGTTATTTGAAACTCATTCGAGTTTTAATTCAAGGGATCATTCAAGAGACCAATAACTCAAGCGATTATTCGATCACCAAGACATCATTCTGTCAATCTTTGACAGATCTTGAGATGTTTTAAAATGTTCATAAGTAAATTATCTCGAACTGATAATCCCACTGCTATTTGATATTAATATCTTCATTTGATAAAATGCAGAAATCTGTAGCTAAATAAATATTAAGCTCAAATAAAAATATCCGCTGACCATTTCCCAAACGTAATATGAGACCATCAACATGGCATGTGCTTTATAAAAAATATTTTGCTATTATCGAAGGTCGCGCCGCAGGTTCGAAACGCGAGAAACGTGACGCGCGTCGCGAACAAAAAACAAAACAAGTGCGGAGTTATGCTGTTAGTCCAATCTAAATAATTGCAAATCCGAACGTGACCATTATTTGTATAACACGATTTAGCTTATCTGGCCGGCGATTAGGATCGATGTAAACAAATTAGGAGCCGGCGGTTTCAATTAAAATTAATGGCCTTCAATTCGCGCAGCAACACCTAAAGAGGAAACGAATTCGCATCTCGTACTGAACGGTTGCTTGCGTCAAAAGTGATAGGAAATAAGTATCGTTTATTTGATAGTGGTAAATAATAATCCTTTATTGTTTACAAAAATGTCTCGCGCAACGAATACTCTGCAAAAAAGAGTCCTGTAAGTATTGTAGAACTTACTAATAAAAGTAGATAAAATATGAACTCTTCCTTCATTCACCAGTCATCTTTATTATTGCTTCCAAATCCAAATTTTCAGGCTTTTCCAAACCGAAACTTTACTCATGCTTAGCCTATTAACGGCTGAGCAATTGTAGAATTAACTGTAAAAGCTGATTTTAGGTAAAATTCTGCAGTTCTTTCTATAATTTCTATGATTGACTTATTATATTACATACTTAGATTTTTTCTTTTAAATATACATGATGTATATGCTGTACATTTTCAGGCATTCGTCGATTTTATAAAAGCGCACAATTTGAAGTTTCAAACGAGTGTTTCTACTACCAAATTAAGCTTGAAGTAAAATTTAGAGTTTAGAAAAGCCAGAAAATTTGGTTTAGTTGCGTAGTGAAGCGGAGCGACCAAAACAAATTTTCAGGCTTTTCTAAACTCGAAATTTTACTTCATGCGCCACGCGTACTAGACACTGATTGATGTGATGGTTAGAATACACGTTTTTAGCATACTGCTTTAGTAGAATATTTTGAACTTCACCTAAAATTTCGAGTTTAGAAAAGCCTGAAAATGTTCAGGCACTTCTAAACTCGAAATTTTACTTCATGCTTAATCTGGGAGTGAAAAACACTCGTCTAAGACTTCAAATTAAACTATATTAAAAAAACGAACTATTATCGGTTCTACGCTAAACCGTTCGTTAAAAGTTTATGGGGTTGCCGTTGCACTAAAAATTTTAAAACATATGGCATATGGTTGAATCAGTTCTCCTCATGTGAAATATTTTCAACTTTATATCACTTCTGGTTCCACTGGAAGTAGCACCAAATTTGTTATTTTAAATAGAACACCCTACATATTAGTCATTTTTTTTCGATTCCTCGTTGGAATTGTAACATAATTTATTCAAACATATGTACACTTATCTCTTATTGTTTTCAAGCAAAAAAAATATTTCTAAAATTTTGACCTCTAAAAGGTATCTTGAAATCTATCTGTAACTTCTCTTAAGAGTAAGATAAAAATATGATTTATATCTCTACTTGTACCTAGAGGATGCCTCTATGACTGTATTAATTGGAAACCGTAAATTTTGACAATCAGTGTTCTTAAAATGTCAATATCGAAGTGCCATCTTCAATATCTCGTAATTCAATTTTTTTAAATGGAATGACCCATTTTTTATCACGTGGTACGATTGGTGGAAAGATTTCCTACAAAAAAGTATTACAACTATACTTCTAAAGCGAGTAGTTTTCGAATTATTTCGAAAATTCGTTTTTCGTCGCATTTATGCAGGGTAATGACATTTCTTTGATGTACAGGGAGTTTTTCTTTAAAATATGCTTATTCCAAATTCAGCTTGTTTTCTTAAAATCTTTAGTTATTCGTTGTTTTTTTTAAGGGTTCAATTTGAAGCTCTAAACGAATGTTTTTCACTCCCAGACTAAGCATGAAGTAAAATTTCGAGTTTAGAAAAGCCCCGTGAAAATTTGTCGAGGGTCGTGCAGCGACCCGAGACAAATTTTCTGGGCTTTTCTAAACTCGAAATTTTACTTCATGCGCCACGCGTATAAAACACTAAAATATTGTAAACTCTATGTATATTTGAACCTCACTTGAAATCAGTGTTTTATACGCGTGGCGCATGAAGTAAAATTTCGAGTTTAGAAAAGCCCAGAAAATTTGTCTCGGGTCGCTGCGCGACCCTCGACAAATTTTCACGGGGCTTTTCTAAACTCGAAATTTTACTTCATGCTTAGTCTGGGAGCGGAAAACACTCGTTTAAATCTTCAAATTGAACTCTTTTAAAAAACAACGAATGTCGGAAAATGTACAGCTTTATTCCCTTTATATTAAGTAGTAATTTAGTTTCCATCATTGTTATGGTATTATTAAAAATTATTACAATAAATAAGTTGTTCTTTAATGCTCATTCTTTATATTGTTAGGGCGTAGGTAAAGTATCGTACGTTTCTCGAGTGGTTTGGCAATTACATGCTCGCGGAATACTGCACTCGCCGCTGCGCGGCTTGTGCGCAACATGTCCGCTCATATGTAATATGCTGCATACTACTCTCGTTACGTAATATACTATTATTATTTGACATTTTGCATTACATAGGCGACAAAACAAAAACATTATTACTTGTCTACTAAAATTCAATTGCGACTTATGCGCGCATTATTCCCTCCATAAATGCGACGAAAAACAACTTTTCGAAATAGTTCGAAAACCACTTGCTTTAGGAATATAGTTGTTAATACTTTTTTGTAGGAAATCTTCCCCCCAATTGTACCACGTGACAAAAAAATAGTCATTCCATTAAAAAAAAAGAATTACGAGATATTGAAGAGGGCACTTCGATATTGACATTTTAAGAACACTTATTGTCAACATTGACAGTTTGCAATTAATATACCTATAGAGGCATCCATCCTCTAGGTACAAGTAGAGATTTAAATCATATTTTTATCTTATTTTGAATTGTGGAGGCTTCTACTTCGTTATACATGTTAATTTAACACAATAAAACACTTTTAACTTACCTGATCTATTACCTTTATCAATTTTGGTTTTACTATTAAAAATATAATTATTAATTTTACAAAATGGTTTGAATACAATTTCTATATTATGTTTTTTCAAAATATTTTTAATTTGGAAACTAACATTGCCAAAGTAAGTAATTGGTTTGTAAGTTGTACTGTCTGATTTAAATTAAAAATATTTTGAAAAAACATAATATAGAAATTGCATTCAAACCATTTTGTAAAATTAATAATTATATTTTTAATAGTAAAACCAAAATTGATAAAGGTAATAGATCAGGAGTATATAAATTAACATGCACAGATTGTCAAGGAGTATACATTGGTCAATCTGGTCATAATTTCAATACTAGACTAAAGGAGCATAACCGGGCTTTTCGGTTGCGACAATGTGATAAGTCATCTTTTGCAAAACATCTCTTAGATGAAAACCATACTTTTGGAAAAATGTACTTACTATTATTCATTGTGCCGAAAAGGGTCGGAAGATGAATCTCCTTGAATCCCTAGAAATACATAAAGCTAGCGCTAATCCGAGAATCCCCCTAATTAACCAACAGGTTGACCTACTGTATACCCCCATTTTTAAAGCCGTTTTGTAATCCGTTTTCATGTAATCACCTTTTGTATATATACCCGTATTGTTTCCAGTTTTAGACACTTCATCAACATTTTAGAAATATTTTTTTGCTTGAAAACTATAAGAGATAAGTGTACATATGTTCGAATAAAATATGTTGCAATTTAAACGAGAAATCTAAAAAATTACTAATATATAGGGTGTTCTATTTGAAATAACAAATTTGGTGCTACTTCCTGTGGAACCAGAAGTGATATAAAGTTGAAAATATTTCACATGAGGAGAACTGATTCAACCGTATGACAAGGATTTTTTTTCAAATTTTTAGTGCAACGGCAACCCCATAAACTTTTAACGAACGGTTTAGCGTAGACACCCTGTATTTAAAATAAGAATTCCCTGTATGTTTACTATATTTTAGTGGTGGCAAATGTCACCGTCGGGGCCGAAAGAGTTCAAATGTGTGATGCGGGTTTGCAATAATAAGTTAAATTAACGAATTTCAATGTGAACTAAGTTTACAAGATATAAAATAACCATCTATCACTTTTTTTAAGTAGCGTCTATTTCTCACGAGAGCACTAAAAATTCTCAAGACAAACATTCAGGCTGGGAATTCGAAGTATTCGAATATTCATTGATATATTTAATTTATTCAAGGATTCTAATTATTCAAATATTTAAATATGCAAGTATTTAAATATGCAAATATTTTATAATATTCGATTATTCGAATTTAAATATGTTTTAGAATGAATATTCGAATACTTTAATATTTACAACGGATGTTAAATAAGCCATAGATTTTAAAATTCATTATTTGTAAACATTTTTAAGATAAATTAATTATTTTTGCTTTAGGGTATGAATGAAAAGTTAAATTACCAAACTATGATGATAATTATTAAACATTTTTTTATCATACCCTTAACCCATTAACGGCCGACCAATTATAGAGTTAACTCAAATATACTCAATGACATTAGAAGCGTAACACCAAGAAGGAATGATTTTTTTGAATTCATATTTTAGCAACAGAGTGACTATATTTAAAGCATACATTGATAACAATTTCAACCTTGAGCCTTTTATATTTATTGTGAAAAAAAAATATATTTCACTTTTTCTTTTTTGATAAAACTATTTATATGAGCTGTTTAGTACAGATGGTTTTAGTTTTCGTGTTTCCGTTGAGTGTGTTAAGCTTAAATAAAATGCCTCGAGTCCGAAGACGTCCACAATATCACCATTTGAGCGATTTTGACCGGGGTCGAGTTGTTGCTTATCGAGATGTCGGTATGTCCTATCGCGAAATTGCCCGCCGTATTGATTCCACTGCAGCAACTGTAATACGTATGTATCAGTTATGGACAGAAGAAGGTAGAGGAGCAAGAAGAAGACCAATTGGTCAACCAAGGCGTACCACAGAACGTCAAGATCGGCGCTTAAGACAAATAGCCCTGCGAGACCGTTTCGCTACTACGCGTCAAATCGGTGATCAATGGATTGGAGAAGAAGGTAGGCCCGTTAGTATGCGAACCTTATATCGCCGCATTCAATCCTTTGGGCTTCTTTCGTACCGTCCAAGATTAGTGCTTCCTTTAACAGCGAGACACTGTCGCCAAAGGTTGGACTGGTGCAGAGAACGGCAGCATTGGGAGGCAGAGTGGCACGATGTCGTATTCAGCGATGAATCACGATTTTGTCTAGGCACGCATGATGGCCGTAAAAGGGTACGAGAGCTACCGTGGAGAACGACCTGATCTTAGGTTTGCTATTGAGAGGCATGTACACAGGACTGCTGGAGTAATGGTTTGGGGGCTATTGCTTATCGTAGTCGATCACCTCTTGTATTCATTCGAGGCAGTAGAGACTTTGTTGCCTTATTTAGATGGCCGCCCAGACGTACTTTTTCAACAAGATAACGCACGTCCCCATATTGCTCGTCGAACTATGAACTTTCTTAATGAAGCTGGTGTTAATGTTTTGGCGTGGCCGCCCCGTTCGCCGGATTTAAATCCCATTGAACATGTGTGGGATATCATGGGAAGAAGAATATTCTCTTTGCACCATCCTCCACAGACTCTAGCACAGTTGATCGATGAAATTCAAGTTGCTTGGAACGAGATGCCTCAAGAAGACATCGACCATCTCATTTTGTCGATGCCCAGACGTCTACAGGAGTGTATACAGAAAAGGGGTCGCCAAACACATTATTAATTTTTTTTAGATTGTTTTTTAATAAAATTTCTTGAAAATGTAATCATTTTATTCTTGATGTAAGACTACCATACTGGCAAAAAATCAAGTTAAAATAATAACTCCTTCTGGGTGTTACGCTTCTAATGTCATTGAGTATAGTTGGTTTAAGGTAAAAATGTTGCACTTATATTAATGATTTCTATGAATGACTTATTGTATGACATATTATGAATTTTTCTTTAAAATATACTCTTGTAGGCATTCGTCGATTTTATATAAAAACGTGCAATATGAAGTTTAGAACGAGTGTTTCCACTCCCAGACTAAGCATGAAGTAAAATTCCGAGTTTAGAAAAGCCCCGCGTAGAAAATTTGTCGAGGGTCGCAGGGGCTAGTTAATTTTGCTCCCACAAGTAGAGTCATACAATTTTTGAGTTTACCTAAATGCATATGACTTCTAAGTACAAACGTTGGATAAAATATTTTGTGAATATAAATAATATAAGACATACCAATTCATTAGAAATGTCATGAAAGGTCAATAAACTTTGCATACGTTAAGCTCATATCCTGTTTTATTTATTGTCCACACATCCTCCTAGTCAAATTAAAGGGAAGAAAGACACAGTATTTACGATAATGCATATTGACACAAACAACGAACCTGGTAAATAAATAAAAGGGTTACCACATACACAACACAACGTAAACAATAATACAAATTATAAATTTGTACAATACCTAGGGTCGAATCATTACAAACTTAAAATTTTGATTTGGACGTAGCCTCCAAATCCAAATTTTGGCTTTTCTCAACTTGAAATTTTACTTGCTGGTAGTGTGTTTCTGGAGAAAAGCCAGAATTGGATTTGGACGCTACGTCCAAATCAAAATTTTAAGGGCTTTTATCAACTCGAAATTTTACTTGATGCGCCACGCGCATAAAAAATCTGATTAATTGTTTAAAATAGTTTAAGTTTAAAATATTCAAAACATTTTTTTTTTTATTATAGATTATCACTTTTCACAAATTAAAACACTTATTTGTTCCTTTCTTCACTTATTTTATTTTACTTGTTAGATGTACATTTCGAGTACTACGTACTCATTTTCAATAACAGAATGCCTTAAAACTAATTTACAATCGTTTATATATGGTTTGAGGATTAGTGGAAAAACCTTAATCTAATTATGTCGGTTAGCTGTTTGGGGTGGATTGGTGTTAATGAGTGTCGGTGATTTACAATTTTCCGAAAGGAGGGTTAAAAGAGGATTATCTAAGGGACTCAGGTCAAAATTAAGTAGTTTGTTTTTGTTTTTATACATTTCTATTGATTCCAACATATTTAATCGATAACTGTTTGATTCTTTGAGTAATTTTACATTTTTTATTGGGAATTGATGGCCGGTTTCATAATTATGGTATGCTATCGCGGATTTTTCGGGGTTTCTATTTTTTATATGATACGTGTGTTCTTTGAATCTTTTTGATAAATTCCGTTGAGTCTGACCTATATAAACTTTTTCACAATTGTTACATTCTATCATGTAAATTCCTGATTTATTTAAATTATCCCTGTTATTCGATTTTTTGTTTAATAATATGTTTAATTTTGTGTTGCTGTAGTTAGCAGTTGTTAATTTGAATTTTTTGAATATTTTGTTGATTTGGTGGTGAACTAGAGGGTTGAAAATGAATTTAACAAATTTGTTATTCTTAATGTCGCTGGTTTCTTTTGAGGTATTCAGCTTTGTGGTATTTTTAATCAAATGTCTTTTCATATGCCTATTAATGAGTTTTTCAAACCATATATAAACGATTGTAAATTAGTTTTAAGGCATTCTGTTATTGAAAATGAGTACGTAGTACTCGAAATGTACATCTAACAAGTAAAATAAAATAAGTGAAGAAAGGAACAAATAAGTGTTTTAATTTAAGTTTACAACTTCACATAACTCGAAACCAATTACTGAATAACTTTTCACAAACTTCAAATTATTGTCAAATTACAATATTTCTTGACATTTCATCACTTTTTGACATTGTGTTAACATTTCATCAAATTTTAACATTTCATCGGTTTTCGACAGTTTAAGATTTTTTCAAAATTCTGGCAAATTTAAACATTGTTACCACGACATTTCATCACTTTTCCGTGGTTTTCGCAATACGGACAGAGCATAAAATTCTAAATAAAGACATTAAACTCTATTATTATTATACAAGGAGTTTATCTTTAAAGTATAAGTATTTTAAATTCCGCCTATTTATTGTAAATCTTTAGATATTCGTTGTTTTTTTAAAAGAGATCAATTTGAAGCTTCAAACGAGTGTTTTCCACTCCCAGGCTAAGCATGAAGTAAAATTTCGAGTTTAGAAAAGCCCCGTGAAAAATTGTCTCGGGTCGCGCAGCGACCCGAGACAAATTTTCTGGGCTTTTCTAAACTCGAAATTTTACTTCATGCGCCACGTGTATAAATCACAGATTTTAAGTGAAGTTAGAAAATACATAAATTTGACAATATTATAGTGTTTTATACGCGTGGCGCATGAAGTAAAATTTCGAGTTTAGAAAAGCCCAGAAAATTTGTCTCGGGTCGCTGCGCGACCCTCGACAAATTTTCACGGGGCTTTTCTAAACTCGAAATTTTATTTCATGCTTAGACTGGGAGTGGAAAACACTCGTTTGAAGCATCAAATTGAACTCTAAAAAAACAACGAATATCTAAAGGTTTACAAAAAACAGGCGGATTTTGAAATACTTTTGAAAAGCTCCCTGTATATATTATACATATATTTATAATAATTGTACTTCATAATTGTATCATAAAAATAAGTATTGGAAATGAGACAAGCAAAAACAGTTGAAAGTTTGTCGACTGAAATTAAAATCGTGGATATTTATTTATCCAGTTCACTTGCCTACTGAAATTTAATACCCATTCATTAGCCCGGCGCTATCTAAACAAACAAACAACGCGCTCGGCAATCATAATTTTTATTATTCGTTGTGATAAAATTCGACAGGCACTATGAACCAACACATAGTCAAAACTACTTTCAGCAATTTTGCTACTCTAGAAACACACTACCAGCAAACATTGGCTTTCATAATCAAGGACGGGTGTGAAGTTACCAATAGATTTCGCCAATAGATTATAAAAAAATGAAAAAACAATTTATTTTCTTCACAGGCCTACTCATTGTACTCCATTCTAAAGGATAACATTGATAAATTCAGTTTAGTACCTCTTTCTACCCCTATACCTCCCCTAATTCCGTTTGATTATTAATTTTCACTATGTGCTCCTCAACATTTTCGAATTATTTTTATATACACTTGTTCCCCATACATCATTTAATCAATTAGAAAAAAAAACATTCACACCGCAGCCCCCTAATCCCCAATAAAATAAAAATGAATATTGGATTAATAACTATTTTTCGCCATAAGATATTCTACATATTGAAATTGTTTATATACACACGTATTGCTTGCATATGTTTCAAAAAATATAAAATAAAAAAACAAACTACCCCCACCCCCCTAATATATTAATTTAATTGTTTTATTTTTTTCTAAAAATGATTTATTTTCAGTAATTGCTCCTTTAACTATTAAAAATATTTACTTGCAGGCTTTTTCTACATACTTCAATTATTCATTTTTAATAAAAATATTTTTCACACCGTAGCTACCCCGGTCTAGGACGTTTCATCGCCGCCGATTCATCGCCACCGATTCATCGCCGCCGTTCCATCGCCGGGCCAGTTCATCGCCGGCCGTTTCATCACCAGGCCTGTTCATCGCCAATATTTTTATAAAATAAATTTTGAAAGAAAAATCATATCTAATGATAAAATTTCAAATATTACCCAATTCTGGAAATTGTCCACTAATTTAATATTAGGTTTTATAACCAAGTAATCGTTACTCAAACTTAATAAAAATCGAATGAGAATGTTGTCATTTTTTGAAATTTGTCATTGAGTGCAATTCAGATTAAGGTTTACTATTTGCAAGTATGGAAACATAAATTTTGACCAAATGAGGGAAAGAAAAGTTTATCCACGGAGGACATATGTATATTTTTGACAAAAACAGTAAGTCTGACCAATGTGTTAAATTTTGGCCTAACCTAACATATCCTAACCTGTCGTAACATGTCCTAACATATCCTAACCTATCCTATCCTGTCCTAACCTATCCAAACCTATCCTAACCTATCCTAACCTATCCTAACCTATCCTAGCCTATCCTAACCTATCCTAACCTATCTTAACCTATCCTAACCTCACAAATCCTAACCTATCCCAACCTATCCTCACCTATCCTGACCTATCATAACCTATCCTAACCCATCCTAACATACCCTAACATATCCTAACATATCCTAACCTATCCTGACATATTCTATCGCAATTGGCCTGGCGATGAACTGGCCTGGCGATAAACTGGCTTGGCGATGAAACAGCCGGCGATGAACTGGCCTTGCGATGAACTGGCCAGGCGATGAACTGGCCCGGCGATGAAACGTCCCATTCCCTAGCTACCCCACCCCTAAAAAATGCGAATTTGAAAAATGACTCGATTTTACAGGACAAATAATAATAATAATAATTTTCGGTAACTGTTCCTCCAAATTTTGAAAATATTTTTACACTGGCGTGTTTCCCGTACTTTATTTGTTCTATTTAACAATCATAATTTTCACATCGAACTTCCCCCTCCTCTAAATAATTGCGAATATGACACATGATCATCTGTTGATTTTTTATAATAAATAATTAGTTTTCAGTAATTGCTCTTCCGAATTTTTAAAATATTTTTACACAGGCGTGTTCCCCATACTTCATTTGTTCAAATTTCACAAATAAAATGTTCACACCGAACCTTCCCCACCCCAAAATAATTCCAAATATTAGTTTTCAGTAATTGCTCCTCCAAAACTTGAAAATATTTTTACACAGGCGTGTTCCCCGTACTTCATTTGTTTATATTTCACAAACATAATTTTCACATAATTTTCATTTAATTTTCACACCAAACCTCCCCCGCCCCTAAATAATTCCGAATATGACACATGACCATCAATCGATTTTTAATGACATTATTGTTCAAATTTAAGTGTTCAATTATATATTCGATTTATTTGAATCTTTAAACATTCCTGATTGAAATATTCATATTTGAATTATTCGTATTTGAATCCCAGCCTTACTGCAAATGAACATTATTCATCTTTACTCGTAGAAACTTTCTGCAAGCCTCATCAAAACAATTGATCAACCTCATAATTCCTCAAACCACCCATCATCCGCACCATTGCCCAGCAAACTAGAACCGAAATACCATAGAATTACACTTTAATGTCTCGGTAAAGTACCTTATCATTTCTTTTTTATTCTGTTTTTACATCAAACCACGATTCACTTTTCCGTAATAACCAACCAAACGGATCAAACTCTCTCCCAAGAATTAAAGGTAGGTAGGTCATTTATTCAGCAACGTGTTATTTTCGTTAAATACATTCGACTCGACTCCCCTCGGACAAAGTTTTGCCAAAGTCGCTGGCGCGTTTCGAAACGCCATAGCATGCGAACCGGTTAGTTTACACATTGTGAACAAGAAAAGATGAGGTAAGTAGACGAAAAGGAAAAATGGTGTTCCGCATAAAAATTGTCATTTTGTGTAAGTATAGTGGGTAATGAATTCAGGTAGTTTGGTTGAAATATTCGTTATTATGCGCAAGTCTGAACCAACCTGAAAAGGTTATTTTCTTTTTATACAATTTTCAAGTTTCTCAGTATTAACAATCACAAGTGTTGATCCGGGGGGAGAATTGAAGGGACCCTATCAAAACATCAACACTATTTTTTTCCAGCCATAATGCTGGTCTTCTATCTACTTGCTTGGCATAATTTTGATAATTTTTTTTTAAGTACAAAATTAAAGTACTTATTCGTACGTACTAACTTTTAGAAATGTAAATACCTGTAATATTTTGCAGTTTTTCCATTAAAATATGCAATTTACATTAAAAATAGTGTGCTTAATATTTCGCGAATTGTAAATATTTTCTTTAAAACCAATCGTGTTGGTTTGGTTTCCAAAGCTCACTTTGCTTAAACAAAAGAATTAATTTTGTACAAGAAATCTCTACTCTTTAAAATTTCATTCTTATTCTTCAGAAAGACTGTATGGATGTTTTGATCGGGTCCTGAATTGAAATATGTTTGTTTAATATACCGGGTGACCCATTTTAATTTATCCACTGGAATATCTTGTGAAATATGCATCGTAAAAAAAAATACTCCAAACAAAAGTTTAATGGTTTCGAGGGGGCCAACCGATCCTATAAAATGTTCGTCACCCCCACTCCCCGGGGGGTGGGAGAGGGAGGCAACTTTAGAATCTTAAATAGGAACCCCTATTTTTTATTTCAGATTCAGATTATACACCAAAAATGACGTAGGTTTTATACGAGATTTTTTTTGGAATTCGTGATAGATGGCGCTGTATTCGCTTAATTTATCCATTAGATTATCTCGACAAATATGCATCGTACAAATAAATATCTCGAACAAAAGTTTAATGGTTTCGAGGTGGCCATCCGATCCCATGAAATGTTCGCCACGACTACCCTCCCGGGGGTGGAGGAGGGGGGTAACTTTGAATTCTTAAATAGGAACCCCTATTTTGTATTTCTGATTCGGATTCTACGGCAAATATTATGTAGGTTTTATCCAAAACATTTTTTGAATTCTTGATAGATGTAGTGTAGTCGCAAAAATGAAGACGTTTCCGGAAAAAATGAAAAATTGCCTTCAAAAAATCAAAACAAACAATTCGACGACGCTTGCTTGGGTATTTTAATTCCGACTAGTTTTTCTGACACTTCGTACACAAACCTCGATGTCTTGTGATGTGAGAACTGAGAACGCTTTGTAGAAGAATCCGGAATGAGCGATTATTCTCCGAATGAAACGGTGGATATTCTCCTTGTCCTAGGAGAATGTCGCCATTCTTATCGAAGAGCTGCGGCATTATACAGAAGACGATTTCCCCAACGGCAGCATCATCCCAATCATTCAGCGATTCGTCATATTGAATCGAGATGTAGGAGAGGAAATATTCAACGTCGACAGCGAAACCCCATCAATGATCATCGTATGAGTCCGCGCATTTTAACAGTTTTAGCGATGATCCATTTGAACCCCCAGATATCACTTCGCGAAATACAGCACCAAATTGGCATCCCGAGAGAGACTGCGAGAAGATATTTAAAACACTCGAAGTATCACCCGTACCACGTGTGTTTGAACCAGGCATTAAGTGAACAGGATCATGAACAACGGCAAATGTTTTGTCAGTGGGCAATACAGCAAATGCAGAATGACGCAGACTTTTTCAAATTCGTGATGTTTTCTGACGAGGCTACATTCCGCAGTGACGGGTTATTGAATCTCCATAACAGTCACTATTGGTCGCCGGAAAACCCTCAGTGGATGAAGCAAGTGGACCACCAACACCGCTGGACTGTGAATGTGTGGTGCGGTATTGTCAACGGGTACTTAATCGGTCCATATTTTTTCGAGGGCACTGTAACCGGTGCGAATTACTTGAATTTTCTTCGAGACGATCTTCCCGGCTTAATCGAACATGTGGATCTGGAGACAAGGATGAGACTGTGGTTTCAGCAAGATGGTGCTCCTCCACATTTTGCAAATATAGTGAAAACATATTTAGACCAAACGTATCCTGGCAAGTGGATAGGGAGAGGGGGTACAATTAGATGGCCAGCAAGGCCACCAGATCTGACAGCTCCCGACTTCTACTTGTGGGGGTTCCTGAAAGATACTGTCTATCGAGAAAGACCAACTACTAGAGACGACATGATTCAAAGGATCCAAGCTGCGTGCAACAGTATTCCGCGCAACACCCTTTTGCATACAGTGAGGAATTTTGAACGTCGAATTCATCTTTGTCATGAGAACAATGGTGCGACTTTTGAGCATCTAATTGCTTAAATGGCTGTTGAAATGTCAGCCCTTGTTAGGGCTACTTGATGTACAAAAGAATTATTGTAAAAAGACTAATGTTTAAATAAATTTAAAAAATCCGACCTAACATGCCGGCGGTAAGATGACGCTTCCTATGTCGATAGTGAACAAAATTATGAATAGGTATTTTGTGTTGCAATCCGTCTGCCCGTTGACAAAAAACAAGATTTATTTATCTACCAGGAGTTAAAAAGACTCGTGAAGTATATTTTACATACTTATTATTACTTATTATTACTTATTTTCATTCCACGACTCACGGTCCCCGTAAATGCCGTTGAAAAACTAGTCGGAATTAAAATACCCAAGCAAGCGTCGTCGAATTGTTTGTTTTGATTTTTTGAAGGCAATTTTTCATTTTTTCCGGAAACGTCTTCATTTTTGCGACTACACCGCCATCTATCAAGAATTCAAAAAAATGTTTTGGATAAAACCTACATAATATTTGCCGTAGAATCCGAATCAGAAATACAAAATAGGGGTTCCTATTTAAGAATTCAAAGTTGCCCCCCTCCTCCACCCCGGGAGGGTAGTCGTGGCGAACATTTCATGGGATCGGATGGCCACCTCGAAACCATTAAACTTTTGTTCGAGACATTTATTTGTACGATGCATATTTGTCGAGATAATCTAATGGATAAATTAAGCGAATACAGCGCCATCTATCACGAATTCAAAAAAAAAATTCTCGTATAAAACCTACGTCATTTTTGTGTATAATCTGAATCTGAAATAAAAAATAGGGATTCCTATTTAAGATTCTAAAGTTGCCCCCCTCTCCCACCCCCCGGGGAGTGGGGGTGACGAACATTTTATAGGATCGGTTAGCCCCCTCGAAACCATTAAACTTTTGTTTGGAATATTTTTTTCTACGATGCATATTTCACAAGATATTCCAGTGGATAAATTAAAATGGGTCACCCGGTATTATTAATATTTATGATCCTTTTTGTACTTAAGCAAACTAGAAGTCAACAATAATCATTTTCATACACTTATCTTGATTTCAAAGGTAATTTCAAAGTGGCTCGTTTATATATTAACTAATTTCTTTACATCAGGTCTGTGTGCAGAGAATTATTCATCGGAGTTACTGTTAATTTCCATTGCGCACTTTCTTAACTTGAATGTTTAATATAAATTTGAAGTTTGAAGTTCCATGAATTATCAATGTCAGATAACTTTTCGGCCTTGGACGAAAAGAATTTACGTTTGTACAATCGCCAAGGAAACTAGTAATGTACACATACAGAGAGTTTTATGTACCACCGAACATTTTCATAACGAGAATTTTTCTTTTAAGTATCCATACTTACTAAATGAATTTAATTTGAAGCTTTATGCGAGTGTTTTCCACTCTCAGGCTAAGCATGAAGTAAAATTTCGAGTTTAGAAAAGCCTGAAAATTTGGTTTGGTCGCGTAGCGCGAAGCGCGGAGCGGTCAAACCAAATGTTCAGGCTTTTCTAAACTCGAAATTTTACTTCATGCGCTACCAGTACAAAACACTGACTCAATATAAAGCAGCGGTGTGTTTAAACCTTCGTAATATGTCGGTGTTTTGTATCGGTGGCGCATGAAGTAAAATTTCGAGTTTAGAAAAGCCTGAAAATTTGGTTTGGCCGCTCCGCGCTACGCGGCCAAACCAAATGTTCAGGCTTTTCTAAACTCGAAATTTTACTTCATGCGCCACCGGTACAAAACACTGACTCAATATAAAGCAGCGGTGTGTTTAAAACTTCGTAATATGTCGGTGTTTTGTATCGGTGGCGCATGAAGTAAAATTTCGAGTTTAGAAAAGCCTGAAAATTTGGTTTGGCCCCTCCGCGCTTCGCGCTACGCGGCCAAACCAAATTTTCAGGCTTTTCTAAACTCGAAATTTTACTTCATGCTTAGCCTGGGAGTGGAAAACACTCATTTTAAGTTTCAAATTGAACTCTTTTTAAAAAAAAACAACGAGTATCTAAAGATTTACGGCATATACGCTTTAATTGGGACATGTATACTTGAAAGAATAACTCCCTGTATGTACAAGTTGAGTTGCGATTGATTGGCTACAATTTGTAATAGTCATATAGGCAACTCAGTTTACACATAACCTAAAAATTACAGGTGTCAAATCGTATTGGATGCTTTGGTTTGATAAATAGAACATACGAAAATATCTATTGAAAATGTTCGGTGTTACATAAAACTCTCTGTATGTCCTTCTTTTTGTACTAATAACTACCTACGGTATCTTATTCAGGGTGTTGGAGAAAAAATAATTTTGATAGGATTATCAATTTACCTTACGACCAATGGTATGCACCTATTGCTGCGATCATGCGCCGGAGTCAGTTTGTTGTTAATTTGAACAAAATATAGGTTTAACACTTTTGGTGTAACTGGTCCTTTCACATAACCTTTTTCTAAAAAAAATAAACACATTCGCGCTTTTCCTTATTACAATTTCGACAGTTTTCACTTTCACTATTATTTTTCGAGACCCATGGCATTTTAAAACCAGACTTCTTTCTTATTAACCGCACCATATAACACCCCAATTAACTTTTTACATTAAAACCTTACGTAAAACTGTTGATCGTGCAGCGAGCACAATATCAAACTTTTTGCGCACCGATTTCGTTCTTGCCCAATCGATTTTCTAATCTCTTCGCCGATCTTCGCGTCCACAATTCACCGGACCATGAATGGAGCTCCTCCAAACACCGCATTCTTCTGCACTTCTATAAACCGGTGGGTATTATTAGAGTGTTTCAAGTCTAAACATAACTCTCTATTGGGCCATTAAAAGTAACAGACGCAAGAGCCGGCCATGTTGCAAATGTTAAATCGAACGTTCTGATAAGGAAATGCGTTCGCATGCACGAATGTAGGAAGTTGATTTCAAAATTGTAATTTAAATTGCGGATTATGATTATTGGAAAATGGACGATGTTTTTCCCTGCGATCGGATTTCACTTTTAGCACTCTCGGGTTTGTGTGTTTGCACATGTTAGTCAGACGGTAATTAGACGCATGATTATAATGTGAAAACAAATGTGGATATCGTGTTACAAGCACTTTATAATATGAGATATGATTTAATCGATATCTATAAATATAAGCTATTTTAAAAATGTAATTGATATCTCTACCAGAATTTTAATTCTGTTTTTTGAATCACGAATCACGCATGCAAATCCTTGAAAAATAAATTTGATTTTTTTGCAACCATTAACATTTTTAATACCATTGTTTAATAACTAAAATCTTCAAAATTTAAATAAAGATGATGTATGCGTTTTTAAACTTTACGTTAAATTAGTGTTCAAAGTTTAAAGTAAGTTCAAAAACACAAAAGACAAATTCTTATGCCAATCCACACAATGAATTCGAATTATTTTTGAAGAATTGAATTCTTTTGGAGGATTCGAATCATTTTATAATGAATTGGATTTGTATATGAATTTTCTTAAAAAAATGTATCGGGATTACGAATCATTTTTCACTGAAGTTGTATAATTCACAACTTCAGTTTTTGACTGAAGGGTTGTGATGCGCGTATACAGGCGCTTAAACTTAATATTTATTTTACTGATCTGCGGACGCCGCTTGAAAGTGGTGTTTTGAGGGTGACTTACCCCGGTCTTGTGCTATGTGTGCTTCGGTGGTTGGATGGCCTAAAGACACGATAGTCTTTTTAAGTTGGAGTTGTATTTTAACGAACACACTCGCGTCGCACGCGTCTTTCCAAGCGCGCGAATATTCAAAATATAAATCAAAAATCAAATATTCTACATTTGGTCCTATCACGGGAATTAAACAAAACCGAACAGAAGTATTCAAATACTTTTTTTTAATCTTCCAAAAGGATTCGAATCCTACCTTGCAGGGAACCAGAGGTATACTCTACAAACAACTCTTTTCACATGAGCTAATTTGGAAAAAGTCACCTTAAATGTAGAAAACAAGTTTTATGAAAAATACAATTTCACTTGCAATAATTGCCATTACTGAATTGGCAAATTCTATTTTACTTTATGATAATTAACATTAACCCACACAAGAAACTTTTTATTTGTTCAACTAAAAACGTTCGAACACAATATTTAATTTCTAACGTTAATTATGCATATCGAAATGGAAAACGAATCTCGCAATTCTACACTCGGTAAGCTTTCTATAGGCCTTAGTCCCGATCATCGGACGCAATGGTTGCATTGTAAACACAAAACATGAAAAACAATGCTAATTGAAAACGCACTCGGCGCCCGACTTCCTCTTAGGTGTTGCACAAGCGTGAGGCGGTTTTCACTTTCACGAGTAAATTTTTCCCTTTGACAAATTTACCGGTGGAAGGCGCGGCATTTTCATCACTTCCTCTTTAAATTGATATTTTATTTAAAATATGTAAGTTTAATTGGTCGTTATAAGTAAACGTTCAGAAAAATTACTCGCATCTTTAATCTTTAATATTATTTGCTTGAATTAATTTCTCATCTGGCACTTGGTAAAACATATTATAAAGGGTATGCCAAAATTAACGCAAGATTTAAATGAAATAGAAAACACAGTTTTTAGATTTTAGGTTGTTTTTTTTTTTATTTAACACATCATCAACACATCGGGCAAATAGCCTCCACGATTTTGCTGGCACATACGCACTCTTCTGTCCAAATTTTCCATGACCATTCTGCATAAATGCGACTGAATTATGTTGATGCAGCGTTTAATTTCCTCCTGGTTGTAGGCTTGTTGACATAGACCTTTGACTTCAAATAACCCCATAAAAAGAAATCAAATGGTATTAAAACACACGATCTAAGGGGCCAATTCTGATCACCGAAACGAGAGAGTACACGACCAGAAAATGTCTCATGCAGTAATTGAATTGTTTTATGGGCTATGTGGCATGTGGCACCGTCTTGTTGAAACCACATATTGGCCACATCAAAATCATCCAATTTCGGCAGAAAGAACTGTGTTATTATATCGCGATATCGAGCACCAGTAACAGTCATTGCTTGACCAGCCTCATTTTCAAAAAAGTATAGTTCAATGATGCAACCAGCCCAAAATCCGCACCAAACAGTGACACGTTATGGATGCATTTGCTTTTCGACAATCACATGTGGGTTCTCCGAACATTAAACACGGCAATTTTGGCGATTAACAAAGCCATTAAGATGAAAATGTGCTTCAGCGCTTAGGATGATTTTGCTAGAAAAATCAGCATTCATTTGTTGATGTTCAATAATCTAATCAACGAACTTTTTTCACTGTTCGTGGTCATTAGGCTTCAGTTATTGTGGTAATTGAATTATGTAAGCATGGAGACACAGATCTTATGTGAGTATACGCTGTAGAGAACTTTTTGGAATTTTTATCCATGACGCCGATTTTCAGCAACACTATTACGTACTGCTTCGATATTGACATTTGAACGGCTTGTTTTTGGACGACCAGTGTGTTTAGCGTCTCCAACTGATCCACTCTTCCTGAATTTTGAAATTAATCTCTTCTCAGTTGACGAAGTTAAAACACTTTCCGACCATATTTAGTATGAAATTTTCGAACTGTGGCCGCCAAACTTTTATTATTTCTGAGATATTGTTTAATAATGAAAACACGTTGTTGTAACGTGTAACGCTGCATTTTCACTAACCCTAAACTCTCAGCAGTCAAATTGTTTCTTCTTAGGATTGCCAACAATTTACTTTACAAATGGCGGCAAATTCAAATCTTCGTTAATTTTAGGACACCCTTTACTATGTAAAGTTATTGAAAGGAAAAACACTTAGTATTTTTTCACAAATTAAAAACTTTATTCCGACTAGTTTTGGTTTGTTAGACCATTTTCTACGGAATTCTTTAGAAAATTGTTTAACAAACCGAAACTATAATCTGTTTAATAACTAGGAGGAGCGATTTAAATTTCACGCGCCAAAACCTACAACTCTGATTGGCCGAGGGCGCGCCCATTTTACACTATGCTAATTACGTCTTTGTTAGACGCAACAGCTGACATAACCTTAATTCGAAACGTTACCGAGTTGCAACTTTGTCTGTTTCGTAATAACCTTTTGTGCGGTGTTTCTTTAGGATAGTTAAAAGTTAGTTTTGTTTATATTATTGTGATGGATTATGGACCCAGTACAAGCTCGGTGATAATATCACCTTCGCCTCCAAAAAAGCATAAGAAGTTGGATTTGGGTCATTTATATCTGTCTGAAAAACAGTGCATAATAAATATGTATAAGCAGATGATAACAGATGATCCACATATGAAAATGACTGCTGTTGTATCAGACATTGTTGGTGCAGTGGTGAGATATCAAATAGCATAAGAATGTGCATCGAATAATAAAATATTTCATTTTTAGGAGTTGTAAATTCCACTGCCTAACGTATTATTAGCGAATATAAGAAATTCGGAGAGATTTGTAGCCCTAAACAGCCTGGAGGACATAATTACAAGTTTTGATGACGTAGTGAAGATATCCGTGCATAGTTTCTTCTATAAAAATGAACTGCCAACTTTGAATAAAGTTTTAAAAGAAGTAAACGATCATGCAGGCATGCCGAAGTTGAGTCGTTTTACCTTGTATAGTTTTATGAAACAAATCATTTTTAAGTAAGATAGAGACCAGAGCTGGGCAGTATTCGAATCATTCAGGATTCGAATCCTTTAATTTGTAAAACAACACCAAGTGTTTTTCCTTTCAGTAACTTTACATACTTTAATATTATTAATATAGTTAATACTAACACTTGCAATACATCTTGCAAGAAATATTAAGATCTTGTACAATCTCCATTTCTATTTATCCACTTTAGTTTATTTAGTTTATTAAACTATTGCAATACAGGGTGTATTTGAAATAACGAACAGGCTCTTAACCACAAAGGGATTATATTATTTCTAAACATAATTCACAATTATTTTGTTTATAGTTCTAACAATGAGCCCGCAATTAATTATTAAAATAAATGAGTAAACCTAGACAACATTTTTGGAAGCACTGGCAATTAGAAATAATTTTTAAACGGCAGGCGGCATCAGCTTTATCAAATTACAACAAGCGCTTAGGGAAAATATCGTGCACTTAATGCAAGGTCGTCACGCCGTATTGTGTCAATGGAGCAGGTCGACGGCCGGGCCTCGGGATTTATGGCACACTTATAAAAACATTTATTGCTTACACATTTTTAGAAATTTACAATGAATTAAGTAGGGGTGGTACGGGCGGATTTCAAGAAAAAATATGTTTGTGTTTAGTCTTTGCTGAAACTTATTCAGACAAACATCTTTTTTTTGTGAAAATGGCGCGACACATTTATTCTAATACTGAACTAGCCGATATGTTAATTATTTACGGCGAAGCTAGGTGCAAGCAGTAAGGCTTTATCGGGATCGGTTTCCCAAACGGCATTTACAAACACCAAATCGTTTTCGGGAGTTACTTCAAAGAGCACGTGATACAGGAAGTTTGCAACCCGTTGGCGCAGTTGACAGAGGTGTTAACCGATCAGATCATTTGTTTGCAGTGGAAAATAAAATTTTAAATTTGTTAGAAGCGGATCCCGGTTTAAGTACACGGATTATCTCTCGGCAGTTGGGTGTTTCTCATAGCTTTGTGCATAAAATCATCCGCGAAAATAATTTTCACCCCTATCATTATCAACGGGTTCAACATCTTTAGCCAGGTGCGTCTGATTTTCAACAGAGTTGCGTTTTGTGAATGGCTTTTAGAACAAAGTGCCCGAAATCCAAACTTCACTAATAACATTTTAGTGACGGATGAATCGTGCTTTACGCGAAATGGTTGTTTTAATTTTCATAACATGCATGTTTGGGCAGAGAATAATCCCAATTCTACGCGCCGATCGCATTTTCAGCATCGTTTCTCCCTTAATGTTTGGGCAGGCATTGTAAATGACCAATTAATTGGACCTTTCATTTTTCCATTTAATTTAAATGGCGGTCGTTATTTAGATTCTCTAGAAAATTAACTTCAAGATCTTTTAGAAGATGTGCCTCTAGCTGTGCTGAGACAGTTATGGTTTCTGCACGATGGTGCACCTGCGCACTACGATCGGCGTGTTAGAAATTATTTAAACAATGAATTTCCAGGACGATGGGTTGGACGTGGAGGTGCTGTTCCATGGCCTCCTAGAAGTCCGGATTTAAACCCATTAGACATTTTTCTTTGGGGGTATTTTAAAAGTGAAGTGTATGTCGAGGAAATTGACGATGCTGATACACTCAGACAACGAGTTCACGACGCAGCTAACGCAATAAAAGAAAAACCGCGGCAAATGTTCACTTCGGTTCGTGAAAACTGGCTAAGGAGAGCCCAATTGTGTATTGAGTGCGAAGGGCGTCAATTTGAACATTTAATTTAGTTTCATGTGACTTTTTATAAAACAATTGTGACCGACTTTTAATTGTTTTATACGTGACCTACTTTTAACAAATTGCATGCACGAGTGTGTGGTAAGTGTTATCGTAGTAAAACTGCTATTTTACTGCTATTTATGCATGAAAATAACATGTGTAGAAGATATCAATTTACTAGCTCAAGTCAAGTGCATTTTTCTTAATGAATGTGAATGAACTTGAGGAATGTTTATCTTTCACAAAAAAACGTGATTACACTTCGAATTTCGAAGGCAAAGACTCTCGCGTTTAAAGTAAACAAACACGCATTCCAGGCAGACCGAATTAAACGAGAAATGCATTGGTTCTCAAAATGTATAGAAAAAAACTCGAAAAATGTTGAAAATTCAAAAAAAAAAATTCGAAAAATTTTTGGTAGAGATGGGTTTACACATATTTTGTGTATGTGCCCTTAAATGCCTGTTCGTTATTTCAAATACACCCTGTACAACCACACATTAAACAATTGATGTTATGTATTCTGCTGACATGTCTTGTTCAGAATAGTCGAGGTTTAGTTTGAATCTTTGAGGATTGACATAGATATAACGTAGTAAAAGCATTAATAATATTGATTTACTCTCAGCACACGCTCATTGTATCTACTCCTATATTATAATAACGTGTTGAAATAAGATTTATACTCTCGTGATGTCGAAAGTAATTTTCATTTTTTGCCATGGATTGCATTTCCTGAAATAAAACATGCTACGGATATTAAATTAAAATGCTGAGAACGTGTGCACGTGCACCGGATAAAAATCTAAATGCAGAAATGAAAGTTCGTACTTCATTTGCGATTGGAATATTTGCATGGAGATGTTTTTTTTACTTTTAAAATTTGCATACCTGAATTGGGTACGTTTTTAAACTCGAAAGAAAAAAATGAGCATAAAATATGTTTTATCTACGGCCTCATCAAAAAAGCTTCATTTATGGTATGTTTCGATTAATATGCGTGAAGCTCTACTTTTCGCACTCAATGCATTTTAAACGGAAGTTACTTTTTTTAAACACTTTTATCTGCGACGGCTAGAATGACCGTTTCTTGCCTTTAAACGAACTGTAGTTAATCTTTAAAGTGAGTTAGTTCATGATTAGTTCGTCTTCTAATTTAATGGCCTTTTCAACTATGCCCTTTTTACCAGTTCCAGTTATTTGATTTACTCACACTACCATGATTTGGTGACGTCATAAACCTGAAGCCAGTTTAGCATAGTGCAGCACAAACGAAAAAATCACTTAGGGCTAGTTACACCAAATACATTGAATTGCTTCAAATCTGAACTCGAGTTCAAAGTGACATTAGAATAATATGAACTATCATCTTGAACTCAAGTTCAACGTTTCTGGTGCACCTGGGCCTTAGCGAAACAAAATTAAAATAATTTGTGATGTTATTTTAAATTTAAAATGTATCTCAACCATCTACGATTTTCACAATATTGTTCATATATAAAACACTTGTTTTGTCCCATCCCATGTTTTTATTTTCAGTTGAAACAAACCCGTATACTGTGCATAGTGTAGATCCAATATTTTGCCCTTTTTATAAGCAATGAGTGAGTAAGTAAAAGTCATGTTGAATAACGAAAGGTAGTGAACTATAACGGGCTGAGCGAAATAGCGAGATAAGCACCGAGAGCAAGAGTCCAGTTCGAAATGGTAAATAGCAAGAAGGTAACGTTAATACCGTCCACCATCAACATTCCCATGGTAAATTACACGTTCCGACAGGCGCGAACGGCGGAATTCGTGAAAATTAAATCACGACGAACGTAAATATGTTGCGTTTCCGTGCCGGGCCGTAGAGCCCGCTAATTAGGCCAACGAATATTTACAGTTAGTTAGTTGACCGGCCACGAGAAGGAACGAATTAAATGTTTGTTTTTAACCTTTCAGTGCGCTATCGTTAATTTTATCACTAAACGAACGTCGGGTGGCTTACCTTTTCGAATTCCGGCCCATGTCGGTTTCATCTCCGACTCCACTGGTCAAATCCTGAAACAAAAGAGATTCATTAGCGTTTGTAGCTCTGGAACAAGTTTGTGCTTGTTCAAATTCAACCGTTTTTTTGTAATTATGTGTAATTATAATTATTTTATGACGAGTATTGTGCAATCTATAGTCTATTAGAGTGTGGCTGAGTAAAACTATGTGAACATGCAATTTATAACATGAGCAAATAGCTCTATTTCATTTCTATATACAGGGTGTCTACGCTAAACCGTTCGTTAAAAGTTTATGGTGTTGCCGTTGCACTAAAAATTTGAAAAACAATCCTCGTCACACGGTTGAATCAGTTCTCCTCATGTGAAATATTTTTAACTTTCTATCACTTCCGGTTCCACCGGAAGTAACACCAAATTTGTTATTTTAAATAGAACACCCTATATATTAGTAATTTTTTGGATTCCTCGTTTAAATTGCAACATATTTTATTCGAACATATGTACACTTATCTCTTATAGTTTTCAAGAAAAAAAAATATTTCTAAAATTTTGACCTCTAAAAGACATCTTGAAATACGTCTATAACTTCTCTTAAAAATAAGATAAAAATATGAATTATATATCTACTTGTACCAAAAGGATGCCTCTATCACCAATATCAGTCGTTATTGCTTCGTTAATTCTATCAGAATATCTCTTATACAACGAACGCTTGAAATGTATACTTAAAAGACAAATTATCTCTATTCTCTCTATATGCAATCAATAAAACAGTTTTTCAGTTTTTTCCACTCGTTCCCGGTTCAGTTTCTTCAAACCAGCAATTATTCACGCAAACCAAAACAACACCCAGGATAACAACAATTACACAGTTCAGCTAATAATTGTTTTTTTGCAACAAAAAAAGTGCCTTTAAGGCGTTATAATTATACGACTTATTTTACTTCCTCGGACCCGGCTTGCAAACATGCCGAGACCAGAGACAGTCTTATTAAAGCGGTAAACAAGGTCGAAATTGGCGTTCGCCAGTCCAGTCTCGCTTCCTGGATCGCATAATTATGCTGTTCCTGTAATTTGTCTTCATTGGAAACACAATTTTCTTTGCATGTTGTTATTCGCTGTGTCGTCCAGCAGTGTAATATAGATTGCGATTTCTGCTCGACATTAGAAAAGTCAACGAACTCGAAAGAATACTTCCGAGCCAGGTCGCCTTTGTTACAACAAAGAATTTTATTACTGAGTGTAGTACGAACAAAATCCCTGTTTAAATTTTAGAGCCTTAGCTCGAATCAAAATTCATTCTTATCACAAGTTGAAATAGTGCCCTTTTGTAAATCAAGTTAGTGTCTTATCGTAGATCAAAATATTGCATTATCGCAGGACAAAGTAAGCCCAGTTTTAGGTCAAAATATAGCCTTGGTACAGGCAAGGGGAGGCAATGCTTATGGGAGAACTGTAAATCGAGTAGAAAAGGAGAGAGTCTGGTTAGGAAGTGGCGTGAGAGTAAGATAGCTGACTATATCGGCTGTGTATCAATTGGCGGATATGTTGCTTAAAATTTTACGAAGAATATCACACGTGGTGATATTCTTCGTAAAATTTTAAGCAACATATCTATATTCTAAAATGTTGTACTATGCTTATTCAATTGTTTTATACCATTATTATTCGATATTAATTTACAGAAAACCCTGCCATTTTAGTAGAATGACTCGTTTGAAGATTATTTGCCATTGTGTGCAATCTTTCTATCTCAAACGTGTGTTTTTTTAACATTTAATTAGCTTATTTTCATATAAAGTATAGCCGACAACGTCAACTCCCGCTTACGTCAGTGACAAATTTTGACACTTACTGTAACGAATTCATTTAAACTTGCTAGTTCCATGTTTGTGCCAATTCTGTTTTGCTCGTTATTAACAGTTTGTTTTCGTTCCTGCCTTTCAATGTTTTTGTGTTTCTGTGTTATTTTCGTTTTATTGTTTGGTTCATTTATAATGGATTTTACGTATAATAAGTACGCCGACATATACATGGAGTACGTTTTCTGTAACAAATATGCACATATGGCAAAACTAGAATATCGAGTAAGTTTTCAAAATCATAGGCATTCTTCTACAAATGTATTTCGAAGGCTGAATCAACGACTAGGCGAAACAGGTATGTTTGTCCCCTAAAATGCAAGCAGTGGCCGTACACGCCAGAAGCGCACAGTACAACTTGAAGAGCAAGTTCTAGGTGCAATAGGAGAAGATCCCACCGCGAGTACCCGACAATTAGCTGCCACATTAGATATCCCCATCTCACGAATATGTAGTCCCTCTATGATAATGATAACATTGGAGCGATGAGAGTATGTTTACCAGAGATTTCCGTCTTTAACAACCACAGTAGTCACTATTGGTTTGAGGAAAACCCGCATAAAGTTCGAGAACATTGTCACCAAAAAAGGTTTCCGCTAATGTTTGGCTAGGCATTATAAACCATACTGTTGTAGGACCAATTTACTTACCACAACGTCTTCATGCTAATGATTACGTAAATTAATGTTCTGGAACAAATTATTGATAAGTTGCCCTTCAATTTTCGAGTTAATATGATATACATGTATGATGGAGCCCCTGCTCATTTTTCCCGTATTGTAAGAGACTGTCTGGACAAGCGATTCCCAAACAGTTGGATTGGTCGCGCTGGTCCTATCGTTTGGTCTTCGAGATCACTTGATCTCAATCCATTGGATATTTTTATTTGTTTAGGGCTCCACAAAATGCTGACCAGAAATACTGGAGCGACTAATGAATACGATAGAAAAGAGATTGCAACGGTGCTTAGAAGCAGATGGGTTTCATTTCGAACAAAATATATGAATTGAATTATGCTGTATCATTAGAAGAAGAAAAAAGCGCCGCAGGGACTCTTTTCGACACAAGTACTAAACCCCACTCTACCATTATTACTCTTCTGATGCAACCCACATAACTAATCATGAGATTAATGAAAAAAACATGGCAGTCCGTAAATGCAATGTTGCCAAATGTTCATTTCTTTTAAACGGCTCCTGATGGTATATGAAGCACGATACAACATTTTTGCGTCGACATTTTCTATTCAGAATTGTATGTAGAATATCGTCACGCGTAAATTATCTGCCAATACGATATATACCAATCACCAGTCTCGTATCCCGCAACAGCATCCAAACACGGTTTTATATAGAGACTGGCTAACTGGATATATATGAACTGTGGTACAGGTCAACACCTAACATTGTTGAAGGTTAAAATATAGGCTTTTAGTAGGTCAAAATATAGCCCTATTACAGATTAAAATACAGCCTTGTTACGAGTCAACATATAGCCATGTCTAAGGTCAACATAGAGCCTTGTCCTAAGTCAAAATATAGTCTTATCACAGGCAATAATATTGCCTCATCGTAAGTCGTTATATTGTCCTATCATAGACCAAAACATTGTCTTGTCGCAGGTCAAAGTATCGTCTTATCACAGACTAAAATATTACCTTATCGTAGGTCAAAATATTGTCCTGTCAGGCCAAAACATTGCCATATGGTCAGTCATCGTATGTCAAAATATAGCCATGTTATATGTTAAAATTGAACCTTATCACAGGTTAAAATATAGACTTCTTGTAGGTCTAAATATAGCCCGATTGCAGATAAAATATAGCCTTGTTAAAGGTCAAAATATCGCTTTGCTACATACAAACATAAAGGTCCAAATATAGTTTTGCTACAGACATAGAGGTCAAAATATAGTTTTGTTACAGACCAACATATTGCCGCTACAGGTAAAAATATAGCCTTGTTGCAGGTCAAGACATAATCTTGCCACAGGCCAATCATAAATTCTTGTCTCAGGTCAAAATACGGTCTTATTCAGGTTAAAATATAGTCTCATCGTAGATCAGAATATTGATCGATCAGCTCGATCTTTTCAAGCAGTTCGATCAGTTATGAGTTGTTGGTTACTTATGGTAAAAGGTCTAACCTTATATGAGTTGCTGGCAACTTATGGTAACAGGCCTAACTTAAAATCCAACCTTTACTTAAGTTAATGGCTAGTAACTAAGGTAAGATATCATATTTTAGATTAGTTACCAGTTATTTAATCAAATATTAGATTAGACGATTAGATGATATGCTTGTTGTAGGTCTAAATATAGCCAGGGTGCAGATAAAATATAGCCTTATTAAAGGTCAAAAGATAGTCTTGCTACAGAACAACAAAGAGGTTTAAATATAGCCGCTACAGGTCAAAATATAATCTTGTCACAGGCCAGCATAGTTTCTTGTCTCAGGTAAAAATATAACCTTAAGATATCAGATCATATCTTAGATTAGTTATCAGTTAATTAATTAAATGCTAGATTAAATGATTTATTAAAATTAGGTTAGTTGAGCAGACGATTTTTGTTTGATCGATGTTGCATGAATATTTTAAACATCACATTTTATCAGTATTGTATACGCCTGGCGCATGAAGTAAACTTTCGACTTTAGAAAATCCTGAAAATGTTACTTCATGCTTAATAAAGGATTAGAAACACTCGTTAGAACTCCAAATTGAACTTTTATAAATACA
Source organism: Philonthus cognatus (assembly GCA_932526585.2). Lineage (NCBI taxonomy): Eukaryota > Metazoa > Arthropoda > Insecta > Coleoptera > Staphylinidae > Philonthus > Philonthus cognatus. The sequence goes on from OW052244.1 coordinate 3,817,130, forward strand.
CCTAAGTAACTAAGACTAACTTAACCTGACAAATCAAGAACCAGAGTTGCTGATCTTAGTATCAAGTATTCAGAAATAAATATAATAATCATCAACATTTGTTTACATTTATTGTTCGTTACTTATGTTATCACTTATCAATTACTTAACTTTAGACCAACAGTTAACAAACTAAGAAAACAGCAACTAATGTAACTAGCCAGCAATTTCTTAGGTTATCTTATATGTATGTAGGTTATCTTATATACAGGTACTATCAGCTGTAGGTAATTTTACAGGGAAAAGTGCTAGGAGTAAGAACTGCAGGAAGAAGAATTTCGTGGTTGAAAAACCTAAGAACCTGGTTTGCTAAGATCACAATTAAATTATTTAGAGCAGCGGTAAACAAATTGATGATAGCTAGGATGGTTACCAACGTCCGGACCGGATAGGAACCGCTAGAAGAAGATCTTATAAGTCAGTTTTTAAGTAACCATCAACTGATTTGATAAAGTGATGTCAGCAATTAACTTGACTTAAGTAACTGATAGCTAACTTAATTTAGCCAAGGTTAGGCTATACAATCTAACACTAACTAGATTCTGTGGTTAGTTTATGTCATAGGTACCTGGTTTGTCGGGTTAAGTTAGTCTCAGTTACTTAGGTTTGTTTATAAGTGTTCAATTTGAAACTACTAATGAGTGCTTCCAATCCTCGATTAAGCACGAAGTAAAATTTCGAGCTTAGAAAATCCTGAAAATTTAGTTTGGTCGCTCCGCTTCGCTACGCGACCAAACCAGTTTTTTTGTGCGGTTGCCCAGAATGATTGAATAAATTTGAGGTTATGGTAAACTATGTATTAACAGTCAGTAGTGCCAATCCAATTTAAAATTCAAAGCCTACTCTAAATCATGTTTTAAACGATCGTACGGTAGTTATTGCAGGTAAAAATCTAGCCTTGTTGCAGGCCAAAATACGGATATTTATCGCAAGTAAAAATATGGTACACTCTTGATTTAAGTTAAACTATAGCATCTGCCTGGGCAGCTTGGTGGTGTAGTGGTTAGAGTGTTGTACTGCCACGCGACGGACCGGAGTTCAAATACCGGCCTAACAAGTTATCTGCATTTATATAGGTTAGGATAAAAATGCCAAACACTCCGTCTTCTCGGATATGACGTTAAATGCATGTAGGGCCCGTGTACTGCCTGGATGTTGCGTGCACGTTAAAGATCCCTACCGGTGGGTTGGAACTCCCACCGGGTTCGGCAAAATTCCCGGATAGCTGTGGACAGCGGAAATAGATGACGTAAAACCCAAAATAATAATAAAAAAATAGCATCTGCCTCTCTGTCAAAAATGGCAAATTTGAGAGTTATAGATTCAATCGTAAATCAACATGTGATGTATAATAATAGTCATCTAAGGTACGATTCGCGAGAGGTCTCCTATGGTTTCCGTGATTTGTAGTGCTTTCTGCACTAATACATGTAATACCGAAATAGTTTGATGTCATCAGATTATGTGTGTGAAAAGAGACAGAAAGCTTCATAACATGTCTGCTATGGTTTAAAATTTTAAGGTTAAACCTCACATTTTGACAATGTCTTCGTAAAACTAAATCTGCAAAAACCCAGCCACAAATCATTTTAATCAATGCGCCCAATCGTTTTCTATTTGAGTTTAAGTGGTATAATTCCAATTTCCACATCAACTAATAGTTCAGGTATTTACAGAAATAATGTTGATTTTGTGTAAGCTCAAACGAAAATGTTAGTTCAATCGAATGCGCATTCACTAGATTTGGCAAATAGTCATCGGATTAATCTGTTAATACGTACGTATACATACAGGGAATTTTCTGTTAGGTATACATATGCATACGCTTTTTTTTAAAGAGTTCACTATGAAGCTTTAAATGAGTGTTTTCCACTCCCAGACTAAGCATGAAGTAAAATTTCGAGTTTGGAAAAGACTGAAAATTTGGTTTGGTCGCGTAGCGCGAAGCGCTACGCGGCCAAACCAAATTTTTAGGCTTTTCTAAACTCGAAATTTTACTTCATGCGCCGCGCGTATTCAACATTGAAAGTACTGAAATATTGTGAACGAGTAAACTTCGCTTGAAATCAGTGTCTTATACGCGTGACGCATGAAGTACAATTTCGAGTTTAGAAAAGCGCATGTCTGTGCCCATTTTTTTTACAAATCTGTTAGAGAGAAGTTAAATTCTTATAAGGTTTTAAAGAAACTAACATATAATTAGAACAATAGAAAGTTATCGACATTCGTTGTTTTATAAGAGTTTAATTTGAAGCTTTAAACGGGTGTTTTCCACTCCCAGGCTAAGCATGAAGTAAAATTTCGAGTTTAGAAAAGCCCCGTGAAAATTTGTCGAGGGTCGCGCAGCGACACGAGACAAATTTTTTGGGCTTTTCTAAACTCGAAATTTTACTTCATGCGCCACGCGTATAAAACACTGATTTCAAGTGTGGTTCAAATATACATAAATTCACAATATTTTTGTATTGTACGCGTGGCGCATGAAGTAAAATTTCGAGTTTAGAAAAGCCCAGAAAATTTGTCTCGGGTCGCTGCGCGACCCGAGACAAATTTTCACGGGGCTTTTCTAAACTCGAAATTTTACTTCATGCTTAGTCTGGGAGTGAAAAACACTTGTTTAAAGCTTTAAATTGAACTTAAAAAAAAAACAGAGAATATCCGCAATTGTTGTATTAATTCCATGGTATGTCATTATTTTATAAAATCACATTACTTTTTTTGTGTATAAAACGCTGGTTTTAAGTGAAGTTCCAAATACACCTCTTTAGCATACTGCTTTAGTAGCATATTATGAACTTCGCAATATTTCAGTGTTTTGTAGGCGTGGCGCATGAAGTAAAATTTCGAGTTTAGAAAAGCCCCGTGAAAATTTGTCTCGGGTCGCTGCGCGACCCACGACAAATTTTCTACGCGGGGCTTTTCTAAACTCGAAATTTTACTTCATGCTTAGTCTAGGAGTGGAAGACACTCGTTTAAAGCTTCAAATTGAACTTTTTATAAAAAAAGAAACGAATATCTAATGATTTACAGCACATATGACTTTAATAATACATTTTACGAACCAACACACTCTTGCCTCTGAGAAACTCCATTCTATTCTATTTCAAGGAACTTTGAAAATAAGTGTTTAAGCTTGTTCGTTATATCGTGGTATCTTTAATTATTTAAAATAATTTAAAAAAATGGTTTGGTCGCTCTACGCTTCGCGCTACGCAACCAAACGAAATTTTCAGGCTCTTCTAAACTCGAAATTTTACTTCATGCCTAACCTTGGGTTGGAAAACACTCGTTTAAACACCAAATTGACCTCTTTCAAGAAAACAACGAATATTTAAAAATCTACAAGACGTAATTGGGATATGTATACTTAAAAGAAAAAAATCAAAAGAAATTATGATTTAAAGCTTTTCTAAAAGAAAGAACACTAATATACTCGCGACCTAAACAGTATGACATTGTTATGTAACGTCAAAATTTGACACGACTAGGAAAAATCGTTGCAGATGCAACTGTCGACATACTCTCCAAACAATTTGAACCACACATTAATAATAATAATAATAATAGCTTTATTCACGTATGCTACATAATGCAATGATACAATACATTGTATATGATAGATGTGAAGCGTCAAAATAATATCAAAACAAATTTTGTATAATATGGACAGGTACACTTTTGCCACCGATTGAGGTTAAAACTTGAAGTCATTAATTGTGTATACAACTCTATTGAGTAGCATTTTAATTATCATTCCACATCATCTCTCCCGAATTCCACAATACAGCCATTTTAAAGTATTATTTTGTAACCTACGGTCATCAGAAACAGAAAGTTGTACAAATGTAAAAATGTATCACTCGCTCGCCAATTTTGGTAAAAAAAAGGCGAGCATAGGTACGAATTTACCAAAACTAGGTCAACAACAAAAAATTGGCCGTCAAACGCGACACACATAATCTCCTCATACATGACACATGCACGACAACCAAAACGTTTCGCGTTAAAATTAAGAGGTCACAGACGAGATGACTTCGCAAAAAAAAGCTGTAAACACGAAACGATGCTAACGTCCCGTTGTTATAAACAAAATCAACATACAAACCAGAATTTTCGGGTCCTTTCACCGCATCGATGAATTAAAATTAATCACACCAACAACAACAACAACAACAGCAAGCACACAAACGTCCGATTATCGATCCCACACGTTAGTTGCGAAAAACGGCTCTCGCGCAAACGGCAAACTGCACACGGGCAGACTGAAGAAGTGCATAACCTAAAAAGTAAAACCAGTCGCGCCTGCCTACATACGTCGGTGAAGCTTTCTCCGTTAGAGAGCACTGCGGGGGAATCCGAACACACATACGCCATCGCCATATATGGTCAAGCGAAAATTTATCAAATGCCGACTTTTGAAGAGTTGGATGGATGAGTGTGAGCGTAGAGAGTAACGCCAATTAGGATTGCGTGTCTAACAAGCTTTTATCGCCCTATGAGTAAACATGCTCGACAGGGGAAATCGCCTTTATCAAAACGTCGACTGTGGTTATTATCAGTTTCACTGTGTAATTATCATAATCGGGACTATCTTATTTTTAAACATGCAAACTCATTTGATCCTCTCACTACTTTGTGTTTTGATTCATGCAACAAGCAACAAATCGAGATCCGATCCGGTGAATCAAAATGCATCTGACATTTAATCCATTCCGACGATTGCCAAACAATCCAGAGACTTTGATACACCGAAAAGGACGTTTCGCAATCGCCTCCAATTTAAATCGTGACTTAAAAAAAATCGAAAAGTCACAAAAGAAACCAATCAGCAGCCGCGATCCGCTGCATTTGTATCTGTCGCAACAGTCCACACAACCCGAGGTTGACGACATTTCCAAGAAGATTGCAATTAATTCATCCACAACAATGATGCAATCGGCTTAATTTATTGTGCGCATTCGCTTCATGAACTATCGTAGAACAGCGATTAGGCGTCTTGTGTATGTGTGTGTGAGTGCATGTCGGGTCCTTTATTAATTAAAACCAAACAGATATGCAAAGGTCAATTCGTGCGATCAATTGAGCCAATGATCTCTAATTTATAAATATTTGAGGCCGGCTCCAGTAAATTTTGGGGTACGACAAATCAAGTGATGAGAATAATCGTGGAAGTATATGAAACGTATTTTTACTTTCCCCCATATGCAAAACAAAGGGGAAGTAATATTTCGCGAAAATTTTCAAAACAAAAATTTTTGTGGATATATTCATCTTGAGGGCGACTAGACCAAAAACTCTAAAATCTTCCGATTTCTATCTCTTTCCTAAAATGTTGGAGGGTAAGGGGAAAGAGACCGAGCACTGAAGGGGTAATCCATTATGAACACCAACCGCATTTTTTGGGTGTCAATGACAACCCGATATTAGCAGGTAGTAAGAAGTCCATCTGTTTTCAGCCGGCGCGTGGCGTTATCTTTTGTCCGGTTTGGGGTGGTTTTGATAGGAAGATTTATTTGATATTTATGAAATTATTTAAAATGTAATTATAATTAATACGACATTTGTAAAATAAAGTCGTGAATGTCTACGTGTACAATTTTAGGTCAATAAATTTTTTTAAAACGTATCTGACGTTTACATCTTGGTAAATATTGATCATCATCACATCTAAGCGTTATATATTTTTAACTTTACTGTAAATTAGTGGTTTATACGCGTGGCGCATGAAGTAAAATTTCGAGTAAAGAAAAGCCCCGTGAAAATTTATCTCGGGTCGCTGCGCGAACCTCGGCAAATTTTCGACGCGGGGCTTTTCTAAACTCGAAATTTTACTTCACGATTAGTCTGGGAGTGGACAACACTTGTTCTTAGAAGTTTAAAATTGGAGGATCACTCTAGATCAGTGGTCTCCAAACTACGGCCCGCGGGCCAAATCCGGCCCGCGACTTGCATGAATCCGGCCCGCGATTGTTTGTAATTTTTTTTGTAAATGTCATATTTTGAAATATTGTAACAATTGTTCCTTAAATTTTTCATAATTTTATAAAATTAATCGGATCTTGGCCGACTTTATTATGTAGAATTGTATTTGTAGCCCGCGAAGAAGATAGTTTGGAGACCCAGGCTCTAGATGACTAAGTTTATTACCATTTTACAAAGGCTACAGCTCGAAGGACCAATCATGGTCTTCGGAGACCGAAGGACTACATGGAATCGAAGTTTTTTTACAAGAAAATAACGAATATCTGAAGGTTTACAGCATGGATAGAAAAGAACACATCCAATTTTGAAAAATATAGAAGTTGGGTTTCATTTTCAGTGCGCTTGTAACTTCACTTTAAATCAGTGTTTTATACGCGTGGCGCATGAAGTAAAATTTCGAGTTTAGAAAAGCCCCGTGAAAATTTGTCTCGGGTCGCTGCGCGACCCTCGACAAATTTTCTACGCGGGGCTTTTCTAAACTCGAAATTTTACTTCATGCTTAGTCTGGGAGTGGACAACACTTGTTCTTAGAAGTTTCAAATTGCAGGATCACTCTAGATGACTAAGTTTATTACCATTTTACAAAGGCTGCAGCTCGAAGGACCAATCATGGTCTTCGGAGACCGAAGGACTACATGGAATCGAAGTTTTTTTACAAGAAAATAACGAATATCTGAAGGTTTATAGCATGGATAAAAAAGAACACATCCAATTTTGAAAAATATCGAAGTTGGGTTGGTTTTCAGTACGGTTGTAACCAGGGCTGTGGAGTCGGAGTCGGAGTCGTGGAGTCGGAGTTTAGGCATTTTGGTCGGAGTCGGAGTCGCGGAGTCGAAAATTAGTTACGACTCCGACTCCGGACAAATCGAAATAAAAAGTACAAGATGGACGAAAATTGAGCGTAACGCTAATCGTTAATCGTAATTTAAAAATGCTGTACCTATAGCTTCTTATTAAGTCTCGATAGGCATTTAAACTCTAAATTTATGATTAAAAATAAGTATTTTTTAATATTTTTTGTGTAAAATTATTGGTTTTACATATAATAATAAATTATGTCTAATTTGTAACGTTTAAAAATAATATAGTGTTAGTGGACTTATTGAATTAATACGATTATTAGTGCATATACATTCGGGGTCACCTTAAATTGCGCGGTTCTTAAGGATAATATGGCTTATTTTCCTCAGATTAAATCATGATTTATCCAGCCAACGGGGAAAATTTTATATTATTGGCACTATCCATTTGAGATTATCCCAAATGTACATACAATAAACGTCGATATCTGGATACCATAATATAAAAAATGCATACCTTGTTATGATATTCATATCTTTATTTAAGCAAAGCTCTTCATTGTTTTAGGTATTATTTCAAATTAATTGGATTATTATTTTATATATAAAATTATTTTCATTTGATTATAAATACAACAATATACGTAGAGTTTACAATAAATCCACCCTATTTAGGAGATATAATAATGTATTGTTTATATTTGCTGTTATTATTTCAAACATCAATATCAATGTATACATATACCAGTTAATTACTTGATTTAATTGTATTTTTGTATTGTTTATTATAACCATATGTATTTGTACGTTATTTTTCAAATCTACAAAATACTTACTTATATGCACATTAAAATTATGCATCAATAACGAAAACAAAGAATAAATTTTTTTAAACAAAATATACGGTTATTAGTTATTTTTAGTTGAAAATGATACAGGTTTATTACTTTAATATGTAAAACGATTATTTAAGTTCTGAAATGTTAATCCTTTGAAAATTGTCGAAAAGTGATAAAATGTCGAAAATTGTCAAAAATGGTGAGATTTTACAAAAATTACGAGAAGTGATGAAATTATTAAGTAAGAATTGTTAGCATTTTATTTAACTTTTGAATAAATCATTTTTTTATACGCGTGGCGCATGAAGTAAAATTTCGAGTTGAGAAAAGCCCGAATTTGGATTTGAACGCTGCGCGTCCAAATCCAAATTCTTCGGGCTTTTCTCAACTCGAAATTTTACTTCATGCTTAGTCTGGGAGTGGAAGACACTCGTTTAGTTTTTTGAAAATGTTGAATTTTCAAGATTTTAGTTAATTATTAAGTTTTCACAATTTTTCATGTATTTTCAATTTTAATTGATTTTTAACTTAACGCTTTTCGTAAATTTATTAGATTTTGTTTAATTTTCAGACTCTGACGGGTTTCCTGAATTTCTAAAACTTTCCGGAATTTTCCGAAATTCTGAAAGTTTCGATACTTTACATAAGTTTTAAAATTTTAAATTTTTTAAATTCTTGGCAATTTTTATGAATTTAATAAATATTCTTTAACTTAAAAAATGTTGAAGTTTTTCATGTAATTTGAAGATTTCTGATAATTTTCTATAATCTAATGATTTTCCTGAGTTTTTTTAATTTTCGATGAAATGTTTCATGAATTTTTTTCCTTAAATTATTTAGTTAATATTCATGAACATTTATCATGACTTTTCGTCATTCGTTTTTAAATCTTAATAGTTATCGTAAAATTTCTAAATGTTCGTTACATTTAAAAATTTCGACGGTTTTCATGAATTTTTCTCAATTTAAGTTAATTTAAAATGATCAAAGTTTTCACAATTTTACATGTATTTCTAATGTTTCAGTTGATTTTTGACGCTTTTTGTTTAATTCGTTTAATTTTCAAAATTCTGACCGGTTTCCCGAATTTCCAATGTTTTGGTTGATTTTTAACGCTTTTCGTAGATTTCGTTCAATTTTCGAAATTCTGACGGGTTTCTTGAATTCCGAAATTTCCATACTTTTCATAAGTTTTTAAAATTTCGAATTTTCAAAATTCTTGGCAATTTTCATGAATTTACTAAATATTCTTTAACTTTGAAAATATTGAGGTTTTTCATGAAATTTTAAGATTTCTATTAATTTTCAACAATCTAATGATGAAATATTTAAATTTTCGATAATTTTGAAATACAGTCTGTTTGATTTATTGTGACACAGCACATATGTCCGTTATTAGTACAGATAGAAAAAAAAGTTAAAGACAATAGTTTTAGTATTTTCATGATCTATTCAGTAGCATTGTCAGAAAAACAATTGAAAATCAAATAAACACGTGAAAGCTATTAGCTTCATTTTCTTTAATAGAACACCCTGTATATTTTTTTTATTTCAAATAGGTAATAACCTTAGCTTTATAATGATACCACATAAGTACCCCTTCATTATACAAATAACGCGACAATTGCAAATAAATGAAATTTATCAGTTGCCATGGATAACAATTGACATAAAACAATTTGTTAACGCTTTAATGTCAAAGTGGTGTAGTAACTTCCCGTCTTGCGTGTTGTTGATTCAAATCTTTAGAGATGGGTGATAATTACTATTCTAATGATGAAAAAATGGATATGCTAAAGGTCTTCGTTAGATGCAACGATAATTCTAGAGAAGCTAGTATCACTTATGGAAACATGTATCCAGAAAGAAGACAACCACATTATCGCACTTTTGCAAGACTTGAACAAAATTTACGGAGAAATGGGTGTTTTAATAATAAATTACGAAGGAGAAGACAAGAAAGAGAAGATAATAATGAAGTATTGATATTGGCCTACTTTAGAGCACATCCACGTAATTCAATACGCGAAGCAGTGGCTGACTTAGGAATAAGTATGCATAAAATATTTTCTATTCTGAGAAAACATACAATGAGACCATATAAAATTAAGTTAGTACAAGGTTTAAGAGATGGTGATTCTGACAGGAGGATAGTATTCTGTAATTGGCTTAGCAACAATCAACATTTATTAAATTTAATTCTTTGGAATGATTAATCAAATTCAACAACAACGGAATCTCCAACTGAAAAAACGACCATTACTGGGATACTGAGAATCCACGTCAAATTCGAGAATGCAGATTCCAACAAAGATTTGCAGTTAATGTGTGGCTTGGTGTGTTAGGTGATACCATAATAGGACCTTTTTTTTATCAAGGAACGTTGAATGCGGAGCGATATTTAAACTTCTTGTACATACATGTCGTTTTTAATAGTACCCTTTAGTCCTTATGATTTCCTAATAATCACCGGAGTCGGAGTCGGACGTTGAAGCTGGAGTCGTTTTATCTTAAATTGAGGAGTCGGAGTCGGATACTGTATCCAACGACTCCACAGCCCTGGTTGTAACTTCACTTTAAATCAGTGTTTTATACGCGTGGCGCATGAAGTAAAATTTCGAGTTTAGAAAAGCCCCGTGAAAATTTGTCTCGGGTCGCTGCGCGACCCTCGACAAATTTTCTACGCGGGCTTTTCTAAACTCGAAATTTTACTTCATGCTTAGTCTGGGAGTGGACAACACTTGTTCTTAGAAGTTTCAAATTGGAGGATCACTCTAGATGACTAAGTTTATTACCATTTTACAAAGGCTACAGCTCGAAGGACCAATCATGGTCTTTTAAGACCGAAGGATACATGGAATCGAAGATTTTTTACAACAAAATAACGAATATCTGAAGGTTTACAGCATGGATAGAAAAGAACACATCCAATATTGAAAAATATCGAAGTTAGGTTGGTTTTCAGTGCGCTTGTAACTTCACTTTAAATCAGTGTTTTATACGCGTGGCGCATGAAGTAAAATTTCGAGTTTCGAAAAGCTCCGTGAAAATTTTCTAAGCGGGGCTTTTCTAAACTCGAAATTTTACTTCATGCTTACTCTGGAAGTGGAAGACACTCGTTAGTTTAAAATACATCACAATTGGTAAAATATATATTGTTGGATGCCCGTCTTCAGGGGTGATATGTAAGCAAATTATGGGTCTTAGGAGTTGTCAAATAAGTGAGTTACTCGACTGTTTCTAAGGCACTCTTTACAAAAAACAAAAGATTAGCATTTTACATATAAAATGTACAGGGTGAGCGAAACTTGATGTCTCTGCTCTATTATTAGAAAAGGAAAAACGGTAGAAAAAATCTGAAAAAAGGTTTATAAATGGGATTGAGTAAGGTCCATTTTAATAGAAAATTGCATATTTTTCTAAATTTTGAAACTGAAGTAATGACGTCATCGAAAAATTTTTACCCAGATACATACCTATAATTTTAGATATTTCAAAAGAGCTAATTTTTCTGAATAAACTTTGTAGAGACAAAAAATTGCTATCTTCTTTCGTTAAAAAATTAAAAGCAAACTTAAAAAAAAGTAGTGTGTGTGTTGTCCCATTATATCAAGTGTTTATTTAACTAATTGGAGTAGTGGAGAGAAAGAAATGTACTTCTTGATATCATTTTAAGAATTTTATTTTCTATACATGTTTCGGCTTAGCCATCATCAGTAGAAAACTAAAAACAGATTTACACTAAGTTTAGATTATTTATAATTTTGTATAAGGTACATTGAAATAAAACACAGTTACAATAAGTCACGTAAATAAAATGATCGAGATAGTTTTATAAATAAATAAAATGGCGGCTAATCTTGGATAAAAATTATTAAGTATTGGAATAGATGTTGTAGGAGTATCATTAAGTAATATATATGAGATAATTATATTAATTAGTATACTGGCGAAAGAAATTAACGCATCATTTGTGATTTTTTTGATATCTTGGAATCGAGTTTTCTTTGAACACAAACATATTTTTACAATAAGAAATCTTATCAAGCATGCTGTTTTACATGTTGTGTTTTGTCTTTTGTTCTCATGGTCTTCTGTCAATAAATAAAATGAAGCACTTTTCATTATTCTGACTGTAAGAAAGGTTCATATAAAATTTCTTTTTGAGTTTGTTTTCAAGTAATTGTTAAAATTAAGTGCTAAATAGTGAAGAATGAATATGGATAGACGTCTGAATCTTAATTTAAGCAGTGAAGAAGCTGTGATTGTGGTTACACTTGCAGAAGAAGGTAGGAGTCAGCGTTACATCAGTCAGCGTCTTGGTGTTAATCAATCGACCGTATCCCGTGTCTTGAAGAGACATCGGGAAACTCAGGCATACTCAAGAAGGCCAGGACAAGGGAGAAAAAGGGCCACAACTGCTGTTCAAGACCGTTTTTTAATGATGCAGACGTTACGCGAACGGTTTATTACGGCTCCTAGGCTACAAAATATGCTCGCAGAGATCCACAATGTTCATGTAAGTTCCGTTACCATCAGAAAAAGGTTACGTGGTTTTAATTTAACTCCGAAAACAGCGGCAAAAGGACCACAATTAACCGCAGACCATCGCAGAGCCAGGTTAACATTTGCGCAAGAACATGTAAACTGGTTACAGGCCGAATGGGCTAATGTTATGTTTAGCGACGAGTCCAGATTTTGTCTTTACGGCAGTGACAGACGAATGCATGTGTACAGACGGCCAGGTGAACGTTATGCGCAGTGTAACATTGTTCCGACTGTTATGTTTGGTGGAGGCTCTGTTATGGTGTGGGGTGGTATCACTTTAGAGGCTCGTACGGAGTTGGTGGTCATACCAAGAGGAAGCATCACGGCAGCGTCTTATATTGCAAACATTTTAGAACCATCCGTAATGCCTTTTGCCCCCTTTGGAGGAAACGATTTCCTGTTTATGCATGACAATGCAAAACCACACAGTGCCCGAATTGTACAACAGTATCTTGACTTAGTGGGTATCAACACAATGCAATGGCCAGCCAGGAGTTCCAATCTTAATCCGATCAAACACCTATGGGACGCGATGGGCAGACGCCTTAGAGCACTTCCTCGGCATCCAAGCAATCAACAAAAGCTTGGACAAAGATTGCAGGCAATTTGGGAAGATATTAACCAGAATGAAATTGGATCATTAATTAACAGTATGAGCCGTCGCTGTCAGGCAGTTATTCGAGCAAGAGGAGGAAACACTAGATATTAAGTCTTATAATCACATGTTAACTTTTCTCCTCTTTTTATTTATGACATTATTTTAGTCATTACTGAAAGAAAATGTGTTGAAAATCATTATTATAGTTCAGTTGGTTTTGTTGTTATTTTTTTTGTTTTTAAACATCAAAACTTTATTTTTAAATTAAAAAAGTTAATGTGATACGTTAATTTCTTTCGCCAGTGTATTATTCTGGGAGAAGTATAAGAGCTTATTTTATTTTTATTTACATAAATAAATTATTAAATTGTAGGTTATTTTTTATTATTTGTGTTAGAGAGGGATGGATATGTCAGTTTTGCCGTTATGCGGTTTGGTGTTTTTGTGTATGTGCCTGGCTGGCCCGTGTCGGCGAGCACGCACACAAAATTATAAATAATCTAAACTTAGTGTAAATCTGTTTTTAGTTTTCTACTGATGATGGCTAAGCCGAAACATATATAGAAAATAAAATTCTTAAAATAATATCAAGAAGTACATTTCTTTCTCTCCACTACTCTAATTAGTTAAAAAAAAAAGTATTATGAAAACTTCACAATTGTCACGACTTAAACAAGTAGCCTTTGGAAGCAAATAACAAAGCTGCATTTGTCAATAATTAAACTAATGGTTGACAAATATTGTTTTGTTGTCATTTTATTTTAGATTTCAGATTTTCTCTATCGTTTTTCCTTTTCATAAATAGATCACGTCGTTATTTTAAATGTACATTACATATGAGACTATTAAAATGAATAAAGATGGTTAGTTGTCTTCTGAATTTTAAATTGCACTATACATTGACAATTTTAATAGTCATATGTAATTTACATTTAGGTTGACGACGTGAACGCCATCTACTGCTAATAGTTTTGTCTATTGTACTCACAAAATGACTATTATAAATGTTAATTGATTGTGCATTTTAAAATCCAGAAGAAAACTGAACATCTATAACCATTTTAGTAGTTATGTGTAATTTACATATAAATTGACGATGTGAACACCATCTGCTGCCAATTTTTGAGTAGTGCTATTGACAGTAGATGGTGTTCACGTCGTTAATACAAAAATAATTTATTTATTTATTTATTCATATTCAACGGGAAACCCCTTTTACAAAAACAAGTTAATGCTTAAATATATCATGTATAAACTATACTAAATTTAAAATACACAATGTAGACAATCTAGATAGTAATGCAATGTATTTGAAATAAATCTAAAACTAAAACTAAATAATTATACTATGCTCACTAAAAAGCAGTTATTTTTTATTGTATTAAACACCGAAATCATGCAAAAAAAAAATTAACAACACTAATCAAACAATAAATATGAATTATCGCACAGTTTATCGGCTATTTGTTAAAAACCTCTAAGTGGGTTAGATGATTCTTAAATGTAACTAAATTGGATCCGAATAACAATATAAATTCCGTGTCCAAACTATTCGCAGCTCGCATCATCCTTGCAATGGGATCATTGACTTGATGAGTATCGCATGTATATGTTCATTATAGCACTTTTTCCGTCATATAAAGAATTGATGATTGTCGTACAAAACGTATTTCACTTGCTAATTGGTTAGTTATAGACCATTTCACATTAAATCAGCGTTTTATACGCGTCGCGCATGAAGCAAAATGTTGAGTTTAGAAAAGCCTAATTTGTCTCAGTCGCTCTGCTGCGCTACGCCCGAGCCAAATTGTCAGGCTTTTCTAAACTCAAAATTTTACTTCATGCTTAATCTGGGATTGGAAACACTCGTTAGATGATCAATCATAATCAGGGTTGTTATGTTTAAAACACTTTGTTTTAAAACAGTGTTTTAAACATGTTTAAAAACAGCCGTCGTGTTTTAAACGGTTTCGTTTTAAACATGTTTTAAATTTTAAATTTGTTTAAAACATGTTTTAAACGTTGGATTTGTTTAAAACCGTTTTTTTATTATCTTATCTGCTAAAAATAAATATTTGCTAAATTATATATTATATCAGTTCATTAAAATCTTTTGTTTGTTTTTAAATTTTAGCTAAATTGTTTAAGATATTTCCAATTACATTATCAAACATAACATTTTATTACAATAAAACTGTATGTGCATAAATGTGTTTTCTAAATACAGGGATTTTTTCTTTCAGGTATACATAAGCATAAAGTCCGTCAAAAGATATTCTGCGTTTACGACTTTGATTTTACAAGAGGTTTATGGCATCGTCCGCCCAAACACTCGAGAAGGTTGCTTCCGAACAGCCATAAAGGACAGATGGCCCGTAACGATTTTTTTCAGGTATTGGAGGGATTTCGTCAACTCCAATTTGTATATTATGTTGTAATTTTTGTTTACGTTCACATTATTTTATCACTATTCCTATACCTATAATAATTAACATTATCATTACAATTATTTTATTAATTATATAATAACAAAACATTGATAAAGCTGTAATAACCTACGTACATCGATCCCAACCAGTGCCGAAAAAATAGTCGTTTTTTATTTGGATGAATATTTTAAATAATAAAAATTAAAATCAAACATAGTCGATTTAATAAAAGTAACAATGTTTTTCAATTGTTTTATCTGATAAATTTATCATAGGAGTATTGAAAATTATGTTTGTATAAAATCTGTATAATGATATTAAGTATTAAAATATTAAAAATCGGATATTTAAATGATCAAACTTCACGGCCGGAATCAATCATTGTATTATCTTCCACTGCTTCCAGGCTATTGAGCCGTCGCGTGGTTGATCGCAATTTCTTAGAAAAATAGACATTCTACAAAATGGGGTTTGAACAGCGGGTGATAATCCTTCCTTTTGTATAATGTTATGATCAAAGGAATGGTATGAGCGCATCTACATAAAAGAAGAATGACGAGTTTACCATTTTAATATTTACTTTTGCAATGATTTCGTCAATTGTCTCATTTCTTTTCCAATCTTTGTCCTATTTAGTGTTGCGTGTAATTGTTGTTCAGTGTATTATTATTAAGTTTGAATTTAGTTACTCAAAAAGATTTGCAGGTATGTACTTCATATTTTGTTATGTACATTTAATATCATTAAAATAGCCGAAGAAAATTAATCTCCTATTTCGAAAGAGTAATTAGTATTTGTCGATTTTTAACCCCAACATATTTTTTTAAAGAATGATACATTTTCCATGTAATTTTTTTATCCATTGTTAAAAATTATATTAACAGCTATCTTATCTTATTGAACTGAATAAAGTTGAAGTTCAAGCTATAAAACCTTTCAGCAATGAATTTTATTACATTATTTTTTTATAAATTTCCTAGGTTTTATATATTGACACTGACGTAACTAAACCAAGTTTTTGTTAAACTTTGCTGAAACCACAGTTTAAAACCGGGCCTCGCATATTCAGATTCAACACACTCTAATCTATTATTTAAACAAATAAAATTCGGAACGCCGGACTAACTTTTTATGATAGTTTCAAACATAAAATCGAACTTCTGTGAAATTCCGTATTAATTCTACATATAGTTGGTGAAACTCTTTTTTGTCCACCATCTCAGCAACATTAATATAAAATGCCATTGCTATACGTGTCTAATATTGTCTACAGCATCCCGTGTTCTTTATGTAATTTAAATTATATCAAGATTTGTAATCATGTTAAAATGGAAAACTTTGATGATGGCAATTTTTCATATATTACCAAGGGGGACTTGCAAGAATTTTAAAATCGAACACATATATAGTATTACTTCATAATGTTAGGTATAAAAACACTATTGCCTAAATATAAGTATAAAATAAAATTTATTTTATCAGTAATTTAAAATCGAAAAGTGCGAATTTTACGGAGAATTTAAATCTGCCGAAAACGAATTTCTATTGTACTAGGAAAATGAGTTTGCGCATTTCTACATAACCTTGATATTTAGATCGAAATCTTTCGTACAGATGTAAACAAATATTACTGCGCATGCTTATTAGTTACAATACGATTTGTGGCATTAAACGTGTATGAAAATTATACTTACAAATAGTTACAATTTCATAAAAATGCGATTAGTGTAATTTATTTTAAATTAAATAAGTCTAAATTAAAATGTAAACAATGTACAAATCCTGGCATCACTATGGGCTTGCGCTTGTCACAACACATCGTCACGGGCTGTTTTAAGAAGTACTAATGGCAGGAACACTTTAAGTTAGTGTAATTTAAAATTTAAACAAAAAATTATGTTTTTTTGGCGGAATGATTACATTTATCCAATATATTTTTTGTGCAAGTCTCCCATTATTAAGATTAGCTGAATGTTATTATGCAAATTGATAAAATACTTATGTGGGAAAATGTTTATAACTTAAGCAATTTAGTTAAAACTAAATATTAACTTTTATTGTTAACTTTACACCGTCACTAATTCATTATAGATGATATCTATAATTCCAATAAAATTTTGTAATTTATGTAACAAAGTATATAAATATTTTTATTTCTTCTAGTTAAAACTTTCGGCACTTCAACTTGATTTGTGATATTCAAAATAGAAACATTTTGACTTAATTTCACCTGTGGAAAATTACATATACATTTTATAATGTGGAGACCTTGGGCAGAGATGGATGTTTCAGAAGAGGAATATCAAAACTTGGCAGAAGAAGTTCACGAAGAAGATGAATTGAATGATGATTTATTCGATGATGAAGATCCCTGTATCAAACGATCTCACAAACATTTACAGTTTGAAAGTAAACAAATAATTTTAAACGTTTACGAGTATATTAAAAACGTAGAAGGGAAAAGCGGTGCCATAATTAAAACTAGTCGTATGACAAAAATTTCGCAGTCAACGGTGAGAAATATAATCACTATTGGAATTCAGAAAAGGAAACCAAGGAAGGATGCTGGTTGTCCCAGAATATTCCAGGATTATCATGCCGACTTAGTTAGAAGCATGATCCACGATGCTTACAAAAAAAATATTGTCTTAACATTAGATGAATTGCTTCATAAAATAAAGCGGGACCTAAATGTTCACTGCAGTCGGGAGACCGTACGATCATTGTTACAAAAAATGAATTTTCATTTTATGAAATTAAACAAAAGACACGTTCTTATGGAGTCTGCTCGAATTTCGAAATGGCGCGTCGATTACTTGAATAAAATAAAAACATTCCGAGACGAAAACAGAGCGATAATTTATCTCGATGAAACATGGTACGATACACATGATACTGTTAAGAAAGGATGGTGCGATAAAAGTAATAAGTGTACTTTGGATGTTCCGGTATCACGTGGAAAACGCATAATAATTTTGCATGCGGGATCTAAAAATGGTTGGGTTAACGAGGCGTTATTTTTATCGGCGAAGAACATAGAATTCGCCACAGTGGATTATCATCAAAGCATCACTGCTGATGTATTTGAAAATTGGTTTGAAAATAAATTAATTCCTAATTTGTCTCCAAATTCAGTAATTGTGATGGATAATGCATCCTACCATTCAGCCTTATCTTGTAAGATTCCAAATTCAAGTAGTTGCAAAGATGAAATTCAAACATTTTTAATGCAAAATGACTTATATTATGATGAATCATATACTAAAAAACAACTACTGGAGGTTTTAGCAACAAAAAATTTCCAAAAATCTTTCAGAATTGATCAAATTGCCCAAGAGAGTGGGCATACAATTTTACGATTACCTCCTTACCACTGCATGTTCAATCCTATTGAATTGATTTGGGCCGAAATAAAAAAATATACCCGAAAAAACAATACATCCCCAAAATTTTCAAATACAACTGTACAGATAATCAAAGATGCTGTATCAAATATATCCACTAGGAGTTGGAATAATTGTGTACAACATGTGATTAAAGAAGAAAATGTTTATAGAGAACGTTTAGTGCAAGAACTAATAATCGAACTGCGTGAAGACTCTACTGATAGTGATGATATTTTAAGTGACAATTAAGTATATAAGGTGTATATTTTTTTATTAAATTAATTAATTAATTTTATTGATTTTTTCTTCTTATTGTGTTGCCTTTTTTTAATTACAATATTTTTAAATATATGAATCAAACGTTAATTAAATTCTGAAAATATTCCATGCTGGAATTATACCTGTATTCGTACATTGTACTGCATGTTTTTGCCAATTGCCTCTTACCAATTATAGTTTACAAAAAATATTTCTGTGGCATCAGTGAATGGTATAAAAATTGCATTTTTAGGAAATTGACAGTTTGTATTTTTTCCAAAATCGCATGATTTATAAAAAATCAGTATTTGCCCCAAAAAATGTAATTAGCGATTGCTATATTTTTCAAAATTAAAATAACCTTATGAGCGTTTATTTTAATTAGCCATTAAAATTTCATTAGTTGAAATATACAACATGAAAAAAAATGTTCATATTGGCCTGTTTTGCTTTTTATTTTTTATTTATAAATTAATTCAAGAGACTTTAATTATCGTTGTCATTCTTTAACATTTATTATTTGAGCAAAGTCTTTTATAATAAAAATATTTGTCAATATACCAAGAATTTATAGATATCATCATGTTATCATAAAAACCCGCTTTTCCGTTTAATGATGTCATTGAGAGTTAAATTTGCATGTTAAGTCATGCAAATTTACTTTTAAATTGCTTTATTACTTTTAAAAGATAAAGTAAACTTACAGCTTGCAGCAAACTTGACAATTCATTGATTTAACAATATTTTTTTTAACAAAATAATTAGAATAGTGTTATAATTAGCATCATATGGATAGACCTATAAAATATTCATGAATCGCTAAATATTATTTTAGCAAAACTATAATAATATTTAGCAACAACTGGCAAAAATACGATATTCAACGTTAGGCCCTTTGAAACTGGATAACCGGTATATGAAATTAGCAAAATCCAAGGGACGGTCCTGTTAAGCTTATGCCGACCCTCTTGTAGGTAAGAGGTTTATTGCAGAGGGTGGATACTATTTTATGACCAATAATCACCAGCTTAAGTCGTAAACGCAGAATATCTTTTGACGGACTTTACACTGTAAATTTTTCGACGTTCGTTGTGTTTTGTTCAAGATTTCAATTTGAATCTTTAAACGAGGGTTTTCCACTCCCAGACTAAGCATGAAGTAAAATTTCGAATTTAGAAAAGCCTGAAAATTTGGATTGGCCGCGTAGCGAAGCGGAGCGGCCAATCCAAATTTGGATTTTCTAAACTCGAAATTTCACTTCATGCGCCACGCGTATAAAACACTGAAATATCGTAAAATTTAAAATATACGGCTTTAGCAATCTAATATGTAAATATGGATAAAACGTGAGTCAAAATCTGCGTTGAAAAAATTGTTTAAAGCAGTGATTATAAGCAACCCAATAACTCTAACGTTTATTAGGTTGCCTATAATCGTTGTTGTAAGTGTGTGTTTTTTGAACTTCACTGTAAATCAGTGTTTTTAAGCGTGGCGCATGAAGTGAAATTTCGAGTTTAGAAAAGCCTAATTTGGATTGGCCGCTCCGCTTCGCTACGCGGCCAATCCAAATTCTTAGGCTTTTCTAAACTCGAAATTTTACTTCATGCTTAGTCTGGGAGTGGAAAACACTCGTTTAAAGCCTTAAATTAACCGCATTAAAACAACGATTTCCCACAACTTTGAAAAACGCTGTAATTATCAGGATATGTACACAAAAAAAAGCCCGGGATATTCTGTTTTAAACACGTTTTAAACGTGTTTTAAACATGTTATAAACACATTTTAAACCCAGATCATAACCTTATTTTACATATTTTTTTTATTGCTAGATTAGCGTGCTCTATTTAATCGATTTGATTAAAACGTAACCAAATAATACCATTGAATAACATATTGATTAATGAGTTAAATTGTTGGAGTCATCAAATGAACATGAACGACCGTTTAAAACACTTTAAAAAGGGAAAAGGGGGAAACTACCTGCTATTCTAACAGATAAAGTCATAAATTGTAACATCAACACACCATAAATTGTGGTTTCTTTTCTTCCATTATACTCCCGCGCTTATAGAGGGTGTCTCTCTTCAAAATTTGCTGGTTTAGATATTTCGGAGCGGCCCTATCTTGAGGTCCCCCCGAGTTGAGCGTTTTTGAAAAAGGTCTGTCCGTCTCAAACGGACCAGTCGTCGCTGGCCGAAAATTCAAGATTCCCACAAATTCTCTCCATCCCTACATTACCTAATGTAAATGCTAAATAATTAAAGCTAAAAGTCATTAAATTAACCACGTGATGAACCAGTAGGACTTAATCACTTCTACCTTATAACATAAAAATGTTAATCAAACAAAATAAACAATTATTAAGGTGATTAACGTGAAATCAAACATGAACAGTATATTTTAAACTTGAGTTGAAATCAGTGTTTGTTGCGGATGGCGCATAAAGTAAAATTTCGAGTTTAGAGAAGCTTGAAATTATACTTGATGCTTAATCTGGGATTGAAAACACTCGTTTGAAGCTTCAAATTGAATATTGTTATAAAAGTTAATGATTGGATTTACCCATTAAGATAAAATAAACCCCATTTCTTTAAATTGCGCCGATTTTTTTAATAGCCCTGCAAAACTGCACTGCCTGTATAACATTGCACAAAAAAAAAACATGTTGTTTCGTTAGGCTTTTCTAAACTCGAAATTTTACTTTATGCGCCATTCATATAACACTAATGTATTCTATAGTTTAAAAGCAGCTCATTTACCTTTTATTGTTGCCAAAAGTGGAGATAAAGATGTCAAATAAATATGCAGGATGTTAAAATATGATGACATTTTTAAGGGCTTAAATAAGGTTGTGTATCATTCAATGTACATCTTATTATAAACAAAACATTTTAAACAAATTAAACGTTTAAAACACAACAGTTTAAAACAGAACACTTGTATTTCAACATGTTTAAAATGCAACCCTGATTAGCGATTTCTTTTGTTATACACTTTATTTTATTTTTATTTCACTCTAAGTGAATAATAACACTATGTTGGTCAAAAAGTACAGAAAAATAAATGTATTAAACAAAATACTAAGTTTAAAACAAAACATTATTTCAATGTTAATTTAGAGTTAAACAAAATAAATGTGTTATAAATAGAAGCAGAAGCCTTAATATTATTTGTAAATAAAACAGTTTCAATTTTGTGTAACAAAAACTTTGATTAACCCATTAAGCGCCATTGATGCATCCACGCAACATTATTAACTTTTTGTTAATTAAATTACTAAATAAGTTAATTTGGTATTTTATATTACTTGACATGACTTTTAAAATGTATAAAGAAAAATTTAAATATTTTGTTATTTAAATATTTCAACCATTATTTATTTAAAAAAAAATAATGTGAGTGCATTTCTAACTTCACAATATTTCAGTGTTTTATACGCGTGGCGCATGAAGTAAAATTTCGAGTTTAGAAAAGCCTGAAAATTTGGTTTGGTCGCTCCGCTTCGCGGAGCGACCAAACCAAATTTTAAGGCTTTTCTAAACTCGAAATTTTACTTCATGCTTAGTCTGGGGGTGGAATCACTCGTTCTAAACTTCATACTGCACGTTTTTATATAAAATCGACGAATGCCTGAAATTTTACAGCATAAACATTATGTATATTTAAAAAAAATGCACAGTATGTAATACAATAAGTCATTCATAGATATTATGAAAAGAAGTGCAGAATTTTCCCTAAAATCAACTTTTAGATTTATCTCTATAATTGTTCGGCCGTTAATGGGTTAACTGAGAATAGTTTTATTTACAAAAATTTTCAGCAAGTTTTAATTGTAGAAAAAATTACTAAAACATGTAACATGAAAACATAATAATTTATGAAATCAACAAAACACGACCGACGAGTTTCGTGAGAAACTGCTTACCTTACCCCGCCGAGGGGTAAGAAATATTTTCGGCCAGCAACGGTCGACCCGTCCCAAATATACAGCCAAAACCGATTAAGATGTCAACATTTAAACTACAAACTTAAGTTTATTAAGCTGATCAGGCTTTAAATTCTGGTGAATAAATAATTATTTAATATCAATCTACTAACCTATTACTCACTAAAAATCAATTCAACATTTGTACAATAACTCACTTCCAATTAATTAAATTTATTCAACGAATATCCACAAAAAAGAACTTAATCAAGTCCTATTATTATACTTTTTTTCTAAGCCAACTACTCTATTCTACTCTATAATTGTAAGAAACCTTGGATGTTTCCTATTGGTGAAACGATGGAAGTTTGTTTGCGTTTAGAGACCATTAAGGATCTGGCACCGAATCCGTTCGCGATCAATTTAAAATTATTCACGTTTTTTTTTTTTTGGACAACAAAAGAAAATTAATTACTTGAAAACCGAAAAGTCATCGTCGGCGGGCTTTTTACTCAGGAAAGCGGTATCGATTTCGGCTAATCCCCAAACGAGTCGTTCGCGCGAAATCAAACTCGTTACGCCAGAGCGGTTTCTTCTCGGGATTTTAATGTGGTTTTCTTTTTATGGAAGAAAGAAAACGATGAAACAGATTAATCAAGTTTGAAGTTTGTAAATCAAGTGATTTGAAAAAGAAATCACTTCGTTAAATTTCACAACCGAAAAATTGTAAATCAAACAAGATAAATTCAAATTCAAAACTATTTGAATTTGAGAAAATAAGCTTACGCTTCTTATAGTTTGCACACTTTAAACATAATATATAAAACTACGAAAAACTATTCGTGAAAATCCAAACAATGTCTTAATTAATAAGACAAATTAAGACGATAAATATCCATTGAAACAACTACTTCCCGTGCAAATACGCCTCCGGATTTTGAATTATACAATGAAATATTTAAAATCTTATTTAATTTAATTTGTTACAACGCTCTATACTTTAATAGGTCAAATTCTCTTCAAACCAACTAACAAATACAAACGCGAAACGCGTCTATAGATGGCCTAAGACATTAGTTTTAATCCAAGTCCTTTTACTTCTAATTTTTTTTGTTATCTCTCCTTTCATTTTAAATTTGTATTTGTTGGTTGGTTTGAAGAGTATTTGACCTAAACGTTACATATACTTTAATAGAGCGTTGTAACAAATTAAATTAAATAAGATTTTAAATATTTCATTGTATAATTCAATATCCGGAGGTGTATTTGCACGGGAAGTAGTTGTTTCAATGGATATTTATCGTCTTAATTTGTCTTATTAATTAAGACATTGTTTGCATTTTCACGAATAGTTTTTCATAATTTTATATATTATTGTAAATCAAGTTTAAAGTTTGTAAATCTCTAGCTATCTCAATACGGAAAAGTGCTCCTGCAATGTAGACATCTTCACAGATTTGGCTCTTATTTTTGTATCGCCTGAATAGCAAGGATCTAGCAGTTAAGTATCCATACTTGACCACAAATGTTGTCCATTGTAATGCTTCCGCAATTTCTTCCCCTCCCTGGTGATTCATATATTCGTAAATCCGGGCCACTCGACTTCCCTCAAGGGACGTTGTAAAAGGAATATTAAATTTCTTTATTACGATATTATACTTTTATTAATACATTTAAGTTAGTGTCAGTTATAAGTTTTTTTTAAGGGAAATAGATGAACGATTTTTTATGGGATTATTAATGACGCTTTTTCGTTTAAATGAGGGTGATTAACATTTAAAAATATCAGATTTTTAATTGAGCAAAAGATCCCTTGAAAAGTGTAACGTAAATATAGTTTTTAAACCTTACAGTATAATTGCCAGAGCTGGGACGAATCCTCGTAAAAAGGATTCGAATCACGAATCCGAATCACCTAATATGATTCGAATCACGAATACTCGAATAAAGGATTCGTAAGAGATAAATATGATTCGAATCAAAGATTCGAATCCTGTTTTTTCGAATCACGAATACAAATCCTGTAAGAATAAATTTGATTTTTTTTTCTTTTTCAACAATTGATATATAAATATCGTTACCAGTTGTTTTAACAAAAATATTTAAAACCTAATTATTTATTATTAACACTGAACATCGTTAATAACAGACTAAACATCTGCTTCCCTGTTACTCTGATTAAAGATGTATTTGTGTGTTTCTGAACTTCACTTCAAATCAGTGTTTTGGACGCGTGGCGCATGAAGTAAAATTTCGAGTTTAGAAAAGCCCGAAAATTTGTCTCGGGTCGCTTCGCGACCCTCGACAAATTTTCAGGGGGCTTTTCTAAACTCGAAATTTTACTTCATGCTTAGTCTGGGAGTGGAAAACACTCGTTTAAAGCTTCAAATTGAACTCTATTATAAAATCGACGAATGCCTGAGAAATGCGCAGATAAAAAATTCATTGAGTATCATTAAAACAAATTGACGAAAACACTAACAAAAAAGCCATATGACATTATTAAATTTGTCAAAATCAGCAGGCAAATTACAAAACACATACAAATTTATAAAATTAACTTAAATATTTAACAAAAACAATGAAAACAATCTAACAAAATGGAGGTTTCCCACAGAAGAAATTTATATTAAAATGCCAGGGAAAAAATCTTGAATCAGGGAAATGTCGGAAAGACTTAACATTTCAGATTGTGGCTACCATGTCAGTTTAACTACAAATAATATTAAACAAAATTTTGAAAACTAGATTATTATCTTTAAAAACATTTTAGTCATTTAATATTCTTATCAAAGCATTCAGTTTGAAGTTTCGAACGTGCGTTTCCACTCCCTGTGGGTCTCTTTGAAATTTCGCATTCACCACAACAAACCACAAACCTTACAAGTCTTGAAAACCAACATTGAAGAAGAAATCACCAATTTGGGGCCAAATGTTTTACGAACAACAATTCAAAATGCTGTAAAACGAGCACAATCTACATCAACTCAGGAGATGGTCATTTGACCGATACCATTTTTTTAACTTTGTATTATCAATTTTACACCTTTAAATTAACTTTCAGTCAAAACATTGCCAATTTGTTTTATTTCTAATAAAATGGCAGCCAATTCATAGTATGACATTACTTTTGCCCCACCTTATATTACACGAGGCAAAACGTTTGTATCTTAAGAAATGTTAATTTTTGTTTTTAACATAGATTTACTATGTTTGTTTACGCACGAAGTAAAATATAGAGTTTAGAAAATTCTGAAAATTTGGTTTAGTTGCGTAGCGAAACGGATAAAACACTGAAATATTGTGAAATTGAAAATATACTGGTTTTTACTTATTATGTTTGAATTTCATAGCAAATTCAGTTTGATTTTATTAGAAATATCTATGTCCCGAGAAATATAAAAATGCTGACACATTTCAACAAATTTGAACATTTGCTCAAAGATATGCTAATAGAAAAGGCATACTACTCAGTCAGCGAGTATCTCCAAGACAGAAACTTAAACCAGTAGAAAATTAACCAGTAACATTCTTCCTCTAATCACAAGACATCTGCAGGCATTTCTCTGCCTGCACTGTTTAGTACTACCTTGTTTTACTGTTATCTGTAGCTTTGTTTATATATTTATTTATTTTAATTGATGATTTACCACTACTATTCGATGACCATTCTAATACATATTGTATATATGTCCTTTTACAAATAAATAAAAAAATAAAAAAATACAGGGAGTTTTTCTGATGTCACAGATGAAATTCCTCGCGTGACGTGAAAAGTCAATGTAATTAAACTAACAAGGTCGACTCGGTTTTAAATTAAAACAACCTTATACGTGACGTCAACGATCAAGTTAAGTAAACAATACAAGGTCGGCTCGGTTTAAATCAAGACAAACTTACTTACACACCTTGGTTAATGCCATCACGCGTGGATCTTCGTACGTGACATCAAAGCCAGATCATTACTGTGCAAGGTTGTTTCGATTTAAAAATCAAAGCAATGACTGTATAAGGTCGATTCGGTTTAAACTGAGACAGTCTTGTATAAGGTTGTCTTCATTTAAACGAGTGTTTTCCACTCCCAGACTAAGCATGAAGTAAAATTTCGAGTTTAGAAAAGCCCCGTGAAAGTTTTCTGGGCTTTTTCTGGGCTTTTCAAAACTCGAAATTTTACTTCATGCGCCACGCGTATAAAACAGTGATTTAACGAGAAATTTAAAAATAGACAAAAGACATTTTTCATGTTAATTCCCACAATTGATTCGAATTATTTTTGACGATTTAAATCCTTTTGTAAGTATTCGAATCCTTTTATAAATATTCAAATCCTTTTATAAATATTCGAATCCTTTCATAAATATTCGAATGCTTTTATATGGATTCAAATCACCAACATTTGGATTCGAATACGAATCCTCTTAAAAAACTGTAACGAATCCGGATCACGAATCCAGTTGAACTAAAGTATTCGAATGCCTCTTTTGAATCCTCTAAAAGGATTCGAATCCAGGATTCAAATCCTGAATGATTCGAATCCTGCCCAGCTCTGATAATTGCCAACATTATTCACAATCCCAAAACTGCCCTAGATAGAAACAAAAAATCCGGTATTTATAAATTAACGTGCGAAACATATAAGGAGCATAAATTGGTGAATCTGGTAGAAATTTTGAAATTAGAATCAAAGAGCATATTAACTCATTACGTTTAAAAAACAACAGGTCAACCTTTGCAACACATTTATTGGAAAAGAACCATACCTGCACCGAAAACAGCATGCTTTCAGTAATCCATTTGTCGGATAAAGGCCGAAGAATGGATTTACTCGAAGCGCTGGAAATTCACTAACTTAAAGCTAATCCGGAAATTCCGCTCATTAATGACCAGACCGGCATAATGTATACCCCTCTCTTTGATGCTGTAATATAAAAGCAATGTACAAATAATTTTAAGCACTTAGTTTGATAATGACTAGCTTGTAGTCGAAACTATAGTCACTGAAAAGTTAAATTGTTATAAAGATGTACCACAAAGTAAACGCCAACCAAATCAAAGATTTGAATATTACCCATTTCGGCCTTGACGGTGGCATTTGCCAACACTAACATTTGGTAAACATAGTGTTTTTTAAAATAGTTTAATTTGAAGTTTTAAACAAGTGTTTCCACTCGCGTAGCACTACGCGATCAAACCAAATTTTCAGGCTTTTTTAAACTCGAAATTTTACTTCATGCGCCACGCGTTTAAAACACTGATTTTAGGTGAAGTTGAAAATATTCTACTAAAGCAGTATGCTAAAAACGTGTATTCTAAACATCTCATTACATCAGTGTTTAGTTTAGTTTGAGTTTAGTAAAGCCTGAAAAATTGGTTTGGTCGCTACGCGAACAAATTTTCAGGCTTTTCTTAACTCGAAATTTTATATCATGCCTAATCTGGGAGTGGAAAACACTCGTTTGAAAGTTCAATTTGAAATATTTGTAAAAACAAGGAATATCTGAAGATTTACACGTATTAGATATGGGAAGTTCGAATCTTTTAGGTGATTCGAATCAACCAAATCATTTCTCAAAAGTGATTCGTTCAATATGAATCGTTCGTAAACGAATCACTTATAAAAAAAATAATGATAATAATAATAATATAGTTCGACCCGAGACAAATTTTCTGGGCTTTTCTAAACTCGAAATTTTACTTCATGCGCCATGCATATAAAACACTAAAATACTGTGAAAGTTATGTATATTTTAATCTCACTTGAAATCAGTGTATTATACGCGTGGCGCATGCAGTAAAATTTCGAGTTTAGAAAAGCCCAGAAAATTAGACCAAACCAAAAATTTAGAAGAAATTATTCTATATAGGACACTACATTAAAATGACTGTAACAGATATGAGACTGTAAAATAATAGACAGCTGTAAAACAGAACATATTAAAATAGTCTTAAAATCAATATCACAGGTAAATTACACTGACAATTTGCAAAACATACCACAGATTAAAGTTAATAGATTTGAATTCAAACTTTTTGACACCACTGTGAAAATATTTTGATTTTATTAGATCTGATAAAAGTCGTCCTATACGAGAATTTGTTTCCTAAAGCTGATAAAAAATGGTGTTGTTTGCCGGATACATTAAGATTTATCTGTTATGCAACTACACCCTAAACTTATATCTGCCGCTGATGGTATCTAGGAGGAGGAGTAATCGTAATATATCACGCAGGACTACCCTATGTATAGAAAGAATCAGAAAAAAGGGTGGCGAGTTGTACAAGAGCTTGAGAAAAAACGAACGAAAATAAATACAGATGTCTACAATAGCAACACAAACGTGAACATTTGAATTCGTGGTTCAATCAAATATAAACGAGCCTTTATTTTTCACTGATCGCATATAATAGAAAACAACTACATTTCTATAAATAATTTTTCTACATAGTATCCTCTATATAAAATACATTTCTCCCAAAGTTTTAGAAGTTGTTTAACTCCGTTGTTGTAGAATGAAGCTGGACTGTAAGGTTAATATTCAAGTGTTTGCCAGGTAATTTCCATCATTTTCTACTGCCTTACATCTCTTCTATAGGACCTAGTATTACCATGGAGGTGCAATACTTCGGGGATAGAACTATCTCGTATTTCGTCTGTACCTTACAAAATCACCCTTTTTCCGTTTATATCTACAGGGGAAAAAAGTTACAAAGGGGTGAATTCATCACCCTACTTCAATAATTTTAAAAACTAAAAACGTCATCTGAAAGAGGATCGCTAGTACCTGATTGTACTACTTTTATTTTAGTTTGTACCTCAAAGGATTCTTCAGAAAAAAATGTATTGTTTTTGGAAATCGTAAAGTTTTTTTTTCAAGATAATCGAATAAAATAAACTGCAATCGAAATTAGTACCTGTTTGTACCACTTTAATTTTCGTTTGCACCTCAGAGGGTTCTTCAGAGAAAAAAGTATTGTTTTTGGAAATCGTACATTTTCCCAAGTTTTCTTATTTTAGCGCCAGGTTCACACTGGTATTCTAAAGCTTGACTTAATCCGATCCAGAAGCCAGCAGCAGCAAATTGCGTTGTTGATTCGACGTCTGTGTAAGAAATCCACGAGGAGGACTCATCTCCAATCCCAAAAACCGTAGCCAACTGAGACAATCGAATTTTAGCATTCACAGGTTTCCATTGGACTTTCCTTCTGGCTTGATTTCAATGCACCAAACCTTCTTCTGAAACTTTTTCCATGAAAGGGTATTTCCAAAACAGACCTGCAGTCTGCGGTAAATTTCGACTGGTTTCATGTTTTCACTGGCGAGGCACCTTAGAATTACTCGTTGCTCAAAAGAGACAAGCCCATTCTTCCCATTCATCGTTAGGGCTACTAAATAAAGGACAGAACAAGCCGGCTGGTGTGGTTTCCTAACTCTAGGCATCCTATCAAAATTAATACTGTCGTGAAACATACCTTTAAGTCATTTAAGTTAAACAGTCAATTAAGTAATTAACACACATACATTATCTTTAATGAGTATTTAGTAAACAAATTAAGAGAACATTTAAATTTTTGCTTAATTAAGCAGCACATATAACATACAGAGAGTTTTATGTAACACCGAACATATTCAATGTTCATTTTCGTATATTCTATTTATCAAACCAAAGCACGATTTAACACGTTAAATTTTTTAGGTTTTGTTTAAACTGGGTTGCCTATATGATCATTACAAATTGTAGCCAATCAATCGCAATTAATGCTTCGACTTGTAAAAACAGGGAGTTTTTCTTTCAAGTATACATGTCCCAATTACATGCTGTCAATTTTTAGATAATTGTTGTTTTTTTAAAAGAGTTCAATGTGAAACTTAAAACGAGTGTATTCCACTCCCAGACTAAGCATGAAGTAAAATTTCGAGTTTAGAAAAGCCTGAAAATTTGGTTTGGTCGAGCAGGTCGACAAGATCGAGCCGATCAAAAAGATTGAGCTGATCAAAAAAATCGAGCCGATCCAAAAGATTGAGCGGCACGAGAAGATCGAGCGACTCGATCGCTTGCAAGGATCGATCTTGCGCATCACTAATTTTTTACATAAGACTTTTAGACATTTGATGGTTTAGAGATGGCAAACTTCGCCCAGGGGTATTCAGCCGAGAGAAATAAAGTTTCCCGTTTAAATGAACATTTATAAAAGCCTGTACCTCGCCTGCTGCTGTAGGCTTCAGCCTACTTAGCCTAATAGGAAATCCGCCACTGAGGTGGGCCCAGTATAAATCACAAAGGAAGTATGTAATATAACGTAAACTGAAATATACGTATACTTTAAAATATCAGACATTCGTTGTTTTTTTGAAGAGTTCAATGTAGCTACTAACAAGTGTATCAATTCCTTGAATAGTTTCTACTATAGTTCAGAAAAGGCTGAACATGTGGATCTGCCGCCTATGAAGAACAATGAATTTGTTTTTAAGGTCATGCCTATCGATAATCGCAATAATCGTCAAGGGATTTAAAATATTATTCATGAATGCCTAATTACAAATTCAAACATTAATTATTCATTACCGGTAGTAGGATAGAAAATGCATCCAATTAATGGGATTATTTATTGGATTCCTTAGATACTACGGAATTACCCACGCCAATTTGAGTAATCGTAATTGATTAAAAAAAAATAACATCGTGGGTGTGCAATTAATCATTGGGATTAAAACTATATGGGTCGATTTTAATTTAAACAATGAATTAATCGCGGTGAAAACAATGCCGCATTAACCCAAAAGCGGTTACGCAACAGCGGGATAATTCACGTTGGCATTTCGATGGTTTTTGATGATAATGATGATGATTATTATAATATTCCTTGCTCCATCAGGTGTCACGAAGTCGTAAGGCGTGGACAATGCAGCGTTTGTAATACCAGCAATAATCGTTGGATGCACGATTTTCATTTCCATGTTTGGCCGGCCTTCGGTTATTATGTTTATTCGTTCGTATCTTAGGCGTAAAATGCGGTTGGAGTCTTTTGGACGAATGGATTTTTGTTTGTTATTATATTTTTAATCGTTTTCCGAATCGCCGAACCGGGAAACGGAGGAAGCGCCAAAATTGCACGGTGCGGAGTGCGAGTAGCGTTCAGTGGGCCATACGAAATTGAATTATGTCCGAGTAAATTGTTGCTTCAGGCCGGCTTTAGTGTGTAGCGAGGATGGTATTTACTAGGCCCCTCGGCCAAGCATGTTTTTTTAAGCGATATAATCGACAATTTTTATCGGAAACTTCGATCTGAAAAATTGGAATTAGAGTCTGTATTTAGGTTTGTTGGCTGAGTTTAATAGACTCATCAATTTGTTTTGACCTGGTCTGCTTTGTATTAGGAAACATAGAATATTTTCAAAATTGCCGAAAAGGTTTTTAATAAATAAAGCACTAATAAATAACCTACCTTCGAACATTTTATTTTACTGCCGCCATACAGAGAATTTTACATTTATAGACATTCGTTGCTTTATATAAAAATAATTTAAAGCTTCTAGCAAGTTTATTCACTTCTTGATTAAGCATGAAGTAACATTTCAAAAAGCCCGAAGCGAGCGACCAAACCAAATTTTCAGGCTTTTATAAACTCAAAATTTTACTTCATGCTTAATCTGGGCGTGGAAGCACTCGTTCGGAACTTCAAATTAGGCCGGTCGTCCACTGGAAGCGACAACACGCGGCTACGCGCTCACGCGATACGAGCGGCAACGAGCGGCTGCAAGAGTAGCTGCTACACGCGACAGGGGTCGTACACTGCATGTGACTTCGCGCTGCTCAGTTTGTTAGAACCGTCAAAGTTGTGAATTTAAAAGATATTTTTTAATGGATGCATAGGATTTTTATCTTCTGGAAAATGCCAAATAGAACTGTATATTACTAAATAACTAAAAAATTATATAACGATCTTAACAAAAGCTAAGAAAAATATACTGTTTCGAGAGAAAGTATTTTTTTCTTAGTGTTTACGCTTATTTGAATATATGTATAATTTTAAAATCTGCCTAATTACGATGAATGAAAAAATATGCTGAGTATAATTCTCCCGACCTACCACAATACAACAATAAAATATTTACATTTGAAATTGAAACGATCATGAGCGATACAAAACGCCGCACCCGCCGACCGACCGGCCCGACGGGCCTGATAAAATCCTGAGCGTCGCCCGCCCGAAATTCACCAAACACCATCAAGCAAATACCAATATCCAGCCTACACGCGACCCGGAACTCTCCGACCCATCGGTATTAGTTGAACATTGCAAGAAATTACAAAAATTTAATCATTCCAAAAAAATACATACGCACAAAATGTTCAAATAACAGCACAACCGACACAATCAAACGAAACCTAAGAACGTGTGTTGAATGGATATTAACAATATGAAATCAAGATTTCTGTAATTTTACAGAAAACGCCATGAGTATTAAGAAAAATGCAAGAGGGCATTTTTATGATTTACAGAGGTCATAAGCACTGCTGTAAAATTTCGCACAGAGCATGTTTTTATTTCTAACAAAACCTTTCTCTTCATTTAAATGTTCATAAATAATATAAATAGTACACTAAAAAGAATCACAAGTTATGCTATTTTCTTTCATTTTATTTTAATGAAATTCATGCTATTATAGAAATATCAACTCAATGGATGAGTCGACTAATCCTTTATTTGCTTATATTGAAAATATGAAATAAATAGCTGTGTAAATAACGAAATTACAGCCGTATAATGGAAGCGTAAAGGCGCAGGACTAGACGCGGCTACGAGCGACAGATCCCATTTCCTTGGGACTTGACGCAGCTACACGCTCGGCGCGAGAATCCGCATGTCCGCGCACGCTTGCAGTGGACGAGATTCATTGGATTTACACACGTCGGGATCTGTCGCGCGTATACGCATGTTGCCGCTAGGATCGCGTGAGCGCGTAGCCGCGTGTTGTCGCTTCCAGTGGACGACCGGCCTTAAACGTTTTTATAAAATCGATGAACGTCTAAAAATGTACACGTATACAGTATGTGTATTTAAAAGAAAAAAATCCAGTGTGTAATATAATAAGTCATTTATAGAAATCATAAAAACTAGTGCAGAATTCTACCTAAAATCAACTTTTAGAGTTAACTCTATAATTCTAGACTGTTAATGACTGTTAAAGACTGCAAATGATTGCTCTCAACAAACATGTTCAAAATACACATAATTATCAATCAAACTTGCGAAATGTAGTTACTATATTTATTTAGGCACGTTTGCAACGGAAACAATTAAAAAGGACTCGGCAATTAAAATTAATCGCATAAATATTAATACGAGAACCTTCAAGCTTGAAACGTGCAATATCACAAAGTTTATTGTTCTGTGGGTTTATCGCGCCTCACCCAAGGCCGCCATCTACTGTAACTAATTCCACACGAAATCCACAACCCTGAAAAAGTACAATTACTGCACAACGACAAATTTAACTTTCAACAGAACCGGAGTTTTCCATTAAATGTTTATAAATCAGAAATCGTTAGTTCGATGACGAATTGTTTTATAATTTTTCAAACAAGATTACCACCAAATCTATCGTTGTTTTTACTAACTCTAGAACTCGATCAAAACATTCACAGGGTCTCTGCAGAATACCCAAGAATACAATTTTAAAGAGCAGAGATTTTATGTACAAAACAGATTTTTTGTTTGAGCATAGTTCGCTTTTAAAACAAAATCAACACGATTGGTTTTGAATAAAATATTTTCAGTTTGCACAACATTAAGAACACTATTTTTAATTAGTGACCCATTTGAAATGTTAAATTTCCCTGACATTTCCCTGATGCCAGATTTTTTTCCCTGACTACTTAAAATAATGTCATATAACGAAATCAAATATGAGGGGACAAACAAGTTATTCAAGTTATGGTGAAAAGAAAACATATTATAAATACGAATTTAGAAATTGCAATGTTTGATAATACTTTTCTAAAATATATAAACGCGAAATCAAACATAAGCAGCAGAGCTGGGCAGGATTCGAATCATCCAGGATTCGATTCCCGGATTCAAATCCTGTTAGAGGATTCAAAAGAGGTATTCGAATACTTTAGTGAAAACGGATTCGTGATCCGGATTCGTTACATTTTTTTAAAAGGATTCGTATTCGAATCCAGACGTATATGATTCGAATCCTTATAAAAGGATTTGAATTCTTATAAAAGGATTCGAATCCTTATAAACGGATTCGAATCCTTATAAACGGATTCGAATCTTTATAAAAGGATTCGAATCCTCATACACGGATTTAAATCCTCCCAAATAATTCGAATCATCGCTATTAAGGCTGGGATTCGAATTCGATTAATTCAAATAGTTAAATATTGTAATATGAATATTTAAATCACTAAATTATTTATATTTGAATATAAATATTTAAATTTTTGAATAATTCAAATATTTGTTACTTAACCATTAAACATTTCTAGCCTTAATAGTATACTTTTAACTTCACTTGAAATCAGTGTTTTATATGCGTGGCGCATGAAGTAAAATTTCGAGTTTAGAAAAGCCCCGTGAAAATTTGTCTCGGGTCGCTGCGCGACCCTCGACAAATTTTCTACGCGGGGCTTTTCTAAACTCGAAATTTTACTTCATGCTTAGTCTGGGAGTGGACAACACTCGTTTGAACTTTAAATTTAATTCATTTATAAAATCGACGTATGTAATATAATAAATCATTCGTTGAAATCATAGAAAAAGATGCAAAATTTTATCTAAAATTAACTTTTAGTGTTTTATACCCGTGGCGCATAAAGTAAAATTTCGAGTTTAGAAAAGCCCCGTGAAAATTTGTCTCGGGTCGCTGCGCGACCCTCGACAAATTTTCTACGCGGGGCTTTTTTAAACTCGAAATTTTACTTCATGCTTAGTCTGGGAGTGGACAACACTCGTTTGAACTTTAAATTTAATTCTTTTATAAAATCGACGTATGTAATATAATAAATCATTCGTTGAAATCATAGAAAAAGATGCAAAATTTTACCTAAAATTAACTTTTATAATTTTCTCGGCTCTTAATGGGCGAATATTCTATTCCTAAGAAAAGCCGTATTTATTTAATATTAAAGTTGCATTTAATATAATAACAAACTGAATAAATCGACAAAAATCTAGAAATATCGAAAATCTCGACATGTAGAAAATCTTGACGGTCCACTCCCAGACTAAGCATAAAGTAAAATTTCGAGTTTAGAAAAGCCCCACGTAGGAAATTTGTCGAGACAAATTTTTACGGGACTTTTCTAAACTCGAAATTTTACTTTATGCGCCACGCGTATAAAACACTGATTTAAAGTGAAGTTAAAAACGCACTGAAAACCAACCCAACTTCGATATTTTTTCAAAATTGGATTTTTTCTTTCCTATCCATACTGTAAACCTTCAGATATTTGTTGTTTTCTTGTAAAGAAACTTCGATTCCCTGTAGTCCTTCGGTCTCCGAAGACCATGATTGGTCCTTCGAGCTATAGTCTTTGTAAAATGGTAATAAACTTAGTAATCTAGAGTGATCCTTTTTAATTTGAAACTTCTAAGAACGAGTGTTGTCCACTCCCAGACTAAGCATGAAGTAAAATTTCGAGTTCAGAAAAGCGTCGCGTAGAAAATTTGTCAAGGGTCGCGCAGCGACCCGAGACAAATCTCGAAATTTTACTTCATGCGCCACGCGTATAAAACACTGATTTAAAATGAAGTTCAATAACACATATATCATCATTAATTAAAATCATTATTTAATCAGATATTTAGTCGGTAAATGAACATTTTTGTTAATAGAAACTAGTGGAATAAAATGTTTCTGGTTGCAAATAATAGATTCAAATTTATTTTTAAAGGATTTGTATCCGTGATTCAAAAATAAGGATTCGAATCTTTGATTCAAATCATATTTTTCACTTACGAATCCTTTATTCGAATATTCGTGACTCGAATCATATAAGGTGATTCGGAGTCGTGATTCGAATCCTGTTTTTGAGGATTCATCCCAGCTCTGATAAGCAGTATATTTTGATCTTCACAATATTGTCAATGTTTGATACGCGTGGCGCATGAAGTAAAATTTCGAGTTTAGAAAAGCCTGAAAATTTGGATTTACCGGGACGCGACTCGCTTCGCTCGCGCACCCCGTCAAATCCAAATTTTCAGGCTTTTCTAAACTCGAAATTTCACTTCATGCTTAGTCTGGGAGTGGACGACTCTTGTTTCAAATTTCAAATAACTCTTTTATAAAGTCAAAAAATACCGTAAGTACTTAAAAGAAAAATTCCGTGATTGTCGTATCGAGACGTCAACAATTGAGAAATATCCAAAATGTCGAGAAAGTATGAAAAATATTATTTTTGTATTATGTGCGCAAAATCAGTGTTTTTTTTTATGACGCATCGGGAAAGCATTTTTAGTCGAGACCGCAGGTCGAGACTAATAATAAATTCGAATGCATCAAAAAACATACTGATTTTTCGCACAAGATACAAACATTTTTCCAACAACCGCAAAGGAAGAAATTCTACCAGAAATAAGTTTTATTAAATTAATAATTCATTCAAAAGATCTCATTATACTTAATTGCGTAAGTTAATGTAACCATGGACACGAGTTCGTTATATATACAGGGTGGGGCAGAAAAACCTATCCGATTTCAAAAAAATTAAAACCACTGAACTTGACAAAAAAAATGTTATTAACATATCGCAAATTTTATGCCATTTTTAAATTTAAAATTTGAAAAGCACATCCCTCAAATGTCGTCCTTGGGAGCGGATACACTGATTTAGGCGCTCGCGGTAGCTTTCCATGACTTTCACCGTCATTTCCACAGGAATTTCTTCAATTGCCCGAGCAATTTCCCTTCGTAAAGCAAGAAGGGTTCTTGGTCGATGCTGGAATACCTTCGATTTGAGGTAACCCCAGAGGAAGAAGTCACATGGAGTGAGATCCGGTGAGCGCGGCGGCCAGCCAATATCACCTTTCAGAGAAATGAGGCGTCCGGGAAACATTTCCCTGAGAATGTCCATTGATCGTCGCGATGTGTGGGCGGTTGCACCATCCTGTTGAAACCACACATTTTCCACGCCATTTTCTTCCATTTTGGGTTGAAGAAAATTTTCCAGCATGAAACAATAGCGCTCGCTGTTGACCGTTACGGTTTGCCCATTTTCTTCAAAAAAGTAAGGCCCCCAGACGCCTAGGCGGGAAAGAGCACACCACACAGTCACTTTTGGGCTATGGAGGGGTTTCTGATGGATTTCCCGAGGATTTTCGTCACTTCAATATCGAAAATTCTGCCTGTTTACGGCGCTACAAAGGTGAAAATGGGCTTCGTCCGTGAAGAGCACAATATCGTCTATTGGGAGTTTTCGGAGATCGCGACACAGGTTCATACGGGTTTCAATATCCCTTTCAATTAATTCCTGTGCAACAACCATTTATTTTGTAGGGATGCATTTTGAGGTCCCGGTGCAAAATTCGCCGAATACTGCGGTTGGAAATCGCCAAAGCGGCTCTCACATTGGCCACGTTTTCAGGTCCTGTTGCAGTCCTGGGACGTCCAGGCGACTTCTTTTTCAATGCTGAACCCGTCTGTCGAAAATTTGACACCCACACTTTAATTGTAGCGTGATGTGGAACAGGATCATGACGCCCGAGTCCGAAATGAATTCGAAAAGCACGTTGTGTAGCAATTATCGAACCGCAGTTTTCGATAAACCGCTCAATAACAAAAGCACGATGTTCACCAGACCAAGGCATGTTGACTAATGACAAATGGCATAAAGCCGGCTTTCTAACGGTTTTTACCCCACTACTCTATCTGTTCCCTCTTCTGAGAAAAAGGGATTTGAAATCGGATAGCTTTTTCTGCCCCTCCCTGTAGTTCCTTATTAGTTCTTCTTTCCCACACTCCTAGTATTTTCTTTCTGCCATATATCCTTCTTAGTACTTTTCTCTCAAAAATATCCAACGCATTCCTTTCTTTTATGTTGAGTTTCCATGCTTCTCCGCCATATATTACTACTGGCCTGATTATGGTCTTGTAGATTATTTTTTTGACATTTCTTGAGAAATTTTTTGATCTTAAAATATGTGTTATTCCTCCCATACATTTTATTCCTTTGGCTATCCTCTCTTGTATTTCTTCTTTTTCGTCCCCTCTGCATGTAATTTTGACTCCCAGGTAATTAAAACTCTCTACTCTTTGGAATCCGTGCTCTATTTCTTCTGTAGTTATCTTTAATTGTCTATTTACATCTTGGGTTCCTGTACCGCTTTCTATTACCATGAATTTGGTCTTATCTTGGTTTATTATTAATCCCTTCCTTTTCGCTGCTATCTCTAATTTCTTTAACGCCGCTACTAGATTTTCTTTTGTCCTTGTTAGAATGACAATATCATCAGCATATGCCATTAATTGGTTTCTGTAGTTATATATTGTCCCTTTTGTCTGGATTCCACTTTCTCTTATTGCTGAATCTAGTACTATATTAAATAGGGTTGTCGATAGTGGATCTCCCTGTCTTAGCCCTCTTGTAACCTTAAAGATGTTTGATGTTCGTCCATGTATAAATACTTTGTAGTCTTTCTGTCAGGGTCGTTTTCACTAACCGTATTAATTTTTCCTTTAATTCTAAATCTCCCATTGCCTTGTATCACTGTGTCATAGGCTTGTTTAAAATCTATAAACAACATATACAGCGGTAGATTTTGGTCTATACTATTATCTATTATTTGTTTTAAAGTGAAAATCTGATCCATGACTGATCTTTTTCTCTGAATCCACATTGGTATGGTCCAATCTTATTTTCTACTGTACTATTCAGTCAATTTTTTATTGCACGAGTTCGTTAACGAAAACAATAATCAGTGAACGAATTTGTCAATATTTTTATAGTTTGTATTCATACAAATATTGATAAATTACGACGATTTCAATTGCCGAAGAAATTAAAAACGCAATACGAAAAAATAAATTGCTAATTTCGTGATTGGTGTACGAAGATAAAGATAGTAAACATTTCCAAGTACGTACTTTTGGCCTATTGAGAAGACAAATCTACAAATTGAAAACCACCTACATTATGAGCACACCTATGGACAATTACTGCTAGGTATCGCATTGAATAAAAATTGTTAATTTATATTTTGTATTAATTGCCACCATATTGGAATTTAGAGTGAAAAAAAAAACATTTTTTACGCTAAATTATTACATTTTTTCACGGTGAGTAAATAGCACACTGGAAATTAAAAACGGTGTGTCAATGTCACCTTTAATTGACGGTTGCAGAAAAAAGGAACATTTTTAGAAAATCTATTATACTTTGTAATCCCATGTAAATTTTTATACAGAGAGTTTTATGTAACACCGAACATTTCCAATGTTCATTTTCGTATATTCTATTTATCAAATCAAAGCATCCAAAACGATTTGACGCCTTTCGTTTTTAGGTTATGTGTAAATTGAGTTGCCTATATGAGCATTACAAATTGTAGCCAATTAATCGCAATTAATACCTCAACTTGTACATACAGGAAGTTTTTCTTTCAAGTATACATGTCCCAATTACACCGTACATGCTGTAAATATTTAGATAATCGTTGTTTATTTAAAAGAGTTTAATTTGAAACTTAAAACGAGTGTGATCCACTCCCAGACTAAGCATGAAGTAAAATTTCGAGTTTAGAAAAGCCTGAAAATTTGGTTTGGTCGCGTAGCGCGAAGCGCGGAGCGGCCAAACCAAATTTTCAGGCTTTTCTAAACTCGAAATTTTACTTCATGCGCCACCGATATAAAACACTGACATATTACAAAGTTTTAAACACACCGCTAAGCTTTATATTGAATCAGTGTTTTGTACCGGTGGCGCATGAAGTAAAATTTCGAGTTTAGAAAAGCCTGAAAATTTGGTTTGGCCGCTTCGCGCTTCGCGCTACGCGACCAAAATTTTACTTCATGCGCCACGCGTATTAAACACAGATTTTAAGTGAAGTTAAAATGTACATAAATTTGACAATATTATATGTTTTATACGCGTGGCGCACGAAGTAAAATTTCGAGTTTAGAAAAGCCCAGAAAATTTGTCTCGGGTCGCTGCGCGACCCTCGACAAATTTTCACGGATCTTTTCTAACCTCGAAATTTTACTTCATGCTTAGCCTGGGAGTAGAAAACACTCGCTTATAGCTTCAACTTGAATTCATTTAATAAAACGAGCATCGGAAAATGTGCAACGTATGCATATGAAAATGTTCGGTGTTATATAAAACTCTCTGTATGTTCAAATTTTGGCTCCCCTATTTATTTTAGAAACAAAGATATTACTTGATTAAAGTAAATGTTTACGAAATGATTTACACTAGACAAGTAAAAATCCTCCTAATTAAGGTATATTATGCAGACCACAGTTATCAGGATATTTGCGATATGTTTTCTTTAATCAAGTGACGGCAATATCTTGTGCTCTTTTGACATCCGCAATTGTTGTTTCAATTTCATAGCATGTCATTATTTATATGAAATCACATTACTTTTTCTTAATTATTTTGACTTAGAGAAAAATAAAGTGTTAAGTGTGACCATTAATACATTCAGAATTTTTCCCCTTACAAAAAAGTTAAATACATTTTATCTCTAAAATAAATAGGGGAGCCAATATTAAAACACTTTGTTAAATTATTAAATTAAATTCTAAATGTTTTTGATTTTCATCACTTAACAAGACTTTAATTTTATTAATTCGCTTGTTTTTCCCTCTTTTTTTTGAAATTATGTGTTCATAAATTTGGTCAGGAAAATTGTTAATTTTCGTAAAATGTCAATAAATACGTTTATTTTTTTTTAATTTTTATGATGATGATCATTTTTATCAAAATTAAATCTATGTTTCAATTTACATCTTTCTATCAATTTACATAATTTTTAAAAAGTTTTTAAAAAATTGTGAATTTTAGTAGTTTAAACAAAAATGTCAACAAACTGTACAGGGTGGTTTTTTTTCGTTGATATTATAGGGTATAGGTTAAACGGTAAGAGATACAAAAAAACTAAGATATGAGTCCCGTTACCTTTTTTAGTGTTTAGTTTAATGGCGCAATCAGATCAACGCTAACTAGATTGGTTTAGAAGATACAGGGTGATTCTCAAAATCTACTGGTTTTTGTTATCTCTTATGACTCGGTTATTTATAGAGATAGAAAAATATTTTAAATACAAAAGTGTTTTGACTTTTCACGTAGAATCTAGTGGTGTACTTAAAAAAAGTATAGATGTTTTTATTTTTGAGATATTATCAAAACTAATATTTTTTTAAATGGGACACCCTGTACCCGAGTATCTCAAAATATTCAATTTTTTCTTGTGATTGCAACAATATGTAACACAATATTTTGTTTTGTCCTAAATAGTTAAAATACCAAAAAACAAAAAAGATTTTCTAGATGGCCATGCATTAAATGAATATTATTTTCATTTATAATAGGTATATTAAAAATCCAGTTAACAAGAATATTGAAACATTGATAAACTAAAACAACAACAACTACAAAAAACAAACAAAAATTTATAATAACTTAACAGTTATCATGGAATTTTTCTTTAAAGTATACATATGCGCTGCAAATTTTCCGATATTCGTTGCTTCTTAAAATAGTTCAATTTGAAGCTTTAAATGAGTGTTATCCACTCCCAGGCTAAGCATGAAGAAAAATTTCGAGTTTAGAAAAGCCCCGTGAAAATTTGTCGAGGGTCGCGCAGCGACCCGAGACAAATTTTCTGGGCTTTTCTAAACTCGAAATCTTACTTCGTGCGCCACGCGTATAAAACATTATAATATTGTCAAATTTATGTACATTTTAACTTCACTTAAAATCTGTGTTTAATACGCGTGGCGCATGAAGTAAAATTTCGAGTTTAGAAAAGCCCAGAAAATTTGTCTCGGGTCGCCCTCGACAAATTTTCACGGGGCTTTTGTAAACTCGAAATTTTACTTCATGCTTAGTCTGGGAGTAGAAAACACTCGTTTAAAGCTTCAAATTAAATTCTTTTAAAAATTAAAGAATGCCAGAAAATGTATAGCTAAAATAACTAAGACAAAGTAATGTAATTTTATAAAAATAATGACATACCATGGAATTGATACAACAATTGCGGATATGCCCTGTTCTTTTTTAAAGTTCAATTTAAAGCTTTAAACAAGTGTTTTCCACACCCAGACTAAGCATGAAGTAAAATTTCGAGTTTAGAAAAGCCCCGTGAACATTTGTCGAGTGTCGCGCAGCGACCCGAGACAAATTTTCTGGGCTTTTCTAAACTCGAAATTTTACTTCATGCGCCACGCGTATAAAACACTATAATATTGTCAAATTTATGTATATTCTAACTTCACTTAAAATCTGCGTTATATCCGTGTGGCGCATGAAGTAAAATTTCGAGTTTAGAATAGCCCAGGCTTAAAGAATTCAATTCATGGCCATCTAGATTTTTTTTGTTGTTTTTTAATATATTACCTATTTAGGACAGAGCAAAATATTAAGTGTTACATATTATTGCGTTCACAAGAAAAAATGCAATTTTTTTAAATACTCAAATACAGGGTGTCCCATTTAAGAAAATGCTAGTTTTGATAATATGTCAAAAATGAAAACATCTATATTTTGTTTAAGTACACCACTGGATTCTACGTAAAAAGTCATAAAACTTTCGTATTTAACTATTTTTTTTATCTCCATAAATAACCAAGTCATACGAGATAATAAAAATCGGCACGTTTTGAGAATCACCCTGTATCTTCTAAACCAATCTAGTTA
This sequence comes from Philonthus cognatus, assembly GCA_932526585.2. Taxonomy (NCBI): domain Eukaryota; kingdom Metazoa; phylum Arthropoda; class Insecta; order Coleoptera; family Staphylinidae; genus Philonthus; species Philonthus cognatus. Next base: position 3,860,804 of record OW052244.1, read on the forward strand.
GCGTAGATCTGATTGCGCCATTAAACTAAATACTAAAAAAGAGAACGGGACACACATCTTAGTTTTTTTTGTATCTCTTACCGTTTAGCCTATACCCTATATCAACGAAAAAAAACCACCCTGTACTTTCTTTAAATTTTAGTCATATTTCAATTTTTCCTAGAAAAAATAAAATTACAACAAATCTGAAATTTCTTTAATTTAATTTACATAACTTTCATAAAGTTTAAAAAATCGTGAATTTCAGTACTTTCAAATTTCAACAAAACTGTACCTTATTGAAATTATCCTCAAATTTTAAATTCTCTTTCAATTCAGATTGTTTTCAAAAAATATTGTGAACTTCAGTAATATGATAGTTTTCGAAAAATTACAATATATCTGTAATTTCTTTAAATGTTGTTGAATTTTTCTTTCAATTCACAAAGTTTTCACAATGAAATATGTATTTAAAAAAATCGTGAATTTCGGTAATTTAATCATTTTCACAATGTAAAATTTCAATGAATCTGCAATTTCTTAAAATGTCTTCAAATTTTTATAGGGCTATTAGAAAAATCGTTAATTGCAGTAATTTGATAATTTTCAACTTTTATTACATTTTTGGAAGACTTTCGTATATCTCAATGTTAATCATAATTTATCAAGCTAGAAAGTAATTACATTCTTCTTTAACTTTTCAACTTTGAAAAATTAAGAAATTTTGATCAAAATTGATGAAAACGTAATAAATTTGCAAAAGTAAGTAAATACACAAATGTTCATGAACATTTCTCTATTTAATTTATTTTTTATATACCTGACCTTTTATCATATTTTATCTACTTTTATCTTAATTTTAGACTCTAAATTCATATTTATATATTTTTAAACTGATTTTAATATGTTTCACACATCTCCTGCTACCACTACTTTTAGTGTGTCACATTACATTATATTCTTTTCTTTATTTGACTTATGTAAACATTACTTGTATGTACTTGCATCAATAAACTATTACTATTACTATTTAATTAACGAACAAATCCAGTTTCAGATCATATAGATAAAAAAAAATATACTAATTTCAATCAAAACATTAAATAATAAACTTAAATAATTATTTGTTGTTTTTTTAATTTTAATTTCCTAATAATTATGACGATTTTTCGAGTGTTTCGTGAATTTTCAGTGATTGATATAATTTAATTTGTAAATCATCAATAACTTAAATTAATTTATTAGATTTGTTAACTTTTCGGGTTATATCTGAAAATTCTGACAAATGGGAATATTCATAATTTTGGACGAAAATGATCAATATCTAATCATTTTCGTCCAAAATTATGAATATTCCCATTTGTTCGTCAAAGTTTAGTAACACATAAATAATGTACACAAATTGGTTTATGTTCTAAATTCAACGTAAAAAATAACTCTATTTATTTAATGTCATTAATTTGACAATAATCGTCTAACGAGGGTTTCCATTACCAGATTAAGCATGAAGTAAAATTTCGAGTTTAGAAAAGCCTGAAAATTTGGATTTGCTGGGGCGCGCGAGCGAAGCGAGTCGCGCCCCAGCAAATCCAAATTTTTAGGCTTTTCTAAACTCGAAATGTTACTTCATGCACTACGCGTGTACAGAGAGTTTTATGTAACACCGAACATTTTCATAAAGACAATTTTTCTTTTAAGTATACGTCGTACATTTTCCAATGCTCAATTTATTAAAAGAATTTAATTTGAAGCTTTAAACGAGTGTTTTCCACTCCCAGGCTAAGCATGAAGTAAAATTTCGAGTTTAGAAAAGCCTGAAAATTTGGTTTGGTCGCGTAGCGCGAAGCGGCCAAACCAAATTTTCAGGCTTTTCTAAACTCGAAATTTTACTTCATGCGCCACCGGTACAAAACACTGACATATTACGAAGTTTAAAACACACCGCTAAACTTTACATTGAATCAGTGTTGTGTACCGGTGGCGCATGAAGTAAAATTTCGAGTTTAGAAAAGCCTGAAAATTTGGTTTGGCCGCTCCGCGCTTCGCGCTACGCGACCAAACCAAATTTTCAGGCTTTTCTAAACTCGAAATTTTACTTCATGCTTAACCTGGGAGTGGAAAATAGTTTCAAAGCTTCAAATTAAATTCTTTTAATAAACCGAGCGTCGGAAAATGTACGATGTATGCATATGTATACCTAAAAGAAAAATTCTCGCTATGAAAATGTTCGTTGTTACATAAAACTCTCTGTATATCAGTGAAATCTTCAACTACTTAGAATAAAATAAATTTAGTATGTCAATTATCAGTTGTTCAGATTAGAGGGAAGTGCTATGGTATGATGAACACATCACCATTTTTTTAAAGTTATTTAATATCATTTAATTTATCAAATTCGTGCTTTGAACAGAACAATTTGTCAATTCTTTAATCGTTCTATTTGCATATTTAATATTATTATTTATTTAAAAATTCCCTGACATTTCGCTATAAAGGTCGAATTTTCCTGACTTTTCCCGATGAAAAAAATCCCCTGACTTTCCCGGTTGGTCGCCAGCCTAAAAGTGCATTTTTTTAATAGAGAAACTGCGAAATATTACAGATTTTTAAATTTATAAAAGTTAGTAAATGTACTTAATATTTCAAATCATCAAAATTCTATACAAAATGTAGATAGAAAGCCAGCATAACATGGCAAATGTAGTGTGGATGTTTTGATAGGGTCCCCTAAATCTCAACTTTGACACGATTTTTTAGAAAAACTAGTTGGAATATTTGAACCCCACTTTGAGAATCTTAAAATATGTTTATTTCTAAGCAGAATTGAAACTTTTGAGGTTAATTTAAGAATTTATCATTTTTCTATAATTTACCAAAGAAGATCAAAATCTAACGACTATTCGTATTCATATCATGATTTAATTTTTTAGGCAATCATAGTTTCGAACGAGTGTTTCCACTCCCAGGCTAAGCATAAAGTAATATTTCGAGTTTAGAAAAGCCTGAAATTTTGATTTACCGCGAAGCGGAACGGCCTAATCAAATTTGTATGCTTTCATAAACTCGAAATTATACTTCATGCGCCACTCGTATAAAACACTAAATATATTGTGAAGTTGGAAATATACTGCTTATGTTTAATCAATTTTAACCAAATCTCGCGCAATTAAAATTTGAGCAATTTACAAATAAATTTTACGGTATACTTAACAGAACAAATCTCTTGATATACTTTTCTAAATTTATGTTCATTACCTATAACCTGTCGATCGCCAAATAACTTCGCATGCAAAAGAAGCTTGCGTATTATAAAAGGTTGAACACCCAGGGTCTAAATGAAACCTTTTTCCCGGTGGTCTTTTTGTATAAACAATTGACAAAACTTTGTCCTTTATGGCATGTTCTGGGAAATCGTGACTATTATTTTTTAGCCATTCAATTAATTTTGATTTAGTCCAGGACTTACTTGGCATTTCTTCTGCTAGTCCACTGTGGTAACTTGCATTATCCATAACAATGATTTATTATTCAAAATTCCAATCAATTTCCTCTTAAACCACTTCTCAAAGTTATTCCTATTCATGTTTGAGTGGTAATCTCCTGTTTTAATGTCATTTTTGAACACCAAAAAGGTATAAGGCGCAAAACCATCCATACCTCCGGCATGCAAATTAGTCTATCGCTATTTTTCACCGCTCTTAGAGGAACATGTCGCTAACGTACCATCGTGCCAGCAATTCCGAAATTAGCTTTTACTGAATATTCAATTGAGACCCTCGGAAGCAAAGGGGTGTAAGTGCCAATTTCAAATAAATGAAGTACATTCAAGGGAAACAGTTTTTTTTTTTCTTAATTAGTTAGCAAAGAGATATAGAACTTTTATTGATAGATACTAATATACAGTATATTTTCTATAAATCGACATAACCGCTCTGCTATTTTGTTTGATGGTTTTAATATCATATTTTCAATAAAAAAAACCTCTAGAGTGCTATGATTTTATCTTATTTTTAATTTAAGTTGGCTGCACGCTTTAGGAATTGGCATATAAAACGTCAGACATAATAGTAATTAAGGTACCGAGGGCGTTAGTAAGGAAATAATGCCTGCCGTCGACAGTGTACAGCCCGAGGGCCTCTGGCCCGAGGGTTGTACGTCGGCAAAGGGCATTATTTCCTACTAACGCTCTGTGGTGCCTTCAACGTTTTATGTCCTACCTGTTTATTAATTTAAAACGAGAAATATAATCAGTATTTTATTCCACATGGATCGTAGTATCAGCTGTCACGTTGACACTAAAATATTTGTAATATTTGACGGAGTAAATAGTTTACTTGAAACGTGTAATGGCTACAAGCAATTTACCAGAAGATGTATTGCATCGAGTAAATAAAGCCAGAGAGGCGTTAGTGCCAATAAAATCAAAAGAAGCCTACGAAAAGGAATTTGATAATTTTAAAGAATGGTCCGATATTCACGATATAGCGGAAATTAATGAAATGGTCTTATTGGGATATTTCCAAGAATTATCCGAGAACTTTGCTCCTAATTCGTTGTGGGCCAAGTATTCGATGCTGAAGATGCAAATGATGGCTAAGAAATTGGTAAATATTTCTGAAACATTTTTGGAATTAGAGGCGTTTTTAAAACAAAATTCAAAAAATTATGTACCTAAAAAATCAAAAGTTTTGTCGCGGGAACAGGTAGTGTTATTTTTAAAAACTGCCCCTGTTGATGAATATCTTTTGGATATGGTAATTTTGGTGATAGGCATTTTCGGCGCATGTAGGCGTCATGAATTTCTACAAATGAAACTTGGAAATGTTAAAGATATGGTTTCAAACATTGAAATTACAATTCCTTGTAGTAAAAATGGTCAACCAAGAAGCTTTGTAGTTATACAGGATAATGAAATTAATGCCGTTAGTCTCATAAGAAAGTACATGTTGCTGAGACCCAAGAATTGCAATATAGATAATTTTTTTCTTAATTACCAGAAGAAAAAATGTACACTACAGTCCGTTGGCAAAAATAAATTTGGTAGTATACCAGCAAAAATTGCAAAATATTTAGGTTTGCCAGAAGCGTCTAAATATACTGGGAATTGCTTTAGGCGTACTGCTGCAACGTTACACTCAGATGCTGGAGGCAGCATAGAAAATTTGCAACATTTAGGAGGCTGGAAGAGCAGAAGCATTGCACAAAGCTATGTAGATGCTAATATGCAATCGAAAATCAATAATGCGACATTGATTGCTGGATCATCGAGAGATGAATTTCTTGCACCGACATCGACGATGTCCAATATACAAACTAATAAATCGGTTAATGTTTCAAGTTCAGTTGCCCCTCTTATTTCGGGTTCTTTTACGAATTGTACGTTTAATATTGGCTATGATAAATAGTCATGTAGAATTTTTCGTTTAAATAAATTGAATTTTCATTCTGTCTGACATTTGTCATTTCGAACCATATTACCATGACAACGAAGAAGTAAATAAAATAATTACCGGGAAAAAAAATTATGTCACAGTATTCCATTATAAGTCCAGTAACGTTACAAAAAGGAGGTCTATTAATAGCAAATAATGCAGTGGTAGGACATAATAATTATAATACATAGTTTCAGAGTTGCCAACCTAAAATATTTTTCATGGCACTCTAGAGGTTATTTTAATCGAACATACGATATAACTTGAACTTTAAAACTGTGTTTCTCAATTTTTTTATTAGTTACTTACACCCTTTTGCTATTAAATGAATTAATAAACATTTTAGAGAATGCAAATATTGTTCCCACGTAAATTATTTTTACTAACATTTCAACACCCTCATTCATGAAATTCCAGCATGCATCCAGTTTTATCAATATGCAAATCACCATTGCACACTTCATAAACCGGCGAAATGCGGCAGACGAAATTAAATTTCGCCTTCGTTATTGCGACCACAAAGAACTTAACTGCCGGTTGGCTAATTAACATTCACTCCGCACAAATACGGCGTAATCCATTGGTGACAGGAAATACGCATCGGCTGCTTTGCCATCTTCATTTCGTGTTTAGCTATGCAGTTTACAGTGCGCGTTTTATTCAAGTCACGCGACGATGTCTTCCTTTGTCTGGACACAGGTTTGATTTTCGATGATGTATGAACTTAAAAAAAAGAGGTTTTTGAAGCGTTAAAGAGTTGTTGGTTGAGCGGTGTTGGCTAATTTGACATTTTCGGACGGCGACGAAAAGAAATGCGCTTATAGCAGGAAGGCAATTAAGTTAATTAGCCAAAATGATATTTTGTGCTTGTTGTATTAGGCTAATTTCATCTTCGTATTTTATGAAAATTGTGTAGGTGGGTATTGAAATCAATATTAACATTATTACCATCATGACTAATTACTAATCAATAATACGAGGCGTGATCAATAAGTAAGGTTACACAATGTACACGCTTCATTGCATGCTTTGTAACCTTACTTTTTGATCGCCCCCCTCGTACATTTAATTAGTTACTGTAAACATCTTGAGAATAGTTGCTTTAACTAATTTTTCCTAATCATTTATTATATGACTAGAAACAATTTTCGTTTAAACATTCCGAATAACAGAGCTGAGACGAATCCTCCAAAAAGGATTCGAATTACATATCGAAAGATGATTCAAATTACGAATAATCGAATAAAGGATCTGTAAAAGAAAAATATGAACCAAATCCTGTTTTTCGCAACACGGATACAAATCCTTTAAAAATAAACTTGATTCAACAATTACAGTCAAAATCGTTTAAAAAGACACCGGCTATAATGTGTAGGGTTTTTCAGAAGTAAGTCGTATTTTGAAATACTGATGTTTTTATCATTCATTGAGCAATTTGAAAATTAAAAATGCCTGTATGTGCAGAAAGAAATGGTATTTATTAAAATTATTACATTTATCATAAATGTTGTATGTGGCCGCCATTTTCTTCTTGATCAAGAAGTAACCTTTCTTCAATACTATAAACCTAGATGTTCTATATTCGTTTTCTTTTGCTAAATGTTGCGTTTCTTGTAAAACTTCAGCAACTGCAACATCTGTTGCCACAGGGGGTCTTCCTGATTTCTTTTTTTATCAATAACAGAACCACTTCCTTCAAATTTTGTTACCAGCTTTTGAAAGGCTCTAAAAGTGCATAAGCCAGCTCTTAGACCGTTACGGGTACGAAACCGTCGAAAGCCTGCCAAGAAACTCCGTTCACATTCGTAATATCATTGGACAAGTCCAATACGAATTTGCAGAGGGAAAATCATTTCGTTTCACAAAATAAATGTTGTTCTAATCTGAAAAACCTATGATGACACTTGCATACAATGTTATTTTACATGCACCTGCTTTTAAACAAATTTGTTGCATTGACGACTAAAAGGTGAAAATAACAAATCCCGCTTTCCTTGTGACCTAATACTGCCCTTATTTTCAAAAATGCATAAAAATCTGCCACGATACAAGTAGTGTAAAATACTATGTACTTACTTTTGAAAAACCCTATACAATCGGATATAACGTATACAAGGTTCGGCAAAAGTCCCGGGACAGCAGGGCGCCCGTATTTCAATAGAATGTATGGGGATTTTGGTTATTTGAAAAGATAGAAAGTCGGTTAAATTGGGGCAAAGTTGCGTATTTTAGGGCCCAATAATAATCTAGAAACAAATTTAAAATATCTTATTTCGTTTTTGAGATATTGTTAAAAACGGATTTTTTTAAATTTCGTTTTTATTTTTTTACTCAAAAATCATTAAATTCAGACATTTACAACTTTAACATTATAGAGGCAATTTTTAACGAGAAATCTGCTAACATATTTTATTTTAAGTTAACTACAACATTTACCAAGGGATCATAGCCAAATTTTGTTTTCCTTATGGGCGCCATTTTGGATTTTCAAATTTTTTGGAAGAATATTTTTTTCTAAATTCATGGATGTATTATACTTATAATTTATTGTACATTTTATGTGTAAAATTTTAATCTTTTGTGTTTTGTAAAGAGTGCCTTGAAAACAGTTGAGTAACTCACTCATTTGACAACTCCTAGGACCCATAATTGTTCTTAAAATACATCACCAGTTGGGATGAATTTTAAACTAACGAGTATCTTCCACTCCCAGACTAAGCATGAAGTAAAATTTCGAGTTTAGAAAAGAACCGTGTTCACGGGGCTTTTCTAAATTCGAAATTTTACTTCATGCGCCACGCATATAAACCACTGATTTACAGTAAAGTTAAAAATATACATATAACGCTTAAATGTGATGTTGATCAATATTTATTAAGATGTAGCGAAAAATGCAAGAATTCCTTTTTTTCTGAATAGTTTTGGAATAATAATAATAAAACTAGAATAAATTTAGTTTGTGCAACTTTTCCATACTGTTGATATTTAGGTCATCATATCTTTAACGGGGAAAGTGATAGACACATCACCATTATTTTAATTTATGTTTGAGTAATTGATACCTATTATTATTATTACAAAAGATTGACAGTTGTTAAATAATTTTGACTGCCAACAATGATTGACTGCTGTCAAGATTTTATTGATTAATAGATATGACGTCATTGTTTTCAAGGCACTCTTTGCACAAACAAAAATATTATAATTTTAAATATCAAATCTAAAATAAATTATGAGTGTGACACATCACTGAGTTCAGAAAAAAATATTCTTCCAAAAAATATGAAAATCCAAAATGGCGCCCATAAGAAAAACAAAATTTGGCTATGATCCCTAGGTAAATGTTGTAGTTAACTTAAAATAAAATATGTTAGCAGATTTCTCGTTAAAAATCGCCTCTATAATGTTAAAGTTGTAAATGTCTGAATTTAATGGTTTTTGAGTAAAAAAATAAAAACGAAATTTAAAAAATCTTTATTAAAAAGTGTCTGTATACTGTCAAAGCTCTAAATATGAAGATTCAGTAGTTTAAGAATAAAAAATAAAAATGAATTTTCATAAAACCAGTTTTTTTGATATCTCGAAAACAAAAAAGATATTTCAAAATTGTTTTCAGATTATTGTAAGGCGCTAAAATACGCAACTTTGCCCTAATATAACTGACTCTCTATCTCTTCTAATAACTGAGATCCCCATACATTCTGTCGAAATACGGACACCCTGTATTTTTTTTTAATTTGCATACTTATACAGTATCATAAAAACTACATTATGAAATGGTTTAGAACTTCCCCAACTTATGAGAGTGTCATGTAGGGGAACGACCCCACTTTTTTAAATTTATTTGACAATATTACATCTTCTTCCGTGGATAATATCGTATGTTCAATAATAAAAAAAATCTAGAGTGCTATGATTATATCTTTTTTTTTTAATTATCTTGACTACACGCTTTAGGAATTGTCATATAAAACGTCAGACTTAATAATTATAATGTATAATTTCAGAGTTGCCAACCTATAATATTTTCCATAGCACTCTAGAGGTTTTATTTTATTGAACATACGATAAAATATGTTCTTTGTGTATACAAAATTTAAAAGTGCGTTTCTTTTCATTCATATTTTACTTCTTAATATTTTCTACCTTCAATTTTTAAGAGGTCTGAATATCATTACAAACATCTCACCTTATATGACGATTTTGTTTAAAACAATATTACTATTCCGAACAAGGCAAAGTTCGATTGGCGCAGCCCGAGACTCGCGGAATTCAGAAAACTATTTGCATTTTTGCCACAATGCAAGGCCATTGTCGTCGAGTTGGCCTTATTTGGCGACCACTTTTTACGCGCGCAAACAACGACAGATATCGATTTATAAAACACGGTTTCATAAAAAGTGAATATAAAATTACTCAACAGATGGGAGTTTTGAAATTGTTGCCCAAGGTTGTTTTTTTAGTGTGTAGAACAATTATGTTTAAATAAGATAATTATTCCGATGCCAACCTGATTGAGAAATACAGTAATTGTTCTGTACATTTTCGAAAATACGCTGGAATTGTGAAATTATTTGAGATATTTGAATTTTTAATACCACTTCCAAACAATTGCCACATAACAGAGCTGGGCAGAATTCGAATCATTGAGGATTCGAATCCTATAAGAGGATTCAATAGAGGTATTCGAATACTTAAGTGATCCGTGATCCGGATTCGGTACATTTTTCTTTTAAAGGATTCGTATTCGAATCCAGAGGTAGGTGATTCGAATCCTTATAAAAGAATTCGAATCCTCATAAAGGATTCAAATCCTCCCAAATAATTCGAATCATCGCTATTAAGGCTAGGATTGGAATCCGATTAATTCAAATAGTCGAACATTCTAATATGAAAATTTGAATCACAAAATTATTCATATTTAAATATGTTTTTAAACGAATAAATCGAAAATTTTAATATTGAAAATTTTCGAATAATTCAATGTTTGTGAATGCATATTATTTGCAACCATTAACATTTTTAATATCGCCGTCAGTTTTTACTAACAAAAATGTTCAAAACCTGATTATTTACAGACTAAATATCTGATTAATTAATTATTTTAGTAAATAATGATATATGAGTTTTTGAACTTTAGGATAAATCAGTATTTTATACGCGTGGCGCATGAAGTAAAATTTCGAGTTTAGAAAAGCCCCGTGAAAATTTGTCTCGGGTCGCTGCGCGACCCTCGACAAATTTTCTACGCGGGGCTTTTCTAAACTCGAAATTTTACTTCATGCTTAGTCTGGGAGTGGAAGACACTCGTTAGTTTAAAATACATCACATCATAGTGAAAAGTATCAATATTGAAAATATCGGTAATTTTCGATACCAGATATTTTAGATGTAATATTTAAAATTATTTATTGCTGTAAATTATTTTTTTAAGGCCATCTAAGATTGATAATACTGCCGAAAAATAGTTATATTCTATTGTAAAAACATGTAGATGATTTTATTTAGAGTAATATGTTCCCGCAAAGTTGAAAACAAAAAAGTGTTCCAGCTATCCTGGGACAATCTGTATGTGTTATTTATTTATTTTGATTATTTAAATAAAATAAAATAAAATAAAATCTTTATTGACGGATAAATCATTTTACAGAACAGAAATTATTTAACAAAATAGTAATTCAAAATATTAAAGAGAAAAATACTAACAAAAAAAGTACCGTAGTATAAAAATAAACTTAATTGTAAAGAAACGATTGAACGCATATTATATAAAACAATGTATTATAAAGAATAGACATTAATGACAGCATTGCAGACGTTTAACAATTCTCCCAAACTCGGGCAATGTGTTGTAAAAAATGTCTAACTCATTATTGACTAACAAGGAATTTGCTGTACGCATAAGTCGAGTAATCGGAGTATAAAATCCGTAATTCGTATTATGGAACGGAATGCGAAAAAGAGGTGGGTTCCGACTTACGCGATTATCGATTTTAACAGAAAAACACACGCGGGAGAGGAGAATTGGGCATTGGATGACACCGTTCAGTAGCTTATGAAGTAATGACATGTCGGCAAAGTCTCGCCTACAACATAATTTTTCAATATTAAACTCATCGTAAAGATTTTCATTATTAAGCCCTACTTTAAATGACAGGTGTTTAATAAATTTGCTTTGAACATTTTCAATGCGTTTAATATAAGTTGTTTGGTACGGACTCCATATACACGAAGCGTATTCGAGATGCGAACGAACGTACGCGAAGTATACAATTTTAAATGATGAAACTGACAGATCCCTAGACATACGTTTTATATAACCTAGCATTTTAGTCGCGCGATTACATATGAAATTAATATGATGGTCAAAACTGAAATTAGAGGTAAACCAAACACCGAGATCTTTCATTATATTTACTTTTAAAACAGTTTTGCCATTAATGTTGTAATTATAGTTACAAGTAAATTTCTTACGTGAAAAAGTAATATATTTACATTTATCAGTATTAAAACTGAGACCGTTTAAAAGGCACCAGTCAGCTAAGGAGGAAAGATCATTTTGAAGTAAAAGACAATCATCCATATCGCGTACTTCTCTAAACAACTTTAGATCATCGGCAAATAGCAAAAAATGTGAGTTTTTAATTGACAATGCGATGTCATTTATAAAGATAAGGAATAATAAAGGCCCACAGTGTGACCCCTGAGGTACCCCAGAAGGAACACAGAAGGCATCAGACAGATGATTTTTAATTTTTACACATTGTGAACGACCTTCTAAAAAGCTTTGAAACCACGAGATGACTGATTGGTTGAATCTCAATGCAATCAATTTTGATATTAAAATATCGTGTGATACTTTATCAAAGGCTTTAGAAATGTCTAAATATACCGTGTCAACTGAGCACCTATTTTCAATAGAGTTGGTAATAAGATCTTGAAAACACAATAAATTGGAAGTGGTAGATCTGCCTACACGAAAACCGTGTTGTTCATCAATTATTACCTGTCTTGTCATCCATTTCAGTTTAATAGATATGAGTTTGTCGAATAGCTTCGGTATACACGATTGTTTGGTAATAGCTCTATAATTGCAAATATCATCTCTACTACCAGATTTGAAAATAGGTGTTACGTAGCTTCTTTTCCATAGATCAGGAAAAGTACTTTTATTTAAGGAATAATCGAAGATTAAGAAAAGCGGTTGTGTTAGTGTATAGATACAATTTTTTAGAAAAATAGACGGAATACCATCAGGCCCAGCGTTACAATTCGCTTCAATTGATTCAATGCCTTTAAAAATTTCACCTTTGGTGAGATTCCAATGGGCATCAATCACCTCCTTGTCAAAATGTTGAACAGGTATGTTTGGCGTTTCATCATAATTGTATACAGAGGAAAAAAATTTAGCAAAAAGATTCACACAATCCGAGCCATCACTGCAAGTTTCATTATTGTAATGCATTTCCCGCGGGTAACAGGAGTCACGATTTGTGGCCCTTACAAAATTCCAGAATTGCTTCGGGTTGTGAGAAATATTGGAATTGACCGATTCGATGAATGTATTGTATAAATTAGTTTTTAGTCGATCACACGCATTTCGTAGTTGTTTGAATTTACAGTAGTTGTCAGATGTTTGATTGCATCTAAATGTTTTATGGGCATTTTTTTTATCATTAATGAGCCTAATCAGATCTTTAGTAAACCAAGGTGGATATGATGATTGTCTTATACGTTTGATTGGGGTGAAAGCAGAAATTACATCAGAAACAATCTTATAAAAACACTCCATCATAACATTAATATCATCCCCATTCAAAGTGCTCTCCCAATCAACCGAAGCTAGGTGGTGGTTTATAGCAATATAATTAGCTCTAGAGAAGTCGTAAATATATTCATCGAATAAAAGGGGTTTTGTTAATTCACTGAAATGAGAACTTATGCAGTATGGAATATGATGCTGGCTTATGGGAAGAATTAAATCAATCGCTTTAGACACAGAGAATTCTGGTCTAGAAAAAACTAAATCCAAATACACATTATTCTCATTAGGAATTGAGCACAGTTGGAGGAGATTATGATAACCAAAGCGTGAAATAATTATATTTGCTGGTACTGGATTAGTACTGTTATGCAACAGTCCTAAATCATCGTTAGTCCAACGCGCTAAAGGTATATTATAGTCACCGCAAATAAGAAGTTTAGATTCGCTATAATGACTCGCGACGATATCAACTGAATCACAGTGAAATTCGTACTTTTCAAAGGACGAATTCGGCGGAATATATACAGCACCCACAACAAACTTATGCGCCCCGAAAACAACATTAACAAATATTTGTTCAACGCAATTATTAACTAAATCAAATCGTTCGCTTACAAGGTTATTGTGAACAGCAATTAACACTCCTCCACCGCGTCTTTTAATACTGGTACTAGGACTGCGGTTTTCCCTATAAACGATATAATTATTCCATTTTAATTCACAACTAAGTATTTCGTCATCTAGCCAAGTCTCAACAATAACAATTACATCATAAGAACTGGTATTTACATTTAACATTAAATCGTGCATTTTCGTACGTAGACCTCCAGCGTTCTGGAAAAACAAATTCAGTTTTTTCTTTTGGTTACCACCTTAGGCGCTACTTTGATGACTTTAGGAATTCCAGATATATATTTAATTGATAAATTCTCTTCGCCGTTATTCTTTCTTTCTAGCAGTTCCTTTTTAGCATTTTGAAGTTCATCCCTCTGGATTTTAGTCCTATCGACCCCAAATTGAATAATATTATCTCTTAACTTGTTCGTTTTAGTTATTATATTTCTGACAGATTGGCTGTTGTCCAAAATCAGTTTGATGGGCCTACATTTGGATTTAGATGTCTTCGATCCAACACGGAAACTTTTAACAGGTTGGATATCAATATCTAAAGGTGAAAGGACTGATTTTATTAGAACTAGTTCCTCACTCTGTCTATCTGTAGGTGATGACGAATTGGATTCCACAACATTATAAACCATAATATTGTTTTTACGTTTGTTGCGGTCTTCCAATTCATTATAAATACTAAAATCGTTTAAAGTTTCTCCAGAAATTGGAATTTGTATGTCAGTAGGTAATGAATTTTTATGTGAATTTTCAATGCTGTTAATGACAGTGAAGCCTGTGACTCCTCTAGAGATTTAAGTTTCGCATTAAATTCATCTTTGAAATCTCCGATGGCATTTTGAATTTCCGATTTCAATAAGGGTAGAAATTCCTCTCTAAACACGGTACGAATAGAATCGATTAAGCGATCGTTGAAGTCTGCGTTGAATGGAACGGGGGGGACTGCTGATTGTGCGCCAAGAGATGTGCGCATCGCAATGTGATGCGGCGGGCTAGTGCGCTCAGGCAGAGCGCACTTACTGCATTTCCATTTTGACTCATTACTGTTTATTGACGATTCAATGTAATGTGCTACATCTTCTAGGGATAATTCCACTAGACAATCAACGTGAAATCGTATTTTACAGCCACCACATTTTAATACTTTGCTGCGAGGCGCTATATTATAATTACATCGACCACAGGCGCGAGACATAATTGTTTAAATTGTAGAAAACAGTATAAATATAATATAAAAATAAGAAAAATATATGTATGTAAAAAAATGGATAAATTAATTTATAAATTGAATTAATGAATGAATAGATAAGAATAACAGGGACACAACACCCAGGGGGCGATCAGGGTGATTAACTGACACTAAGACAGGTAGCCCACGGAATAGGAAAACAGAATGAGTACAAAGGTTAATGCGAGTGAGTTGACCTCCACAAAAAATCAACAGATATCTGATTCACTCGCGCTTGAAGCAAAAAACCAAACATTTTAATTTAATATGAATATGGAAATTTCCTGTGCTGTGGATTAACAATTATTCGCTTTTTTAATAAGGATATTATTGTCCGATCGACATGAATTTATAACAGCAAGTATGCAATACGATAATCAGTTAGCTCACCGAAAATGAAGAATTAAAATTAAGTTTATCCAGCTAAAAACACACTTTAATTAAGAGCACTGTCACCGTGCAATTTCTCTCTTTGAAGAGAGTACCCTTAGTTACTATACTTTTTTGTCACGTGTAAGATATTTATATCGAAACATTATTAAAGTAACAAAATTGATCTCTTTGGGTATACTATTAAGTAGCGATTCTTTTTAAGTAATTTTAATTATAGAATGAACTTATATTTTTAATTATTTTCAATTTGTAAAGAGATTTTTTTCCTTAAATAAATAACCAACATATTTTAAATGTTTCTACAATTCTTCTTTTTTTGTAATAAACAATTAAAGTCGAGTTCATTTCAATCCGTCCACTTGTAAAAGATGAGTATTTGATCATTTCGTAACCGTCATAAAACTAGTCTTGGCAATATTATCAATCTTAGATGGCATTTAAAAAATAATTTACAGCAATAAATAATTGTAAATATTAAATCTAACATATCTGGTAACGAAAATTACCGATATTTTCAATATTGTTACTTTCCACTATGATGTGATGAATTTTAAACTAACGAGTGTCTTCCACTCCCAGACTAAGCATGAAGCAAAATTTCGAGATTAGAAAAGCCCCGCGTAGAAAATTTGTCGAGGGTCGCGCAGCGACCCGAGACAAATTTTCACGGGGCATTTCTAAACTCGAAATTTTACTTCATGCGCCACGCGTATAAAAGACTGATTTAAAGTGAAGTTAAAAGTACTGAAAACAACCTAACCCAAAGCAACTTCGATTTTTTCCTAAATTGTTTTTATTGTTCATACCCACGCTGCAAACCTTTAGATATTCGTTGGTTTTTTGTGAAAAAAAAAACATGAATTCCCTGTAGTCCTTCGGCCACCGAATACTACAATTGGCCCTTCGAGCCGTTGTAAAACGGTATTTTGAGTAATAAACTTAGTAATCTAGAGTGATCCTACAATTTGAAACTTTTAAGAATGAGTGTTGTCCACTCCCAGACTAAGCATGAAGTAAAATTTCGAGAGTAAAAAAAAAAACATGAATTCCCTGTAGTCCTTCGGCCACCGAAGACTACAATTGGTCCTTCGAGCCGTTGTAAAACGGTATTTTGAGTAATAAAATTAGTAATCTAGAGTGATCCTACAACTTGAAACTTTTAAGAATGAGTGTTGTCCACTCCCAGACTAAGCATGAAGTAAAATTTCGAGTTTAGAAAAGCCCCGCGTAGAAAATTTGTCGAGGGTCGCGCAGCGACCCGAGACAAATTTTCACGGGGCTTTTCTAAACTCGAAATTTTACTTCATGCGCCACGCGTATAAAACACTGATTTAAAGTGAAGTTAAAAGTACTGAAAACAACCTAACCCAAAGCAACTTCGATTTTTTTCTAAATAGTTTTTTTTTGTTCATATCCACGCTGTAAACCTTCAGATATTCGTTGTTTTTTTGTAAAAAAACATGAATTCCATGTAGTCCTTCGGCCACCGAAGACTACAATTGGTCCTTCGAGCCACTGTAAAACGGTATTTTGAGTAATAAACTTAGTAATCTAGAGTGATCCTACAATTTGAAACTTTTAAGAATGAGTGTTGTCCACTCCCAGACTAAGCATGAAGTAAAATTTCGAGTTTAGAAAAGCCCCGCGTAAAAAATTTGTCGAGGGTCGCGCAGCGACCCGAGACAAATTTTCACGGGGCTTTTCTAAACTCGAAATTTTACTTCATGCGCCACGCGTATAAAACACTGATTTATCCTGAAGTTCAATAACTCATATATCATCATTTACTAAAATAATGATTAATCAGATAATTAGTCTGTAAATAATTAGGTTTTAAACATTTTTGTTAATAAAACTGAAGGCGATATTAAAAATGTTAATGGTTGCAAATAATAGATTCAAATTTATTTTTAAAGGATTTGTACCCGTGATTCAAAAGAGGATTCGAATCTTTGATTCAAATCATATTTTTCTTTTAAGAATCCTATATTCGAGTATTCGTGATTCGAATCATATTAGGTGATTCGGATTCGTAATTCGAATCCTGTTTTTCTGGATTCATCCCAGCTCTGCCACATAATAAACGTGAAATAAATAAAAACACACTTCACCACTTTAAACAATTGCTACATAATAAACATAAAATAAATTAAAACTATAATCAAAAAATTGATTTAGACAAATCTTAATAAGCGTTTATTTTGGTGTAATCCAAGTGTGCTATTTACCAACATGTAAATGCATTGAATCGATTTTATGTTCGGACGTACCCTTACTCGTATTGTGCGTGCACATGGGGTGCTTTTTTTCTGTTTTCACCCCTCTGCATGGGTTTGTAGGGCCTCGTAATTTCAAAGGGAACAGGAAAAGACGACAACCAATGTTCCCCTGAATCAATTGACGTATTGAAACCGAAGCCTCCCACAATCAATATTAGTCACCACTCGCCAGTTATTATGAGAATTAAAGTAGGCATTGAGATATATACGCATGTAGATTTGTAATTGAATCGGACGGAGCGTGGGATTATGGCAAAAAAATTACCGAATTTATTGCGGCCTTCGGTGCTTTGAGTGTGTTTAAATGGACGCTATTCAAGCATTGTTGTGAACTCTATACTGCGAATGATTGATCGTCTAACGAGGGTTTCCACTCCCAGATGAAGCATGAAGTAAAATTTCGAGTTTATAAAAGCCCCGTGAAAATATTCTGGGCTTTTTTAAACTCGAAATTTTACTTCATGCGCCACGCGTATAAAACACTAATATATTGTGAAAATAATGTATATTTAAACTTCACTTGAAATCTGTGTTTTATACGCGTGGCGCATGAAGTAAAATTTCGAGTTTAGAAAAGCCCAGAAAATTAGTCTCATACTAGCTGCGCGACCCTCGACTAATTTTCATGGGGCTTTTCTAAACTCGAAATTTTACTTCATGCTTAGTCTGGGAGTGGATAACACTCGTTTAAAGCTTCAAATTGAACTTATAATAATAATAATATCTTTATTTACGGTTCACCATTCTACAATAATAATATAAAATATGGTTTATAAAAATAAATTATGAAATAAATACAATAAAATAGACATAAACGCATTCACAAGCGAAACAATACTACATGTAAAAAATCAGGGAAAGTGAGAATAGTCACAATAACACATTAAAATAATACAATTTTAGAGTATCGTCAATATATTAATTTCTTGAATTAATTTCTCATCTGGCACTTGGTGAAACATATTACACTATGTGAAGTTAATTAAAGAAAAGGCACTTGGTATTGTTTCACAATTAAATCTTTATTCCGACTAGTTTCGGTTTGTTAGACCATTTTCAAAGGAATGTACAGAAAAAATTATTTCCTAAGTATATATATAATATTTTTGTTTCAGGTAATAAGAGAAGTCAGAATTGGGGAATGCCAAATCTCCTCGTTGTCGTTTACGATATTTTTCCCCATTTTTATGGCCCTGTTAATCTCCAGGCCCTCTTTGAGGTTTAGTGCGTATCCCTTATTACCTGAATGCAAAATCTTAAAATTATACGGATTAAAGAAGTGATTGAATGCGATGCAATGTTTGGAAAAGCCAGTTGTTGGTTTATTATCTAAAACAGATTTTTTATGTTCTTTCATTCTGATTTCTGATTTCGAAAGATCTGCCGGTTTGTCCAATATAAATTGCATCACATTCATCACACTGTATTTCATAAATTCCACATTTCTTTGAATTATCAGTTTTCGATGTATTGTTTATTAATAGTTTGCCTAAATTTAAAGGGTTTGAACATATAATATTAAAGTCTTTTCCCCTACAATGACTGACTATATTGCATTCAGGTAATAAGGGATACGCACTAAACCTCAAAGAGGGCCTGGAGATTAACAGGGCTATAAAAATGGGGAAAAATATCGCAAACGACAACGAGGAGATTTGGAATTCCCCAATTCTGACTTCTCTTACCAATTGAAAAAACAGAATTTGCGAAACATCTTGCAACTTCGCGTCTGCTTCATAATTCCAATGTTGTAGATGTGGATTTATTTAATGTCACTTTAGGATAGCTTACTACGGAGCTATCCTAAAGTGACATTAGATAAATCCACATCTACAACATTGGAATTATGAAGCAGACGCGAAGTTGCAAAATGTTTCGCATATTCTGTTTTTTTAATTGGTATAAAAAAATTGTAATTGCTTCTAAGAGACCTAGATGGTACATGAATATTAATGTTGTTTAATAAGAATGGTGAATTAATATGACCATTTAATAGTTTATACACAAACATTATACCATTATTAAAACGTCTTTGTTCCAATGTATGTAAACGGAATTTACTTAATAAATTAAGGTAGTCATCGCCCAAACCAAATTTAAATGTACTAAATTTAACAAATTTACGCTGAACCCTTTCAATCGCATTAATTTTAGTGGCAGTATGGGGGCACCAAAACAATGAGCAATACTCCAAATGGGGACGAACCAATGCCACATACAGTTTAAAGTGTGCATAGGGATTCTGAAACTCAGCGCAATTTCTTTTCACAAATCAAAGCATTTGAAACGCTTTTGATGTTATAGTGCTAATATGAGTAGAGAAGCTCCAATTACTGGTGAGGATCACACCTAGGTCTTTAACTGAGTCTAAAGGAGTGAGGTGCCTATTGTTAATTAAATAATCGTGAGATATATGTGACCTGTTTTTATAGAATGAGATCACATTACATTTATCTAAATTTAATTGCATTTTATTTAATGCACACCAATTATTAAATCTATTCAAGTCATCTTGAAATGGTTTAGATGTATTGTTTTTCTCTACACTATAAGAAATTTTCATATCGTCGGCAAATAAAAGACACTGTGCATATTGGAAACATGCGGTGACATCGTTTATAAAGATATTGAAGAGAAGCGGACCTAGGTGTGAACCTTGGGGGACACCAGAAGATACAGATATAGATGTTGAAACGAACAAGCCTACGCGAACTCTTTGTGATCTGTCGCTAAGATATGATTTTATCCAGTTAAAAAGTGATCCGTGTATACCTAGTTTGAGTAATTTTGTTAATAAAATGCCATGGTCGACTGTATCAAACGCCTTGGCAAAGTCGGTATATACTAAGTCAACTTGGTGGCCCTTTTCCAAGGCGTCTGTAATGTAAGTCCTGTACACAAGAAGGTTCGTAGTTGTAGAGAGCCCTCGTCTGAAACCGTGCTGCTCCTCTACGATAAGTGGGTCTACGATTGGCGATATTTGTAGTGTCACTAACTTCAAATATTTTTGGTATGTGCGATATAATCGAAATCGGCCTGTAGTTTTTTACTGAATTTTTAGACCCACTTTTATGGATAGGCGTAATAAGTGAGTCTTTCCAGAAAGAAGGAAATACGCCAGCTTCTAATGAGTTATTAATAATAAGCCACAGAGGTTGACTGAAAGAAAATGAACAATGTTTCAGAAATACTGCAGGCAAACCATCTGAGCCCATAGAGTAGTTTTCTTTTAGTTTCGAAAGTTCCTCCATAATAGATAATATATATATAGCTGTTATTGAGTGCAAGTTTAAGTGTGAGTTACTATTAACAGTACTGGTAAAATTAGTAGAGCTTTTGTACACCGATCCAAAATAGGAAGCAAACAAATTCACAATTTTATTCTGATCATTAGTAATTGATCCACTGTGTTCAAATGAGTTGATTTCACATATTTCCAGAATAGGTTTGTGTTACTGGCAATCTCACATTCCAGCGATTGTAAATACTCTTGATGGCATAATTTAGTAAGCATTTTACATTCGGTCCTTACCTGTTTAAAAGCGTTGTAGGCCGATTCCAACTTAGATATTTTAAATTGAGAATGAAGTCGTTTTTTATAAATATCTTATTTATGAGATCCGTGCTAAACCATTTAGGAAAGCGAAAGCTTGACGAATTTTTTATCGGTACTACTGGGACGCATATATTAATTGCGTTGTAAAGACAATTATAGAAAGTTTGTACTTGGTCATCTATGTTTTTATTTTTAAGTAAGCTATCCCAGTGTATGTTAATAACGAAATCATTTAAACATGCATAGTCAGATTTAGCTAATCATATTTTATATTGGATTCCCAGATAGATTGGGCAGTGCAGTCAACCTTATAGTTAACAATTAATTCCACAGCGGGATGATAAGGGTCATAATCAGGTCACGAGATAGTATATTCTTCAATAGAAGCTGTCTGTAAAAAGAAAAGATCGAGCAGCACAGAGTTGTCATTAGTAATATTACTTATTTGGAAGAAATTGATAAAACCAAATGGGTCTGCGATTGATGTCGCAGCATCATTAGTAGAATCTGTATAGACACCATGATCACCTATTGACCAAATGACGTTGGGGAGATTGTAATCGTCTATTATACAGACCTGGTGATCAGGGTAATGGTCTGCAGAGATCTCAACAGACAGACAGTGTTCTTGAAATGTTGAAAGCAACGAGTTAGGTGGAATATATACCGCACCGAGAATTTTTTATTCGTTAATAGTAATCTTTTCCCTGATAACACGCAATTGCGATCACATCGGTATACATTATAATTAAGGAGACCCAATTCAGTGTCAAAAATATCAGGGCATAACCAGGTCTCAGAAAGCACAATGACATCATAAGTAAACAACGATACAGATTCAATTACAGTGGAAAGTTTGGTGCGAAGTTCGCGACCATTTTGGTAGAATATTTTTGTTGTAGAATTAATGTGGGATTTTTGGGAACCATCTCTAATGGCAGAGTCTTTTCTAAAAAATTATTGCTGTTTTTGTTGTATTGAACAGTGTTTTTATCCAAATTTTCACCCAAATTTTGTGAGATATTCGTACGATGTTTATTATTTCTGAATTTACGTTGCCGATTTTTAAATTCACGAATAATTACATTCTTAGGCCATTTATCCTCCCGTAGAAGTTGGTTCAAATCTAACATAAACAAGACACTTAAACTTTGTTTGAATAACTGAGGTTTTTTTTATTGTGACTATAGTTTCGACAACTCTTCTCTCTACTCTCTACTCTCAGTAATCCATTTCGCCGAAAAGGGTCGTAAGATGGTCCTCCTGGAGTCTCTGGAAATACACAGCGCGCGCTAATCTGGAAATTCCCGTAATAAACGACCAGCTTGACCTAATATACACCCCCATTTTTAAAGCCATTTTGTAACCGTAATTTCTGTATATATACCTGCTAAATTGTTATTATTAAATTACTTGTAGTCTAGTAATTTAAAAATAACAATTTAGCAGGTATATATACAGAAATTACGGTTACAAAATGGCTTTAAAAATGGGGGTGTATATTAGGTCAAGCTGGTCGTTTATTACGGGAATTTCCAGATTAGCGCGCGCTGTGTATTTCCAGAGACTCCAGGAGGACCATCTTACGACCCTTTTCGGCGAAATGGATTACTGAGAGTACATCCTCGTCAAACGTATGATTGTTTTCAATCATATGTCTCGCGAATGACGACTTATCGATCAAGTTAAGCCGAAAAGAGCGAAGATGTTCCTTAAGTCTGATGTTAAAATTACGACCAGATTGGCCAATATACACTCCTTTACAATCACTACAAGTCAGTTTATATATCCCTGATTTATGAGTATTAGGTATTTTTGTTTTCGGATTAAAAATGCTGTATCTAATTTTTGTGAACGGTTTGAAGGCTATTAAAATGTTGTGTTTCGATAAAATATTTTTGATTTTTAATGAAGTACCACCAAAGTATGTAAGGGATCTGTATATTTGCACTTTTTTAGAAATGTCTTTGCCTGCATATATATACTTATTTACTTCTTTTAATCTATATTTATTAATTAATGAATCTATTAATGATGAAGTATATCCGTTTGAGACTGCTATGTTTTGAATTGTATCTATTTCTTTGTTAAATGATGTTTCTGATAGTGGTATGTTGAAAGCTCGGTATATCATTGAATTGAAAGCGGATAATTTATGTGCTCGTGTGTGATTAGAGGAATTAGGGATTACGCGGTCAGTAAATGTAGGTTTTCTGTAAATTTCAAATGTTAGTGATTGGTTGGATTTAGTTATTGAGACGTCTAAATATTTAATATTGTTGTTAATTTCTGTCTCTAATATGAATTTTATGTTCGGGTGTACTGTGTTAATAAATTCTAGAAATTGGGATAGTTGCCTATCTAAACCTACTAAGGAAGCTAAAATATCATCGACGTATCTATACCACATTTTTATGTGTTTTTTTGCCTAACGGGGACTCTAATATAATATTAGTTAAATTACACATGAAAATTTCGGCAAGCAATGGACTCATAGGCGAGCCCATTGCAAGACCTTCTGTCTGTTTGTAGATTTTATTTTCAAATGAAAAATAATTATTGTTCAAAATAGTTTCAAGTGTATTTAAAAATTCGGTTTTTACTGAAATGATTTCGACAGTTTTGATATATTACGTTAAAAATGACACTCAACTTAGAATTTACGTTTATCAATAACCGGACACATACCAATAGTGACATGCCATTTGTTTGCTGGTACTATACAAAGAAATGTTAAAATTATCACATTAGAACTAAATATGGGTCGTTCGTGAATAATTCGTTCGAAAAGAACGATTCTGTATGGTGATCTAAATGAACTGGTTCCGTATTTCAAGAAGAATTGATTCGTTAATGATTCATTTACTCGAGACGACTGACCGAACGATTTTGGCCTAGCGGAATCGTATTCCCGATTCGGATTTATACATGCGGTCTAAATCCGCCCGAATCCGCGCGAAATTTCAACTCTGCTTTGTAAATTGGTGGTGTGAGTTGGCGAAAATTCGGTAGCACGTTCTCTATGACCGAAATGGCGAAATATATAGAACGTTCTGTTGAGGGTGCGCATTTAGCCCGCTGTTTTCACGCGCGCTAAATGCGCTATCATCAATTATCCTCCTCGCACACACTGTTACATTCTCTCCTTATTTTTTTTTTGCTTACTAAGGATATTGTCAGGGTTGCCAAATCAGTGATTTTGTCAAATATGGTGTTTTCCACTTTCGGGTTCAGACAAATTGTTTGTGATTCAGACGTGGCTAAATTCTGGTGTTTGTTGGAAGTTTTCAGTAACAATCTAGTGATTTACCGTCATCAGAAAATGATTAAAGTGAAAACAGTTGAACGTGGCAAAATACTGTCAAAACTATTAAAAAACGATATTGTCGGTTGTTTTCAGCATTCTAATTGTCTTTATTTTTGCAGACGATCTTAAGTTATACACTCTTATTAAGGATACATGTTCAAATAATAATTTGCAACATGATTTGAATTCCCTCAGTAGTTGGTGCATTTTAAATTGCTTAAAGTTGAATGTTTCTAAATGTTTTGTTCTTTCTTATTCTAAAAAGAAAATTAAAACGCAGAGAAATTATTTCCTGTCGAACACGCAATTGAATCGTACACACTCAATAACAGATCTTGGTGTAACCTTCAATAACTTCAATGGAATTTTAACAACCACATTAATATAATAACATCTAAAGCATCTCAGGTGTTGGGGTTTGTAAAAAGGCAATGCAGACATTTTAATAACATAAATACTTATGTCAAACTTTATGTTTCCCTAGTTCGGTCCCACCTTGAGTACTGTTCATTGATATGGTCACCCAGTACACAATTTGGAAAACATCAAATAGAACGCGTACAGCAGAAGTTTCTAAGGTTCATTGCATTTAAGTTGTATCCCGGTATGTCGTACACTGAAATATGATTAAATATCAGTTTGCAAACGCTTGAGCAACGTCGGTTTAATACGGACATAATTTTTGTATATAAACTAATGAATGGTTTGACGTGCTGCCCAGAACTGTTGAATTTAATTAATATTCATGTTCCAAACCGTCCACTGCGGAATACTACGACATGTTTTGTTCAAATGCACAGAACAAACTATTGCACTCACTTCGGTTTAAGTAGATTATGCGCAAAGTGTAATAAAATTGACTTTGATTTATTTAATGGCAATTTAAAATTTCTTCGATCCTTCTTAACCCTTAGTGAGATTTAAGCTAATTTTAAATTTTATACCTTAACTAATTAAATCATTGTTTTTATTTTTGTGTTTGTGGAAATGGCTACCGTTGATTTGACAAATAATATAAAATAAAGTATTTTGAAAATTCTCAAAGTGATAAAAATGTTTATAAATAAAATAAACTAAAGTTGATATGTTGAAGTGAATTAAAAAGAAAATTGGGACAAAATACGAGTTAACAAAATATGCAGAATCAGTAGACTGTATAGGTGACTATTTGTAAGCCTTAGTTATTAAATTTAAGTTAGTTTTAAGTTTTATACCTTTACTATTGTAATCAATGTTTATAATTATGTATTTCTGTAAATGGCTTCCGTTGATTTGACAAATAAATAAAAATTGGGATATATTCAGTATATCATTAATAAAATTGTTCATGTCCAAATATTCAAACATTTGCAAGAGAATACTTCTTGATCAATCTTGTATGAATCATTTCCAAGGAGTATATTTTAAACTTCATTTGAATTCAGTGATTTGTACGCGTGGCGCATGAAGTAAAATTTCCAGTTTAGAAAAGCCCAAAAAATTTGTCTCGGGTCGCTGCGCGACCCTCGACAAATTTTCACGGGGCTTTTCTAAACTCGAAATTTTACTTCATGCTTAGTCTGGGAGTGGAAAACACTCGTTGGTAAATTTTCGAATTATCATTTATTATCAAAAAATCTTTCTCGGTTTATTGAACAAAAACAAAAAAGCTAAGAGTGTTAAGGTAAAAGTGGATTGTTTTTTCGTTGGCTACAACTTTTGTTTAAAACTTTTTTTGATTGAGACATCGAAAGCCATAGTAGGTGAGTTGTTGATCTCCACTAGATGTTTTAATTACTAGTTCACAAACAAAAGAACTGAGATGAAAAGTAATTAGATAAAAGTTTTTTGTTGTATTTTTTTATTACCTTTTGTTTGAAACTTTTTTTGATTATGTTACTAATAAAGCAGCAATTTGTGAGTGATTATCAAATAAATATCTCCGCTAGGCTTTTTCGTATACTGATCATAAACAAAAGAGTTAAGGTGAAAAGTATTTAGGTAAAAGTTGTGTATTTTTTAATTATCTACAACTTTTGTTTGATTTTTTTTAAACTATAACTTAAGGGGAATATAACAGTGGTCTGAAATTTAATGTTAGGTTTATTTAAAAACTAAACGTCCTAGAAAGTTGAAATTTTGACAGCGTATATTAAGCCCAATTATCTAGTAAAATATCGAAGTATTTTTTTTTTAAACAATTTGCTTTCAGAGGTATGAAAAAAATAATGTTATATTTTTCAAAACTAAAAAATATATTCCCATATCTTACTAGTTTATACTATAAGGAATATAATGTGAACATTTCATAAGGATGCGATAACTCATGCCCGAGTCAGGTTAAAATAAAAATCTTTAAAATAAGACCGTAAAATACCGCCGCCTTGCGGATCTTCTCTTAGTTGAACGCGTTGTACACTCATCTGCACAATTATTGGAGGGGCGAGCAGCATGCGGCCAGCGTTTATCCCGGGGCCGGTGAACGCTGCGCGGCTCCGCGTTTGTTTTTCTTTTCTTTTCTTAATCATAGTTAACAAAAACGGCTCGCGTCGTTAGCATTTATTCTCGTAAAATTAATATTTCGCAATTATAATCGATATTTTATTGTACTAGTGTTTTATTTTTATGCTTTCTGACTACTAATGGAATAAGTATTTTTTTATACTGCATGTTCACTAATAGAGAAAACACGAAATGTTTCACTAATTTAAATAAAGATGTGTAATAAACCTTTAATATGGGCTTCCCTAATTATTTGACAATGTCGGTATTATTAAATTATTTTTAAAGTCTTTTAAGCTGATTAATAAGCCAGAAGCAATCGAATAACAATCAGTCTTGTTCAAATCATTATTTCGTCTTAAATCTTTCGTTGTTAAAGCACTTGTTAAATGCCATTAAACTTCTCGCAATAAAACTATTAAAGTAAATTGTAAAGTTTCTATAAATCGGACCTATTTAAACCAACTGCGACTTCATCAACAAATCAATGATATCAAAACTATAAGAATAGTAAGAATAACGACACCAATATGACGTCGTAGATTAATGTTACAAATCAATTATTTTTTACTGAGCACAGGTAATATATGTTTGACGAATGTTTAAAAAAATGTAGGGTTTAACTGCGTGCATATTTATTGTTAATTATTTTAGAAAAAATAGAACTATAATAATAATAAGGTAGTTATTATAATGCATTTCAAATAATAAGCTTCTTGCTCAATATTGCACCGAGCCCAATATATTTTTTAAGGCCCGGCTTGGCCCGACCCGGTCATAAAATAAGAGAGATTGAGTTTTGCCTGATCCGGCCCGGTCAACATTTCAGGTCTAAATAAATAAAAAATATACTTATCTGATTATTGGCTTAGTTTTTAGAAAAAGTAAAAAAAAATATAAAATTAAGATAATTTAAATATTGAATATGATACGGGAAAATCGCCTAAGAAAAATTCAGGCCCGTGCAGTGCTCCAATTGACATATCTTCCCTAAATATTTTAGATGACAAATCTCAAATATATTTTTTGTTGAGGATAAAATGTCTGCCTGAAGTCATTTTATTATTTATTTGTTGCATTCATAAAAACTAGAATATTTGATAAAATCAAAATTGAAATTCTCCCCAAAATTTGGGGTATTTACCCAATTTGGCAGAGGCCAAATTAATACACATTATTTTCATGGCCATAGCAGTTAGGAAAGATAATATTCCTATATAAAAAATATCATTGAAAATCCTATGTTCCGCTTTTTTTCATATACAGGGTGTCCCATTAGTGCGGTCTCGGAAGATATCTCAGCTCTCGTTAAAGATAGAACAAAAATGTTTTCACGAAATTTGCTTGATTTTAAGAGCTGCATAACCTAAAATTATTTTCAAATATACAGGGTGTCCCATTATTCCATACTTAATACCAACTTTGTTATTTTAAATAGAACACCCTATATATTATTTTTTTATTTGATCCGCCTTTAAATAACCTACACAAAGATATATCATTATTGGCACTTTAGGTAATTCGTTACTTAAAAAAAAAATATTTTTTGAAAATTTTGGCAGTTTTAGTACTTTACTTAAAAATTCACTGTGTTCGTATTTTTTAAGATACCAGTCTGAAATTTTACACACATATGCAGTAAAGAATGCTCTATCCATTGACTATAACACATTTTAATATTACTTATAAAACCTAGTAAAAAACTACCCTCGAATATTTAATATTTAAAATGTACATTACTTCATTTTTTTAAATGGGACATCCTATATTTTTTTATTTTATCAAATCCGCAATAAAAAATGCTTTATTTCTTGTATAACATACTCTATATCTATTTTCATTAGTTTTGGAGATATTAACATTTTTCTGTCAAATATGGGAAATTAGGTCACAATCAGCATTAAATTAGTCTTTAAAGGTTGTCTAACTTTAATGGTATTTAGATATTTCAGTTTTACTTTACTTTATTTATTTATGACATATTATAATTACATTTATAATATCAAAGTAAACAATATAAACAAATTTTGTCATTTTTTAATATATCATGAATGCAATAAAGGAGGCCATGAAAAACAATTGATAAAGTAAACAAACGTATTTATTTGACATACAGATAAATAAAGTGCTGTTAACACTATTATTAATATTATTGAATTTTTGATAACGCAATAATGAATTTTTCAAAAGAAGAATTAATAAAAATGACATACGTTTTGGGTGCAAGTGAAGAAAATTGTTTTCTTGCAAGTCGAATATATGCACAAAAGTATCCAAATGCGGAACGGCATCCTAATGCAGCAGCGTTTGTGAGATTGAAGAACCGATTTGAAAGCACAGGAAGTATCATGTACCCTCTAAAATTAAAGAGAAAGAAAAGGACAACGAAAGAAGAGAATGAACATTTGGTAATTCAGTCCATTGTTGAGAACCCTCAAATTTCTTCCCGCCAGTTAGAAAAACAACTTGATATTCCCAAATCAACAATAAACAAAATAACAAAGAGATTCAAATTTCATCCCTATCACGTTCAGTTGGTGCAGGAATTAGGTGAGAATGATTTTTTAAAAAGATTGGATTTTTGTAATTGGGCGTTACAAAAACATCAAGTTGAACCGAACTTTTTTAACAATATTTTGTTTACCGACGAAGCGATATTCCATAGAAATGGTTTCGTTAATAGACATAATTATCATTATTACGATGACCATAACCCGAACCATATTGTTTGTATAGACCATCAACATAAATGGTCTCTTAATGTTTGGGCTGGAATTATTGGGAATAGGATTATTGGTCCGTATTTCTTTAATGGAAATGTTACTGGTGATACGATTTTAAATTTTCTTCAAAATCAGTACGAAACCTGGTTGGATGAATTGCCGTTAAAAACGTTACAAAATGCATGGTTACAATTAGATGGCGCACCACCACACTATAGTCGACAAATTAAACAATATTTAGACCAAACTTTTCCTAACAAATGGATTGGAAGAGGAGGACCAATTCCATGGCCAGCGAGGTCACCCGATTTAACAAAACTGGACTTTTTTTTATGGGGTGTTGTGAAGGAAGAAGTTTATAAAATACCTGCAACAACACAAGAGGATATGAAAAATAGAATTAGTAATGTTATGCGTGCCATTACTGTAGACAACTTAGTAAGTGTCAATCAAAGCTTCATACGGAGGCTTCAAGTGTGCCAAAACCAAAATGGAGGCCATATCGAACACTTAATATAATTATCAAATTCATTATATGCTAATCTCTTAATATTAATACGGTTTACTTGTTTCCATTGTCGTTATATTGTTTACTTTGATATTATAAATGTAATTATATTATGTCATAAATAAATGATTTGAAGTAAAACTGAAATATCTAAATACCATTAAAGTTAGACGTCCATTAGAGATTAATTAAATGCTGATTTTGGCCTAATTTCCCATATATGACAGGAAAATGTTAATATCTCAAAAACTAATAAAAATAGATATAGGGTATGTTATACAAAAAATAAAGCATTGTTCATTGCGGATCTGATAAAGTAAAGAAATATAGGGTGTCCTATTTAAGAAAATGAAGTTATGTACATTTTAAATATTAAATATTAGAAGGTAGTTTTTTATTAGGTTTTATAAGTAATATTATAATGTGTTATAGTCAATGGATAGAGCATTCTTTACTGCATATGTGTGTAAAATTACAGACTGATATCTTAAAAAATAAGGACACAGTGAATTTTTAAGTAAAGTACTAAAACTGCCAACATTTTCAAAATAATTTTTTTCTGAAGTAACAAATAACCTAAAGTGCCAATAATGATATATTTTTGTGTAGGTTATTTAAAGGCGGATCAAATAAAAAAATAATATATAGGGTGTTCCATTTAAAATAACAAAGTTGGTATTAAGTATGGAATAATGGGACACCCTGTTTATTTGAAAATAATTTTAGGTTATGCAGCTCTTAAAATCAAGCAAATTTGGTGAAAACATTTTTTTTCTATCTTTAACGAGAGCTGAGATATCTTCCGAGACCGCACTAATGGGACACCCTGTATATCCGGCATATAAATATTCACAAGGAGCAGAGCTGGGACGAATCCTCGTAAAAATGATTCGAATCACGAATCCGAATCACCTAATATGATTCGAATCACGAATACTCGAATAAAGGACTCGTAAGAAATAAATATGATTCGAATCAAAGATTCGAATCCTGTTTTTTCGATTCACGAATACAAATCCTTCCAGAATAAATTTGATTTTATAATTTTTTTGCAACAATTAATATATAAATATCGTTACCAGTTGTTTTAAGAAAAATATTCAAAACCTAATTAATTATTATTAACACTGAACATCGTTGATAACAGACTAAATATCTAATTCCCTGTTACTCTGATTAAAGATGTATTTGTGTGTTTCTGAACTTCACTTTAAATCGGTGTTTTGTACGCGTGGCGCATGAAGTAAAATTTCGAGTTTAGAAAAGCCCGAAAATTTGTCTCGGGTCGCTGCGCGACCCTCGACAAATTTTCACGGGGCTTTTCTAAACTCGAAATTTTACTTCATGCTTAGCTTGGGAGTGGAAAACACTCATTTAAAGCTTCAAATTAAACTTAAAAAATAAACAAGGAATATCTAAAGATTTACAGAAAATAGGCTAAATTTGGAATACGTATACTTAAAAGAAAAACTCCCTGTATCTGTTTGCTCCGAAGAAATATGAATAATTATAAACCATAATGAAGATAACAATTCATTCTCAAAAAACACTCGTTAATTAATATTATACACAATTGACGTTTGTTAAACAATGGCGGCGACAAAGAAAAAAACATGTATTTTTAATCTTTTAGTAAAAGTGCGTGTTATGTTAAAAGAAGTAAACTATCCATCTTTCAACTAGTAGTACAAGTTCTTTCTACTAGCAGCAATCGTCCTTTTAGTAGTAGATGAAACAACTACTATTTTGTTTCTTCTACTATTACTAGGACTTTCTGCAACTAGTTGTAATACAGGCTCCGTCTGCTGGTGGCAAGACACGATAAGCCAGAACTATCTGAACTAAACGCTTTGTTAATAGCAGTAGTTCTTTCTGCTAGTAGAAATAGTGTTTTTGCTATAAAAAAACGACTGCTAGGTCTTTCTGCTACTAGTAGTAGTACAGGCTCCATCTGCTGGTGGCAAGATTTGAAGCTAGAATCATCTGAACCAGAAGCCCTGTCTGCCAATAGCGATAGTTGTTTCTGCTACTAGAAATAGCTTGTTCTGCTAAAGCGTAAATGTTTCTATCAGTAGTAGTAGTTATTTCAGCTAGAAGTACAATTTCTTTGTGCTACTAGCGTTCGTCCTAGAAAGAACAACTACTATTTCGTTCCTTCTACTATGAGTAGGTCTTTCTACTACTAGTACGGACGGAACCTGTACTACAGGTTCCGTCTACTGATGGAAAGACATCTGAAGCTAGAACCTTCTGAACTAGAAGCTCCGTTAATAGCGGTAGTTCTTTCTGCTGTAGTAATTCTTTTAGCTAGTAGCAGTTGTTCTCAAGATTGTAGCCGGGGAGGGGGGTATGGGGGTTCAACCCCCCCCCCTCCTGAAACTTTCAAAATGATAAATTTTTGTATGTAAAAGCGGGACTGTAAGAGCAAAAACAATATTTTTAGTGGTTCTTTCGGCTAACAGTACTTAGTAGTACTAGTACAGGCCTCGTCTGCTGGTAGCAAGATATCTGAAGCTACAACCATCTGAGCTAGGTAATAGTGCTAGTTGTTTCTGCTAGTAGAAATAGTGTTTTCAGCAAAACAGTCTATTTTCTGTAAATCTTTAGATATTCCTTATTTTTTTAAGCTCAATTCGAAGCTTTAAACGAGTGTTTTCCACTCCCAGACTAAGCATGAAGTAAAATTTCGAGTTTAGAAAAACCCCGTGAAAATTTGTCGAGGGTCGCGCAGCGACCCGAGACAAATTTTCTGGGTTTTTCTAAACTCGAAATTTTACTTCATGCGCCACGCGTATAAAACACTGATTTAACGAGAAATGTAAAAACACACAAAGGGCATTTTTCATGTTAATCCTCACAATTAATTCGAATTATTTTTGACGATTCAAATCCTTTTGTAAGTATTCGAATCCTTTTATAAATATTCGAATCCTTTTATAAATATTCGAATCCTTTTATAAGAATTCGAATCTTTTTATAAGGATTCAAATCACCCACATTTGGATTCGAATACGAATCCTCTTAAAAATACGTAACGAATCCGGATCACGAATCCAGTTGAACTCAAGTATTCGAATGCCTCTTTTGAATCCTCTAAAAGGATTCGAATCCTGCCCAGCTCTGACAAGGAGCTCATGAACATGAATTATTTTATTATTATATTTTTAAGAAATAATCTCTAATTTAATAAAATAAAACACATAGTTTGTTCGGCTGTCGAAACTGGAGTCTTAAAAGAAAAAATAATGTGTTATAATGACAAGGATAAGAATCATCGGTTTTGTAATACCGAAAAATAACACAGGATCCGATAACGCTTTCTAACGAATTGAAAACAATACATAGCTTGTATGTATTATCAGCGTGTTTAAATAATACGAATCGACACTTTCCTTCGATCCGTCTTTTTTATACGCTTTTTTTTGTCTATTCCACACGACGCGAGACCCCATCCGTTCATACCAAGGAGCAATGCACAAATTCCCAATGAACTGCCTCTTTTCTCTCTGACTGTATTCGCCCCACTTATCCTGTAAATTTGGCATCGGATGAGCTACTCTAAACTATGTGGGTCTTTCCAACACGATCGGCGTGTTACACTGCAATAATCCCCTTAATGTAATACATTGAGGAATATGTAAGCATTAAATTTATAAAATTTTGAAAAGATATTGCATAAAAATGGTTATAAATAAGTTTTAAATGAGCAAATATATGCCAAAAAGGCAAATAGTATGAAAATCTATTTAAAAATTCTTCAGTCTCACAAAGATCTGAATTATTTAAACGTTTTTCGTTGGTAATATAATTGAAATTTGTTTAACAAAGAAACCAAAACATCCAATGAACCAGATATCATTAGATGTTTCGGTTTCTTTATTAAACGAATTTCAATTATGTTACATAAGACTGTTATAC
The DNA here is from genome assembly GCA_932526585.2 of Philonthus cognatus. Classification (NCBI taxonomy): domain Eukaryota; kingdom Metazoa; phylum Arthropoda; class Insecta; order Coleoptera; family Staphylinidae; genus Philonthus; species Philonthus cognatus. Next base: position 3,895,000 of record OW052244.1, read on the forward strand.
ATATGATTTGTAATTAATATTAAATAACTGAAATAAGTATTTATTTTTTAATTTATTCGTAAATATACGAATAAATTACAATGTAAGAAATAAAGCATAAAAATTAATAAGCGAGTACAATAGATTTGAAAATAATTACTTAATTATTTTGCTAACAGTTTATGATGCGTTTTTTCTCTATTTCTTTCCAACATATCTTAATAGAAGTGACTAATACATAATATATACAGGGAGTTTTTCTTTAGAGTATACGTTTTCCAAATTCAACCAATTTTTTTTTAAATCTTTAGATATTTGTTGTTTTTTAAAACAGTCCAATTTGAAGCTTTAAACGAGTGTTTTCCACTCCCAGACTAAGCATAAAGTAAAATTTCGAGTTTAGAAAAGCCCCGTGAAAATTTGTCGAGGGTCGCGCAGCGACCCGAGACAAATTTTCTGGGCTTTTCTAAACTCGAAATTTTACTTCATGCGCAACGCATATAATACACTGATTTTAAGTGAGGTTAAAATATACATAACTTTCACAGTATTTTAGTGTTTTATATGCATGGCGCATGAAGTAAAATTTCGAGTTTCGAAAACCCCAGAAAATTGGGCTCGGATCGAACTATATTATTATTATCATCATTATTTTTTTTTTATAAGTGATTCGTTTACGAACGATTCATAAAGAATGAATTACTTTTAAGAAATGATTGGGTTGATTCGAATCACCTGAAAGATTCGAACTTCCCATATGATTTGTTATTTATTACAATTACATAATCACTTAATCTGTGTTTAAAACTATGCAATTTGCTTCTAATATTACATAAAAGATCACTCTTCTTATTCCTCCTTCCTCTCGCAAAGATTTTTATTCAACTAGCCGTGTTACGTAAGCACGACAACTTTCACGAGTCGTGACACACTCGCGGAATGGACTACACTGGAGCGACAAGCGCTTCGGCAATTAATTAAAATCAAGAGAACACCTGATGATGATTGTTAGGGTGGCGAGCGGGAATTGGGTCGATGGCGATAATTCGGAATTGCGCAATTTCCTTTTGTGATTAATTGGAGTTACAAAAGAGTGAAAAAAATAAAACGCGCGTGGTTATTGGATTTGTTTGGGTTGTACGAATAATTAGTGTTGAATTGAAATTTCGTCATCAGGGTCGTTTGTTAATAAGATTTTTTTTATTTCGGTTTTTGTTAAATGGTGTGTGTAAGGTCGAGTTTAAATAAGTATTTTTCACAATTGAATTTAATGTTTGTTTAATGACCAAAAACTCAGATTTACTATGCCTTATTCACGTCAAAAAACAACTACTTATGCAACATCTAGTGAAATACAACCAAGACAAATATAAAAACAATACAAATCCAGCAAAATAAAATTTTGAAAACTCTATACAACATGAACAAAAGAACTAACACCGATACATTATACAAAGAAACACAAGAATTACATATGGACAACATGATACCACTTAACAACTTGTTATATACTTGTTATATACAAAATAAAAAACAAATAAATTAAAACAGACATTAAGCTAAAAATTAATAAAGAAATCCACTTATATAAAACAAGAACAAGATCAAATACAAGAACAGAAAGATTCAGTACTCGACAATATACGCACTCCCTAACAAGTGAAACTATACAAAAATACAATAACTTGCAGGAATATATACGGACATTAAAATACCAAGCTTTTAAATGAAAATTGAAAAACATCTTATTAATAACCAAATAAAATAAAGGAGCTGAGCAAATGAAAAATTCATATATTCCCCACTACCGTTAGCCCGAGATGGGTCGGATACCGTACCTAATTCCCGAGGTGAGGACAGAGGAAACAAACATTACTAGAGGATTTGCATTGAATGTATTATATTATATATACAGGGTGAGTTTTTTTCGATGTTCTCTATGGGGATATCGGAAACTATAAGAGATAGAAAAACGGTTAAATGGGGAAAGAAGTGTAGTTTTACAGGACGAATAAAATGACACATTCAAAATATTTGAAAAGATCAAGGGTAACTAGATATTTTGAATAAAGTAAAATGTGTCAATTTTTTGAAATCAATATATCTCTATTATTATCATAGATTGAAAAAACTGTAAGGGACAAAGTTGTAGAAAATTTTACACAGATTAATAACAAAAAATAAAAAAAAAATCGCCCATATTTTGGGAGATATGACACAAACTTACCTTTTTTTAATGGAAACAATAGTTGGCTATGACTTTATTAAAGGGCTATTTTTTTCCCTTCAATTCGATATAACATATGCCATAGTTATTTTTAAAATAAAGTAAGTTACAGTCGTTTTTAATTTTACCATACACCAAAAAATAGTTAGCCATGAAAAAGACAAAAGTAAAACAATTGCAGTTGTTTATTCTAAACACATATTAATTCATTTCCATATTTGGTTTGTTTCGATAAGTTTGTTTTGTATTTATTTGGTGTTGAAAGTTTTTTAAAGTGATAATGAATTTTTACAACGAAGAAAAGCGTGATATGATTGTTTGTTACATTCAGTGTAATAAAAACGCTGCGGATGCTGCAGAACAATATTATAATCAATATATCGATCGTCGGCAGCCATCTTTGCCAACATTAAGAATTTACCACAATTTGGGTGAGTACGGATCCTTTACAAAGCCTAAACTTGAAAAAAACGAAATTAATGAAGTTTCGGAAATAAACGTATTAGCAATTTCACAAAATTTACATGACGGTGATACCAATAAGAAAATGGTCTTCTGTATGCGGTACAAAAACATGTGCCAAGAGGATAATACGTTCCCTAAAAAAATAATTTGGACAGATGAAACGCGATTTACTAATTGTGGGATTTTTAACCGCCACAATGAACATGTTTGGAGTCAGGAGAATCCACGAGAAGTTGCACAACGTAGACCACAAATTATATTTGGATTTAATGTATGGTGCGGTGGGTTCGGATCGAGAATTCTCGGCCCATATATTTTTGATAACACATTGAATGGAAATTATTACCTTCGTTTTCTTCAAGAAACATTTGAAGATATGCTCGATGATTTAAATTTATCAGTACGGGCAAGATTGAAGTGGTTTCAACACGACGGAGCTCCACCTCATAGCAAGTTGGCTGTGCGAAACTATTTAAATGATGCTTTTCCTAATTCATGGGTGGGAAGAAATGGACCAATCCTATGGCCACCTAGATCACCCGACTAATCCGTTTTAGACTTTTTTCTGTGGGGTTATGTGAAGAACAAAGTGTATCAACAATCATATCAATCCGTGGAGGATCTTAGACTAGCTGTACTTGAAACATTTAATTCTATTGACAGAAGAAAAGTCAAAAAGCCACAAATTAGATTTTAAAAAGATGTACTTTATGCCATAATAATAATGGTGGACTTATGTAATATTTAAAATTTTCTTCTATTATTATTTTGATAATTTTGGAATTATTTTACTTTATGTTGCTTTTGACAAATCTAAAGAAAGATAATAAATTAAATATTGATTTCGTTGCTATAAACAACCGCAATTGTTTTACTTTTGTCTTTTTCATGGCTAACTATTTTTTGGTGTATGGAAAAATTAAAACGACTATAACTTATTTTATTTTAAAAATAACTATGGCATATGTTATATCGGATTATAGGAAAAAAAATAACCTTTAGCCAACTATTGTTTCCATTTAAAAAAAGATAAGTTTGTGTCATATCTCCCAAAATATGGGCGATTTTTCTTTTTGATTTTTTGTTATTAATCTGTGTAAAATTTTCTACAACTTTGTCCTTTACAGTTTTTTTCTATCGATGATAATAATAGAGATATATTGATTTCAAAAAATTGACACATTTTACTTTATTCAAAATATCTAGTTACCCTTGACTTTTTCAAATATTTTGAAAGTGTCATTTTATTCGTCCTATAAAACTACACTTCTTTCCCCATTTAACCGTTTTTCTATCTCTTATAGTTTCCGAGATCCCCATAGAGAACATGATATCTGCGTTCCATTGTCGAGATATCTTGCTCATCGCTTACATGATTTTAAATTCTCAGCGTGTACAGAGGCGCATAAAAATGACATCTAAAATTGATGAGGCAATTTTCACACACCCTCTCTAAAATACAGAGATGATAAAACGAGCCGCATCTAGTGCAACCACCAGTGCCAATCTCGATTCGTGAATTATTTTACAGATCATGGCCGGCATTAGCGGATAATTGAATTTCCAATGCAAACGCATTTTATTGCCTAACTGCATATTCATAGTTATCGATGTTATACAAGGGGGCCCAAAAATGAGTGAATAGCTTTATGTAGCGCGATTCGTTAATCAATTTTGAGTATATAAAAATTTGTTAAAAAAAGTAACTAATTGAAAGTAAAAATAAAATGAAAAACTAAAAATATGTTGTATGATGATTCAGTAAGCCTCGCGATGCCATTAATATATGACTTGAATTTGTTTTTAACATTTTGTATAAAATTATTGCCATTAACAATCGACTTAATATTACATAAACATTTGCAATGTAAAGCTAGTTGTTGATAGAAATGATTTTTTTAATCAAAACATTTCAAAAATATTGCTGATTTCTTGTGACATATTTAGAATTTCAATGGCGTCGTGAGCCTTTATAAGTCCCTATATAATATAGATGGGTCCCTATGTATGGATACAATATTTTTTTATTTGGATTGCCTACTTAAAATTAATTAATGCATCAAGATACCTAAGGCGTTTCACTAATTTTCTGGTCACCTTGTATAATTATCTTATATGGTAGTCGACTCATAAATTCTATCGCAAGATTATGTTAGTTATTTATCTAATTGTTTATGCATTTAGACGACATTTTTATTAAAATTCGCTGTTTTTATTTCACACTATCTTCAATCAGAAGTTGTATAAATTAATACAAGTCGATTAGATGTGTTTACCTGCAGGGGAAGAGGTTCAGTAACCGCACTCGGACAACTAGCTTCCTTGTGACCGGGCTTATTGCTATTACGGAGACGCGTTGTATTACCGGCACACATAAATATAACAACAATCCGGTTTCTAGTAAACGAAACCGAGACGACGAAAGAAAGCGGGAAATTTGTCGCCTAATTGCCCTTATCCAAATATCACCAAGAGAACTTCTACCTGCTCTCCTCTCGCGCCGTCCGTCAGGTTTTGTATAATAAAGATCTTCAAATTGCTTCTATTTATAAGAATTTAATCATTAAAATGCTGTGACAACTCAGTTTACTTATTTAAGGTTGTATTTCTAAATATTTTGAAGGTTAAAAGGACCCAATATTTAACACATATATTCAGTTTTTTTTATTGGCCAACAAGATCTGGTGATGTTTTAGGATGTTGGATTTTGGTTGGACACTCTGGTTGTAATTCTAACTTTTGCCTTTAAAATAAATTTGAGCTTATGTTTTTCACTTGGTTGTCATGTGCTTAATTACCCTATCATAAAGATTAATTAAGTGGAGGAACATTACTTTCGGCATTTTATTACTTTTCTGTCAAATAATTAATCACTTGCAACATGGCATTCATATATTAATGTCACTACATGACAAACAGTAGGGACACCCAAATAAGAACCTAGGAAAAATAAACCCCAAATCTTGATGGCCAAAAAATGCCGTCTAGTTTAATTTCTAATTTGAATGATTGCACAGTATAAAATTACGATAATGTTTGTATGTTTCATTGTTTAATTCAATATCCGGCGATGTATTTGTACGGGAAGTAGATGTTTCAATGGGTATCTATTGTCCTAGTAGTCATATTAATTAAGACTTATTCTTTGCAGTTTATACGAACATTATTGTAATTCACTGATTATAGAGGCTTCTACTTCGTTATACATTGTTGAACATGAATAAAACACTGTTTATCACTTTGTTTGTATAACAATTGGTTTATTTGGTGACTTAGTTTCGATACTACACGTATCATTATCAAACCGGTTTGATAATGATACGTGTAGTATCGAAACTATAGTCACCAAATAAACCAATTGTTATACAAACAAAGTGATAAACAGTGTTTTATTCATTATTGTAATTTTATATTTAAGTTTAAAGTACTGTTAACTAAAATAAACTCAAGTTTATTTGTTCGAATTCAAAACCTATCGACCCTTTCTACACATTTTCCACTCAACTGGACCATTTTTAAACAATTAGCGAAAATAATCCAGAATAATAAAAACTCGGTGAACACAAACAAAAGTATTGTAGATTTCTAAAAAGAAAAAATGCAAGCCGAGTGTATCCTGAAAACCCGTGTTACCCTATATTCAATAAACCATAACGCGAAGCATTTCGCTCGAACGACTCGACATAATTACAATTGATTTTGTGCTCCGGCTTTTCCGATAATAGCCGATAATTTCTGATTTTGCACGTTCTACATATTTTTGTCGCTCGTTAGATTTTCCAACTATCCAATATCTCGGACAAGTTGGCTAATTAATGCACGCTAAAGTTGGCCGCTTAGAAGAAAGAACGTAATTGGCATGTTGCAATATACCTAATGAACGTTGATTATTTAGTAGTTACAAAATATTTCTGAAATACAATAAACCCACTAAAACCAGCAGAGTTAAAAAAAAATGTAAATTATTTATTGACGTAATTCATGATCATTTGAACCAGAATGAAACGACGTATTCGGCGGAGCAGCGCAAGATTCGAATCCTTTTAAAGGATTTAAAAGAGGTATTCGAATACGTTAGTAAAAGTGGATTCGTGATTTGATAAAAATATTCGTATTCGAATCTAAATGTAGGTGATTCGAATCCCTATAAAAGGATTCGAATACTTACAAAAGGATTTAAATACATACAAATCATAATATATAAAATTACGAAAAAAACTATTCGTTTTCAAGAATAGTTTTTTCGTAATTTTATATATTATGTTTAAAGTGTGCAAACTATAAGAAGCGTAAGCTTATTTTCTCGAATTCAAATAGTTTTGAATTTGAATTTATCTTGTTTGAACATACAAATCGGTTAGAAACCTTCAAAAGGTTTCGAATCCGTCAAAAGGATTCGAATCCTTCAAAAGGTTAGACAGAATGTGACAACTAATTTGGGACAGAGGAAGTATTTAACAAAAATGAGTTTGAATCCTAATTTACACCTATTGTCTAACAGAGCTGGGCTGGATTCGAATCATTCAGAATTCAAATCCTGGATTCAAATCCTTTTAGAGGATTCAAAAGAGGTATTCGAATACTTTAGTTCAACTGGACTCGTGATCCGGATTCGATACATTATTTTAAGAGGATTCGTATTCGAATCCAAATGTGGGTGATTCGAACCTTATAAAAGGATTCGAATATTTATAAGAGGATTTGAATATTTATAAAAGGATTCGAATATTTATAAGAAGATTCGAATATTTATAAAAGGATTCGAATATTTATAAAATAATTCGAATACTTACAAAAGGATTTAAATCGTCAAAGATAATTCGAATTAATTGTGAGGATTAACATGAAAAATGTCTTTTGTGTGTTTTTAAATTTTTTGTTAAATCACTGTTATATACGCGTGGCGCATGAAGTAAAATTTCGAGTTAAGAAAAGCCCAGAAAAGTTGTATCAACAAAAATATTCAAAACCTAATTATTTATTATTAACACTGAACATCGTTGATAACAGACTAAATATCTGATTCCCTGTTACTCTGATTAAAGATGTATTTGTGTTTCTGAACTTCACTTTAAATCAGTGGTTTGTACGTGTGGCGCATGAAGTAAAATTTCGAGTTTAGAAAAGCCCGAAAATTTGTCTCGGGTCGCTGTGCGACCCTCGACAAATTTTCACGGGGCTTTTCTAAACTCGAAATTTTACTTCATGCTTAGTCTGGGAGTGGAAACTTCAAACTAAATGCTTTGATAAGAACATTAAATGACTGAAAATGCTTTTAAAGATAATAATCTAGTTTTCGAAATTTTGTTGAATATTATTTAAAGTAAAACTGACAAGGTAGCCACAATCTGAAATGTTAATATTTTCCGACATTTCCCTGATTCAAGATTTTTGTTAATATTTAAGTTAATTTTATAAATGTAATAATATCATATGGCTTTTTTGTTAGTGTTTTGGTAAATATGAATATAATTCCTTGACTTTTCTCTGACTTTCCCGGTTTTAATGCTATTCAGTGAATTGTCTAGAGCTCGACGCCATTAACAATATCTTCAAAACGAAATAAGTCAGAGTTGTGCGGCTTACGGTTTTGGATTCGGGAAGAAATAAAGTATTTGTTTAGGTTTTTGCCATTAGTCAGATTTTCTAAATTGAACCGAGTCCGTCGACGGTATTCTTCAGTACTTCAAACATGCAAAACTTCATTTTTTTAAATTGAACCATCTATCTTGAGATACTTTATCTGATGCGAAATTAAATTTCCTATTTATTGATACCGGGTTGTTACCATATCCTTCCAACAGTTTTTGAGAAATTTGCGATTTTGTAAAAATTTTAATACATTTCGTATTATCGCGTTAGCCCTAGATACTGATGATGTTTGGTGTTTTTGTTTTGACATTTAGTTAGTCATTGAGATATTCCCTGTTTTTTTAAGTTCATTTTAAAGCTTTAAACAAGTGATTTCCACTCCCAGACTAAGCATGAAGTAAAATTTCGAGCTTAGAAAAGCCCCGTGACAAATTTTCTGGGCTTTTCTAAACTCGAAATTTTACTTCATGCGCCACGCGTATAAATCACTCAAATATTGTGAAATTTATGTATATTCGAACTTCGCTTAAAATCTGTGTTTTAAACGCGTGGCGCATGAAGTAAAATTTCGAGTTTAGAAAAGCCCAGAAAATTTGTCTCCGGTCGCTGCGCGACCCTCGACAAATTTTCACGGGGCTTTTCTAAACTCGAAATTTTACTTCATGCTTAGTCTGGGAATGGAAATCACTTGATTAAAGCTTTAAAATGAACTTAAAAAAAAACAGGGAATATCTCAATGACTGACTAAATGTCAAAACAAAATCACCAAACATCCTCAGTATCTAGGGCTAACGCGATAATACGAAATGTATTAAAATTTTTACAAAAGCGCAAATTTCTCAAAAACTGTCGGAAGGATATGGCAACAACCCGGTATCAATAAAAAGGACATTTAATTTCGCATCAGATAAAGTATCTCAAGATAGATGGTTCCATTTAAAAAAATGAAGTTATGCATGTTTGAAGTACTGAAGAATACCGTCGACGGACTCGGTTCAATTTAAAAAATCTGACTAATGGCAAAAACCTAAACAAATACTACATTTCTTCCCGAATCCAAAACCGTAAGCCGCACAACTCTGACTTATTTCGTTTTAAAGATATTGTTAATGGCGTCGAGCGAGAAAAAAAATGAAATAACTCGAAAACGGTTCAACTGATACCCAATGTTGTGTGTATAAACTCATGTTTATTTTTAACGAGCAATCCAAAAATGTAAAAATATATAGGGTGTTCTATTTAAAATAAGGAAGTTGGTGTTTACTTCCGGTATAACCGCAACGCCGCCATATTTAGCAATAATTTTAGGTTATGAAAAACTTGATTGTGAACAACTTTCGTTTGAAACTTTTTTTGCTATTTTCAACGATACGCCCACTATAGACCGATTTCCGCTTAGTGACTCACCCTGTATATTAATGGTGGCAAACAAATAATAAAATCAAATTTATTCTTAAAGGATTTGTATTCGTGATTCGATAAAACAGGATTCGAATCTTTGATTCGAATCATATTTATCTCTTACAAATCCTTTGTTCGAGTATTCGTAATTCGAATTATATTAGGTGATTCGGATTCGTGAATCGAATCCTTTTTAGGAGGATTCGTCCCAGCTTTGTTGTCTAATCATTCAGCGGGTATTTTAATTTATAGAAATAAATGATGCATTTACGTGTACTTTTGCTATCTTCAAATTAAAATCACCAATCGATTAAACAAAAATACGCGCACATTTAAATAATTAAGGCGATTGAAATGAAAATGGAAAACAAGCTGCGTATATTATCGAGAGATGTGCGCGGACTCGTTCGATTTTAATACATCTGGGCGTTCGTTATCTCCATGAAATATTGTCGGTTGACACACAGATAAATGGGATTAATCTATAATTGAAGGCATTGTATTCAATTACTGATGCATGTGCACCGGTTCCTGTCCGATATAATGGGGCTCTGAAACCGACTGCGTGCATCGTACACGAACGAGTTTTAAAATTATATCCGCATTAATGAATTTACCCGATAATTACGTTTAATCCTTGAAAAGTTAATTTATATTCGGAAATTAAAATCGATTTATTAAATTTGTATATGCAGATATTAAGGGGAATATAACAGTGGTCTGAAATTTAATGTTAGGTTTATTTAAAAACTAAAGGTCCTAGAAAGTTGAAATTTTGACAGCGTATATTAAGCCCAATTATCTAGTAAAATATCGAAGTACTTTTTTTTTAAACAATTTGCTTTCAGAGGTATGAAAAAAATAATGTTAAATTTTTCAAAATTAAAAAAAATATTCCCATATCTTACTAGTTTATACTATAAGGAATATAATGTGAACATTTTATAAGGATGCGATAGCTCATACCCGAGTCAGGTTAAAATAAATATCTTGAAAAATAAGACCGTAAAATACCGCCGCCTTGCGGATCTTCTCTTAGTTGAACGCGTTGTACACTCATCTGCACAATTATTAGAGGGGCGAGCAGCATGCGGCCGGTGAACGCTGTGCGGCTTCGCGTTTGTTTTTGTTTTCTTTTTTCAATCATAGTTAACAAAAACGGCTCGCGTCGTTAGCATTTATTCTCGTAAAATTAATATTTCGCAATTATAATCGATATTTTATTGTACTAGTGTTTTATTTTCATGCTTTCTGACTACTAATGGAATAAGTATTTTTTTATACTGCATGTTCACTAATATAGAAAACACGAAATGTTTCACTAATTTAAATAAAGATGTGTAATATACCTTTAATATTGGCTTTCCTTATTATTTGACAGTGTCGGTATTATTAAATTATTTTTAAAGTTTTTTAAGCTGATTAATAAGCCAGAAGCAATCGAATAACAATCAGTCTTGTTCAAATCATTATTTCGTCTTAAATCTTTCGTTATTAAAGCAGTTGTTAAATGCCATTAAACTTCTCGCAATAAAACTATTAAAGTAAATTGTAAAGTTTCTAGCAATCGGACCTATTTGAACCAACTGCGACTTCATCAACGAATCAATGATATCAAAACTATAAGAATAGTAAGAATAACACCAATATGACGTTGTCGTAGATTAATGTTACAAATCAACTATTTTTTACTGAGCACAGGTAATATTTGTTTGACGAATGTTTAAAAAAATGTAGGGTTTAACTGCGTGCATATTCATTGTTAATTATTTTAGAAAAAATAGAACTATAATAATAATAAGGTAGTTATTATAATGCATTTCAAATAATAAGCTTCTTGCTCAACATTGCACCGAGCCCAATATATTTTTTTCAAATTTGGCTGATTTATGATGAGTCATATTTTGATAGTAAGTAAATAAGGAATAAATGAATTGAAATTGAATGTTATTGCAATCCTCTATTTATACGGCTCAGTTAACTTAGCCCCCCGAAGTTCGACTTTTTAAAAAATAACTGTTGCGCTAGACGGGCCTTAGCTAGCGCTAGCTAGCGCCACAAAAATTAGAGCTAGCGCCGTTTAGACAAGAAAGTTACGGGGGTTTGAACTTTCGGGGGGCTAGGTTGATGCTGGATGTTTCAAGTTTTCTTACAGTATTCGGATTCCTCAGAGCTAGCGCTACCAATTTAAAAGCTAGCGCCACCCCCACAACCCCAAAAGATTATACAACATTTTAAACCCTAGCCCCCCGAAATGAGATTTTTTTAATCAAATTGGGTGCAAAAGTTCAATTCAAGGCTTTAAACGAGTGTTCTCCACTCCCAGACTAAGCATGAAGTAAAATTTCGAGTTTAGAAAAGCCCCGTGAAAATTTGTCGAGGGTCGCGCAGCGACCCGAGACAAATTTTCTGGGCTTTTCTAAACTCGAAATTTTACTTCATGCGCCACGCGTATAAAACGCTGATTTCAAGTAAGGTTCAAATATACACAAATTTCACAAAATTTTAGTGTTCTATACGCGTGGCGCATGAAGTAAAATTTCGAGTTTAGAAAAGCCCAGAAAATTTGTCTCGGGTCGCTGCGCGACCCTCGACAAATTTTCACGGGGCTTTTCTAAACTCGAAATTTTACTTCATGCTTAGTCTGGGAGTGGAAAACACTCGCTTAAAGCTTCAAATTGAATTCCTGTAAAAACAACATATATCTAAAGATTTAAACAAAATAAAGTGAATCTGGAATACGTCTACTTTAAAGAAAAACTCCCTGTATATCGTAGAATCAGGATATTAAGATAGATTGTGTTAGAATGAAAATGAAGTCAATTGAATAGCAACGAAAGGAGCTTAATCACAATTTTGTAGCATCGAAAAGATACCCATGTTTTGATTAGGTACATACATAACCCGATGTATACTAGGTAAATTTTCAGGCATTCATTGTTTTTGAAAAGCGTTCAGTTTGAAACTCCCAACGAGTGTTTTCCACCGAGTAATAATGATTTAAGTTATCATAAAAAAAACAACTGTGAGGTACGCCACTGTCTTGCTAGCACTAGCTATCTCTTGAATAACTTTCTCATTTATCACTTGGTGAAACATTTTGAAATAATAATAAAGGATAAATTAAAAACACTTGGTTTGTTTCACTATTTGTTTCTATTTACTTGACTAGTTTCGCTTTTTACGGCATTATCAAGAGTGAATCAAGAGTGAATCAAGAGTGAACTTTGATAATGCCGTAAAAAGCGAAACTAGTCGAGTAAATAGAAACAAATAGTGAAACAAAGCAAGTGATTTTAATTTATCCTTTAATATCACTAGCTATGTCGTTGTTAGTGTTTATAGACTTCAGTATAGCAATTACAATGCCAAAAAAAAAATTTGAAATCGTACGGTTAGTTTCCGAGTTATAACGATTTCAATTATCAAAAACAATCGTCAGTTACGCCACTGTCTTACTAGTGCAAGCAATCTCGTTGCCAGTGTTTATAAATATTAGTATAGTAATTACAATGCCAAAAGAGTTTCTTAAATCGTAAGGTAAGTTCTTGCGTAATAACGATTTAAATTAGCTAGGAGTGAAAACACAATTGTCAGTTACGCTACTGTCTACTAGGCATCATGTTTCTAATAGCCAGTGTCTATGAACATAAATAAAGTAATTACAACGCCGAACTATTTGTTGAAAGCGGTATATTATATGCCAAACATCATTTTGTATTAAAATTCAGGAAGTAAATGGTAATACGCATACAGGATCTGAAAGCTCTTGCATCAAAATTTGGACGTGAACTTTTTTTTACCTGATATTTTTGAGAGAATATTTTTGTCATATTCTGTTGGCGCTAGCTCTAAGTTATATTTTCCACCCAATTTGGTTAAAAACATCTCATTTTAGGGGGCCAGGGTTAAAATTGTTTTATCATTTTTTGGGGCTGTGGGAGTGGCGTTGGCTTTTAAATTGGTAGCGCTAGCTCTGAGGAATCCGAATAGTGTAAAAAAACTTAAAAAATCCAAACTCGGGGGGCTAGCATCAACCTAGCCCCCCGAAAGTTCAAATCCCCGTAGTTTTCTTGTCTAAATGGCGCTAGCTCTAATTTTTGTGGCGCTAGCTAAGGCCGGTCTAGCGCAATCGTTGACTGAGCCTATTTATACACATCATCATTTTGTAAACCCTGTACTAAACATAAAAAAAAACAGGGCAGCTTTCCGTTTAATTTTTTTCAATCTATTATTTATTTGTTGCATTCATAAAAACTAGAATATTTGACCGAATATAAATTGAAATTCTCCCCAATATTGGGGGTATTTACCCAATTGGGCAGAGGCCAAATTAATACACATTATTTTCATGGCAATAGCAGTTAGGGAAGATAATATTCCCATTTAAAAAATATGATTGAAAATCCTATGTTTTTTTTCATATATGTGCGGCATATAAATATTCACAATGAGCTTATGAACATGAATTATTTTATTATTATATTTTTAAGAAATAATCTATAATTTAATAAAATAAAACACATAGTTTGTTCGGCTGTCGAAACTGGAGTCTTAAAAGTAAAAATAATGTGTTATAATGACAAGAATAAGAATCATCAGTTTTGTAAATACCGAAAAATAACACAGGATCCGATAACGCTTTCTAACGAATTGAAAACAATACATAGCTTGTATGTATTATCAGCGCGTCTAAATAATACGAATCGACACTTTCGTTCGATCCGTCTTTTTTATACGCTTTGTTTTTTTCGTCTATTCCACGCGACGCGAGACCCCATCCGTTCATGCCAAGGAGCAATGCACAAATGCACAGCGAACTGCCGCTTTTCTCTCTGACTGTATTCTCCCCACTTGTGCTGTAAATTTGGCATCGGATGAGCTACTCTAAACTATGTGGGTCTTTCCAACACGATCGGCGTGTTACACTGCGATAATCCCCTTAAGTACGAGTATTACACATAACTTTAATATAAAAATAATGATTTATTTGTATCATAATAGTTATAAGATGAGTATCATTAAACTAATTAAAACAAACCGTAGTTTATTGGACTTGAATAAAAATCAAAAATGATTAATGCGCACAACCTAAATTAACCTTCCGCGTGATTGTAAATCATGATCTCGAAGATGATAGAAGCGAAGTGGAGTAACGGTAGCGGCGGAACTCCTTGTGCGACGTCAATTACAGATGATATACAACAACGGCCTATTAGATCCCATATAGATTTATTCGTGTTAAGTGATGTTATTTCTTTATTAAATAAAACGCATTAATTTAATGCACGTTTACAGTTAATCCGCTTGCCTATTAGGTGAGATAATCTCGAGTGCCTTCAAAGATGTAATGAATCGTGCACAACATTTTTCAATTAGATTGCGTTCCTCTATCATCCACAAATTGCATTCCCATTTATGGAAACAACTATTATACAGAATGGCGGCGAATCGGAAAAAGTCTTGGAAAAGTCAGAGGAATTAGGCCTTTTCAGCAAACAGTCACGGAATTTTTAAATAAATTATATTGTAAAATATGCAGATAATACGATTGAAGAATTGACATTTTTTTAGTTCTGTTAGTTCAGCAAGAATTTGATATATCAAATAATATTAACCCATTAAGCGCCATTGATGCGTACACGCAACATTATTAATTTTTGGTTATTAAATTACTAAATAAATGAATTTGATATATTATATTATTTGACCTGACTTGAAAATGTATGAAGAAAAATGTAAATATTTTGTTTTTAAATATTTCGATTGTTATTCATTAAAAAAAAAGAATGTGAATGTATTTCTAGCTTCACTATATTTCAGCATTTTATGCGCGTGGCGCATGAAGTAAAATTTCGAGTTTAGAAAAGCCTGAAAATTTGGTTTGGCCGCTCCGCTTCGCGGAGCGACCAAACCAAATTTTCAGGCTTTTCTAAACTCGAAATTTTACTTCATGCTTAGTCTGGGAGTGGAATCACTCGTTCTAAACTTCATACTGCACGTTTTTATATGAAATCGACGAATTCCTGAAATTTTACAGCGTATGCACTATGTGTATTTAAAAGATTCACAATATTTAATACAATAAGTCATTCATAGATATCATAAAAAAAAATTATCAAAATGAATTTCCCAAAATTTTCATAATGTCAAGACTTTTCATGAATTTCCAAGGTATTAGTTAATCACGTGGATTTTTCGTGAACATCCAAGTGTTTGGTCATTTTTTCAAGAAATTCCAACATTTACGTTCATTTTCATAATTTTAATCAATTTGTAAAATGTTTATACATTATTATTAAATTTAAACATTTTGACATTATTTATGACGTTTCGGGATTATTGTCAATTTTTAAAATATTAATGCTTTGCGTGAAATTACAAGATTTTCGTTAATTTTCAAAATTTGACATTTTTCATGAGGTTTCATTAACTTTTTAAATCATGGTCGTTTTTGTAAATTTTCGTTACATTTAAAAATATTGACACTTTTCATGATTTTGATCACTTTCCGTGAATTTCCCAGTATTTAGTCAATTTTTAAATCCTCCAGCGCATTATTTAAATTTTCAAGATTTCCTTTAGTTTTTAAAACTCTGAAGGTTTACATGAATTTCAAATTATTTAAAAAAATGCTGGTTTTCGTGAATATCCAAGATTTCGTTAATTATAAAAATCTTGACGCTTCTCATGATTTTCAAGATTTCCGTTAATTTTCGAAATGTTTACTTCTTTCGTTAATTTTCAACATTTTGACGACTTTCAAGAAATTTTCAAGTGTTTGACTTTGCAATTTACGAAAGTGTAACATTTTTTTTAAATCTAATGATTGAATTTTGAAAATAAACTTACTTCAGCATTTTTAAAGTTTAATGGTAATTAGTTAAGTTATTCCTTTATTCCTTTTACTTCACTTTTTATTTTAATTCTATATGTACATTTCGGGTACAATGTACCCTTTATCAATAGAAAAAACTAATTGACATTTTGTAAATAAATAAAAATAGAAATACAACTATTTTCACAACCAAGTGCGATTTATTTGAAATCAGATAAAGGCAGGCTAGTTTAAGGAATTAAATTTAAAAGTGGGTTGTTTAAAGGACTTAAATCAAAATTTAGAAGGTTATCCCTATTTTTGTGCATTTCAATTGCTTCTAACATGTTTAGTTGAAAATGGTTAGATTCTTTTAGTAATTTCAAATTATTTATAATAAATTTGTGTCCCGTGGTTAATGTATGATGAGCTATCGCAGATTTATCTGGGTTATGGTTTTTAGTATGGTAAATATGTTCTTTAAACCTAGTTTTTAAATTTCGTATAGTTTGTCCAATATACATTTTGTTGCAATTGCTGCATTTTGATGAATAAATCCCAGACTTTTCATGATCATCAATTTTCTTAAAAGTATTCCCCAATAAAAGTTTAATTTTGTTTTTTGTGTAGTATGCAGGTTTAAGATTGAATTTTTTGTAAATTTTGTTAATTTGATTAGTTAATTTTGGTTCGTGAATAATTTTACAGTAATTTTTATTTGTATTAGATTCTATTATTGGTTCTAAACGTGATGCTAGACGAATGGAATGTGTTCTTTTATGTTTATTGATTAATTTCTGAATAATGTTAGTATCGTAATTTAATGCTTTGGCTAAATCTAAAATTAATGTAAACTCAGTTTTTCTATTTTCTTCAGATATTGGTAACTGGATAGCTCTATAAATCATACTATTAAAAGACGATAGTTTATGTTTGAAAGGACTATGTGAACTTGAGTGAATGTAATTAAAGGTGTGGGTGGGTTTTCTAAAAATATTAAAGGATAATTTGTTATTGTTTTTTATAACTAGTAGGTCTAAGAAAGGAAGTTGACCATTGATCTCAATTTCATATGTAAAATTTATGCTAGTAAATAATTTATTTAATTGATTTGTAAAATTTTGAATATCGGTATTGGTTTTAATAATTGTGAAAATATCATCAACATACCTTAACCATAAATTTGGGAAATATTGTATGCTGTTCTTCGCAATATTTTCTAAATGGTTCATGAAAATGTTTGCTAAAAAGGGGGATAATGGATTACCCATAGCAGTGCCAAATGTTTGTTTATAAAATATTCCATTAAATTCAAAAGTGTTAAAATCCATAACTAAAGTTGTTAATTTTATATAATGATTTATTTCTTCTTGATTTTTACCATTTGTTTTTAATAAATTTTCGAGAATAATTAAAGTTTCATTAATTGGTATACTAGGGAATAAAGATTCTACATCAAATGAGATCAATAAGTCGTCTTCTTGTATAATTACATTTTCTAGTTTTTTGGTCAGTTCAAAAGAGTTTTTAATAGAAAAATCATTGTTAATTTTGAGTTGTTTAAATTCATTAACTAACCATTTTGCAATTTTGTATGTAGGAGAATTTATGTTAGAAACAATTGGTCTAAATTTATTACCGGGTTTGTGAATTTTAGGCAAACAATATAATTTAGGCAGTTTTGGATTATTAATTTTTAATTTTGATTTAAATTTTTTATCAAATAATGGTGTTGGTTCACTTAAAATTTTGTTAATTATCTTTACATAGTTATTTAAAGGATTTTTTGATTGTTGAATATATGGTCCACAATCTAACATTAATTTAACACTATTGAAATAATCACATTTTTTAACAATAACTATGCCATTACCTTTATCTGATTTCAAATAAAAAACATCTCTTTCTTTCAATTTTTTAACTAATGCTGTCTCTCTGTTTCTGGTTTGGTGATGACAAGCATCACGTTTAGAACCAATAATAGAATCTAATACAAATAAAAATTACTGTAAAATTATTCACGAACCAAAATTAACTAATCAAATTAACAAAATTTACAAAAAATTCAATCTTAAACCTGCATACTACACAAAAAACAAAATTAAACTTTTATTGGGGAATACTTTTAAGAAAATTGATGATCATGAAAAGTCTGGGATTTATTCATCAAAATGCAGCAATTGCAACAAAATGTATATTGGACAAACTATACGAAATTTAAAAACTAGGTTTAAAGAACATATTTACCATACTAAAAACCATAACCCAGATAAATCTGCGATAGCTCATCATACATTAACCACGGGACACAAATTTATTATAAATAATTTGAAATTACTAAAAGAATCTAACCATTTTCAACTAAACATGTTAGAAGCAATTGAAATGCACAAAAATAGGGATAACCTTCTAAATTTTGATTTAAGTCCTTTAAACAACCCACTTTTAAATTTAATTCCTTAAACTAGCCTGCCTTTATCTGATTTCAAATAAATCGCACTTGGTTGTGAAAATAGTTGTATTTCTATTTTTATTTATTTACAAAATGTCAATTAGTTTTTTCTATTGATAAAGGGTACATTGTACCCGAAATGTACATATAGAATTAAAATAAAAAGTGAAGTAAAAGGAATAAAGGAATAACTTAACTAATTACCATTAAACTAACCTTCACGTAACTCAAACAAGAATATCTTAGATTTTTAAAGTTAATAAAAATTTTATAAAATCCCAGAAAATTGACGAAAATCTTCAAAATGCATCGATTAAAACCAAATCTAGAGATTTCTGAAAAAAACGCCAGAAATTTAAAACACAAAAACCTACAAGATTTAAAAAATCGCGGAGCGACCAAACCAAATTTTCAGGCTTTTCTAAACTCTAAATTTTACTTCATACTTAGTCTGGGAGTGGAATCACTCGTTCTAAACTTCATACTGCACGTTTTTATATGAAATCGACGAATTCCTGAAATTTTACAGCGTATGCACTATGTGTATTTAAAAGATTCACAATATTTAATACAATAAGTCATTCATAGATATCATAAAAAAAGTGCAGTATTTTACATTAAATCAACTTTTAGAGTTATCTCCATAATTGCTCGGCCGTTAATGGGTTAAACAACATTTTAAAAAAATGGTGATTTGTCCATCACAGAACTTTTCCCGTCATTTCAACATTTGATATACTAAATGTATTTTACTCTAACCAATTGGTTGAAAATTTCACTTCAAGTAAGTGTTTTATACGCGTGGCGCATGAAGTAAAATTTCGATTTGCGAAAAGCCCTAATTTGGATTTTTTTCCAGCATGGGCGTCCAAATCCAAATTCTTCGGGCTTTTCTTAACCCGAAATTTTACTTCATGCTTAGTCTGGGATTGGAAAACACTCGTTAGAGAATAATAGATGTCTTTTTCAAGTTTTTACCTAATTAACCCATTAACGGCCGAGCAATTATTAATTTAACTCTAAAAGATAATTATAGGTACTGCACTTCATTGTATGCTTTTCATGAATGACTATATTGTATTACATACTGTGAATGTTTCTTTCAAATATACATAATGTATACACTGTAAGTTTTCAGACATTCGTGGATTTTATATAAAAACGTGCAATTTGAAGTTGAAAGCGAGTGTTTCCCCTCCCAGACTAAGCATGAAGTAAAATTTCGAGTTTAGAAAAGCCTTAAAACTTGGTTTGGTCGCTCCGCGAAGCGGAGCGGCCAAACCAAGTTTTCAGGCTTTTCTAAACTCGAAATTTTACTTCATGCGCCACGCGTATAAAACACTGAAACATTGTGAAGTTAGAAATACACTAAAATTTGTTTTTTTTTTTAAATAAGTAATAATCGAAATATTTTATTAACAAAATATTTACAATTGTCTTCATACATGTTTAAGTCAGGTCCTATCATATAATATATAAAATTAACTTATTTTTTTTTTTTTAATTTATTTGTAAAAGACATATGTTTTACATGTATTACAATTGTCAAAGGAGAAGAAAAACACTGATATAAAATACTTGATAATATAAACATGAAATACCATAAATTAAAATTACAATTAAAATTATTCACATATTTGAGGAGCTTACTTATAGTATGTCTTTAAAAGTGTCATGCAAAAAATCGCTTACTGAGTAATACGCCTTTTTAATTAGTAGTCGTTTTAACACATTCTTAAAAATATTTTGTTGCTTTATTTTTTTGAGGGAAACTGGTAGTTTATTATACAGCGTGAGACATCGATAATATGGTCCCTGTTCATAAAGATATGTATTGTGGAGTGGAACACTTATGCTATCTAAATTTCTAGTATTAGAGATGGAATTGTATGCTCGATTGGTTACAAACTTACTTTTATGTTTATGGACATAGAGGCAACAACTGTATATATATAAAGAGTAAAAAGTTAACAGATTCATCTCAATGAAAAGCGAACGACAACTTTTTCTAGGGCACGAGAAAGTTATTCTTCTGATTATTTGTTTTTGTAGCCTAAATATGCGAGCTGCATCACTGGATGCGCCCCATATAATAATTCCATACATAAGGTGGCTACTGATATGAGCGTGGTAAAATGTTAAAAGACCTCGTTGATTAACTGAGACCCTCATCGACAGTACTGCAAAATTTAATTAACAAAAAACTAATAACGTTGCGTATATGCATCAATGGCGCTTAATGGGTTAATAAAAACTTTCAAGATTTTCGTCAATTTTTAAAATTAAAGTAAAATTAAACAAACACAATAAAACACTTTTAACTTTGTTTGTATAACACAATTTATTTTTATGTGACTGCAGTTTCGGCAAATTCAGTTATACAAACAAAGTTAAAAGTGTTTTATTGTGTTAAATTAACATGTATAACGAAGTAGAAGCCTCCACAATTCAAAATATAAAATTAAACAAGTTTCGTAAATTTCTATCATTATTTTTTTTTTTAATTACGCTTTGATGAATTGCCAAGATTTTTGTTAATATTCAATTTTTGTTGTTGTAAATATTCAAACTTAAGAATTTCCATGTTTTTTATTAATTTTTTTTAAATCTTGCAGGTTTTTGTGTTTTAAATTTCTGGCTTATTTTTCAGAAATCTCTAGATTTGGTTTTAATCGATGCATTTTGAAGATTTTCGTCAATTTTCTGGGATTTAATAAAATTTTTATTAACTTTAAAAATGCTGAAGTAAGTTTATTTTCAAAATTCAATCATTAGATTTAAAAAAAATGTTACACTTTCGTAAATTGCAAAGTCAAACACTTGAAAATTTCTTGAAAGTCGTCAAAATGTTGAAAATTAACGAAAGGAGTAAACATTTCGAAAATTAACGGATATCTTGAAAATCATGAGAAGAGTCAAGATTTTTATAATTAACGAAATCTTGGAAATTCACGAAAACCAGCATTTTTTTAAATAATTGGAAATTTATGTAAACCATCAGAGTTTTAAAAATTAAAGGAAATCTTGAAAATTTACAAAATGCGCCGGAGAATTTAAAAATTGACTAAATATTTGGAAATTCACGGAAAGTGATCAAAATCATGAAAAGTGTCAATATTTTTAAATGCAACGAAAATTTACAAAAACTACCATGATTTAAAAAGTTGATGAAACCTCATGGAAAATGTCAAATTTTGAAAATTAGCGAAAATCTTGTAATCTTGCATTAATATTTTAAAAATTGACAATAATCCCGAAACGTCATGAATAATGTCAAAATGTTTAAATTTAATAATAATGTATAAACACTTTACAAATTGATTAAAATTATGAAAATGAACGTAAATGTAATAAATATTTCGAAAGTTTTGTCTATTTATAAAAAATTAAATTCATCAGATTTTCAATTTAGTGATCTTTGATATTTGGCGATTTTTGTAAGATTTGCGATATTTGGACATTTTCCCAAATTTCGCGGATTATCAATTATCAAAATGAATTTCCCAAATTTTTAATAATGTCAAGACTTTTCATGAATTTCCAAGGTATTAGTTGATTTTTAAAATCACGTGGAATTTTCGTAAACATACAAGTGTTTGGTGATTTTTTCAAGAATTTCTTGAAAAAATGACCAAACACTTGTATGCTCACGAAAAATCCACGTGATTTCAAAAATTAACTAATACCTTGGAAATTCATGAAAAGTCTTGACATTATTAAAAATTTGGGAAATTCATTTTGATAATTGACGATAATCCGCGAAATTTGGGAAAATGTCCAAATATCGCAAATCTTACGAAAATCGCCAAATATCAAAAATCAATAAATTAAAAATCTGATGAACATTTTTAATAGACAAAACTTTCGAAATATTGAAAATCTGATGAAAATTTAACTAATCATTAAAAATCTCGAAATATTGAAAATCTTATAAAAATTTTATTAACTGACGAAAATCACGAAATATCGAAAATCTTGGGAAAATCTCGAAATATTAAAAATCTCATGAAAATATAAACAATTGACAAAAATGAGAAAGATTTTAAAATTCATCAAAACTCACAAAAACTGATTTTTTTTTAAATTAACGCAAACCATCCATCAAAATTACGAAAATTTAAGAAATTTACGAAAACGGCCAGAGATTATAACTTAAAATGTTAATATTAAAGCAGTAAGTTTACACGCGTGGCGCATGAAGTAAAATTTCGAGTTGACAAAAGATCGACTTTGGATTTGAACATTTCTTTCTTATTTTTTTTCTGTTAATTTTGAAGTTTCGCTTATCGAAAATACTGAATCCGAATAAAAAATATGATTTAAAAAAAAATATTAACTATTTACGTTTATTATTTTTATTAATTGTCGACAAGTCGATGATTTAAATATTTGGTGGAAAATCAGTTTTCTTTCTATTTTTAACAAATTTAATTTGTTTTTTAAATTAACGAAAATTTATGAAAACTATCAACGAAAAGTGTCCAAATTTTAAAAATGAACGGAGATTTAGGAAATTCAGAATAACCATAAACAATTTGAAACTCAATGGAAATCTTGAAATTTTATGAAAAGCAACAAATTATAATATATAAAATTACGAAAAAACTATTTGTGGATATGCAAACTATAAGAAGCGTAAGCTTATTTTTTCGAATTCAAATAGTTTTAAATATGAATTTATCTTGCAACAAAAATTATTTTAAAATTGACGAAAATTCAGGATATTTATGAAAACTGCAGATTACAAAAATTGATGAAAATTCAAGTAAAATTGTCACAATTTTAAAAATTAACCAACATTTAAAATAACCGTTAACATTTTGAAAATGAACGGAAATTTTATGAAGAGAAAATTCGAAAATAATTTAAAAATTAACTAACATTTTTCAAAATTCAGGAAATTCGTCAATACTTTATTAAGTCAACGAAATTGTACGAAGCTAATGTAAACTCATTCTCAAAAATAGAGAAAAATATTGGATATTCATGATGGAGTTCTTTTAATTAGTGATATTGATAGAAATACGCGCAAACTGCTAACATTTTAAAAATTTAAGAAAATCTTCAAAACAATCGAGTCTTTACAAATCAACTAAAAACTTGAAAAGTCATGGATCGCCTATTCTCTAACGAGTGTTTTCCAATCCCAGACTAAGCATGAAGTCAAATTTCGATTTGAGAAAAGCCCAGAGAATTTGGATTTGGTCGCGCAGCGTCCAAATCTAAACTCGGGCTTTTCTCAAATCGAAATTATACTTCATGCGCCCCACGCGTATAAAACACTGATTTTGTGTAAAGTTTAAAATTTATTTAATATTTAAATTTTCAGTCAGCTTTTAAAACCTTGGTAATTTTCGCAAATTTCTTCGATTTTCGTAATTTTAATGAGATTTTCAATCAATTTTAATCAATTTATGAAATTTTCATGAGATTTTCAATATTTCGAGATTTTTATTAATTTATGAAAATTTCATGAGATATTAAACGATTTATATTTTTTTTTGGAAATATGTGTATAAACATTAAATGCTAATTTTTTGTTTCTTTACAACTTTTCTTTACAAGATTTTTTATATGATCAATATTAAAGAAAAATTAAGACACTAATAGAGAAGAAGATAATTCTAAAAACTAAGGGACTGAACACTAAAGTCGAGAGCTAAGATACTAATATAGAGGGAGAGATTAAAGAAAAATCAAGACACTAATAGAGAAGAAGATAATTTTAAAAACTAAGGGACTGAACACTAAAGTCGAGAGACAAGATACTAATATAGAGGGAGAGAATTCTAAAATTTTAGAAACAAGACATTAATATAGAGAGAGATAATTCTAAAAATTGAGATACTGTGCACTAAAATTAGGAGATAAGACAAAATTCTAAAAATTTAGAAACAAGACACCAATGTTGATTAAAAGTAGAAAAATCTAATATAGCGGGAGATAATTCTAAAAACTGGGCAGCTTGGTGGTGTAGTGGTTAGAGTGTTGGACCGCCACGCCACGGGCCGGGCCGGGATTCAAATACCGGCCTAACAAGTTGTCTGCATTTATATAGGTTAGGATAAAAATGCCAAACACTCCGTCTTATCGGATATGACGTTAAATGCAAGTAGGATCCGTGTACTGCCTGGATGTTGCGTGCACCAGAGCTGGGACGAATCCTCGTAAAAAGGATTTGAATCACGAATCCGAATCGCCTAATATGATTTGAATCACGGTTACTCGAATATAGGATTCGTAAGAGATAAATATGATTCCAGCCAACCCTGTTTTTTCAAATCAAGAATACAAATCCTTTAAGAATAAATTTGATTTTATAATATTTTTTTAACCATTTAATATAAATATCGTTACCAGTTGTTTTAACAAAAATATTTTAAAACTAATTATTTATTATTAACACTGAACATCGTTGATAACAGACTAAACATCTGATTCCCTGTTACTCTGATTAAAGTAGTATTTGTGTGTTTCTGAACTTCACTTCTAATCAGTGTTTTGTATGCGTGGCGCATGAAGTAAAATTTCGAGTTTAGAAAAGCCCGAAAATTTGTCTCGGGTCGCTGCGCGACCCTCGACAAATTTTCACAGGGCTTTTCTAAACTCGAAATTTTACTTCATGCTTAGTCTGGGAGTGGAAAACACTCGTTTAAAGCTTTAATTTAAACTCAATTATAAAATCGACGAATGCCCGATAATTACGTAGATAAAAAATTCACTGAATATCATTAAAACCGGGAAAGTCAGAGAAAAGTCATGAAATTATATTCAAATTGACCAAAACACTAACAAAAAAGCCATATGACATTATTAAATTTGTCAAAATCAGCAGGCAAATCACAAAACATAAAAATTTATAAAATTAACTTAAATATTGACAAAAACAATAAAAACAATTTAACAAAATAGAGGTTTCCCACAGAAGGAAGTTATATTAAAAGGCCAGGGAAAAAATCTTGAATCAGGGAAATGTCGAAAAAATTTAACATTTCAGATTGTGACTGCCATGTCAGTTTTACTTCAAATAATATTAAACATAATTTTGAAAACTAGATTATTATCTTTAAAAACATTTTTAGTCATTTAATGTTCTTATCAAAGCATTCAGTTTGAAGTTTTGAACGAGAGTTTCCACTCCCTGTGTGTCTTTTTGAAATTTCGCATTTATCACAACAAACCACAAACCTTGCAAGTCTTGAAAGCCAACATTGAAGAAGAAATCACCAATTTGGGATCAGATGTTTTACGAACAACAATTCAAAATGTTGTAAGACGAGCACAATCAACATCAACTCAGGAGATGGTCATTTGACCGATATCATTTTTTTAACTTTATATTATCAATTTTACACCTATAAATTAACTTTCAGTCAAAACATTGCCCATTTATTTCATTTCTAATAAAATGGCAGCCAATTTATAATATGAGATTACTTTTGCCTTATATGTATAACACGAGACAAAAAGTTTATATCTTAAGAAATGTTAATTTTTGTTTATTAACATAGATTTAGTGCCCTTGTTTGCGCACGAAGTAAAATGTAGAGTTTAGAAAATTCTGAAAATTTGGTTTAGTTGCGTAGCAAAACGGACAAAACACTGAAATATTGTGAAATTGAAAATATACTGATTTTTCTTATTATGTTTGAATTTCATAGCAAATTCAGTTTGATTTTATTAGAAATATCTATGTTCCGAGAAATACAGAGAGTTTTTCTGACGTCACACTTGAAATTCCTCGCGTGACGTGAAAAGTCAATGAATTAAACTAACAAGGTCGACTCGCTTTTAAATTAGGACAACCTTATACACTAACCACCTTGATTGCTGACGTCACGTGTGGAAGTCCTCACGTGACGTCAACAATCAAGGTAATTAAACAATACAAGATCGGCTCGGTTTAAATCAAGACAAACTTACTTACACACCTTAGTTGATGTCGTCACGCGTGAAAAACCGTACGTGACGTCAAAACCAAGATCATTACTGTGCAAAGTTGTCTCAATTTAAACCGAGCCGACCTTATCACTCGCGGAAATCCTCACATGACGTCAAAATCAAAGTCATTACTGTATAAGGTCGACGCGGTGTAAACTGAGACAGGCTTGTATAAGGTTGTCTTCATTTAAACGAGTGTTTTCCACTCCCAGACTAAGCATGAAGTAAAATTTCGAGTTTAGAAAAGCCCCGTGAAAATTTGTCGAGGGTCGCGCAGCGACCCGAGACAAATTTTCTGGGCTTTTCTAAACTCGAAATTTTACTTCATGCGCCACGCGTATAAAACAGTGATTTAACGAGAAATTTAAAAACACACTAAAGACATTTTTCATGTTAATCCTCACAATTAATTCGAATTATTTTTGACGATTCAAATCCTTTTGTAAGTATTCGAATCCTTTTATAAATATTCGTTTCCTTTTATAAATATTCGAATCCTTTTATAAGGATTCGAATCCTTTTATATGGATTCGAATCCTTTTATATGGATTCGAATCCTTTTATATGGATTCGAAACACCCACATTTGGATTCGAATACCAATCCTCTTAAAAAAAATGTAACGAATCCGGATCACGAATCCAGTTGAACTAAAGTATTCGAATACCTCTTTTGAATCCTCTAAAAGGATTCGAATCCTGAATGATTCGAACCCTGCCCAGCTCTGGCGTGCACGTTAAAGATCCCTACGGATGGGTTGGAACTCCCACCGGGTTCGGCAAAATTCCCGGATAGCTGTAGACCTAATCTCCGGCGTCATGATTGGCCATAGCAGCGGAAATAGATGACGTAAAACCCAAAAAAAAAAAAATCTCAAAACTGAGGGACTGAACACTTACATTGAGGCACAAGAGGCTAAAATAAAATTAAAGTCAAGTCGAATGTTAACTGTTTTTTTTATTTTATATGTATTATGCACATAGGTTTAGATCTTACATTCTCAGGACCAGTTGTATGAAAACTTTAAGTTTTAGTTCATCTCTAAACTGCAGGTCAATGTCGAATTCTTAACGCTTCTATTAAATTAAATAAAACTGATCTGAAGTTCAGAGATGAACCTCGACAGATTTTAATATTTCTTCTACTTGCCCTCGATTGCCTAGCGAAAAAAATGATCTTTATGCAGGGAATTTTTCATCTAAGTACAGGTATACATACCCCGATGTGTATTCTGTAAATGTTCAAGCATTCGCTGTTTTTGAAAAGCATGAAACTTTTAACGAGTGTTTCCACACCTTGATTAAGCATGAAGTAAAATTTCCAGTTGAGAAAAGCCCGAAAATTTGGTTTGCTCGCGTAGCTTTTTAGGCTTTTCTAAACTCGAAATTTTACTTCATGCGCCACGCGTATAAAACACTGAAATATTGTGAAGTTTAAAGTATACTGCAAACACTACTGCTTAAGTATAATAGTATATTTTGAACTTCAGGTTGAATCAGTGTATTATACGCCTGTCGCATTTTAAGTTTAGAAAAGCGCTACGCTACCAAACCAAATTTTCAGGCTTTTCTAAACTCGAAATTTACTTCATGCTTAATCAAGGAATGGAAACACTCGTTAGAAGGATCAAATTGAACACTTACAAAAACAACTAATGCTTGAATAATTACAGAGTATTCTTCGGGATATTTATGCTTGAAAGAAAAATTCCCTGTATTGTAAATGATTTAATTTTTCATGGTCAACTTTGACTATCTTCTTCAATAAAAGTCATTTCGAATATTATTTACTACCTTTCAAATATAATTACGAAAGGGAGATAACATCTCACATTCTCGATTCATTAAAGACTTTTAATTAAAAAAAGTGCGTATCTCAATTCCATTCAATTACCCTTTCAATATGAATTAATCAAACGATAAATAATGTGTTTATTATTAAGGCCACAGGTGTATAGTATATCCATCGATCCTATCTATTTTCATAATTGGCAATCGCGTAAGAAAAACAATTAACGATCCCGACCAGCCGCCTGCACCCGACATTGGGCAACGCTTACATGCGTTACATAAACTCATGAATCACACGCGCCTATCGAAAAAAATTTATAAAAAGAAGAAGCAAAATTAAACTTTCGCAATTCGCAATGGTAATTAATTAGAAAAATTCCACAAAACTAGTAAATTACAATCTTTGAGGAGGAAAATACTAATGTTTCCATTATAGGACGTTCTCCAGCAATGATTCCGAATAAAAAATGTAGTAGTGATACTTTTTTATTTTAAGCACTGAAAGCATATTTATTTCTTAACAATAACTGAGATTTTGAATTTGATTCAATGTTAATTAGTTTGTGTTAAATATCAAACAATTCGTTGAAGGCTGTTAGCATCGTTGCTCCAGGGTGTTTTGACTTGCGGAGAGATTTATTAAATTAGATTGGTTGGTTTATGAATCGTCTGTTCTTAAATCATAAAAAGACTGCTGATTCAGTCGTAATTATTTGATTCAGTTGTAAAAATTAGTTTAGTTGTATTCAATAAAAAAAGCTACATTTGAAGTTTTTTGGGCCCGTATTCACAGCACCCATGCAATTTGTCACTTGCACCAAAACGACGTAATTTTACTCCATACGGTTTGGTAAATTCTTCCCAAACTTTTAGTGCGACTTCACACCAATGACAAATTGTATGGGTGCTTTGAATAGCGCCCTGGTGTTTGTTGCGACTTTACCTGGTTCGCCGCAACCCCGACCCTCCACATTTGCATTTTATTATTTTGACCAAGGTCCGTTCTAAGTAACGGCCCTTATTGTATATTTTACTGCGTGTATATAGTTTTGAAAGGACGGCTTAGTTTTATGGTGTTTGCGCGAAAGTGCGCGAGCGGACAATGCGTCATAAAACGGCTTAAGACGGATTCCGACTTAGCGGGAAGTCTAAATAGCTGCGATGCAGCCCCGGACACGCCGAGATGCGGTTGCAGAAGTTTGGCGACAGTGTTGGGGTGGTGGTAATCATGGTTTATCGATAACCAATCAGAAGAGATCATATTACCACCACCCCCAACCCCGGGGAGGAATTGCTCGAGGAGAAGAAACGGAGAGATGAACTGAAGACTTCATCAAGTAAACTTCGACTACGTGACGCGAATTAATAACATATGTAAATTGTATATATTTATATATTTTGGTGTTTGCAATATACGAACATTTCTGAGTATTTAAAGTATTCATTATTTGTAATTCTACATTACAAATTGGTCCTTCGAAACTTAAGTCAAATAAGTAGTAACAGTGTTTTAAATAAAATTGTGTTTGTGAATGTTTCCAAAGCAAATATTTCTTTATTCCAGCATTAAGAAAGTCACTGATAACTTTAATGATTGTTGAACTCACGTAGCCCACAATTATCCGATCGATGTTGAATAACACAAATTTTTTTCTGCGCCCAGCATTCGTGAAAGTATTTTCTTATCTCTAAGTGACATATTGCGTGCGATAAAACTCCTAGCGTGCTCTTAATTATTTCTGGAAAATTAGACCGGCGACAATCGCCGCTTTAATTGCCTATAAGCAACCCTTTCCCCCTCGTTTTACTGCGAAATTATAGCCAGCTGTGAAATGACAGGTTACGATTTCTGCTGCGATTGTATAATTACGAAATGCGAAAAAGAGAAAATCCTTCCGCTGAAAATTGCGCTTTTCCCGCCGAAATCGGCTAATCGCTGTGGTTTCGTGAAAGTCAACGCGAATCAAAGGAAAAAAAAAATTAACAATAACAAACAAAAAAGTGAGATACACGTTATTTCGTTACGCAAGCGATTTTTTTAATCGGACTAAATCTCGTCGCGTGGTCGTGATTAGTCAGTCGAATCTAGTCGGGCGTGAATTTGGTTTTTGTTTCACTCTCTTGATCGTGTGGTGAAGGTGGAAAATAGGCTTTTATACTGAAGACTGTAATTTTTTCACTTTCTTGATTGTGAGAAGGTTTTCATTACTGTTTCTTCGACATTTAGGATGCCGCATGCAAAACAATGCATTTGAAATTTAATATATTTTTAGGCATTCGCCGTTTTAAAGGCGTTCAATTTGGAACTTCTAACAAGAGTTTCCACTCCTTGGTAAAGCAGGAAGCAAAATTTTCAGTTCAGAGAAGCCTTAAAATTTGGTTTGGTCGCTCCGTGAAGCAGACCGACCAAACCAAATTCATATTTGAATATTTAAATTCATATTTGAATATTCAAATTTCCAGTCCAAACCTCCAAAATCTAAACGTACAGGGTGATTCACCATAAATGTCCCCTCTCTAACTTGATTATTGCTGAACCGATTTGAAAATTGAAAAAAAAACATTTAAAATAGTTTTTTTAAAGAGATTCTATACACCATATCTAAATAAGCAATAAATGAACTATTGGGTACTAGATCATTTTTAAATTAAACATCCTGTATTTAATTTTACAATCGGTTAGAGAGTTTAAATTAGGAATACGAAGATACCGGGTTTGATGGGGTTTTGTCTTTCTGATACATATGCTTAATGAGTGTGTTTGCACCAGAGCTGGGCAGGATTCGAATCATGAATTCGAATCCTTTTAGAGGATTCAAAAGAGGCATTCGAATACTTTAGTTCAACTGGATTCGTGATCCGGATTCGTTACATTTTTTTAAAAGGATTCGTATTCGAATCCAAAGGTGTGTGATTCGAATCCATATAAAAGGATTCGAATCCTTATGAAAGGATTCGAAACTTTATAAAAGGATTCCAATATTTATAAAAGGATTCGAATATTTATAAAAAGATTCGAATACTTACAAAAGGATTTGATCGTCAAAAATAATTCGAATTAATTGTGAGGATTAACATGAAGAATGTCTTTTGGGTGTTTTTAAATTTCTCGTTAAATCACTGTTTTATACGCGTGGCGCATGAAGTAAAATTTCGGGTTTAGAAAAGCCCAGAAAATTTGTCTCGGGTCGCTGCGCGACCCGAGACAAATTTTCACGGGGCTTTTCTAAACCCGAAATTTTACTTCATGCTTAGTCTGGGAGTGGAAAACACTTGGTAAAGGTAAATCTTTAAATTCTATTAATTATCCACGTAACGTACTAAATGCATATTACCCCTGAAACAACGATATCATGATTTCCCGGTGAAATATCGATTATTTAGATTCATTAATTTATTGAATACCGGGTAAATTACCCGTATAATTACCCTGTATAAAAAATGTACCAATTAAGTTAAAGCGTATTTAGTTACTAATCAATAAGTTAAAAAAAATATTAAGCGTTCATTTTGAAGCTTAAACGAGTGTTTTCCACTCCCAGACATGAAGCATGAAGTTAAATTTCGAGTTTAGAAAAGCCTGAACGTCCAAATCCAAACTTAGGCTTCTCTAAACTCAAAATTTTACTTCATGCACCACGCGTACAAAACGCTAATTTAGTGGAAAGTTTTAAATTTAGATGCTTGAGATTTATGGCGCCCAACTAGGGGCCACAGCGTTAGCCTGGCCCCAGGTTGGGCACCAAAAAACCTCAAATGCAAGCGTTTTAAGTATTTTTAAACGAGGAGAACACTCTTAGCTTAAGCATAAAGTAAAATTTTCAGTTTAGAAAAGCCTGAGCGTTTTGATTTAGACCCGTAGCGTCCAAACTCAATCTTTTCTAAACCTGAAATTTTACTTCATGTGCCACGCGTACGAAACACTAATCAGTGTGAAGTTTTCAACATTTACTTTCACATTTTATGGCGCCCAACAAGGGCCTAGCGTTAGCAAGACCCCAGGTTGGACACCAAAAAACCTCAAATCTATACAAGTATTGGACAATTTCTAGATAATTAAGAACACACTTACACCGCTTTACCGTTTCGTATGGCATAATCTGAGATATTTCATTTGTTTTTCAAAGCAACCGAGATGCCGACAGTTTATAGACACTTGTTATAATTTAATTGCTATCATTTCCAACTACTTCTAGCCAACGTTTTGATAGTTTTTATTTCTCTATTATAAAATTCTTCAAGTTTTGATTAAAAAGTAGTTGGCAAGTCCATTTTTAGTGTCTCTTCATTGTGATTATTTGTTTAGTTTACACTGCCATGGCTGGATACACTGCAATGGTTGCTTTCATAATCTAATGAAATTTTCCTGTGACGAAATTTTTTAAACCAACTTTGACATTTTCAATTGTCATAGCACCTTCATCGAGAGGACTGCAACTATTTTTTTGCCAATTTGGTTTTTTTTCCAATTGGAACTTATACAGCGTGCAGTGATTAATGTGATTATTTTCATTTCGAACATTTTTAATTGTTTCAACTAAAAAATTGTCATCATTTATCTGCCTGTGTGGCAAAACAAGTGTTGCAGTGTCAACTAATAAACAGTGAAATCTTAACCAAGTGTGTTATTTACTAAAAGTGTTGAAAAATTGTTGTTACGCAAAAATCGTGGTCACTAAACTTTAAACTCTATGTACATATAAAATGTTTTTATGTTATATTGCTCACATTATTAACAAACTTTATCATCTCTATCAACGCGCACAATAAAAACGACATTAAATATTACTAATGATATATTTTCAGTAATACGCAAAATCAAGTTATTCCATGATTTTTAAAAATTATAAGTTTTTAAGAATCTTTCAACAAACTGTTATTGTTCTCTAAGAAAGAAGGTAGTTACAAAAAAACTTAAAAATAGAAAAATTGTCCAAAATTTTCTTATCTAAAACTTTTGTTTGAACGATTTTTTTGTATTCCCTTTAGTTATTGAGTTATTCGCAACTTTTGCGAAATACAAAAAAGCGTAAATTCTCGACTTTCCTCAATTTTGACAAAAAACGTTATAACTCAAAAACTATTCGAGCTACAGAAAAGTATAATACATACATTTAGGCTGTTGCGGCGAGATCTACAAGATGGGCGTATTTGTTTTTATACGGGGTGATTCATAAAGTATCTAAAAGAAAAAGTCAATTGTTTTTTTTTTAAATCAAGAAGGCGAGTGTTTATCAAAGGTTATCAATATTATATACAAAACTGTTTTCCACTCCCGGACTAAGCATGGAGTAAAATTTCGAGTTTAGAAAAGCCCCGTGAAAATTTGTCGAGGGTCGCGCAGCCACCCGAGACAAATTTTCGGGCTTTTCTAAACTCGAAATTTTACTTCATGCGCCACGCGTACAAAACACTGATTTCAAGTGAAGTTCAGAAACACACAAATACATCTTTAATCAGAGTAACAGGGAATCAGATGTTTAGTCTGTTATCAACGATGTTCAGTGTTAATTAAAATAATTAGGTTTTAAATATTTTTGTTAAAACAACTGGTAACGATATTTATATATAAATGGTTGAAAAAAAATAATAAAATCAAATTTATTCTTAGAGGATTTGTATTCGTGATTCGAAAAAACAGGATTCGAATCATATTTATCTCTTACGAATCCGTTATTCGAGTATTCGTGACTCGAATCATATTAGGTGATTCGGATTCGTGATTCGAATCTTTATTACGAGGATTCGTCCCAGCTCTGGTTTGCACACACATAACGAACATTTAAATTATTCATTAAAAACGATGACATATCATGCAACGAAAATGAAATTGGCGACATTATTCAAAACAGAAATTAATGATTTAATAAATAATAACAAAAAGTCATACCAATTATTTTATGTGAGAACTCTTATCATATAGAGACAAGGGGTAATTCTCTTATAAAATTTCGAGCAACTTAATCTACTTATCCTAATTTGAGATTTGTTACCGGCGCTTTTCCGCAACCGTCATCAACTTGTTCATTCAGCAATATTTCAGCTGCAACATAACCACGGGCGTAATTTTGTTACATATTTTAATAATATAATAATATAATTAATATTCGGATACAAAAAAACTAAGATATGTGTCCCGTTCTCTATTTTAGTCTTTAGTTTAATGGCGCAATCAGATCTAAGCTAACTAGATTGGTTTAGAAGATACAGGGTGATTCTCAAAATGTGCCGATTTTTATTATCTCTTGTGACTTGGTTATTTATGGAGATAAAAGAAAAATTAAATGCAAAAGTTTTATAACTTTTTACAATTACGTATTAGTTTTGATATTCCGTTGTTAACGAAATATTATCGATTATATTTCTTTAAAAAATGAGTCTAAAATAAATATTTTTCAAAACTATGAAAAATTAAACATGTTTGAGATAATGAGAGTTATAAAAATAAAGACGCAACTTTAGACCTATATTTTGAGCGTTATCCAGAACGACGACAGCCAGAAAACAAATATTTACAAGATTATATCAAAACTTAAGTGAGTATGGATCATTTGGAAAACCAAGAGATAAGATTTACAGTAAAGAAAATAGAGAAACAGATGAAATAAATGCATTAGTTTTTGTTATTGTCGATCCGACGGTATCCAGCCGCAATATTAGGAAAGATATTGCTTTAAATGCGTGTTTTCCACTCCCAGGCTAAGCATGAAGTAAAATTTCGAGTTTAGAAAAGCCCCGTGAAAATTTGTCGAGGGTCGCGCAGCGACCCGAGACAAATTTTCTGGGCTTTTCTAAACTCGAAATTTTACTTCATGCGCCACGCGTACAAAACATTAAAATATTGTGAAATTTATGTATATTTAAACTTCATTTGAAATCAGTGTTTTATACGCGTGGCGCATGAAGTAAAATTTCGAGTTTAGAAAAGCCCAGAAAATTTGTCTCGGGTCGCTGCGCGACCCTCGACAAATTTTCACGGGGCTTTTCTAAACTCGAAATTTTACTTCATGCTTAGCCTGGGAGTGGATAAAACTCATTTATAGCTCCAAATTGAACTCTTTTAGGACGCAACGAATATCGGAAAATTTGCAGCGCATGCATATGTAGACTTAAACGAAAAAATCGCTGTATAAGTATATGAGATAATTGTAAAGTTATTATAAATTTTTGTTTGTTTTTTGTAGTTGTTGTTGTTTTAATTTATCAATGTTTCAATAT
This sequence comes from Philonthus cognatus, assembly GCA_932526585.2. NCBI lineage: Eukaryota > Metazoa > Arthropoda > Insecta > Coleoptera > Staphylinidae > Philonthus > Philonthus cognatus. Next base: position 3,930,881 of record OW052244.1, read on the forward strand.
GCTTGTTAACTGGGTTTTCAATATACCTATTATAAAAGAAAAGAATAATCATTCAATTCATGGCCATCTAGAATTTTTTGTTTGTTTTGGTTTTTGGTATTTTAGCTATTTAGGACAAAGCAAAATATTAAGTGTTACACACTGTTGCAATCACAGGAAAAAATGCAATATTTTGAGATACTCAGATACAGGGTGTCCCATTTAAGAAAATGTTAGTTTAGATAATATCTCAAAAATTAAAATATCTATATATTTTTTAAGTACGCTACTGGATTCTACGTAAAAAGTCAAGAAACTTTTGTATTTAAAATATTTTTTTATTTCTATAAATAACCGAGTCATAAGAGATAATAAAAACCAGTAGATTTTAAGAATCACCCTGTATCTTCTAAACCAATCTAGTTAGCGTAGATCTGATTGCGCCATTGAACTAAGCACTAAAAAAGAGAACGGGACACGTATCTTAATTTTTTTGTATCTCTTACCGTTTAGCCTATACCCTATAATATCAACGAAAAAAAAAAACACCCTGTACAATTAACATCTCATTTACACAATCTCCAAAAATGGTATTTAGCAATTGTAATAATATTACGTTTAATTTTATAAATAAAACTAATATATTTTATATTTATATTAGATTTAATTTCGATTAGAAATAAAACTGATTTTTTAATATAGTGCATAGTCGTAGAAAAAGTACAGTGTACAATTCGCATGGAATGACCATTTCCTACTCGTATGAATTGCTGCACTCGACTACGGCTCATGCAGCAAGTTTCATACTAGTGGAAAATGTCATTATTCTATTTTCATTGTATAATATACTATTTCTGAAGCATTGAGTCAAAATGGAATTGGGGTGAACAGCAATATTTTTGTAAATCATCTGTATTTCATCTTCAAAATCACAAATCTTCTTAGGAAATAAATGCAAATTATTATTCTAAAGGGGAAAATAACATATCTCCATATTTATCCTTTTTTTTCCAATATATTATGTTACTTTTCTTCCTTGTTTGTGTTAAAATAACAACTGGAGAACAGAACTCCGCAATTCAACCAGCAATGTAATCTATAATTCAATTTCACTCGAGCACATTTCGCGATAAATAAAAGATAACTCCGGCACCCTCAGCAGCTCGGGTTATTAGATATTTACGACTGCTCTCGCCTCTTGACAGTTTTACTGCACACTACGGTAAAATGGAAAAGTTAAGTAGCTGCTAGTCTGGTCTACAAGTTAAAAACAATCGTTAAGTGTGCACGTCGCGATTCACACGCTTGCTCGTCGAGATTTAATTCAAATTAATGTTGTTAGTTATTGTCATACAAAATTTACCAATTTACATTGAAGCGATGGCGTTGCAAGTAGACTTACCTAAAACAAAAGAAAAAAATCAATTAATTCAAGCAGTAAGAAATATTGTAACAACTGGCTCTTGTTCAAACTTATAAACTTGGCATTCCCATTTTTTTAGTTACAAGTAGATTGGACTTGTCTAATAACAGGAAGTTCTTTTTTAACACGGCTGTGAGTGTGCTTGTTTACTCAGGAGTTAAAGGTCCTTTTGAATAATTTCTTTCGCATCACGCTGTGCGGAGGTGTATCATGAGCTATAAAAAAACATTTTTAAATGAAGATATCGTTCTCTCTTACACTTTAACGGCCAAATATCAATATCAATTTAACCCAAAACTAAAATTATTTGTATAATACTAAGAATTAATTGTACCTGCAATGGATCTAATGATACTGATGATGTATTTAATTTAAAAAAATATTTACATAGTTATTAAGGTGAGAACAGGACAGACACCGCAATTTCTGTGCAAAATACCATTATTTTATATAATATATAAAAATTACGAAAATTCGTGTAAAATGCAAACAATACGTCTTAGTTAATAAAACAACTTAACCATTATTTATTTAATCGTAAGAATACGTTTATTAAGAAATTAACAGAAGTAATAAGCACAAAGTCTAATAAACAATAATATAGTTAATCAAGTGAAAACATAAATAAGATATTTTATATGGTTTTTCTTCAATTTGGGGTACCACTTTGATTCTCTATAAGCGTTTTTACACACACAGTCCTACTGTATTTCTTGAGTTTCAGGTACTAAAATACTCAAGCTCCTATTTCAAAGAAATGCCTAGCAACGCGATAACCGCTTGTTTACTAACCGAGCATTCTTCGGGTCATTTGGCGAGACAAATTGTAGGTGGACGCAACGGTCCTTTATCGCTCGCGCTGGCAAACTAGATTACCATGTAAAATCATGGTGTAGAAGTGCTTTTAACACTGCCAACAAAACCATATAACCTTAAGACCACGTACCGTGACAGCGTAATTTGCATAATTGCTGAGACGTCGAAAGGCGAAAGATTTGAAGATCGTGTCCGATGCTTTGACGGTTTTCCAGTTCTATGAAAAGAATTATCAGAAACGAGGGTTTACCTGAATTCTAGCAAAAATGACTTAATAATAATTAACACTGACACTATGCAATGTTACGTACTTTACAATTAATTGTTGAAAAGTTATTAATATGTAAGACATTTTTTAAAATCGTTTCAATAAACTCACAAAATTGGGGGTGATTGAGCAGATGTGATCTGATATAATTAACACCTGACATGACTAGCTTTAAAACTTCTGACATATCCAAGCATTTTCTGTACAGAGACTGTTGATGAATGATGGAATGTATGATTAATGGTTTTGATCCACCATCATTTTCTACGGCCTTTGATACGAGAGCAACGACACCCCTATTTTTTTACGCATGTTTTTCCCACCATCAGTTTTTCCATTAACCCATTAAAGGGCCGAGCAATCATAGAGATAACTAAAAGTTGATTTTAGGTAAAATTTTGCACTTCTTTCTATGATATCCATAAATGACTTATTGTATTACATACTATGAATTTTTCTTTTAAATATACATAATGTATATACTGTAAAATGTTAGGCAATGGTCCCAGACTAAGCGTGAAGTAAAACTAAGCATGAAGTAAAATTTTGAGTTTAGAAAAGCCTGGAAATTTGGTTTGCCAAACCAAATTTTCAGGCTTTTCTAAACTCGAAATATTACTTCATGCGTCACGCGTATAAAACACTGAAATATTGTGAAGTTAGAAATACACTCTTTACTATTTTTTTTTTAAATGAGTAATAATCGAAATATTGAAATAACAAAATATTGAAATTTATCTTCAAACATTTTCAAGTCAGATCAAATAATATAATTTATCAAATTAACTTATTTAGTAATGTTATTAACTTAAAATTAATAATGTTGCGTGTATGCATCAATGGCGCTTAATGGGTTAGAGCACATATGGGCAACCCCCGGCCCGCTGTAAGATATGATCCGATCCGCGAGACATTTTGAAAAAACCCAATTAAAAAAATATTACATTAGGTACTTATACTCACGGGAGTGACAGTGAGGCGGCAAACATGAAATTCTTTGATGTTTGCCGGCTCACTCTTTGATAATCGCCGCCACTCGACTTGCTCAATCAAATTCTTTGAGGTTTGCCGCCTCACGGGCGACACATCAAAAGATTTATTGCTTCTCAATTATTCTAAACTAGTTTATTTCAGATTATTCGTTCATTTTGCCTATATAAGCGGGTGGATGGCCCGAACGTTAGTTCAGTTCTATTTGAGCTACCGAGGTGATAACTTGGACAAGCGATATCCTAGCGAACTGCTAGAGCCGTCAACTTGCTTTGTGACTTTGTGTGCATCTTGAGTGGTTACTAACTATAGTTTGCTATTAAGTTTATTGAACGAAAAGTAAACAAAAATGATGTCTGGTGGAAAGAAACGAAAAGTAGATACAGAGGGTCGCCATTTTCAAGAAAAATGGACTGAAGAATTCTTTTTTATCTTGCACAATGGTAAGCCTATTTGTTTGCTGTGTAATGAATCCATTTCAGTAATGAAAGAATTCAATATAAAGAGGCATTACTCAACTAAGCATGCTACGCTGCACTCACTGACAGGACAATTAAGAACAGACAAAATCCAGAAGCTTACCGCAAATTTGGAAAAACAGCAACAAATGTTTTATAAACAAAGAACACAACTTGATAATGTTGTGAAAGCTAGTTTAATAGTTAGCTCAAAATTGCAAAGGCATTAAAACCATTTGCCGAACGAGAATTTATCAAGGAGTGTATGTTAGAAGTTTGCGGTATTATGTGTCCTGAAAAGAAAAAAGAATTTGAAAAAATTAGTTTGTCAAGACGAACTGTTGTTTGACCTATAGAAATGATGGCTAATGATATAAAAACAACATTGACTGACCGTATGGCTGGTTTTGAATCATTTTCCATAGCATTAGACGAGAGCACCGGCACCGATTTGTCTGACACAGCTCAACTGGCTATATTTATTCGAGGTGTTGATAAGGAGTTCACTGTTACTGAGGAATTGCTTGCTTTACAGCCGCTAAAAGGAACCACTACAGGAGAGGATATTTTTATTGAAGTTCAAAAGGTATTCACAAGTTTTGGCTTGCCATGGTCAAAATTAATTGGAGTATGCACTGATGGTGCACCTTCTATAGTCGGCTTACGTAAAGGTTTCATCGGAATTTTGAATGAAAAACCAACAGAATTAAATGTGCAAAAAGATGATTTGATAGTCCTTCATTGCATTATCCACTAACAGAACTTCCTATAACCCAAACATTTTAATTGGTTTAAACATATACATTTATTTAAACAAATATGTTGTGATAATGATATAGAACATAAGGTACATTTAAATTAACCAATTTTAATTTATATCGGCCTGACAAGGACGTACACATTTTCGTGTTATTGCTGCCCCGAATAGATTAATAAATAGGCGCCAGAAAATAAAATAATGATACTTTTATTTTACACCATAAATTGAACTTAACACATTTAGGGGTAATTATAATTATTAAATGTATAGTATCCTTTTATGTATTATACAAGGTGCCTGTATTTCGACTAGATATGGGTCGTTCGTGAATGATTCGTTCGAAAAGAACAATTCTGTATGGTGATTTGAATGAACTGATTCCGTATTTCAAGAAGAATTAATTTGTTAATGATTCATTTACTCGAGACGACTGACCAAACGATTTTGGGCGAGCGGAATCGTATTCCCGCTTTGGATTTATACATGCGGTCTGAATCCGCCCGAATCGGATGACTAATTCGTTCGCTCGAATTCGCGCGCAACTTCAACTCCGCTTTGTACATTAGTTTTGTGAGTTGGCGAAAATTCGACAGCACGTTCTCTATGACCGAAATGGCGAAATATATAGAACGTTCTGTTGGGGGAGCGCATTTAGCCCGCTGTTTTCACGCGCGCTAAATGCGCTGTTATCAATTATCCTCCTCGCACACACTGTTACATTCTCTCATTGTTTTTTAGCTTACTAAGGATATCGTCAGGGTTGACAAATCAGTGATTTTGTCATCAAATCTGGTGTTTTCCACTTTCGGATTCAGACAAATTGTTTTTGATTCAGACGTGGCTAAATTTTGGTGTTTGTTGGAAGTTTTCAGTAACAATCTAGTGATTTACTGTCATCAGAAAATGATTAAAGTGAAAACGGTTGAACGTGGCAAAATACTGTCAAAACTATTAAAAATTGGGAAATATTCAGCATGTCATTGATAAAATTGTTCATGTCCAAATGGTCAAACATTTGCAAGAGAATCCTCTTTGATCAATTTTGTATGAATCATTTTCAAGGAGTATATTTTAAACTTCTTTTGAATTCAGTGATTTGTACGCGTGGCGCATGAAGTAAATTTTCACGGGGCTTTTCTAAACTCGAAATTTTACTTCATGCTTAGTCTGGGAGTGGAAGACACTCGTTCGTAAATTTTCGAATTATCATAAAGCTGTGTATTTATTATCAAAAAATCTTTCTCGGTTTATTGAACAAAAACAAAAAAGCTGAGGTGAAAAGTGTTAAGGTAACAGTGGATTGTTTTTTCGTTGGGTACAACTTTTGTTTAAAACATTTTTTGATTGAGACGTCGAAAGCCATAGTCGGTGAGTTGTTGATCTCCACTAGATGTTTTAGTTACTAGTTCATAAACTAAATAACTGAGATGAAAGCTAATTACCTAAAAGTTTTGTGTTGTATTTTTGTATTATCTTTTGTTTGAAACTTTTTTTGATTATGTTAATAATAAAGCAGCAATTTGTGAGTGATTATCAAATAAATATCTCCTCTAGGCTTTTTTGTATACTGATCATAAACAAAATAGTTAAGGTGAAAAGTGTTTAGGTGAAAGTTGTGTGTTTTTTCATTATCTACAACTTTTGTTTGATTTTTTTTAAACTATACAGGGTGTCCGTATTTCGAGGAAATGCATGGGGATCTCGGTTATTTGAAGAGTTAGAGAGTTGGTTAAATTAGGGCAAATACGTGAAATTTGGAGCCCAACAATAATCCGAAAACAGATTTGAAATATCTTTTTTGTTTTCGAGATATTGCCAAAAAACTATTTTTTTCAAATTTCGTTTTTATTTTTTTATTCAAAAACTATTGGATCTAGGAATTTGCAACTTTTACATTATACAGGCACTTTTTAATCAGGAATTTAGTAGTGTACTTACATTTAAAATAACTTTAATATCTTCTCCAGAACCATAGCCAACTTTTGTTTTTCTTATGGGCGCCATATTGGATATTCATATTTTTGGAAAGAACTTTTTTTTCTGAATTCAACGGTATATCACACTTATAATTTATTTTGCGTTTCATTTGAAACAAAGCAACCATTTGTTTTTTTTTTTTAAGAGTGCCTTGAAAACAGTTGCACATTATAAAATTCCTGAGGCCTACAACTATATGAAGTTTTTCATAATATTAAATAATAATATACAAATTAATTAAATATCTTTTGAACTAAAATTATCACAAACTTAGAGTAAGTGTTCGAATATATCACCATTGACCTCCAAACATAATTCTAGTCTTTTCCTTAAATTTTGGACTGCCCGAAAAATGTCTCTTCTTCTTAATTGCTGAATGGTAACTATTATAATTCTTCTTAAATCGTCTTTGTCCTCTGGAATAGTTTTATAAACTTTTTCTTTTATAGCTCCCCAAAGAAAATAATCTAGAGGTGACAAATCAGGTGAGCGAGCTGGCCAACGTATATCACCATTATTTGCCATAACTTTATTTGGAAACATTTCGGACAGACAATTAGCGACAATTTGGCTGTTGTGGGGTGGTGCACCATCTTGTTGAAACCATACATTTCTTAACATATTTAAGGGGATGTTATTGTCTACGTAATCACTTAAAAATGTTCTTAAAAAATCGTGATATCTCTGTGAATTTAATGTATCTTCGTAAATGTATGGACCTACAATATTGTCTCCCAAAATACCGACCCATACATTTAGTGGAGTGCTTGAGTAACTTTAATTTTGAATGGGCGATATTTATTTTTTTTCAAAATTCTCCATACGTATTGAAACGTCACGCGTCACACCAAACTGGTTCGCAAGTTCTCTCGTTGAGGAAGAAGGGTTATCTTGAATCTAGGGGAATAAATATTATCTTATTGTAATTAAAATGAAATCATTTTACCGCTTGCAAAATTTGGTTTTCATTTTCATGGGGTTGGTGATATCCATATCTTTGTCGTGGCTTTACGAAGGAACCATATTCCAATAAATTTGTATGTAGTTTTATGAAATGACTTTCACTTGGCTGTTGCCTTTCTGGATAGCGCTGTAGATAGACTTCGGATGAAATACGTACATTTTTGTTTGAAGTATAATAAACTTCGATCATATCTAGTTTTTCTTGGTTCGAAACACAACTTTATTTTATGTATTATGTATAATGATCGTATCTTATTGACACATCAATAACTGAATAACGTATCAATATTATTGTTTCCAAGGCACTCTTTACAAAAAACAAAAGGTTGCTATGTTTCAAATGAAACGCAGAATAAATTATAAGTGTGATATACCGTTTAATTCAGAAAAAAAAGTTCTTTCTAAAAATATGAAAATCCAATATGGCGCCCATAAGAAAAACAAAAGTTGGCTATGGTTCCGGGGAAGATATTAAAGTTATTTTAAATGTAAGTACACTACTAAATTCCTGATTAAAAAGTGCCTGTATAATGTAAAAGTTGCAAATTCCTAGATCCAATAGTTTTTGAATAAAAAAATAAAAACGAAATTTGAAAAAAATAGTTTTTTGGCAATATCTCGAAAACAAAAAAAGATATTTTAAATCTGTTTTCGGATTATTGTTGGGCTACAAATTTCACATATTTGCCCTAATTTAACCAACTCTCTAACTCTTCAAATAACCGAGATCCCCATGCATTTCCTCGAAATACGGACACCCTGTATATTAATTTAATACATTAGGAATATGTAAGCATTAAATTTATAAAATTTTGAAAAGATATTGCCTAAAAATGTTTATAAATATGTTTTAAATGAGCAAATATATGCCAAAAAGGCAAATAGTATTAAAATCTATTTGAAAATTCTTCAGTCTCACAAAGATCTGAACCATTTAAAAGTTTTTCGTTGTAAACATAATTGAAATTCGATTAATAAAGAAACCGAAACATCTAATGAACCAGATATCATTAGATGTTTCGGTTTCTTTATTAAACGAATTTCAATTATGTTAACATAAGACTTTTATACATTTGATGATATAATTAATATTAAATAACTAAAATAAGTATTTATTTTTTAATTTATTGGTAAATATACGAATAAATTACAATGTAAGAAATAAAGTATAAAAATGAATAAGCGAGTACAATAGCTTTGAAAATAAGTACTTAATTATTTTGCTAACAGTTTATAGCGCGTTTTTTCTCTATTTCTTTCCAACATATATTAATAGAAGTGACTAATACATAATATATTTAGAGTATACGTTTTCTAAATTCAGGCTATTTTTTTGAAATATTTAGATTTTTGTTGTTTTTTTTTTAAATTCAATTTGAAGCTTTAAACGATTGTTTTCCACTCCCAGACTAAGCATGAAGTAAAATTTCGAGTTTAGAAAAGCCCCGTGAAAATTTGTCTAGGGTCGCGCAGCGACCCGAGACAAATTTTCTGGGCTTTTCTAAACTCGAAATTTTACTTCATGCGCCACGCGTATAATGAGATTAAAATATACATAACTTTCACAGTATTTTAGTGTTTTATATGCATGGCGCATGAAGTAAAATTTCGAGTTTAGAAAAGCCCAGAAAATTTGTCTCGGGTCGAACTATATTATTATTATTATCATTATTTTTTTTATAAGTGATTCGTTTACGAACGATTCATATAGAACGAATCACTTTTAAGAAATGATTTGGTTGATTCGAATCACCTAAAAGATTCGAACTTCCCATATCTAATTTCGACAGAATGTATGGGGATCTCAGTTATTTGAAGAAATAGAGAGTCGGTTAAATTGGGGCAGTGGCACATTTTAGGGTCTAACAATAATCTGAAAACAATTTTGAAATATCTGTTTTGTTTTCGAGATATTAACAAAAAACTGATTTTTTGAAAAATGGTTTTTATTTTTTTATTAAAAAACTACTGAATCTAGACATTTAGGACTTAGATAATATTTAATGAGGAATCTAGTAGCATATTTTTTCTAAGATAACTATAACATTTACCCGGAGACCATAGCCAACTTTTGTTTCTCTTATGAGCGCTATTTTGGATTTTCATATTTTTTGAAAGAATATTTTTTTCTAAACTCAGTGATGTACCACACTCATAAGTTATTTTAGATTTGATATTTAAAATTATGATATTTTCTTTTTTGCAAAGAGTGCCTTGGAAACAATGACGTCATATCTGTTAATCAATATAATGTTAACAGCAGTCAATCATTGTTATTACTCAAAATTAATTAATAACTGTCAATCCTTTGTAATAATAATAATAAGTATCGATTATTACATAAAAGTTGTACAAAAAAATGTATTCTACTTTTATTATTATTATTCCAAAACTATTTACAAAAAAAGTAATTCTTGCATTTTTTTTTCGCTACATCTCGGTAAATATTAATCACCATCACATCTAAGCATTACATATTTTTAACTTTACTGTAAGTCAGTGGTTTATACGCGTGGCGCATGAAGTAAAATTTCGAGTTTAGAAAAGCCCAGAAAATTTGTCTCGGGTCGCTGCGCGACCCTCGACAAATTTTCACGGGGCTTTTCTAAACTCGAAATTTTACTTCATGCTTAGTCTGGGAGTGGAAGACACTCGTTAATTTAAAATATATTACAACTGTTAAAATATGTATCGTCGGATGCCCGTCTTGAGGGGTGATATGTAAGCAAATTATGGGTCCTAGGACTTGTCAATTAAGTGAGTTACTTAACTGTTTCCAAGGCACTCTTTACAAAAAGCAAAAGATTAAAATTTTACATATAAAATGTACAATAAACTATAAGTGTGATACATCATTGAATTCAGAAAAATATATTCTTCAAAAAAATAAGAAAATCCAAAATGGCTAGAATAAGAAAAACAAAAGTTGGCTATAGTCCGTGGGTGAATGTTATAGTTATCTTAAAATAAAATACGTTACTAGATTTATTGTTAAAAAGTAGTTCGTTTACACGCTGTATAATGTCAAAGTTGTAAATGTCTGGATTCATACCTTAGTGATCGAAGGCAGAGTGTACTAGCCCAAAATACTACCTCTACTATGCAGCCTATTGTACGAGGTGTGCCCCAAGGATCTATCATAAGGCCACTTCTATTTTTGATATATATCAATGACTTCCTAGTATAATAGATCAAACAAGCGTTGTGTTATATGCGGATGATACTACTCTGATAAGCTGTGACCCCAAGGATGGGGTCACAGCGTTGCACGCGGGGGCACAATTGAGCGCCTCTAGATGTTTTTGTAGCAATCGCCTTAAACTAAATGAAGCAAAATCGGCAAGTTTAACGTTTGGATGGGGTCACAGCGTTGCACGCGGGGGCACAATCGAGCGCCTCCAGATGTTTTTGTAGCAATCGCCTTAAACTAAATGAAGCAAAATCGGCAAGTTTAACGTTTTTCCTCAGAACAACTTATCATCAGGTGGAAACAACAAAATTTCTTGGAATGCATATAGCGACAAATCTATCATGGAATACTCATGGTGAAGCCCTAGCAAGTAAACTCACTACTAGCATATTTGCCATTCGTTCCCTATGTTTAGATAGGGAGGTATCGCGTGATGTTCGGCGAGTTGCATACTTTGTCAATTTTCAATCACATCTCTCGTACGGACTACTTGTTTGGGGTCACTCTGTAATACGGCATAGGATGTTTGGATTGCAACGGAAGGCCACGCAATTAAATTTTATAATGCACTACCACAAAAAATCAGGGACTTGGTCATTCCAAAATTTCGAAAAGTCATTAAAGAGTTTTTGATTGGAAATGCATTCTACAGTTGGGACGAATACCTAAATTTTATATTTACAAATTTTTAACATGTGTTTTAATGTACTCGCATTTACCTACATGTATTTTTAACGTGTGTATGAATGTATCTATATATTAGTTATAATTTACTTATTTGTCTATTAATTTATTTATATATTTATTAATATTTTTAGTTGCCTAATTATTTGTTTATTTACTTGTTTATCTATTTCTTTATTTATTTATTCTACTTTTAACTCAAAGCGTAATTCCAGTAATTTCGTAGGTGTTTGTCTCAAATATTCAACTTTCATGTTAGTATTAAGTAACATATTGTATTGACAAGTGCAAAGTTTCTTGCTGTTAACACAATAAATTTATTTATTATTATTATTGATGGTTTTTGAATAAAAAAATAAAAAATAAATTTCAAAAAATCCGTTTTTGACAATATCTCTCAAACGAAAGAAGATGTTTCTAATTTGTTTTTAGATTATTATTGGGCCCTAAAATACGCAACTTTGCCCCAATTTAACCGACTTTCTATATCTTCAAATAACCGAGATCCCCATACATTCTGTTGAAATACGGACACCCTTTATAACATTCATTAATCAATATTAAGACGTGTTCCAATGTTTTTCACCACTTTATTTTAAAAATTCTACGACTCGAGTTTCGACATATTTAGTGTCATTTTCAAGTTTGACAAATTTACAATGTTTCTATACCTAAAAAGAATTAAATACTTGTGAATACAACACATCCGTTTGTTAGGATTTATCGCTCAATAATATACAAATATATAACATTAGTTGAGGTAAATAAAAAAATTCCAATTTAAGTTTTGTTGGGGAAATTCGAACTGTAATAGTGCTAATAAGTATTAAAAGCAATAGTAAAATGCACCTATAGCAGAAAAAAATATATTAAATAAATCACTAATTACCTAGATATCTTTGATAAGCCGGTTTATTGTGAACTAATAACTTCTTTGTGAGAGGATTATTATTATTACATACTGAGACTTTTATGTAACACCGAACATTTTCTTCCAATACAATTAGGCACCTTTAATTTTTAAGTTTTGTGTTAATTGGATTGCCTATATGACATTACAAATTGTAGTCAATCAATCGCAATTAATGCCTCAACTTGTACGTAGAGGGAGTTTTTCTTTCAAGTACACATGTCCCAATCACAGCGTATATGCCGTAAATCTTTAGATAACCGCTATTTTTTTAAATGAGTTCAATTTGAAACTTGGAATGAGTGTGTTCCACTCCCAGACTAAGCATGAAGTAAAATTTCGAGTTTAGAAAAGCCTGAAAATTTGGTTGGGTCGCGTAGCGCGAAGCGGCCAAACCAAATTTTCAGGCTTTTCTAAACTCGAAATTTTACTTCATGCGCCACCGATACAAAACACTGACATATTACGAAGTTTAAAACACACCGCTAAACTTTACATTGCATCAGTGTTTTGTACCGGTGGCGCATGAAGTAAAATATCGAGTTTAGAAAAGCCTGAAAATTTGGTTTGGCCGCTCCGCGCTTCGCGACCAAACCAAATTTTCAGGCTTTTCTAAACTCGAAATTTTACTTCATGCTTAGCCTGGGAGTGGAAAACGCTCGTTTAAAGCTTCAAATTAAATTCTTTCAATAAACCAAGCGTCGGCAAATGTACAACGTATGTTTATGTATACTTAAAAGAAAAATTCTCCTTATGAACATGTTCGGTGTTACATAAAACTCTCTGTATAAAAATGTGAGGTTTGGTTTAACTAAATAGTTAACCCGTCACGATCGTCCGGAAAACTTTTGAGCAACTTGAACCAGTTTAACTGAATGGTGCACCACAAAATTTATGTTGAACTAGTTCAAGAGATGAACTTGAGGTTAACTAATATGGTGCAACCGGCCCTTAGGACTCATAAATCTCTACTTCGAAGCAACATTTTTTAGATGTTTTCAATGGATTTCTTTGTAATAATAAATCAACGAATATATCTTTGTTACGTATTTAAAGAAGGGCAAACGGTTCTTACACAAAACCCGAGTTGAACTCGTGAAGAAACCAACTCGGAAAAAGTGGGACGGCATTAAAAAGCGCGTTTGCTCATTTCCGCGTGTGTTTCGTTGTTGCCGGTTGTGCAACATCGTGCGCCCAGAGTCGTTCTGTTCACTACATATTATATATCGTTGATGCCGTTGTGGGAATTTGATCTTTGGGAGACAATGGGGAAGCAAATAGTGCGCCGTTTTTCTGGTCTCAGGTATGAGGAAGCCGGTGGGGAGGCGATGCCCGTTCGATGGAACATGATCGATACAAAGAGGAGCCCGACCGGTTTTTCAGATCACCTCGTTCATTGATTACGTCTTTTACGATCCGCTGCCGTTTTGCTGCTAGCGTGTGAGCTCGGGCGAATGTTACGGTAGGTGAAAGGATCCGTTTGTTTTGATTTGAAGATTGAAGAGTCAATTTGGATTTGACAAAGGTCTTCGCAAAAATATGCATGTTGGTTTGATTGAAATCGAGTACAAGATAAGATTTAATTCTTGAATCTTGAAGGCGTTCACTTCGTGGCACTTTTTTAATTTGATATAAAGACAACACGTTTGTTAGACAATGAATATCGTGTAATTGAAACTAGTCACAAAAGTAAAATAAAAGTGGTATAAAAAAGGTAAGTGTGTTCTTTATATCAAAAAGATAAGATTTACTAATTTGACAGTAACGTGACAACAGAGGACACCCAAAACACATTAACGGTATTGGGTTGCCTATAATCATTGTTTTAAACAATTGATTCAATGAAGAGTTTGACTCGCATTTTATTCAGGTATACATATTAATTGTAATTTCGTACAGGAAATCGCATCTCGAGATAATTGTATCGCTCGAGGGATGTGTCTGCATCCTGATTTTTTTTTTTGTTTCGTTCGGTCGGATGGATGAAGAGAAGAAGTGGATGGCATTCAGAACGCGGCTGAGCAGATGTTCACATTCTGTCTGGGACAAAGAGTCGCTGCTCTCGCTCCCAAAAGCAGGTATCCGAGATCCGAGACCTTACTCGGTTACCTACAGATTAATAATGCCTTTTACAGATGCACCGTGTTTCCAGTACCTACTGCTTTTTTGTGTACATATGTGTGTGTGTTTGTGATCAATGGATATTAACAAAAAACACAATGTAACTTAAAATAAACAAAATTATACGTGGAAAGGGTGGCTTTAGGTTGAAAGATTGTAGAAATAAAGGAGTGATTACGTAAAAATGTGTGTTCATAATTCATTAATTTATTTTATTTGTTTATTCAACACAAGTTGTGTATTTGTCTAATTTCGGGAATTTAAAATGACTTATTTTGTTGTGTCGTAAATTGAATCTTAAGTACGTAAATAGTTTAAATTTCGCGCCATATATATAGTTAATTTCGGATTATGTTGGCAAACCTTTTTATTTTTCGTTGGGATACAGTCACGTTTTCGTTTTCAAATTATTGTTTTGAATATTAAGCAGCGTGTGAAATTAAGAATAATCAAGTGCATCCAAAACACAGTCCACTTCAGTCTGGCCAGACCGGGAAGAAAGAGGAATTACATCGGCCATCGGCCCTCTTGACTTATCAAGGTTTGCCGACTTCGTTGCCAGTTTCTCCTACAATGTGTATGAATGAAATTGCCAATACTAGGTTGAAGTCCGATGTGGTCCAGGCAGAGCTGGACAGGAGTCGAATCTTTCAGGATTCGAATCTTTCAGGATCCGAATCCTAGATTCGAATCATTCAGGATACGAATCCTAGATTCGAATCATTCAGAATTTGAATCATTCAGGATTCGAGTCATTCAGGATACGAATCCTGAATTCGAATCATTCAGGATTCGAATATTTATAAAAATATTCGAATAAAGTTTCGAATACTCACAAAAGGATTCGAATCGTCAAAAATAATTCGAATTAATTGTGAGGATTAACATGAAAAATTTGTTTTGAGTGTTTTTAAATTTCTCGTTAAATCATTGTTTTATACGCGTGGCGCATGAAGTAAAATTTCGAGTTTAGAAAAGCCCCGTGAAAATTTGTCTCGGGTCGCTGCGCGACCCTCGACAAATTTTCTACGCGGGGCTTTTCTAAACTCGAAATTTTACTTCATGCTTAGTCTGGGAGTGGAAACGCTCGTTCGAAACTTCAAACTAAAGCATTTGATAAGAACATTAAATGACTGAAAATGTTTTTAAAAATAATAATCTAGTTTTCAAAATTTTGTTTAATATCATTTGAAGTAAAACTGACATGATAGCCATAATCTAAAATGTTACATTTTTCCGACATTTCCCTGATTCAAGATATTTTTTCCCTTTACCTTTTAGTATAACTTTCTTCTGTTGGAAACCCCCATTTTTTTAAATTGTTTTCATTGATTTTGTCAATATTCAATCTAGTTTTATAAATTTTAACGTGTTTTGTAATTTTTATGGTGCCTGTTGATTTTGACAAATTTAATAATATCATGTGGTTAATCAATTTTTTGAAGCCATCTATTTTGTTACTTTTTGTATTGTTATTTATTGAATTTGTTAATTAAGTATTTTTTCCTTAACTTTGGCCATTATTTATGTGTTCTTTATTCTGCAGAAAACTAGAAATTAATTAGTTTCATATTTTCATTTGGTAAATATTTGCTTAATGTTAATTTTAACAATTTTGAATATTTTTTTTAATTATTATAATCGTCTGTTGTTTTTATAGATTTTATATGAAATAAAAATATGTTTTTAAATTAATAACTTGAAATTTTTGAGATATTGGTTTTTAATTTTGATGTTTTTTGGGTACGATTAAATTTTATCCATTTTTTTACAAAAAAAAAGTGGAAATCGGAAAAAATATAATTATACTTTTTTCTTGATTTTGAAGATTTTGACACGTATTTGCCAATTTATTGATTTATTTATTTAATGAACGGAGTACATTTAAAAATACATAATATAGTGCAACTAAAAATATAAAATACACATTAAAACATAATTAACAATGTTTGGTAATATTGGCCATTCTATTGAAAGTTTATGTTTTTAGTCATTGTTAGGAATATTCGTGTATATATTATTGATTTTGATTTGTTTGATTATTTTTTTTATCATTTTGACGATTTGTTTAGAATCACGTCCATAAGTTTTATCGATTTAGAAAAATTCTCAGTTACAAATGTTATATTTTTTTTTTTATTAATAACAAGATTATTTTTACTTATTATGTTGTTAAATCTTTTTAGTTAAATAATAATATTTATTACCCAACAGGACAACCCAATTACAGAATAATATTACAAAAAAGATAACTTCTTAGAATAATACAATCGAACCCAGGTCAGTATCTTTGTCCAAATCAAAACCAACAACCCATTCCCACTGAAAGATTGGCCCTACATACAACTTCCGTCAACCGCCCCTTTCCAAAATCAACGAGGAGGATCAATAGTCGCAGTGAGGCCCGAGATAAATTTAGGAAAAGCTAATCCGCCAAGAATCAATCACATTATGAATGAATGCCTGCACTGTACCATTAAGCTTCCTTCCTTTATAATTCTGGATATTTAATTAAAACACTTGGTTTTGTTTCACTAATTTAATATCCAGAATTATATTCAAAAATGTTTCACCACGGGTTAAGTGAGAAATTAATTAAAGATATATTCCTTCCTTTATCCTACGCATTTTTCTTGTTTATGTACACCATTCCTCACCTATTGAAGATACTATTTTCACCAAAGCCTCGCTCTACCATCATGCTATTGTAATCGGCGATTTCAATGTCAACAAATCAAAGAATGAACAGCTCTCTAACTTTATATTTAACTCCAACTTTGTCCGCATTTATACAGATCCTACCTTTATCGTGTCAAATAATTAATCCTCGACCCCCGATATTTTCTTGTTTACTAGCAACATTCGACACCTCATTCATGACCTAGAACTAATACCCGATCTTGGATCAGACCACATGTCTATAAAGTTTTCCCTTGCTTTAACCCCTCCCATTCCAACGCCCCCAAAAATATCATACCGACACAAGGTTTATAAAAGGCCATCAAGAGATTACTCCTCAATCCGTTTCCCTATTTTTTGAAACTCTTTCCTACTCAATTAAACAAAATACAGTACTCTCTCGCTAATCCGCCGCTCCATAATCCGACAACTACTATAATCCGCCGTTTTTTCGCAAGTTGATCCAATCTATAGACTCTCTGTAATCCGCCGTTATTGAACGAGTTTGGTTCGGTAATCCGCCGCCGCAATCACCTCCCTCTCTTTTTTTTCTGGAATGTTCTATACATCGCCGTTTAGTCGTAAACAACTACTCGTTAGTCCACCACTAGGAACAAAAACGAACGGTCGCGCGTCTTTCTTGTTGTTCATTAGCAAAAAAATGGCTTCTTCACCACAATCGCGATCTACTAAACGAAAGCACGAAACTTTAACTTTAATGGAAAAGATGGAAATCTTAAAGAAAGTGGATAGTGGTGTGCCTTTTACAGACATAGCAAATCAGTTTCATATTGGGCGGTCAACAGTTTACGATATTCGGAAGAACAGAAATAAGATCGAAAACTATGTCACTAACGCCGAGTCTGGAATAGGAAAACGTCAAACGATGAGAACTGGTGAATATCCACAGTTGGAAGAAACACTTTTTTCGTGGTTTTTACAAGAGCGTCAACGTCACACACCGATAACTGCTGAAGTATTGCGACAGAAAGCACTCCAGTTCTATGAGAAAATTTATAAGAAAAATGATTTCAGAGCTAGTGAAGGATGGCTTACAAAATTTAAAGCAAGATTTGGAATCAGGTTGCTGTCCATAACTGGAGAGAAATTGTCCAGCAATGAGACTGCTGTATCACCATTTCTTGAAGTTTTTATGAAAAAAATTGAAGAGCTTAATTTGACGGCGGATCAAGTTTACAATGCCGATGAAACTGGCTTATTTTGGCGACTTTTACCACATAAAACGTATGTTCACAGAAGTGAAACGTGTGCTCCAGGCAGAAAAGTATCCAAGGAGCGGATAACCGTTATGCCTTGTTCAAATGCAAGTGGCAGTCATAAGTTGAAACTCTTAGTTATTGGAAAATCTAAAAACCCTAGGCCATTCAAGAACATATATCTCCCGGTTGTTTATATGAGTCAAAATAAAGCCTGGGTAACTAAAGATTTGTTTTACGACTGGTTTCATCATGTTTTCGTGCCTGAGGTGAAAAAATTTTTAAAGTCGCGAAATCTACCACAGAAAGCTCTTCTTGTGCTTGATAATGCTCCTGGACACGGCCCAAATGACGAATTATCATCTAGTGACGGCTGTATAAAAACACTCTTCCTTCCTGCTAATTGTACGCCTCTGCTCCAACCAATGGATCAAAATGTGATACAAATGATGAAAAACAATTACAAAAAGAAGATTTTACTTAACGCCATAAGTCGAGAGGCAAACATTTCTGAAACTCTGAAAATGTTGAATATCAAAGATGCAGTTTTTACAGTTTCTGATGCCTGGGACGAAGTTGGAGAAAGAGCAATCAAATCATCATGGAAAAAATTGTGGCCTAGAATTTGTGAAGATGATGACACTTGGGAAGAAGAGGATCTAATTCCATTACAGGAATTGATACAGTTTGCAACAAATCCTAATGCAGGTTTAACACGTGAAGATGTTGAAAATTGGTTTAAAGAAAACCCAGAAATATATGAGCCACGTTTAACCGAAGATGAGCTTGTAAATGAATCATTTGACTCATCCTTTGATAGCTCATCAGACGAAATGTCGGTACATGTAGATTGCACTGTCAAATCAGAGGACGCTTTGGAAAGTGTTGACACTTGCATTAAATGGGCTCAGGAAAATGGAATGACATACGATATGGTTAGAAATTTACGTAAAATGCGTGATCAAGTAATTACGAAGATTTAATATGGCAAAAAACAGGCCAAACTAGACCAGTATTTTTCAAAACCTGAGTAATCAGTTACGTGTCAGTTTATTTTCTAATTTCAATTCATTTTTGTAAACCTACATACTAATACAAAATATATCTGCATATGAGTAAATATCTACATATGTTTTTTATTTTTTTGTTCCTAGACACTATAATCCGCCGTTTCCAGTAATCCGCCGATGGTCCGGATTTTATGGTGGCGGATTAGCGAGAGAGTACTGTACTCCTATCTACTCCAAAAAAAACCTACAATTACCTACTTCCTAAATATATCCTACGATTAATTAAATACAAACGACAATTATACAGGGACATTAAATTGTCGGACGAAAGTAATTTAAAATCTAAATTCAATAGACTTAATAAAGACATAAACCGTCTTATCCAAGAATATAGAAAGGACCTTTGGATAAAAACTTGTAATGACATCAATAAACAACACGGAAAAACATTTTGAGACGAAATTAAAAAAGTAAGTAAATACCGCAAAACAGACTACCTGCAACAAATACAGGAACCGATAACACAAGCGAGCATTACAAATGACACATGGTATAATTCCTTCAAACATAATACCCAGTCCCATATCACCCACGATGAGATAAATGAAGAAGAGTACTACGAATTACTACATAAAGGTAAAAATACATCGCTTGGTTACGATAGCATACCTAGATCGATCCTTAAATCCCTTTCTGATAACGTACACGAGTACATCATCCGTATCTTTAATTCCATTTACCAATAACAAATTATACCAAAAGAATGGAAGCAGGGTATCATCACATGCATTCACAAACCCGGTAACAACTCAACGTTGGTTTCAAGGTACTGCCCAATTGCCCTGCTTCCAGTCCTCGTTTAATTATTTGAATTCATTATCCAGAAAAAACTCACTATTCACATCCTAGACCTTATTCCACCATATCAATTTGGTTTTATCGAGCACCGGTCAGCCTCCCTGCCTTTGTCGATACTCACGTTGAATTGCTAGATAGCACACCTCGAAGGCCAGAAATCAGCCATATTATTACTAGACGTACAAAAAGCCTACGATTCGGTCTGGCATCGAGGTGTGTTGTTTAAGTGCAATTCACTGGGCGTCCCTCCCTATCTAATAAATATTTTAGACAGTTTCCTATCCAATCGATCCTTAAGTGTCAGAATCCATAACTCCTACACCCAATTATTCACTCCTCAACAACGTCTGCCCCAAGGATCCCCGCTTTCCTCCATATTATATAACATTTGTTCATGACCTCTACAACCCCGATGCTTTCTATATAAATCCATCCGCCTATCCTCTGCTATACGCTGACGACACCACGCTAATAACTTACGCCCCCACCATCCCAAAGGCTCTAAGCACTCTCCAAGGGCCGATCGAAACCATTCAAATTTGGTTTGCGAAATGGAGAATTTCTATCAATTCAATAGAACGATGAAGAGAATATTTTGAAGAGCTTTTAAACACGGAAGAGGCAAGCCAAATTGAAAACATCTTGGAAACAGAACATCAACTAGAAGAAGAAAAAATAGAAGAAATACAAATGGAAGAACTGGAGGTCGTTATGAAAAATCTAAAAAATGGGAAAACACCAGGAAAAGATAAAATAACATCAGAAATGATAAAATCAATGGAAACAACAGGGAAAGAAGCTTTGCTAGACATTCTGAACACAGCATGGAAAAACGAAAAGATACCAACAGAATGGGGGACAGCACTCATAACACCGATATACAAAAAAGGAGACCATAAAGAATGTAACAACTACCGAGGAATTACATTACTAAACACAATAATGAAAATATACGAAACAATTATTAACAACAAAATAAAAATACAAATAGAGCCACAGTTAGCAGATGCACAAAGCGGATTCAGAGCTGGAAGAAATACACAAGACCACATTTTCACTATAAAACAAATAATAGAAAAAAGACAAATACAAAACAAACAGTTATATCTAGCATTCATCGACATGGAAAAGGCTTTCGATAAAGTACCGAGAAACAAAGTGTGGTCATGCTTAAAAAATAAACAAGTAAGTAGAAAAACAATAAGAATAATACAAGGGATATATGAAAACAACACAAATCACATAATTAAAAACAACATGATTTCAAAAGGCTTTAGAATAAAAATGGGATTGAGACAGGGTGGAAGCCTAAGCCCAACTCTTTTTAATATATATATATGGACGACATAATTAAAAAATGCGAAAACAACACAACAAAAATGTTTATTGGATACCGACAGCTACAAAAAGTGGATATATCAGTAGGAGCTTTTGCAGATGATATAGTGTTAATTGCAGGCAGTGAAAAACAACTACAGAAAAACATCGATATCTGGAATAAAACACTAACAGAAGAAGGAATGAAAATCAATAGAAATAAAACTAAAATAATGCTAATAGGAGAACAAAATGCGAATATAAATATACAAATACAAAATAATAGTATAGAAGTAGCCACAGAATATAAATATCTAGGAGTAAATTTGGACGATTCAGGAAAACAAGATATTGAGATTGATGGAAGGATACAGAAAGCAGTGAAGCTATACTATGCGATGAACAATAACTTTATTAGCAGGAATGAAATATCTAAACAGACAAAAATAAAGGTTTTCAAAACAATATATAGACCAATACTGACATACGGCTGTGAATCGTGGACACTTTCGAATACACAAAAAAGTAAATTACAGGCAATTGAAATGAAATATCTAAGAAAAGTACTAGGAGTAACAAGAATGGATAAAAAGAGGAATGACGATATAAGACACGAACTGGACATACAACCAATGATGAAATACATAGAGCAGAGACAACTGAGCTGGTGGGGACATATGCAACAAATGGACAACAACAGGACAGTACGAAGGATACACGAAGCCAAAATCCAGGGGAAAAGAAAAGGAGGAAGACCAAGACAGACGTGGAATAACCAAATAATAAAAATTTTAAAAGACCGAGGAAAGACTTTAAAGGACGCAACGGAAATGGCGAAGGACAGAAAAAAGTGGAAGAAATTTGTATCTCAATGAGATATTGAGATACAACCAAACCCAACACCTTATGGTAAAAGGGTATTGATTGATTGATTGATATAAAGGCTATCAAGACATGGTGTTTGGTTGTTACTAGAGGTTAAACAAATTATTGTGTCAAAAGTTATAACAATATAAACTTTTAGTACACTTTTATTTTGAATTCAATAATATCGTAAACGGTTACCTATACAAAAAAAGTTATTCTATACTTTTTTGTGCTGAAATGCTCAAAGTTTAAAATACATTTTTTTCCAAAACAATAAAAACCTTATTTATATAGATTTTTTTTAATAAATAAAACATATCTCAACTATAATCAAATACTCATGTTTTAATTTACTTAAAAAAAATATATGTTATACCCTGATCCTTCCTAAGAATGTTTCCGTTTTCAAAAGTATGGGCACTTTAAAACTTTTTGAGATATGATTTTTTTACCCGAGCGCTACATTGACATGAGGCGCTCCCGCCAATAGCGTAATGGCCCGGATCGCGGTGAGCGCCTCGAGTCAATGCAGCGTTCGGGTAAAAAAATTATATCTCAAAAAGTTTTAAAGTGCACATCTTTTTAAAAACGGAAATATTGTTAGGAAGGATTGGGGTATAATATATATTTTTTTAAGAAAATGTTATACCCCAATCCTTCCTAAGAATATTTCCGTTTTCAAAAAGATGGGCACTTTAAAACTTTTTGAGATATGATTTTTTTATTCGAGCAAATCTCACAAAATAATCAAATACTCATGTTTTAATTTTCTTAGAAGAAATATACAGAGAGTTTTATGTAACACCGAACATTTTCATAACGAGAATTTTTCTTTGAAGTATCCATATGCATACGTTGCACATTTTCTGATGCTCGGTTTATTAAAAGAATTCAATTTGAAGCTTTAAGTGAGTGTTTTCCACTCCCAGGCTAAGCATGAAGTAAAATTTCGAGTTTAGAAAAGCCTGAAAATTTGGTTTGGTCGCGTAGCGCGAAGCGCGGAGCGGCCAAACCAAATTTTCAGGCTTTTCTAAACTCGAAATTTTACTTCATGCGCCACCGGTACAAAACATTGACATATTACGAAGTTTAAAACACACACAGCTTTACATTGCATCAGTGTTTTGTACCGGTTTGGCCGCTCCGCGCTACGCGACCAAACCAAATTTTCAGGCTTTTCTAAACTCGAAATTTTACTTCATGCTTAACCTAGGAGTGGAAATCACTCGTCTAAAGCTTCAAATTAAATTCTTTCAATCAACCGAGCGTCGGCAAATATACAACGTATGCTTAAATGAAAAATTCTCGTTATGAACATACACCGAACATGTTCATAACGAGAATTTAAAACTCTCTGTATGTGAAATTCGGTAAAATCCCTGATGTACCCCCAAAAAGTGTGCACCTATTTATGGAATGGCCGTCTTACAAAGTCTAAATCAAACACTCATTGAAACAACTACTTCCTGATACTGGGTAGAGAAGTGGTTGTTTCAATGAGTGTTTAATTTAGTCTTTGTAAGACAAAATTGTTGTAGATTGAGAATTGAAAGAATTGCACTTTTAATATTGTAAAAATGTGTGTTGATAAGTTGCCAATTTTAGAAAGTAAAGTATATAAATAATATTTTTTTCTCTTATCGGCGGTAAATTATTTAAAAATTATACGAAAAACCATTATATATACATATATATGTATTCATCATAAAATCCCCATTCAAACAAATCATAGCCGGCAACAAAACACACAATAAAACTCCTTGTTCCTTATCTTCTCATCCTTATTGCATAATCAAAGCCTTCGTGATTTATGTGAATTTAATTTTATCACCTGTCGCTGAACGTTGTTGTTTCTTTTCCTCTTTATCAGAAGGTTAAAATAATTGTTTATAGGAAATTGTAAATTCTCAAAAATATCGTTATGACTGGAAAGTTGTTCCAGACAGACAAGGTCAGATTTGAGGTTTTCTTCATTCGGCGTTTTGCAAACATACCTGAGATAAGGTGTGCAGTTGAGATGGCGAAACACCTGCTTGGCTCGTTAACGGTGCTTTAACGGCTTTAGTACGTTATTTCGAGTGTCGTTTGTTTGTTTATTGATTGGTGGTAAAGTATTTTTTTGTCAATCAGACGAAGAAATTATTCAATTTTCTATTGATTTTAACAATTCGTTTAATTATACAATATTGATGTTTGAATTTTAGCAAACTTTAGAAAAGAAACAAAATTAGGCCCACTTTCAAGTACAAATTTTATTTTTACAAGTGATAAATACCGGGCGATCAAATGTTATTTTGATTATTTTAATTATTTCTTTACACATCTGTCTAAAATTCAATTGCAAAGATTATAATAATTTGATTGGATTTTTTTATTTTTGTATAGTAAGAAATAGCATTTACAAATTTAAATAACTACAGAATGTAACTTCATCATGCCCTCCACAATGATTTTGTGATTATACAGAGAGTTTTATGTAACACCGAACATTTTCATAACGAGAATTTTTCTTTGAAGTATCCATATGCATACGTTGCACGTATTCGATGCTTGGTTTATTAAATGAATTAAATTTGAAGCTTTAAGCGAGTGTTTTCCACTCCCAGGCTAAGCATGAAGTAAAATTTCGAGTTTAGAAAAGCCTGAAAATTTGGTTTGGTCGCGTAGCGCGAAGCGCGGAGCGGCCAAACCAAATTTTCAGGCTTTTCTAAACTCGAAATTTTACTTAATGCGCCACCGCTACAAAACACTGACATATTACGAAGTTTAAAACATATCGCTAAACTTTACATTGAATCAGTGTTTTGTAGCGGTGGCGCATGAAGTAAAATTTCGAGTTTAGAAAAGCCTGAAAATTTGGTTTGGCCGCTCCGCGCTTCGCGCTACGCGACCAAACCAAATTTTCAGGCTTTTCTAAACTCGAAATTTTACTTCATGCTTAGCCTGGGAGTGGAAAACACTCGCTAAAAGCTTCAAATTGGATTCTTTTGATAACCCAAACATCGGAAAATGTGGAACGTATACATATGGATACTTCAAAGAAATATTCTTGTTATGAAAATGTTCGGTGTTACATAAAACTCTCTGTATATTTCTAACATAATTTTTTCACAAAATGTATAGTCATTAAAAAATCCACCTTTTCTTTTCAAAAAAGAATCATTCATAATATCAATACAGACCATTTTATTGGATAATTACATTTTGCCAGCAAGAGCCTTCATTTTAATTAACGATTGGAAATTGGATCGACAGTACGAGTTGTGCACAGCCTTAACGAAAACTATTTGATTTGTCAAATTGGCATCTTTGTGTTCAAAATACTTGATTTAGAACATAAGATTTTCTTAAATGAATGTTACGTTAGAAATGCTGAAAACCAAGAAAATGGTGAATTATCATACTCTATTGCACTTATTTAACGTTTCATTTTTTATTTAACGTTGTAGTTGCTCTTTTCTGATAATACATTTCTTGCATCACGTATCTAAACCTAACCTAAAAACTGACGCACGTGTCATTTGTCAGATTCACGAAGTGCTACCACCTTCATGGCTTGCTTGATAATAAATTAATTTGATCGCACGGTATAACCTTGTCATTATTTCAATTGTCTTTGATTGCTACCAAAGACAAGAGCACCAAAATACAATGCATGTACTAATACAGCAACCATTAACCTTTATTATTTTTTTTAGTTTGATGTTATTGTACAGATTTATAAAGTATTTTTAGAACTTGGAAAAAGTGTTTTGTGTGGTATGAACAGGTACACAGAAATAGATTGAATGAAAAATATGGTCGGTATTTATAGGTAAAAAGGGATTATGTCATTAGCAGGTAAGGAGAATATAAGACCTGATTATTTGCCTTGCGGTACAGTTCAAACAAGAATAATGCAAATTCAAAACTATTTGAATTCGAGAAAATAAGCATCAGCTTACAGTTTGCACATTTTAAAGATAATATATAAAATTACGACAATGTTCGTATAAAACGCAAACAACAAACTAATTGTTAATTTATAAGATTACTTAAGACAATAAATACACATTTAAACAACTACTTCCTATGCAAATACACCGCCTGATATTAAATTATACAATGAAATATTGAAAATCTTAACTTTCTGCAAAAATTTAGTCTCGTCTTCTTTAACCCATTAAGCGCCATTGATGCATACACGCAACATTATTAATTTTTGGTTATTAAATTACTAAATAAATTAATTTGGTATATTATATTATTTGACCTGACTTAAAAATGTATGAAGAAAAATGTAAGTATTTTGTTATTTAAATATTTCGATTATTACTCATTTAAAAAAAAATAATGTGAATGTATTTCTAACTTCACAATATTTCAGCGTTTTATGCGCGTGGCGCATGAAGTACAATTTCGAGTTTAGAAAAGCCTGAAAATTTGGTTTGGCCGCCCCGCTTCGCGGAGCGACCAAACCAAATTTTCAGGCTTTTCTAAACTCGAAATTTTACTTCATGCTTAGTCTAGGAGTGGAATCACTCGTTCTAAACTTCATACTGCAAGTTTTTATATGAAATCGACGCATGCCTGAAATTTTACAGCATATACACTATGTGTATTTAAAAGAAAAATTTACAGTGTTCAATGCAATAAGTCATTCATAGATATCATAAAAAGAAGTGCAGAATTTTACCTAAAATCAACTCTATAATTGCTCGGCCGTTAATGGGTTAAAGTTAGTTGTTTCAATGAATATTTGGAGAAATTTCAACGAGATTTTTACAGAAAGTCGATATTAATTTTAATTCGTTTTTATATTTTATTTAAAATCTTATTTGATTCTTTTTACGTATTTTAGAATTTCAAACGCGGAGCGACCAAACCAAATGTTCAGGCTTTTCTCGTTGGGAAAAATATTGAACTCTTTAATAAATATGCAGCACTGTAGGAATGGGGAGACTAGATATTTGATTTGATTTTAAATTCATATGAACTAAAAATTTATCAATCGCTTAAAAGAAAACGGGTGTGAAGTTAGCAATAGATCCAGCAATAGATTTTAAAAAATTCATATCTCGGAAAAAACAAAAGCAAATTAAATGAAATTTGAAGATATTTACTTAAAATAGCCTAAATCATTACCCCAAGAAATATAAAACCATTAACTTTTACCGTTAATATTTTTTCATCCCTTCCAAAAATATGTTATGATTTTTTTTTAATTAGGCAATATTTCATAAAGTTACTTTTTAGCTCAAAACATCTCTATAATACCTTCTTTAAATAAGTGAAATCAAAAAAACGTTTCGACACTCCGTTCGCCACTAAACTACTGTTTTACCCTAAGATTTCAAAAATTAATATCTCAGAGAAAAAAAAAAAATACAAATCGAATAAAATTTAAAATACACGATAAGAGATGTCTAAGTTATCACCAAAAAAAAAAATTGACCCATAATTTTTACCTATAATATTTGTTCACCCCTTCCAAAAACGTAATCAATTTTTTTCTACTTTGGCAATGTTCCATAAAATTCATTTTTATCTCAAAATATCTCTATTCTACCCTCTTTTAATACACCTAATCAAAAAAACGTTTCGTCACCCTGTTCACCCCTAAAATATATTTATTACCCCGTGAATATGGAAATCAATATTTCCGAGAAATCAAAATCAAATCAAACAAAATATTACTAAGGAATACATCTTAATTAATAGCACAAAGAAGATCAACCCCTAAAATTACCTTTTCATTTTTTCTTGTTTTTAAATGTAATATATATATATTTTTAAATTCACAATCTTCATTGCCAAAGTAGAAACAAATTGATTACATTTTTGGAAGGGGTGAAAAAATATTATAGGTAAAAATCATGGGTCAATTTTCGTGTATTTCAAATTTTATTCGATTTGTATTTTTTTTTCTCTGAGATATTAATTTTTGAAATCTTAGGGTAAAACAATAGTTTAGTGGCGAACGGGGTGTCGAAACGTTTTTTTGATTTCACTTATCAAAAGAAGGTATAATAGAGATATTTTGAGCTAAAAAGTAACTTTATGAAATTTTGAAAAATTAAAAAAAAAATCATAACATATTTTTGGAAGGGGTGAAAAAATATGAAGGGTAAAAGTTAAGGGTTTTATATTTCTTGGGGTAATAATTTAGGCTATTTGAAGTGTATATTTTCAAATTTCGTTTAATTTGCTTTTGTTTTTTTCCGAAATATGAATTTTTTAAGTTTAGTTTAAATAATAAAGACGATTATTAAGTATTTTGTTTAGATCATTGTATAAAAAACAACAGATTGTTCGATTAACCCATAAACGGCTAGAGTTAACTCTAGAAGTTAATTTTAGGTAAAATACTACACTTAATTTTATGATTTCAACGAATGATTTATAATATTACATACTGGGAATTTTTCTTTTACATATACATAATGTATGCGCATATACATGTTCAACAATTCGTCCATTTTTAAAAGAGCGTTCAATTTAAAGTTTCGAACGAGTATTTCCACTTCCAGATTAAGCTAGAGTAAAATTTAGAGTTTAGAAAAGCCTGAAAATTTGGGATGGTCGCTCCGCAGCGGAGCGACCAAACCAAATTTTCAAGCATTTGTAAACTAGAAATTCTACTTCATGCGCCACGCGTATAAAACACTGAAATATTTTGAAGATAGAAATAGAAATCAAACCAAATGTCCAGGCTTCCCTAAACTCAAAAAGCAGTATTCTACAGACATATACAGAGAGTTTTATGTAACACCGAACATTTTCATACCGAGAATATTTGTTTTAAGTATACGAGGGTAGATTGAAAAGTTTCCGGAATGGGCAAGAGATGGCGCGCGTTGTCAAGGCTAACATATTTTAGGTAAGCTGTCAAATTTTCAGACACGTGCGTCGTTCCGTTTTTGTTTACTTGGATATCTTGTTAAGCAAGTCGGGCACCTTTGGAAAAATGGATAAAAACGAATTTCGTGCAGTCATCAAACATTTCTGGATGGATGGGAAAAAGGCGACGGAGATATGAGATATTTTGCAGGAAGTTCATGGCACATCCACACTTTCATTTTCGACTATTAGTTTCTGGGTGAGCGAGTTCAAACGTGGCCGTACGAGCACCAAGGATGAACCACGCAGTGGACGTCCAAAAACGGCCACAAATGAAGAAATGGTCGACAAAGTTCATGATCTCTTGTTAGCCGATCGACGAGTGAAGTTGCGCGAAATAGTAGAGACCACGGGCATCTCATATGAACGTGTGCAAAATATCGTGCACGAACATTTGGGCATGAGGAAGCTGTCGGCGCGATGGGTGGCGCGTTTGCTGACTATGGACAACAAGCGAAATCGTGTGACCACTTCGAAAGAGTGTTTGGCCTTGTTAAAGCGTAATCCAACGGATTTTTTTCGCCGATTCGTGACCGTGGACGAAACATGGATCCACCACTACACACCAGAAACCAAGCAGCAGTCGAAACAGTGGATTTCTCCAGGCGAATCTGCTCCGAAGAAGGTAAAGACTGTCCCATCGGCTGGAAAGGTCATGGCCACCGTTTTTTGGGATTCGCGAGGTGTGATACACATCGACTTTTTGCAGAAGGGAAGAACTATCACGGGACAATACTACAGCGATTTATTGGATCAATTCAACGGCATATTGAAGGAGAAACGGCCTCATTTGCAGCGGAAAGAAGTGCTCTTCCACCACGACAACGCGCCGGCCCATTCATCCCGAATCGCCAATGCTAAATTGGTTGAATTGGGCTACGAGGTGGTGCCGCATCCCCCGTACTCTCCAGACCTGGCCCCGTGCGACTTCTTTTTGTTCACAAACATGAAGACTTGGCTCGGAGGCAAGCGCTATACGTCAAATGAGGAGGTCATCGCCGCCACTAAAGCTTATTTTGCAGAGTTTCCGAAATCATATTTATCTGAAGGCTTAAAAAAGTTGGGGCACCGCTGGGAAAAGTGTATCGCCCTGCAAGGGTACTATGTTGAAAAATAAAAAATAAAACCTATTCAATTACTGCATTTTCTTGCCCATTCCGAAAACTTTTCAATCTACCCTCGTACATATGCATTTCGTTGTACATTTTCCGACGCTCGGTTTATTAAGAGAATTCAATTAGAACTTTAAACGAGTGTTTTCCACTTCCAGCCTAAGCATGAAGTAAAATTTCGAGTTTAGAAAAGCCTGAAAATTTGGTTTGGTCGCGTAGCGCGGAGCGGCCAAACCAAATTTTCAGGCTTTTCTAAACTCGAAATTTTACTTCATGCACCACCGGTACAAAACAATTACATATTACGAAGCTTAAAACACACCGCTAAACTTTACATTGAATCAGTGTTTTGTACCGGTGGCGCATGAAGTAAGAGTTTATAAAAGCCTGAAAATTTGGTTTAGTGGCTTCGCGCTACGCGACCAAACCAAATTTTCAGGCTTTTCTAAACTCGAAATTTTATTTCATGCTTAGCCTGGGAGTGGAAAACACTTGTTTAAAGCTTCAAATTGAATTCTCTTAGTAAACCGAGCGTCGGAAAATGTACAACGTATACATATGTATACTTAAAAGAAATATTCTCGTTATGAAAATGTTCGGTGTTAAATAAAACTCTCTGTATGTTGAACTGCACTTAAGACCAGTACTTTATACCCGTGGCGCATGAAGTAAAATTTTGAGTTTAGAAAAGCCTAAAAATTTGGTTTTGTCGATACGCTTCGTTACGCGACCAAACAAAATTTCCAGGCTTTTCTAAACTAGAAATTTTACTTCATGCTTAATGTGAGAGTGGAAAAAACTCTTTTAAAGCTTCAAATTGAACTTTTAATGTCTTTATGGTAATTGTTTTTTAAGAGAAGCAAAATGTTTCATAAAGAATGACTTTTTGTTGAATAAGTGATAATAAAAAACGTATACCTATCTGGGCAGTTATCCGGGGACACAAGGTATATACTATAACTTAATTGAAATGAGGATATTTAATAGAAATGCCACTATTTTGAACGAATAAATGTTAAAAATGATACGAAAATTTTTTTTTATAAATATAATTATTTCTATTAAGGCTATGATCCCGCTAGTGCGTTCCAAACATTGGAGATTGGCACTTAATCTATTTATTTAAAAAAAAAAAAAAAAACGGGAACTGGTAAATCATTTAATAACCTACAAAAGGCAAAAAAAATTGAAAAACTTAAAAAAAATGGCAAAATGTTTTTCAAAAATTAATTTATTACAGAAAAGAATTTTTAATTAGAATTAAACAAATGTTGCTTCATGTGAAAAATATTCCTCTTTAAATCTACACTTGAATAAATTGAAAATGTATCTTTCTGTACCCGCCAATGTATTATAACTATGAATGAGAATAATCTGGTTTGTTCAAAAAAGCCGCCATAGTTTTCACGATCTAATAGCAGCTCTCAGTTCAAACGATTGCCGATAGGTTGATCAATCATAGTTATTAAATAAAAGAATTGAGTCTCCTTTCTTCAGATTTATTTAAAATCGCAAATGTACATTTCGGTCACGATGTGACCATTATCAATGCTTAACTAGTTACAAAAACAAACGGAAACTTAATTTATACCACGTGGATACAGATTCGTGATTAGTGGGGAAGTGGTACAAGTAGGTAAAGGGCGGATTATAATTACACCGTTTCGGGTGACTGGGATTAGAGCGCTGGGATCAGTTCTAGGAAAGGATTTACTAATGGGCTTAAATCAAAGTTTAATAGCCGGTTTTCCACTTTTTTCATTTCTATTGCCTACAAGGTATTAAGCCGGTAATTACTGGAGAATTTTAATAATTTCATTTTATCTATTGAAAATTTGTGACCTGATTCGATGGCGTGATGAGCTACCGCTGATTTATCTGCATTAAAGTTTTTGATGTGTAAGGTATGTTTTTTAAACCTGGTCTGCAAATTGCGTTGAGTTTGTCCAACATAAATTTTATCACAATTGCAGCACTATATTGAATAAATGCCAGATAAAGAGAGGTAGCTTTTATTGTCAAACGTGTTTTTTCCCAGATAATTCTTTAGTTTGGTATTAGTATAATAAGCTGGAATTAAGTTGAAACTTTTACAAAGTTTATTAATCTTGTTAGTGAGTTTAGGTACATAAAAGACTTTAATGTATTGTTTCGGCGGGTTATCTTTAATTGAAGTTAATTTTGTTGAATTTTGTATTTTAAATCTATGGGTATGTTTTTTAATGATTTTATTGATTATATGAACTTTGTAATTTAACTGTTTTGCTGTATTTCGAAATGTACATTTGCGATTTTAAATAAATCTTGTGAAGAAAGGAGACTCAATTCTTTTATTTAATAACTTAGTTCACCTTCACGTAACTCAACAATAATTTAAGTGATCAATCATAGGTTGATGTAAAAAGATAGACAACTAAACACAAAGCAATATAGTGAGTAACACCCGTTGACCGCGGCGCTAAATTGCATCAATGAAATAAAAGTAAATTGTTCCTAGTCGGATCACGTATGGCAGTTTTGTACGACCGCCACGTGGTATTATCGAGATAAAATCATGCGACAAAACGCGCGTTCTTATATGCACGCGCTACGGGTCTATATAATCTTTTGCAGGTTGTTGTTTTAATACCGATAAATAATTCTTATACATATGGATTCACATATAGTGGTCAACACTCTAAAAAAACCCAAGGGATGGCTACATACAGAGAGTTTCATATAACACCAAACATTTTCATAAAATACAATTTGACACCTTTAATTTTTAGGTTATGTGTAAATTGGGTTGCCTATATGACCATTACAAATTGTAACTAATCAATTGCAATTAATGCCTCATCTTGTACATACAAGGAGTTTTTCTATCAAGTATACATGTTCCAATTACAGCGTATATGCCGTAAATCTTTAGATAACCGTTGTTTTTTTTTAAATGAGTTCAATTTGAAACTTGAAATGAGTGTGTTCCACTCCCAGACTAAGCATGAAGTAAAATTTCGAGTTTAGAAAAGCCTGAAAATTTGGTTTGGTCGCGTAGCGCGAAGCGCGGAGCGGCCAAACCAAATTTTCAGGCTTTTCTAAACTCGAAATTTTACTTCATGCGCCACCGGTACGAAACACTAACATTACAAACGCCGCTAAACGCTAAAGTTTACATTGCATCAGTGTTTTGTACCGGTGGCGCATGAAGTAAAATTTCGAGTTTAGAAAAGCCTGAAAATTTGGTTTGGCCGCTCCGCGCTTCGCGCTACGCGACCAAACCAAATTTTCAGGCTTTTCTAAACTCGAAATTTTACTTCATGCTTAGCCTGGGAGTGGAAAACACTGGTTTAAAGCTTTAAATTACATTCTTTTAATAAACCGAGCGTCGGCAAATGTACAACGTATGCTAATGTATACTTAAACGAAAAATTCTCATGTTCGGTGTTACATAAAACTCTCCGTATATCAGATTACGTTCGATTTGTTCGATGCATTACCTAATAATGTAAAGACAGGGAAAAAAGTTCTTAAAGTTAATTATTTAACATGCATGCATGTATGCATGACTTCTTTATTTATACCCTGTACAATACACAATAACAATGGTATTCTTGCCGGAGAGATCTTAAGAATTACTGTAAATTTTGGAGCCTTTTACATTGAAATACCTAAATGGGGAAGCGGCGAATTTGGCTTACGTCTCGGGTGGCTGATACCCACGCTACGCCACTGCGGTGCTCGTCTTTAACTGAAACGTTTTAGCCAATTTACAAAAACAAAAACCCAGACAAATTTATCTTTATCAGTTTACGAAAAATGTCTTATCGGCGGCTACTGTTCCGGTCGATATTTATTAAACGACCGGCCGAGGAATCCACTTTACGTCAAACTCCTTTTTGAAGATGATAATAATAACGCACGGCGAAAAAATGTGGCCGAATAAACAAGAGAGTGCGTGTTGTGTACGCTTTACGGAAAAATAAATGATAGGAGCAATTTCAATCAATAAATAACGGCGCTTTAGAAAACAGGATGTTGTTTGTATTGCGGAAAAATTCTGTCATAGTTAATGGCGGATGATTAATACAGTTACCGTACACGTATGTATTATACATGATTCAAATGAAAGTCTTCACTCAATTGCGTTTTGTTAGTAACTGATTTATGAAAATTCAATACATTAAATACATATTAACCAAATAATCAACAATAACATAAACGTAATAAACGAACAACCAATCAACTTAAAGATAAAGAAAAGTGACATAAACTTATGTATCTACAACTGTAAAATAATACCGAACATTTTTTTAATGAGTAATAATACTAATGAGTAATGATGACAGTTAGAGCAAGTAATGACAGTACAAGGGGGTAATGATGACAGTTTGAGGAAGTAATGATTTTAGTTCGACGGAGTAATGATGACTGTTCGAGAGAGTTATGATGACAGTTCGAGGGAGTAATGCTGACAGTTCCAGGGAGAAATGATGACAGTTTGCGGGAGTAATGATGTGAGTTAGAGGAAATAATAATGACAGTTCGAGGGAGTAATAATAAGAATTCGAGGAAGTAATGATGACAGTTCGAGGGAGTAATAATGACAGTTTGAGGGAGTAATGATGACAGTTCAAGGGAGTAATGATGAGAGTTGGAGGAAATAATGATGACAGATCGAGGGAGTAATAATGTGAATTCGAGGGAGTAATGCTGACAGTTAGAGGGAGAAATGATGACAGTTTGCGGGAGTAATGATGAGTTAGAGGAAATAATGATGACAGTTCGAGGGAGTAATACTGAGAATTCGAGGGAGTAATACTGAGAATTCGAGGGAGTAATGATGACAGTTCGAGGGAGTAATGATGACAATGCTAGGGAATAATAATGGAAATTCTAGAGAGTAATATACATTACACTGAGTAATGTCAAAATTAGACCTAAAATTTCATTAATTTGAATAAATTTTAGTTTAATCTTATTTGCAACAAAACTAGATAAATCGTAATAAAAATGTCATGTCAAAATAATCTATAAACCACGACTTTACAGCACTCTACGCACAACTTTCCCATTCATAATCGAAATGAAATGAATCAACGCTCGCGTACAAATTTGTTGGCGCGAAAGCACTAATGGAAATTGATTGGACTATGAAAGGCGGCTATCTTAATTAGTTTTCTCAATTAATTCCATCGGCGAGGCTGGATGGATATTATACATTAATTTTCGTGTTTAAAATAAAAAGCTTTCCGAGTAAACGCACGAAAGAAACATAGGATAAGCTAGGAAGTTATTGTTAATGTAATAGTAATAGTCAGTTATCACCAAACAACAGTAAACTAACGCCGAAAAATTATTTATACACCTTTATCAGTTTTTATAAATTACTATTACACTAACATTTATAAACTAGTTGTTACTTTTACGTTTTATTACACTAAATCATATCTGCAAAACATAGTGGAACAGCGATCTAAAATATTAACGCTGACAGATATGAATTAGCTTATTGCCCACTTACTTAAACTTATTTATAGCTGCTAGCATTGACGTTTCACATAGCACCGATGTGAAGATAGCCACGGATTTTCCATCCACGGATTTTGGCGCCTCCACCATCACACGAATTATGAAACAGATTCCCCAGAATTTCAAAACTTCATAACTCCCAAACCACATATTTTATTTTCAAAATTTCTTCACTAATTGATTAAACAATATACATAGAGCGAGTATAAATAACCAGAATGTTGTAACTCTTTATTGTTCTTTATTTAAACTATATATTGCTGTTCCGCGTATGTCACCTTTCATACCAAATATTACAAAAATCATATCTCTAAAAACTCCTATTTTATTTTCTAAATTTCTTCACTAATTGTTTAAACAATATATCTAGACCGAGCATAGATGGTCAAAATGTTGTCACTCTTATTTGTTAATTATTTAAATAATATATTACTGTCCCGCGTATAGCACCGTTCATGCCAAATATTTTAAAAAAATCATATCTCGTAAAACTCCTATTTTATTTTACAAATTTCTTTACTAATTGTTTAAACAATATATCTAGAACGAGCATAGATGGTCAAAATGTTGTCACTCTCATTTGGTAATTATTTAAATAATATATTGCTGTCCCGCGTATAGCACCGTTCATACCAAATTATAAAAAAATCATATCTCGTATAACTCCTATTTTATTTTACAAATTTCTTTACTAATTATTTAAACAATATATCTAGAACAAGCATAGATAGTCAAAATGTTGTCACTCTCATTTGTTAATTATTTAAATAATATATTGCTGTCCCGCGTATAGCACCGTTCATACCAAATATAAAAAAAATCATATCTCTTAAAATTCCTATTTTATTTTACGAATTTCTTTACTAATTGTTTAAACAATATATCTAAAACAAGCATAGATGGTCAAAATGTTGTCACTCTCATTTGTTAATTATTTAAATAATATATTGCTGTCCCGCGTATAGCATCGTTCATACCAAATATTAAAAAATCATATCTCATAGTTTTAAGAGATATGATTTTTTTAATATTTGGTATAAAACGTGACATACGCGGGACAGCAATATATTGTTTAAATAAAGAACAATTAAGAGTTACAACATTCTGGTTATTTATACTCGCTCTATGTATATTGTTTAATCAATTAGTGAAGAAATTTTGAAAATAAAATATGTGGTTTGGGAGTTATGAAGTTTTAAAATTCTGGGGAATCTGTTTCATAATTCGTGTGATGGTAGAGGCGCCAAAATCCTTGGCTATCTTCACATCGGTTCACATAGCCACTCCAGTACGTTCTGACCCTTATTAGGGTATTTAAGAAGATAGTGTTAACCTTTAATTCCTAAATATGGGCTATTTAAACAGTATACAAGAACTGGTTCTATCCCTACATGATAAATACTGTAATTTCTCCATTAGCCGATTGCGGCATTTGTAAATCCAGCAGATTTAGTGTTAAATCGCACCCCTGCCTCTCTATAAAACCATGTATTACTATTATCCACGTTTAAATTAAAAGATTATCATAGTTAGGCGGGGTGAAATTGGTAATATAAGATGTAGCCAGATAAATGACTAAATTTCAGGGGGAGGAAGCTTTATCTGATGCACGAGGGACGAACCCCCGGTTATCTATCGAACTAAACAGAAGTGCAACTTTCACACACAAAAGTTGGGAGGGTATGCAAATTCAGTTGGAGTGCACTTCTTGAATAATGTATATTATGCATGCATGCAAGGTCTACAAAAAAATGCAAGCTAAAATCAATATTTTGTTCCAAATTTCAGCAGTTTAAAATCGGCTTAATTTGACACATTTGTAAATATGTTTCAATTATTTGTACAGACCAGGGCCGCAGCTTCCCTTAGCTCAGTAAAAAAGTATACAGAGAGTTTTAAGTAAAACCGAACATGCCAGAAAATGTTCACTGTAAATTTTCCTATGTTCGATTTGTTTTAGGACGCATCAAAGCATTGAGTGCAATGTGATTAGCTACGATTTCCAATGGTGATATATTCAACCCAATTTACATTATTCTGGGTGCGATTTCATTGGTTACGATTTTTAGTAGTTCTAATGAAAATTAGGACTAATGTAAATAGGGTACATGTAACGTCAAAATAAAATATGTCATCGGCATTTTAAGCCAATCAAGATTAATACTGTATTCCAAATTCAGCCAATTATCTGTAAATCTTTAGATATTCCTTGTTTTTTTTAAGTTTAGTTTGAAGATTTAAACGAGTGTTTTCCACTCCCAGACATGTAAGCATGAAGTAAATTTTCTGGGCTTTTCTAAACTCGAAATTTTACTTCATGCCCCACGCGTATAAAACACTAAAATATTGTGAAATTTATATATATTCGAACTACACTTGAAATCTGTGTTTTATACGCGTGGCGCATGAAGTAAAATTTCGAGTTTAGAAATGCACAGAAAATTTGTTTCAGGTCGCTGCGCGACCCTCGACAAATTTTCACGGGGCTTTTCTAAACTCGAAATTTTACTTCATGCTTAGTCTGGGAGTGGAAAACACTCGTTTAAAGCTTCAAATTGAACTCTTTTAAAAATCAACGAATGAGAAAATTTACAGCTAAAATAATTAAGAAAAAATAACGTGATTTTATAAAAATAACTACGCACTATGGAATTGATACAACAATTGCGGTATTCCCTGTTTTTTTATTAAGTTTAATTTAAAGCTTTAAACGAATGTTTTCCACTCCCAGACTAAGCATGAAGTAAAATTTCGAGTTTAGAAAAGTCCCGTGAACATTTGACAAATTTTCTGGGCTTTTCTAAACTCGAAATTTTACTTAATGCGCCACGCGTATAAAACACTAAAATATTGTGAAATTTATGTATATTCGAACTACACTTGAAATCTGTGTTTTATACGCGTGGCGCATGAAGTAAAATTTCGAGTTTAGAAAAGCCCAGAAAATTTGTCTCGGGTCGCTGCGCGACCCTCGACAAATTTTCACGGGGCTTTTCTAAACTCGAAATTTTACTTCATGCTTAGTCTGGGAGTGGAAAACACTCTTTAAAGCTTCAAATTGAACCCTTTTAAAAATCAACAAAAGTCAGAAAATTTACAGCTAAAATAATTAAGAAAAAGTAACGTGATTTTATAAAAATAACAACACACTATGGAATTGATACAACAATTGCGGTATTCCCTGTTTTTTTTAAGTTTAATTTAAAGCTTTAAACGAGTGTTTTCCACTCCCAGACTAAGCATGAAGTAAAATTTCGAGTTTAGAAAAGGCCCGTGAACTTTTGTCGAGGGTCGCGCAGCGACCCTAGACAAATTTTCTGGGCTTTTCTAAACTCGAAATTTTACTTCATGCGCCACGCGTATAAAACACTA
Source organism: Philonthus cognatus (assembly GCA_932526585.2). Classification (NCBI taxonomy): domain Eukaryota; kingdom Metazoa; phylum Arthropoda; class Insecta; order Coleoptera; family Staphylinidae; genus Philonthus; species Philonthus cognatus. The sequence goes on from OW052244.1 coordinate 3,970,242, forward strand.
AAATATTGTGAAATTTATATATATTCGAACTACACATGAAATCTGTGTTTTATACGCGTGGCGCATGAAGTAAAATTTCGAGTTTAGAAAAGCACAGAAAATTTGTCTCAGGTCGCTGCGCGACCCTCGACAAATTTTCACGGGGCTTTTCTAAACTCGAAATTTTACTTCATGCTTAGTCTGGGAGTGGAAAACACTCGTTTAAAGCTTCAAATTGAACTCTTTTAAAAATCAACAAATGTCAGAAAATTTACAGCTAAAATAATTAAGAAAAAGTAACGTGATTTTATAAAAATAACGACACACTATGGACTTGATACAACAATTGAGGTATTCCCTGTTTTTTTTTAAGTTTAATTTAAAGCTTTAAACGAGTGTTTTCCACTCCCAGACTAAGCATGAAGTAAAATTTCAAGTTTAGAAAAGTCCCGTGAACATTTGTCGAGGGTCGCGCAGCGACCCAAGACACATTTTCTGGGTTATTCTAAACTCGAAATTTTACTTCATGCCCCACGCGTATAAAACACTAAAATATTGTGAAATGTATGCATATTCGAACTACACTTGAAATCTGTGTTTTATACGCGTGGCGCATGAAGTAAAATTTCGAGTTTAGAAAAGCCCAGAAAATTTGTCTCAGGTCGCTGCCCGACCCTCGACAAATTTTCACGGGGCTTTTCTAAACTCGAAATTTTACTTCATGCTTAGTCTGGGAGTGGAAAACACTCGTTTGAAGCTTCAAATTGAACCCATTTAAAAATCAACGAATATCAGAAAATTTATAGTTAAAATAATTAAGGAAAAGTAACGTGATTTTATAAAAATAACGACACACTATGGAATTGATACAACAATTGCGGTACTCCCTGTTCTTTTTTAAGTTCAATTTAAAGCTTTAAACAAGTGTTTTCCACTCCCAGACTAAGCATGAAGTAAAATTTCGAGTTTAGAAAAGCCCCGTGAAAATTTGTCGAGGGTCGCGCAGCGACCCGAGACAAATTTTCTGGGCTTTTCTAAACTCGAAATTTTACTTCATGCGCCATGCGTATATAACACTAAAATATTGTGAAATTTATGTATATTCGAACTACACTTGAAATCTATGTTTTATACGCGTGGCGCATGAAGTAAAATTTCGAGTTTAGAAAAGCCCAGAAAATTTGTCTCGGGTCGCTGCGCGACCCTCGACAAATTTTCACGGGGCTTTTCTAAACTCGAAATTTTACTTCATGCTTAGTCTGGGAGTGGAAAATACTCGTTTAAAGCTTCAAATTGAACTCTTTTAAAAAACAACGAATGTCAAAAAATTTACAGCTTATGCATGTTTACCTAAAGTTTACCATGAAGTAACCACATTTAAATTCAGCGCGCATTTGTGACATAAACGATCCCTACCCTCACTCTAAAATCTTCGATTCTGTCGATCCTTCTTACCGTATACTCGATCGTCCTTTGAGTACACATTAGATGGATGTTTCACGAACAAAAAAAAACAAATTTTAACTTTTTAACGTCTGAATACACCATTTGTACTTAAAATGTAAGATTTGGTTTAATGATTGGAGTAGTTTAGTTTTTATTACTTATATTATACTGGGAAACTTCTGGGGGGCTATTCACAGCACCAATGCAATTTGTCATCGGTGACAAGTTGCACTGAAATGGCGTCATTTTACTTCATACGATTTGGTAAATTCTTCCCGAAATGACGTCATTTTAGTGCGACTTCTCACCGATGACAAATTACATCTGTGCTGTGAATAGCCCCCTGAAATGTCAAAATTTATTACATAAAAGTTAGTCATTATGTATAAATGTAGCGAATGCCGCTGAATTTGGATGTCTCCGATCGGCAAAACGTTGGGCATACATTCTTGAAGCAAGTAATGTATTTCCATCAGCACTGCTCAAGGTGTGGACCATACCAATCAGTTCTTCTTGAGAAAACATGTTCGGTTTATTTATTGCAAGATCAAGCCAAAATAATCTAAAATAAACTGACATTTGTCCGACATGCGAGTCAAAACAAAATCACCAAACGTCATCAGTATCCAGGGCTAACGCGATAATACGAAATGTATTAAAATTTTTACAAAATCGCTAATTTCTCAAAAACTGTTAGAAGGATATGGCAACATCCCGGTATCAATAAAAAGGAAATACTGAAGAATACCGTCGACGGACTCGGCTCAACTTAGAAAATCTGCCTAATGGCAAAAACCTAAACAAATACTACATTTCTTCCCGAATCCAAAACCGTAAGCCGCACAACTCTGACTTATTTCGTTTTGAAGGTATTGTTAATGGCGTCGAGCTCTGAAATCATCAAATTTATAAAAAAAAATGAAATAACTCGAAAACGGTTCAACTGAGACCCAATGTTGTGTGAATAAACTCATGTTTATTTTCAACGAGCAATCCAAAAATGTAAAAATATATAGGGTGTTCTATTTAAAATAAGGAAGTTGGTGTTTACTTCCGGTATAACCGCAAGGCCGCCATATTTAGCAATAATTTTAGGTTATGAAAAACTTGATTCTGAACAACTTTTACTTGAAACTTTTTTTGCTATTTTCAACGATACGCCCACTATAAACCGATTTCCGCTTAGTAACTCACCCTGTATATTTTAATATAAATAACATAAAAACTGAATCTTCCTATAAAAGTAAAATACACATCCTAAACAGTATATTTTGAACTTCGCGTTAAACCAAACATGATATTAACATTTCGTATCAAAATAACAAAATCTACACGCTATTAGTTGGATTTGAACTATTGATAAAATGAGCGTGGCAACATTGCATTTTTATGTGTTACAATTTCATTCTAATCAAGCAATTTAGAGGTTATATTTTACTATTTTTGTTTATTGTGAAAATCCGTTTGATTTATCTGCTGCATTATTTAATTAAAATTTATTTCGAACGAGTGTTTCCACTCCCAGATTAAGCATGAAGTAAAATTTCGAGTTTAGAAAACCCTAAAAATGTGGTTTGGTCGACCAAACCAATTCTCTATCTATCCTAATAAGCGAGATCCCCATAGTGCCGCTCGAAAAACGGGCACCCTGGATAAACACGTAAAATGATTCGATACCTCACATATACAGAATCGGTTAAACATTTATCGATCGAATGAATCATTACAACAGATTTACTCACGTCCGCACAATTTAATCCCCATTTCCGCCAGACTGTTATGTACAAACATACAAAGCAAAATCCGCCAGTGAATAAATAAACAGACAAACAAGCACCCTTATTTATTTTCGCGCTCCCTAAAATCAAGTGGATAATCCTAGAGTGCGCGCACCTGCTTATTATTATCGCAAAACAAACCCTTCAAATTTTCGAGAAATTCGTTTTACGGCATAATAAGTTCGCAGGTAGGAAATTCCTGAACCGAGGCGATCATTACGGGATTCGCGGTCCGTACGTGGAAGACGCATAGCTGTTCTGCATGACTAGTTTTATTGCCGGTTTTGAATAATTCGTTTTGTGCTGAAGAATGCGATGTTTATGTTATAATTGGTAATTATTTAGTGTTTTGTTCGAAAAAGGTTTTTAAGTGTTTTTAGAATACCTTCGTAACTAATTATGGTAATTGCAAAACTTTTTTTTTTAATAATAGCTAAGCAGGCGCTGCACGAGCAATTATTTACCCCAATTATTAGACAAGAATTTATGCCTGCCCGGCGCACTCACAATCAGAGCTGGGACGAATCGTCGTAAAAAGGATTCGAATCACGAATCCGAATCACCTATGATTCGAATCACGAATACTCGAATAAAGGATTCGTAAGAGATAAATAAGATTCCTAACAAATAAATGATCTGCATGGTAAACACTACTGGCAGGCGATAAAAAAACTGAGTAAATACCAGAAAACCGATTTCATCCAAAAGATCACTCACCCTACGACAAAAAATACAGTGACGGACGACATTGACATTACCAATGTATTTGCGACCTACTTTAACCAAACGTACACAATGACAGAACATATAGACTACGACAACGACTTCCGTGACTATGTTAACTCTTGGTATACGTCGTTTAAAACCACCCAAATTCCCCATCCTCCAAATGATGCTATAAAGGAGGAAGAATACTTCGAAAACCTTGAAAAGGGAAAAAATACTTCTCCTGGTTACGACAAGATTCCTAGACTCATCCTAAAATTCCTTCCAACAAACATCCACACCTACATAATCCAGATTTTTAACCACATATATTCCACGCAGGTCATTCCATCGGAATGGAAAAGGGGTATAATTACATGCATTCCCAAACCTGGAAATGATCCTTTAGATCCTTGCAACTATCGCCCTATTACCCTTCTCCCTGTCCTTGGAAAGCTATTTGAAACGATTTTAAAAAACAAACTTTCGGCCTGCACAGCTAACCTCATCCCACCCTACCAATTTGGATTCCTTGAAAACTGCTCTACAACTCTACCTTTAACTATCCTCACATCCAACTGCCAAACAGCAAGCCTCGAAGGTCGCAAATCTGCCATTCTATTTTTAGATATCAAAAAAGCGTTCGACTCCGTCTGGCACCGGGGCCTGTTGTTTAAATGCAGCTTCCTGAATGTACCTCCTCACATAATTAACCTCCTAGACAGTTTTCTCCATAATAGATCCCTTCAAGTCAAAATACGCCAGTCTGTCTCCAACTCCTTTACACCGGAACAGGGTTTACCTCAAGGCTCCCCTCTTTCACCTTTACTCTATAACCTCCTCGTTCATGACATCTACAATCCTGATCCCAACTATATAAACAAATCCGCCTATCCTCTTCTCTATGCCGATGATACTGCACTAATCGCGCATGCCGCCACACTCCCTAAAGCCCTTAGCACTCAACAGGGCCTGATCGATTCGATACAAACGTGGTTCGCGAAATGGCGAATATCAATAAATCCCAACAAATCCCAGCTCTTGATTCCTTTTCACCGATCAAACAACTCCCCTTTTACTATTTCCATAAATAATCACATAATACATCCCTCAGCGACGTGTAAATACCTAGGTATCCATTTTGATCCAAAATTCACATTCAAGAACCACTCCATAATCCTAAAAGCAAAAGTCAAGAATCGGGCGGCACATTTCAGAAGTCTGACCTTCAAACAGCAAGGAATAAGTACCAAAACAGCTGTACATATATACAAAATGATATGCCGCCCCCTACTTGATTATGCTGCCCAGTCACCATCCAAAATTTGCAAATAGCGGAACGATCGGCCCTTAGAGTGCTAACTAAAATCCGTCACCCCCAAAACCCACTCTACAATCCCTTGAACATACTTCTCTATGAATTAACCAATGTTGTTCCCATCCAAATTCGCCTCTCCAAACTTGCAGAAAAATTTGCCTCAAATCCTATTTACCATAATTTCTTAGACCCCCTCTGTATCCCCCGAAATAAAAATATAATCCCAAAACGCAAACATACTCGATTTCATTTCAACATTTCATGACATTAGCGATCATGACGATTAAAGAACAGTTCCACCTTGACGACATTAACAATCATGACCATTTTTTACACCAAATATGACAGTGACATACAAGAATAAATTCAGGCGGAAAGACCATTGGTCGATAGCCAATTGACAGGTGGAGTTTTTATTTAATGTTATAGTTATTTGTACACACTTACTGTTTGTTTGTTGTATTTACTGTTGATTTCTATCAATAAAGATATGTATATATACAAGGTGGCCAGAAAAGGTGTTATAATCTTCAGGTAGAGTGGTTCATTGATTAAATTCAAGCAGAAAATTTAAGTAAAAAAATATTGTATTGTGGCTTATAACTCCTCACGAGCCAATTTAAAGAAATGTAAATTTAGCAACAATGGATCAAACAAGTGTTTAATTTAATAATAATCATAAATTTTACAAATATACAAAAATTAATATTTGAAGTATACATCAAAAATGAAAGATTAAAGTAAATGTTCAAATTGATAACCATCCGTTTCTAAGCAGATCTGGAGCCGTCGTGGGATAGAATTAATTACTCGGAGCAACATCTCTTCAGTAATTAATTCCACTGCAACACGAATTCTATTCATGACGTCTACATTGTCCACTGGAGGTGTTGCATACACCTTTTCTTTTGAAAATCCCCAAACGAAAAAATCAAGTGGATTCATATCCGGCGACCTTGCTGGCCATAGTATGGGTCCATTGCGCCCAATCCATCTATTTGGAAAATGTTCGTCCAACCATTCTCTTAAAATTTTTGCTGTATGAGGTGGTGCACCATCATGCATGTTCAGCATGTTGTTTACTAAATTTAGTGGAACATTCTCCAAAACTTCTTCTAAAATATTTACATAATTTAAGGCATTTAATCATTGATGAATAAAAAAGGCCCAATTACACGTAAATTTAGAATACCAAGCCAGACGTTAACTGAAAATTTCCTTTGATGTCCCATTTCTCTAACCGCCCGAGGATTTTCTACTGCCCAAAAGTGATCATTCAATACCCCATCTCTAGTGAATGTACATTCATCACTCCAAAGAATTTTAAATAAAAAAATTGGTTCATCCCGAATTTGATCTAAAATCCTGTCACAAAACATACGTCTACGCTCGTTATCATTTTCATACAGTGGTTGAACTTTTCTTGCATGAAATGGATGCATTCGATTTTCTTTCAATACTGCATGGACTGTTGTTTTACTGGGGACATTTAACTGTTGAGCTATTTGTCTCGTACTAATATTGGGATCTTCTTGAACTGCATTCAATATCTGTTCTTCTAGATGAACAGTGCGACGTTCCCTAGGTCTCCCTCCATCTATGTTATTATAAAAAGTACGTAGCCTTCGATCTAATTCTCTAAACGTATTTACGCAGGGCTGTTGGCGATTTGGATATCTTCTTTGGTACTCATCTTTGGCACTAGTTGCATTACCATTGCAGAATCCAAATATCATGTACATATCTGCATACTCGTTTAATGTGTACATCTTCAAAAAGTATGATGAACTTATACAAACACACAAATAAATTATGACAAGTATATGTCAAAGTCAAATGAAATTTAATAAGGTTACATATGAAAATACATAGTTGGCAGGTCTATTTTTATTAAAAAAATGCTTCTGAAGAAGTTATTAATTTGTTAAAGTTTCCAATTTATTTATCACCTATGTCATTTAAATTTTACAAATGTGTAATTGATTGTAAGTTCTATTGATTTTTTCCAAAATAATAGAAAATAACACTAATTTCCAGAGATACGTTTAATATTTTAACGACCTCGTGAGATGTTACGAGGAAGAATACATTATTTTTTTATTTAGATTTTTTATCCAAAATTAATCAACGAATCACACTACCTGAAGATTATCACACCTTTTCTGGCCACCTTGTATATATATATAAGATTCCAATCAAAGGTTCGAATCCTGTTTTTTCGAATCACGAATACACATCCTTTAAGAATACATTTGATTTTATTATTTTTTGCAACCAATAATATATAAATATCAGTTGTTTTAACAAAAATATTCAAAATCTAATTATTAACTATTACCGCTAAACATCGTTGATAACAGACAAAATATCTGTGTTACTCTGATTAAAGATGTATTTGTGTGTTTCTTCACTTAAAATCAGTGTTTTGTACGCGTGGCGCATGAAGTAAAATTTCGAGTTTAGAAAAGCCCAGAAAATTTGTCTCGGGTCGCTGCGCGACCCTCGACAAATTTTCACGGGGCTTTTCTAAACTCGAAATTTTACTTCATGCTTAGCCTGGGAGTGGAAAACACTCGTTCAAAACTTCAAAGTGATCTCTATTATAAAATCGACGAATGCCTGAAAATCACGTAAATAAAAAATTCACTAAATACACTGGCGAAAGAAATTAACGCATCATATGTGATTTTTTTGATATCTTGGAATCGAGTTTTCTTTGAACACAAACAAATTTTTACAATAAGAAATCTTATCAAGCATGTTGTTTTACATGTTGTGTTTTGTCTTTTGTTCTCATGGTTTTCTGTCAATAAATAAAATGAAGCACTTTTCATTATTCTGACTGTAAGAAAGGTTCATATAAAATTTCTTTTTGAGTTTGTTTTCAAGTAATTGTTAAAATTAAGTGCTAAATAGTGAAGAATGAATATGGATAGACGTCCGAATCTTAATTTAAGCAGTGAAGAAGCTGTGATTGTGGTTACACTTGCAGAAGAAAGTAGGAGTCACCGTTACATCAGTCAGCGTCTTGGTGTTAATCAATCGACCGTATCCCGTGTCTTGAATAGACATCGGGAAACTCAGGCATACTCAAGAAGGCCAGGACAAGGGAGAAAAAGGGCCACAACTGCTGTTCAAGACCGTTTTTACTTTCCCCCGTATGTAATACAAAGGGAAAGTATTGTTTTCGTGAAAATTTTCGAATCAAAAATTTTAGCGGAAATATCCGTTTTGAGGTCCCCTGAGTCGAATAAGACCATTTTTGAAAAATGTCTGTCTGTCTGTCTGTGTGCGCTGTACCGCAAAAACCGCTAAAGATATCGAGATGAAACTTAAAACTTAAGCTTTTTGTTACAATCGGAAGAACTGAAAAGCTTTTGGTGAAAATCGGAAAACCGGAAGTGGTACTTTACTCTTAGCGTTTTTCAGTTTTTTCAGATTTTTTCAATAAATGTCCATCAAACAAAAAATTCTTTCAAATGAAAGTTGTAGATAATAACAAAATGAAGATATATTGTTTATTTACTTTTTGTCATAGCACTCTTAGTTTTTGAGATATTTTAAAAGTTGTTTGTTTTATCTAGTTATTGATGTGTGACAGTGTATGTGTCGATACAATTGAAAAATGTTTCAAATAAAAGTTGTAGGAAATAAAAAACTAAAGATTTTTTGTATCTTCACTTTTTGTCATAGCACTCTTAGTTTTTGAGATATTCAATAAATAGTGTTTTGTATCTAGTCATTGGTTTGTGTCAGTATGTGTTGATCCAATTGAAAAATGTTTCAAATAAAAGTTGTAGTTATCAATAAGTTGAAGACATTTTGAAAATAATAATGCTACAAATATTTTAAAAGTGATTTAATACGCAATTTACGGGGGAAAGTACTATGATGGACACATCACCATTTTTTAATGATGCAGACGTTACGCGATTATTACGGCTCCTAGGCTACAAAATATGCTCGCAGAGATCCGCAATGTTCATGTAAGTTCCGTTACCATCAGAAAAAGGTTACGTGGTTTTAATTTAACTCCGAAAACAGCGGCAAAAGGACCACAATTAACCGCAGACCATCGCAGAGCCAGGTTAACATTTGCGCAAGAACATGTAAACTGGTTACAGGCCGATTGGGCTAATGTTATGTTTAGCGACGAGTCCAGATTTTGTATTTACGGCAGTGACAGACGAATGCATGTGTACAGACGGCCAGGTGAACGTTATGCGCAGTGTAACATTGTTCCGACTGTTATGTTTGGTGGAGGCTCTGTTATGGTATGGGGTGGTATCACTTTAGAGGCTCGTACGGAGTTGGTGGTTATACCAAGAGGAAGCATCACGGCAGCGTCTTATATTGCAAACATTTTAGAACCATCCGTAATGCCTTTTGCTCCCTTTGGAGGAAACGATGTCCTGTTTATGCATGACAATGCAAAACCACACAGTACCCGAATTGTACAACAGTATCTTGACCTAGTGGGTATCAACACAATGCAATGGCCAGCCAGGAGTCCCGATCTTAATCCGATCGAACACCTATGGGACGCGATGGGCAGACGCCTTAGAGCACTTCCTCGGCGTCCAAGCAATCAACAAGAGCTTGGACAAAGATTGCAGAAAATTTGGGAAGATATTAACCAGGATGAAATTGGATCATTAATTAACAGTATTAGCCGTCGCTGTCAGGCAGTTATTCGAGCAAGAGCAGGAAACACTAGATATTAAGTCTTATAATCACATGTTAACTTCTTTCCTCTTTTTATTTATGACATTATTTTAGTCATTAATGAAAGAAAATGTGTTGAAAGTTCAGTTGGTTTTGTTGTTATTTTTTTTGTTTTTAAACATCAAAACTTTATTTTTAAATTAAAAAAATTAATGTGATGCGTTAATTTCTTTCGCCAGTGTATCATTAAAACCGGGAAAGTTAGAGAAAAGTCATAGAATTATATTTAAATTGACCTAAACACTAACACAAAAGCCATATGATATTATTAAATTTGTCAACATCGGCTGGCAAATTACAAAACACGTGAACATTTATAAAATTAACTTAAATATTGACAAAAACAATGAAAACAATTTAACAAAATAGGGGTTTCCCACAGAAGAAAGTTATATTAAAAGGTCAGGGAAAAAAAATTTGAATCAGCGAAATGCCTGAAAAATTTAACATTTTAGATTGTAGCTACCATGTCAGTTTTACTTCAAATAATATTAAACAAAATTTTGAAAACCAGACTAGTATCTTTAAAAACATTTTCAGTCATTTAATGTTCTTATCTAAGCATTCAGTTAGAAGTTTCGAACGAGCGTTTCCACTCCCAGACTAAGCATGAAGTAAAATTTTCTGGGCTTTTCTAAACTCGAAATTTTACTTTATGCGGCACGGGTATAAAACACGGATTTCAAGTGAAATTCGAATATAAACAAATTTCACAATATTTTAGTGTTTTATACGCGTGGCGCATGAAGTAAAATTTCGAGTTTAGAAAAGCCCTGAAAATTTGTCTCGGGTCGCTGCGCGACCCTCGACAAATTTTCACGGGGCTTTTCTAAACTCGAAATTTTACTTCATGCTTAGTCTGGGAGTGGAAAACACTCGTTTAAAGTTTCAAATTGAACTTAAAAAAAAAACAAGGAATATCTAAAGATTTGCAGAAAATAGGCTGAATTTGGAATACGTCATGCGTAGTCGACTGAATAAGTATTATAAAGGAATATACAGTGAATTTTTCTTTTAGGTAAATGGGCTGTAAATTTTCCGACGTTCGTTGTTTTTTTTTTTTTAAAGTTCAATTTGAAGCTTTAAACGAGTGTTTTCCACTCGTAGACTAAGCATGAAGTAAAATTTCGAGTTTAAAAAAGCCCCGTAAACAAATTTTCTGGGCTTTTCTAAATTGGAAATTTTACTTCATGCGCCACGCGTATATAACAGTAAAATATTGTGAAATTTATATATATTCGAACTACAATTGAAATCTGTGTTTTATACGCGTGGCGCATGAAGTAAAATTTCTAGTTTAGAAAAGCCCAGAAAATTTGTCTCGGGTCGCTGCGCGACCCTCGACAAATTTTCACGGGGCTTTTCTAAACTCGAAATTTTACTTCATGCTTAGTCTGGGAGTGGAAAACACTCGTTTGAAGCTTCAAACTGAACCCTTTTAAAAATCAACGAATGTCAGAAAATTTACAGCTAAAATAATTAAGGAAAAGTTACGTGATTTTATAAAAATACCGACACACTATGGAATTGATACAACAATTGCGGGATTCCCTGTTTTTCTTTAAGTTTAATTTAAAGCTTTAAACGAGTGTTTTCCACTCCCAGACTAAGCATGAAGTAAAATTTCGAGTTTAGAAAAGCCTCGTGAAAATCTGTCGATGGTCGCGCAGCGACCCGAGACAAATTTTCTGGGCTTTTCTAAACTCGAAATTTTACTTCATGCGCCACGCGTATAAAACACGGATTTCAAGTGAAATTCGAATATAAACAAATTTCACAATATTTTAGTGTTTTATACGCGTGGCGCATGAAGTAAAATTTCGAGTTTAGAAAAGCCCTAAAAATTTTTCTCGGGTCGCTGCGCGACCCTCGACAAATTTTCACGGGGCTTTTCTAAACTCGAAATTTTACTTCATGCTTAGTGTGGGAGTGGAAAACACTCGTTTAAAGTTTGAAATTGAACTTAAAAAAAAAACAAGGAATATCTAAGGATTTACAGAAAATAGGCTGAATTTGGAATACGTCATGCTTAGTCGACTAAATAAGTATTATAACGGAATATACAGTGAATTTTTCTTTTAGTTAAATAGGCTGTAAATTTTCCGACATTCGTTGTTTTTTTTTTTTAAAGTTCAATTCAAAGCTTTAAACGAGTGTTTTCCACTCCCAGACTAAGCATGAAGTAAAATTTCGAGTTTAGAAAAGCCCCGTGAAAACTTGTCGAGGGTCGCGCAGCGACCCGAGACAAATTTTCGGGCTTTTCTAAACTCGAAATTTTACTTCATGCGCTACGCGTATAAAACAGTGATCTAACGAGAAATTTAAAAACACACAAAAGACATTATTCAAGTTAATCCTCACAATTAATTCGAATAATTTTTGACGATTCAAAACCTTCTGTAAGTATTCGAATCCATTTATAAATATTCTAATCCTTTCATAGGGATTCGAATCACCCACATTTGGATTCGAATACGAATCTTCTTAAAAAAATGTAACGAATCCGGATCACGAATCTAGCTATACGAAAGTATTCGAATGCCCCTTTTGAATCCTCTAAAAGGATTCGAATCCTGAATGATCCGAATCCTCCCCAGCTCTGCTCACAATTATCGCTTTTGTTAATTGAGTCGCCTATTTCTAACAACCCCTAAATCCACTTTAGTTCGTTCGTTCATTCAAATTGTAATTAGAGAAATCGGTTGTATTTACAATTCCATAAATAAGTGCACACTTTTTGTACCCCTAAAAAGTGTGCACTTATTTATGGGATGGCCGAATGATAAATATGGGACCCTCAGAGTTGGACATTAGTTGACTAAATTTTTAGTCACGATTGAAACTAATGACTAAATTAGTCATGAATAATTTAGTCATGACTAATTATTTCAATTATAATGACAGCTCATATACAGGGTGTTTGTATTTCCTTAGAGTTGCAAATCTCTAGATTCAATAGTAATTGAATAAAAAAAAAACAAAAATTTCAAAAAAAACATTTTTGGCAATGTCTTCAAAACAAAAAAAGATATTTCAAATTTGTTTTCAGATTATTATTTGGCCTTAAAATACGCAACTTTGCCCCAATTTAACCAACTCTCTATCTCTTCAAATAACCGAGATCCCCATGCATTTCCACGAAATACGGACACTCTGTATACCATAATTTTTGTAGATGAAATTAAATGTTTCAGGAAGACATAGAATGAAGAAAATTCGTTTCTGCAATATACAACCTATTTAAACGTGGCTCGCCAAAGAAAACTATATCGATTTGCGAAAAGAAAAGAAATAGTCAAAATCAAAAACGCGATACTGAAGTAGTAGATTGTTTGACAAGTTTGAAAGCTTCGTATTGCATGCCAATGCCAAATTGCATTTACGAGGTGGCAGGGCGAGTAAATGCAAGGTATGAACATGCAATGCAGCTTTCAAAACGTGTTTAAAACTCTGCTGCTTTTTCTAAGACCAAACAGCGGCGGCGTTAATTGTTTTTCGTCGCTACTCATTTTATTTTTATAATTTTGACACTGACGTTTCAGGATTTTACTTTCAAAACAAATTTTGAAAATTCAATTTTCAAGCGTCACATTACTTATCAAAATAGAAATATACAATTGACACCTTGCAATCCACAGGTATAGCGACGAAATGTCTGTTTTCGGAAGCGGTCGTAGGAAAAAAATTATGTTGATCCAGATAGAACCTTGTCATTCCAATGCGACGTATTATTAAAAAATGTTTTTTTTTGCATTAATTACAAAGACGTTGAAAACTAATTTATTATTTGGAACAATTTATTCAAAGCACAAAAGGAAATGACTGAAGGAAGATGAAGTACAATTTATTAATTTTCCTCTTTTATGCATGTAGTAAATTTTAGACCTAGGTCAACATGACGATCGTTATCAACCGCAAAATCGCCTTTCATTCCTCAAGTGCGTACGCATAATCCCCCCAATGCCGCAACGGCTAAAAAAGGGCATCGTGTTTGCTTTTTTTTTTTCGTTTTCGATCAGGACAACACAATTAGCTCGAGTGTGCGTGCTTGGCAAAGTCATATAAGGCGAATCTCCGCCAAAGAGGTCACGAACGCGCCAACCAAGATCTACCGATCTCTTGCGTTTGTCGAATCGGCAACGGTGCTTTTCCTGCCCGGTGTTAATGACTATAGGCGCATCAGACAAGACAGGCTCGACATTATATTAAGCATATAATATGCCGGTGCCAGTTTTACAGGTTGACCAAGTTTAGCAGCGCGCACATTTCGCCTTATTGGTAGCCGCGGGCTCGGGGCGATCGGTCGCGAGACGAAGAGGACTGACTTCCTTTCTGGAGACGTGTGCATCCTGTTTTTTTTTTCTTATTACTCCTTCAATACTTTACTCTTCTCTCTTTTATAAATTGTAATTTCATAAATATGAAAAAGAGTTTAAACCATTGTATAACGTAAATGTTTCGGTATGAATTACCTGAAGATAAATTTAATATTAAATGAAACACGTAATCATTTTTCTCCACTGATTTACATTTCGTTTACCAAGCGAACATTTTTAATAGTTGTACTAAACTTGTATAAAGTATTGGCAAGTATTGTACTTTTGAGAGATAAATGAGCGAAACCCGTCTATTGATGCACTGTAAACAGGGTTGTTAAAAATTAAGTTATTTTCCTCCACCATCACACGAATTATGAAACAAACAGATTCCCCAGAATTTCAAAATTTCATAACTCCCAAACCACATATTTTATTTTCAAAATTTCTTCTCTGATTGATTAAACAATATATATATAGAACGAGTATATATAACGAGTATATATAACAAGAATGTTGTAACTCTTGATTGTTCTTTATTTAAACAATATATTGCTGTCCGGCGTATGTCACCTTCCATGCCAAATATTAAAAAAATCATATCTCTAAAAACTCCCATTTTATTTTACAAATTTCTTTATTAATTGTTTAAACAATATATCTAGAACGAACATAGATAGTCAAAATGTTGTTATTCTAATTTGTTAATTATTTAAATAATATATTGCTGTCCCGCGTATGTCACCTTTCATACCAAATATTAAAAAATCATATCTCTGAAAACTCCTATTTTAATTTACATTTTTTTTTTTTTACTAATTATTTAAACAATATATCTAAAACGAGCATAGATGGTCAAAATGTTGTTACTCTCATTTGTTAATTATATAAATAATAAATTGCTGTCCCGCGCATGTCACCTTTCATACCAAATATTAAAAAAATCATATCTCTTAAAACTTCTATTTTATTTTACCTAATTCTTTACTAATTATTTAAACAATATATCTAGAACAAGCATACATGGTCAAAATGTTGTCACTCTCATTTGTTAATTATTTAAATAATATATTGCTGTGTCACCTTTCATACCAAATATTAAAAAAATCATATCTCTAAAAATTCCTATTTTATTTTACAAATTTCTTTGCTAATTTTTTAAACAATATATCTAGAACGAGCATAGATTGTCAAAATGTTGTCACTCTCATTTGTTAATTATATAAATAATATATTACTGTCCCGCGTATGTCACCTTTCATACCAAATATTAAAAAAATCATATCTCTAAAAACTGCTATTTTAGTTTACAAATATCTTTACTAATTGTTTAAACAATATATCTAGCACAAGCATAGATGGTCAAAATGTTGTCACTCTCATTTGTTAATTATTAAAATAATATATTGCTAATGAAGGTTTAAATTAAATTACACTTGGTTTGTTTCACAATTTTTTACTTTACTATTTACTCTTTTCTAGTTTCGCGTTTTACAGCATTATCACTCCTGATAATGCTGTAAAACGCGAAACTATAAAAGAGTAAATAGTAAAGTAAAAAATTGCGAAACAAACCAAGTGTAATTTAATTTAAACCTTCATTATCAATATTTAAAAATGTTTCACCAAGTGATAAGTGAGAAAATTATTGAAGAAATAATATATTGCTGTCCCGCGTATGTCACCTTACATACCAAATATTAAAAAAATCATATCTCTAAAAACTTCTATTTTATTTTACAAAATTTTATGCTAATTGTTTAAACAATATATCTAGAACAAGCATAGATGGTCAAAATGTTGTCACACTCATTTGTTAATTATTTAATTAATATATTGCTGTCGTATGTCACCTTTCATACCAAATATTAAAAAAATCATATCTCTGAAAACTCCTATTTTATTTTACAAATTTCTTTACTAATTGTGTAAACAATATATCTAGAACGAGGATAGATGTTCAAAATGTTGTCACTCTCATTTGTTAATTTTTTAAATAATATATTGCTGTCCCGCGTACAGCACCGTTCATACCAAATATTAAAAAAATGAAATCTCTAAAAACTCCAATTTTATTTTACAAAATGCTTTACTGATTGTATATACAATATATCTAGAACAAGCATAGATGGTCAAAATGTTGTCACTCTCATTTGTTAATTATTTAAATAATATATTGCTGTCCCGCGTATGTCACCTTTCATACCAAATATTAAAAAAATAATATCTCTGAAAACTCCTATTTTATTTTACAAATTTCTTTACTAATTGTTTAAACAATATATCTAGAACGAGCATAAATGGTCAAAATGTTGTCACTCTCATTTGTTAATTATTTATATTATATATTGCTGTCCCGCGTATAGCAGGATTTGTTTGTTTGTTTATTTGTTTGATTTGTAAATAAGCAGATATTTTTGGCACAAAAGGCGTCAAATAACGCGAAAACATTTTTTCATATTTGGTATGAATGGTTACCATACGCGGGACAGCAATATATTATTTAAATAATTAACAAATGAAAGTGACAACATTTTGATTATCTATGCTCGTTCCAGATATATTGTTTAAACAATTAGTTAAAAATGTTGTAAAATAAAATAGGAGTTTTCAGAGATATGATTTTTTTAATATTTGGTATGAACGGTGTTATACGCGGGACAGCAATATATTATTTAAATAATTAACAAATGAGAGTGACAACATTTTGACCATCTATGCTCGTTCTACATATATTGTTTAAACAATTAGTAAAGAAATTTGTAAAATAAAATTGGAGTTTTCAGAGATATGATTTTTTAGTATTTGGTATGAACGGTGCCATACGCGGGACAGCAATATATTATTTAAATAATTAACAAATGAGAGTGACAACATTTTGACCATCTATGCTCGTTCTAGATATATTGTTTAAATAATTAGTAAAGAAATTTGTAAAATAAAATAGGAGTTTTCAGAAATATGATTTTTTTAATATTTGGTATGAAAGGTGACATACGCGGGACCAACACACATAAAATTTAAGAAAGACCTCAGAACTGTGAAAATAAGGACAAATTGACAATAATGTAAAAAATTACCAAATTATTAAAAATGTTAAATTGCAAACGAGTAATTGTTCCATAAAATTGCTCTCTGGCATGACAATGTTTAATTTGTTTATTGTAATTTCAAATAATAATCAACTGTTACTTAAAGTTCTTAGAAATAATTTCAGATAGGATTTTTACGTCATGTGTGTTAATTTAACTCGAATAAATCAATGTTAAATAATTTAGATAGCAATAAATACGAACTTTGAACGGCATATTTCCATCCCGTGTTTGAACTGGAGGACGTTCAATGTTTTGTAAACCGAAGATAAACAGAAACATGTTATTTCATTATTTGATTAGGCCAACGGGATTTACATTCAACGCACACGGTTCAAGAAGAGGGTGTTCAAATATAAACAAACGCGTGATTTAGAAAAAGAAAAACTCACCTCATTTTTGAAGTGCAACGTGCGTAATTTAACCCTCGGCGGCGGCGGCCTTTTCGCTACTCCTCCTCCACCACCGCCGACGACACTAACATTAACTCCAACACCACCACCAACGCCGCCCCACGCACTCTTATCGGAATTCTGAGCGGCCGCCGTCGTCCCTCCGCTCCCCGAACACATGATGCTGTCCCAGGGCGATGGGGGATTGGGGGCCCTGGGCGGCGGCAGTATATAAAGCATCGCCGGTTTATTATACAACAAGTACGCAAAGTAATCCAATTGCGGGATCCCGATAAACACTCATGTTATATGTCACACTAGCTAGCGCACACACACACGGCCCTACGCATTGTTTATTTATTAGCCCGGCGGAAATAGAACGCGTTTATATTTAGTGGGATAAAACGCGTTTATTTCAAGAAAAGGGAACTCGTGCTGAAAAATTCTCTCGCGTGCTAACCTGCGGAGAGCGCGCACCGACGACCAAGCGCATCGACCGAGAGCCGAAAGCGGACTGAGTTTCGGTTCGGAAGGGCGCAAGTGAGCGCCTCTGCGTTCGTGTACAGTCGTCCAGTTCGATTTTAGTAGATGAAGTGCTAGCGTTCGGGACTTCGAATAAATTGAGCGAGTCTCGAGCGCCGCTTTGAATTGTGAAGCATTTGCCGGTCCATACTTGGAATAAAAAGAATGTTCCCGTTAGCGGTACCGAAGAAGACGCGAGGAAGAAGATCGACGAGAGTGCCTTCCTTCGGGGGGGTTAATGTGTCGGAAAATCGGGCTTTCTTCTCGTTCATTTACAAGTTGCTTTTAATTAAATGTATCTACAAATCAGAGCTGGGCAGGATTCGAATCATTCAGGATTCGATTCCCGGATTCGAATCCTTTTAGAGGATTCAAAAGAGGTGTTCGAATACTTTAGTGAAAACGGATTCGTCATCCGGATTCGTTACATTTTTTTAAAAAGAATTCGTATTCGAATCCAGACGTATATGATTCGAATCCTTATATAAGGATTCGAATCCTCATACACGGATTCGAATTCTCCCAAATAATTCGAATCATCGCTATTAAGGCTGGGATTCGAATTCGATTAATTCAAATAGTTAAATATTCTAATATGAATATTTAAATCACAAAATTATTCACATTTGAATATAAATATTTACATTTTCGAATAATTCAAATATCTGTGAATGCATATTTGGTTACTTAACCATATAAAATTTCCAACTTTAATATTATATTTTTAACTTCACTTGAAATCAGTGTCTTATACGCGTGGCGCATGAAGTAAAATTTCGAGTTTAGAAAAGCCCCGTGAAAATTTGTCTCGGGTCGCTGCGCGACCCTCGACAAATTTTCTACGCGGGGCTTTTCTAAACTCGAAATTTTACTTCATGCTTAGTCTCGGAGTGGACAACACTCGTTCTTAGAAGTTTTAAATTGAGTGATCACTCTAGATTACTAAGTTTATTACCATTTTACAGAGGCTACAGCTCGATGGACCAATCATGGTCTTCGGAGACCGAAGGACTACAGGAAATCAAAGTTTTTTTACAAGAAAACAACGAATATCTGAAGGTTTACAGCATGGATAGGAATCAATACATCCAATTTTGAAAAAATATCGAAGTTAGGTTGCTTTTTAGTGCATTTTTAACTTCACTTTAAATCAGTGTTATATACGCGTGGCGCATGAAGTAAAATTTCGAGTTTAGAAAAGCCCCGCGAAAATTTGTCTCGGGTCGCTGCGCGACCCTCGACAAATTTTCTACGCGGGGCTTTTCTAAACTCGAAATTTTACTTCATGCTTAGTCTGGGAGTGGACAACACTCGTTTGAACTTTAAATTTAACTCTTTTATAAAATCGACGTATGTAATATAATAAATCATTCATTGAAATCATAGAAAAAGATGCAAAATTTTACCTATAAAGAACTTTTAGAGTTAACTTTATAATTTGCTCGGCTCTTAATGGGTGAATATTCTATTCCTCCAAAAAAACGTATTTATTTAATATAAAAAATCTTGAAATATCCAAAATCTCAACATGTAGAAAATCTTGACGGTCCACTCCCAGACTAAGCATGAAGTAAAATTTCGAGTTTAGAAAAGCCCCGCGTAGAAAATTTGTCGAGGGTCGCGCAGCGACCCGAGACAAATTTTCACGGGGCTTTTCTAAACTCGAAATTTTACTTTATGCGCCACGCGTATAAAACACGGGTGTGAAGTTATCCATAGATTCCAGCCATAGATTTTAAAAATTCTTATCTCGGAAAAAAAAAGAGCAAATTGCATAAAATTTTTAATATATGTTAAGAAACATGTAGATTATTACTACAAAATAAATAAACCCCAAATGTTCACCCTTAATATTTTTTCACCCAGTATTCCATAAACATGCCTTTTTGCTCAAAATATCTCCACTACACCATCTTTGAATATGTTAAACCAAAAAAACGTTACGCTACTCCGTTCAGCCCCAAAAAAATTTTGTACCCTCTGATTTAGAAAATTATTTTCTCAAAAAAAAAAGAATCAAATGAAACAAAATATTAAATGCACGTTAAAAAAGCTTATATTTATACTACTGAAAAAATCAACCCCTAATTGTCACCCCTTTAATTTTTTCATTCCTATCAAAATGTTTGTCCTTTTCTTTCTAACTTTGCAATATTCCATAAACTTGATTATTTTCTCAAAATATGTCCATCTCACCCTCGTTCCTTATGTAAAATAAAAAAAACATTACGTCACCCCGTTCATCCCCAACATATTATTATACCCTCTAAATTAAAAACACTATTTACTCAGAAAAAAATTAATGCAACATAAATATAAATTTATTTACACATAAAAACATATTTTTGTAATTACATAAAATATCAACCCCTAATTCTAAACTCGTAATGAGCATTACTACAATATTTTAAAAAAAGCGCTCATCGCTCAACCAATAAAATTTTATAATGAATTTTTACGATCACATACAATAAAATTAAAAACCTTATTATTAATGTGTGTAAAAGTAAAAAAGTCTGTTTTTCATCTCTCAAAAAAATAATCTTCCTCTCGTCTCACAACAATTCGTTCATAATATTTAAACTAGTTTTTTCTGTATTTAGCAATCAGCCATAACTAAATAAAAATTGTTTTTATTATTATTATTGTGTGTACTTTCATAATCAATCGTCAAAAAAACGTAGAGAACATTGTTTCAACACTCAAAATAATCTTCCTCTCGCCTCACAACAGTCCGTACGCAATAAACAAACTCGTTTTTTTTAATATTAGCAATCAGCCATAACTGAATAAAAATTGTTTTTATTATTATTAATGTATGTTCTTTCATAAGCAATTGTCAAAAAAACGGAAGGGACATTGTTTCAACCCTTAAAAAAATAATCTTCCTCTCGCCTCACAACAGTCGGTACGCAATAAATAAACTCGTTTTTTTAATATTAGCAATCAGCCATAACTAAATAAATTAATTAATAAAAACAATTTTTATTTAGTTATGGCTGATTGCTAATATTAAAAAAACGAGTTTGTTTATTGCGTACAGACTGTTGTGAGGCAAGAGGAAGATTTTTTTTTTTAAGGGTTGAAACAATGTCCCTTACGTTTTTTTGACAATTGATTATGAAAGTACATACATTAATAATAATAAAAACAATTTTTATTTAGTTATGGCTGATTGCTAATATTAAAAAAAAACGAGTTTATTTATTGCGTATCGACTGTTGTGAGGCGAGAGGAAGATTATTTTTTTTAAGCGTTGAAACAATGTCCCTTACATTTTTTGACAATTGATTATGAAAGTACATACATTAATAATAATAATAAAAACAATTTATATTTAGCTATGGCTGATTGCTAAAATTTAAAAAAACGAGTTTATTTATTGCGTACGTTGTGAGGTGAGAGGAAAAGTATTTTTTTTAAGGGTTGAAACAATGTCCCTTACGTTTTTTTGACGATTGATTATGAAAGTACACACATTAATAATAATAAAAACAATTTTAATTTAGTTATGGCTGATTGCTAATATTAACAAAAAAAAAAGAGTTTATTTATTGCGTACGGATTGTTGTGAGGCGAGAGGAAGATTATTTTTTTAGGGGTTGAAACAATGTTCTCTACGTTTTTTTTGACGATTGATTATGAAAGTACACACAACAACAATAATAAAAACAATTTATTTAGTTATGGCTGATTGCTAAATACAGAAAAAAACTAGTTTAAATATTATGAACGGATTGTTGTGAGACGAGAGGAAGATTATTTTTTTGAGGGATGAAAAACAGACTGTTATACTTTTACACACATTAATAATAAGGTTTTTAATGTTATTTATTGTATGTGATTGTAAAAATTCATTATAAAATTTTATTGGGTGAGCGATGAGCGCTTTTTTAAAAATATTGAAGTAATGCTCATTAAGAGTTTGGAATTAGGGGTTGATATTTTATGTAATTACAAAAATATGTTTTTATGTGTAAATAAATTTATATTTATGTTGCATTAATTTTTTTCTGAGAAAGTAATGTTTATAATTTAGAGGGTATAAAACATATTTTTATACCCTCTAAATTGGGGGGATGAACGGGGTGACGTAACGGTTCTTTTATTTTACATAAGGAACGAGGGTGAGATGGAGATATTTTGAGAAAATAATCAAGTTTATGGAATATTGCAAAGTTAGAAAGAAAAGGACAAACATTTTGATAGGGATAAAAAATAAAAGGGGTGACAATTAGGGGTTGATTTTTTCAGTAGTATAAATATAAGCTTTTTTAACGTGCATTTGATATTTTGTTTGATTTGCTTCTTTTTTTTTTGAGAAATATTTTTCTAAATCAGAGGGTAAAAAATTTGTTTGGGGCTGAACGGGGTAGCGTAACGTTTTTTTGGTTTAACATATTCAAAGAGGGTGTAGTGGAGATATTTTGAGCAAAAAGGCATGTTTATGGAATACTGCCAATTTTGTTAAAAAATCATCAAAAATATTGATGGGGGTGAAAAAAATATTAAGGGTTGATTTATTTTGTAGTAATAATCTACATATTTCTAAACATATATTCAAAATTTTATGCAATTTGCTCTTTTTTCCGAGATATGAATTTTTAAAATCTATGGCTGGAATCTATGGATAACTTCACACCCGTGTATAAAACACTGACTTAAAGTGAAGTTAAAAACGCACTGAAAACCTACCCAACTTCGATATTTTTTCAAAATTGGATGTTTTCTTTCCTATCCATGCTGTAAACCTTCAGATATCCATTGTTTTCTTGTAAAAAAACTTCAATTATTTTATTACGCCACGCGTATAAAACACTGATTTAAAGTGAAGTTAAGAACGCACTGAAAACCCATCCAACGTCGATATTTTTTCAAAATTAGATCCTTTCTTTCCCATCCATGCTATAAACCTTCAGATATTCGTTGTTTTCTTGTAAAGAAACTTCGATTCCCCTGTAGTCCTTCGGTCTCCGAAGACCATGATTGGTCCTTCGAGCTGTAGCCTTTGTAAAATAGTAATAAACTTAGTAATCTAGAGTGATCACTCAATTTGAAACTTCTAAGAACGAGTTTTGTCCACTCCCAGACTAAGCATGAAGTAAAATTTCGAGTTTAGAAAAGCCCCGCGTAGAAAATTTGTCGAGGGTCGCGCAGCGACCCTCGACAAATTTTAACGGGGCTTTCCTAAACTCGAAATTTTACTTTATGCGCCACGCGTATAAAACACTGATTTACAATGAAGTTCAATAACACATATATCATCATTAATTATAATCATTATTTAATCAGATATTTAGTCGGTAAATCAACAGTAAAGTGTTAAGTGTAAATATTAATAAATTTAGCATTTTTCCCTCTACAAAAAAGTGAAATATATGAAATAATAAATAAACGTTTGTTTATTTATGCATTTAAAGACATCCGTCTATATATGCTTATATATAAGTTTAGGCATGAATAAACACATATTTAAATACATATATTTGTATAATATGTAAATATTTAGGGTCTTTTCCGTTTTCGGAGGAGTTTTCGGAGGAGTCTCAAATTAAAAATATTTTTTTTCTGACGAAAACAAAAACTACTTATTGGATCTTGCTATAATTTTACATAAAAAATATGCCTGAAAATTGCAGCATGATCTAATATGTACTTTTTGTTCTCGTCAGAAAAAAGTTATTTTTTATTTGAGACTCCTCGGGTAGTAGGAGAATGACATTTTTTTTATAAATTCTAAAATATTGTGGGGAAACATCTGAAATGTTTAGAGATTCATTTTTATATCTATTAAAAATATCCACATAGAACATAGACTGACTTTCAAATAAAAAATATTACCCAAATTAGCATATAAAATCTAGTTCTTTTCAATTTAAACACTTTTATATTTGTTTGTTTTACAGAAAGATAATGTCAATTCCAAGGATCTCTATCCTTCTAAAAGAAAGAAAACAGATGATACTAAATGTGTCCGATGTAAAAATTATTTACGGAATATGCCGAGAAAATATCGAAGAGAAAAATATATTGAGTTACAAAATGAAGCTGAAAAGTTTTATAAGCGAGGCATTTTTGTACAAGTTGGAGATACCATATGTGAAAAATGTTATACTCATATAAAAACAGTTTAGTTTAAAAAAAATAATTATCGATTCTTCTACTGTTAATGTTGCTGATTCTATTCTAAGTTCAAAAGTAACAGAAAGTATTCCAGGACCATCAAGTAGTAGAACTCATGGTGTTAGTAGTATTAGTTTACACGTACCTTCTCGGACTTTAAGACACTGTTACATGTTCTCTGTGCCCACAAAAAGAACTGAGTACGCCAAACAGTTCGGAACAGCGCGTTTGCTTTATAATTGTAACGCTGTCTCTGTCGATTTTTTTAATATCACTCTCAAGAAATTAAGGAACTATATTTTTAATTTAAATAACTTTGTAGTGTGTAAAAGAAATATTGATGTATCTTTTCTGTAATATTTTAATATGTTTTGTGCGTTATTTTGTGTATATTTATTGTAATCTTACTTGTTTTACTATCTATTACCAGTTTGTTTCATATTTTGTATTGTAAAATGGTTATCTGTAAATAAACTATATATATATATATATATATATATATATATATATATATATCGTTATGGAAGAAGAAAGTAGAGGCACTTTAAAAAGTGTAAATATTGTAACTGTTCCTCCAAGTACAAATATTCAATCTAAAAATATTGAATCAGAACCTGTTTGGACTACAGAGAATACCGTAAGCGATAATTCTCAAAGCTTACATTGGGGATTAAGTTCATTATCAATCGGAACATTTTCTTAACAATCATCGGAATCATCAGATTATATTCCTGATAATAAAGAGCCTACAGAAACAGTAAAAATTCAGTACCCTCGCGTGTGTTCAAAGAAAAATTATTGCTTTATTTGTAGATCTGAATATGACCTTCAAGACGTACCATTTAATGCTCAAATGCAGGTGTTCACGTTACCGTTGAAAATTCCAATTCTTGGTTGCAGAATACTTCAAACATCAAAAGTGCGATTCTTTTCGCAATCTAGAATTATACTTATGTTTGAACGGTAACGTGACCGCTAGTCTAAGGTGTCAAATTGTTTAGAGGGAATGGCAAAGCTATACTGATGAGAGATAAATCTCGAAACGCGTCTATTGATGGCCTGAATAATTTGACTCAAATTGTTACATATGCAGTAGGTTACTGTATGTAACAGCAAACACTCGTTGTATAATTCAATGTCCGTCGGGGCATTAGCTCGGGAAGTAGTTGTTTCAATGAGTGTTTGATATAGTCTTTGTAACACTAACTTGTTGTAGATTGCGAAAAGAATCGCACTTTTAATGTTTAAAGTATTCTGCAACCAAGAATTGGCAATTTCATTTAAACTTAAATAAGAATTGAATAAACTAAATTGATAATTGTAAAATTTTCAAAAAATTTACCATTTGCTAAAAATTATGCTTAACCAATAAAAATATTTGACAAAATGCATCTAAAAATGTTATATTTATATACAGGGTGTCCCCGAATGGTCTGTACCATGCTCTACCACATATTCTCTGAAACAAAATAAGACGATTTAACTAAACTTATCTCTATCCAAAAGTGGTTCCTAAGCCATCTACGAGGCCTCAAAGATAGTGCGTACTTTTTTAAACCAAAAGTATCCAGGTAAATGGATTAGGAGAGGCAATGACGCACCAGTGCCTTGGCCTCCACGTTCCCCGGATATCACCCCAATGGACTTTTTTTTGTGGGGAACTATTAAATCTATTGTTTATGGTAAGCCCATAAATACGCACGACGAATTATGGGCCCGAATACAGAATGCGTTTCAAACAGTTAAAAACAATGTTGGTGTTTTACAACGTGTCCATTTTAATTTTTTGCGACGTGTAAATTGTTGTATTGCTGAAAATGGCAATCAGTTTGAACATTTGTTGTGAAACTAATAAATTTGTGTTTATTGTTAGGTACCTATCTTTATTTCTACTTTGTTAATTGTTTTGAGAAGCAAAATATTGTTCATAATTTTATTACTTTTTTTTGATAAATAAAAATATTTTTTGTGGGGAAAATAGCAAAATTTTATAAGAGACAAAAAATACGTAAAATTGAATGATCTTGCTGAAAAAAAGTATTCCTTATGATTTGACCTGTTGAATAAAAATATTTAGGTATCTTAAGAAGTCGATGGTCCTAGTTTGACCACTTAGTTTAAACGTAGGATAAAGAAACATATCGCAAAAAGTGCATAGTATCAATGTAATTAAATGTGCCAAATTAGGTTTTCTTACCTAAGTCCAAAATAAAAATATTTGAAAAATAATGAAAATATATAATATCTTTGCGGCCTCGTAGATGGCTTAGGAACCACTTTTGGATAGAGATAAGTTTAGTTAAATCGTCTTATTTTGTTTCAGAGAATATGTGGTAGAGCGTTGTACAAACCATTCGGGGACACCCTGTATATTTATTTTTGATGAAACCTTAGAAAGGAGTAAAAATTAAATTTTTATATAAAAAAGAACGTTTATCGTCGCTTTAATGATTAAAACGAAACGTTCGAAAAACTTAAAAACACGATATCTCGGCAAATATTTAAGCTACAGAGATAAAACAAAACTTTTGTTTTAAAAATGCTTTCTTAAAATGCTAAAAAAATGAGACATACATGGGCTATTCCATGAAGAATGCTAAAAACCCTAAAAAATCTTGAAAAATTGATTTTTGAAGATAGCGCGAGAAAATATTAATATATACTCAATGACATTAGAAGCGTAACACCAAGAAGGAATGATTTTTTTGAATTCATATTTTAGCAACAGAGTGACTATATTTAAAGCATACATTGATAACAATTTCAACCTTGTGCCTTTTATATTTATTGTGAAAAAAAAAATATTTCACTTTTTCTTTTTTGATAAAACTATTTATATGAGCTGTATAGTACAGACGTTTTTAGTGTTCGTGTTTCCGTTGAGTGTGTTAAGCTTAAATAAAATGCCTCGAGTCCGAAGACGTCCACAACATCACCATTTGAGCGATTTTGACCGGGGTCGAGTTGTTGCTTATCGAGATGTCGGTATGTCCTATCGCGAAATTGCCCGCCGTATTGATTCCACTGCAGCAACTGTAATACGTGTGTATCAGGTATGAACAGAAGAAGGTAGAGGAGCAAGAAGAAAACCAATTGGTCAACCAAGGCGTACCACAGAACGTCAAGATCGGCGCTTAAGACAAATAGCCCTGCGAGACCGATTCGCTACTACGCGTCAAATCGGTGATCAATGGATTGGAGAAGAAGGTAGGCCCGTTAGTATGCGAACCTTATATCGCCGCATTCAATCCTTTGGGCTTCTTTCGTACCGTCCAAGATTAGTGCTTCCTTTAACAGCGAGACACTGTCGCCAAAGGTTGGACTGGTGCAGAGAACGGTATCATTGGGAGGCAGAATGACACGATGTCGTATTCGGCGATGAATCACGATTTTGTCTAGGCACGCATGATGGCCGTAGAAGGGTACGACGCTACCGTGGAGAACGACCTGATCTTAGGTTTGCTATTGAGAGGCATGTACACAGGACTGCTGGAGTAATGGTTTGGGGGGCTATTGCTTATGGTAGTCGATCACCTCTTGTATTCATTCGAGGCAGTATGACAGCTGCGCGTTATGTTGAAGACGTCATACGACCGACTTTGTTACCTTATTTAGATGGCCGCCCAGACGTACTTTTTCAACAAGATAACGCACGTCCCCATATTGCTCGTCGAACTATGAACTTTCTTAATGAAGCTGGTGTTAATGTTTTGGCGTGGCCGCCCCGTTCGCCGGATTTAAATCCCATTGAACATGTGTGGGATATCATGGGAAGAAGAATATTCTCTTTGCACCATCCTCCACAGACTCTAGCACAGTTGATCGATGAAATTCAAGTTGCTTGGAACGAGATGCCTCAAGAAGACATCGACCATCTCATTTTGTCGATGCCCAGACGTCTACAGGAGTGTATACAGCAAAGGGGTCGCCAAACACTTTATTAATTTTTTTTAGATTGTTTTTTAATAAAATTTCTTGAAAATGTAATCATTTTATTCTTGATGTAAGACTACCATACTGGCAAAAAATCAAGTTAAAATAATCTTAAGGCATATTTTTGTAGATTTTTGCTAAGAAAATATGATGCTGAGGTAAACAACCGGGTTACATGGGGTAATAGGCAATAAAAAATCGATTTTAAACTTTTAGGAATTTTTTTATTACCTAAATGACCTTGAATGATTTTGAAAAAAATGACATAGAAGGGTATTTAGGTCACCTATACTCATGATATCTTAAATATTAATAGAAATCGAGAAAAAAAAAATAATTCCGAAAAAAACACTTTCATGACCTTGCGAGGGGGGTAGGGATGATCATGGACCAAGAACCATTGGGATCTTATTTTTACACCATAAGACACCCTCTTAAAAGGTAAATTCAAAAATCAAACGATAGGGGCATTTGACCATACTTAACCGGAGGTACCTTTTCATGTGTGCATTACGAACTAAATATCAGCTATTACTATCATGGAAGAAAACAGGAGCGACATCCCTTGTTTTAAGACTCGACCTATCGCCATCTAGTAATTCTCAACCAAACTAATACTAACACGCACGGACTATTCCATATCCATATACAGAGAGTTTTATGTAACACCGAACATGTTCATCCAATACAATTTGACACCTTTATTTTTTAAGTTTTGTGTAAATTGGGTTGCCTATATGACCATTAAAAATTGTAGCCAATAAATCGCAATTAAAGCCTCAACTTGTACACATAGAAAGATTTTCTTTCAAGTATACATGTCCCAATTACACCGTATATGCCGTAAATCTTTAGATACTTGTTGTTAAAAAAAATCAATTTGAAACTTGAAATGAGTGTGTTCCACTCCCAGACTAAGCATGAAGTAAAATTTCGAGTTTAGAAAAGCCTGAAAATTTGGTTTGGTCGCGTAGCGCGAAGCGCGGAGCGGCCAAAAAAAAATTTCAGGCTTTTCTAAACTCGAAATTTTACTTCATGCGCCACCGATACAAAACACTGACATATTACGAAGTTTATAACACACCGCTAAACTTTACATTGCATCAGTGTTTCGTACCGGTGGCGCATGAAGTAAAATTTCGAGTTTAGAAAAGCCAGAAAATTTGGTTTGGCCGCTCCGCGCTTCGCGCTACGCGACCAAACCAAATTTTCAGGCTTTTCTAAACTCGAAATTTTACTTCATGCTTAGCCTGGGAGTGGAAAACACTCGTTTAAAGCTTCTAGTTAAATTCTTTTAACAAACCGAGCGTCGGCAAATGTACAACGTATGCTTATGTATACTTAAAAGAAAAATTCTCGTTATGAAAATGTTCGGTGTTACATAAAACTCTCTGTATACGCTTTTTGTTTGCATACATGAGTAGTATGTGAATTAGGGGCAATTTTATAAATATTTTGAAATAAATTCTATCCTGAATTGAGTTCAAAATTACATTAAACGATAGAAAATGTTATTTTAAACTGCAATTCAGAGATGAACACAATTTAAAATGTTTATGTAGCCTTCAATTATATTGTTTTTGTTTAGTAAGTAATTATGCAATGAATTGGGCAAATTAAGAACATATAAGAACATTTACTTAAACACAAAATGATATAATATATTCAAATAGTTTTGAATTTGAATTTCTTGTTACAAAATGATATATTTACGTCGATTAAAAGAATCATAAAGATAATAACAATGAATTTAATCAAGATAAATTCAAATTCAAAACTATTTGAATTTGAGAAAATAGGCTTACGCTTCTTATAGTTTGCACACTTTAAATATAATATATAAAATTACGAAAATGTTATTCGTGAAAATGCAAACAATGTCTTAATTAATAAGACAACTTAAGACGATAAATATCCATTGAAACAACTACTTCCCGTGCAAATACACCTCTGGATATTGAATTATACAATGAAATATTTAAAATCTTATTTAATTTGATTTGTTACAACGCTCTATTAAAGTATAGGTCAAATTCTCTTCAACCCAACTAACAAATACAAATTTAAAATGAAAGGAGAGATAACAAAAAAATTAGAAGTGAAGTTATCTTATTAATTAAGACATTGTTTGCATTTTCACGAATAGTTTTTTCGTAATTTTATATATTAATGAATTTAATGTTTTTATTGAAATAAATGGTTAAAGCTTAACAGCCAAATTGAAACTATAACACATTACACTAAAGCTATTTTCAGTTATGTAGGCTAAAAATAATTAATAGTCATTTGTAACTTGATTGTGATAAGTAAATATAATTTACTGTAAGAAATCGCATAAAAAAAATGTGTTTTTTCTCCAAAACCATTGAATTTGTAAAACTTTAAAATCATATTTGATAGAGTATTTTTTTCTGAATTCAGTGATGTATCACAATTGTAATTTATTTTATATTTAATACATCAACATACTTTAAATAGGGGAAAAATACAAAAACAGAGTAAAATTTTACTGTTTGTACCATTACTCAATTGCTCATACCTCCGAATATATATTCATAGATTTTCTTCATCAATACCTAGTTTTCTTCGTTAAAGTCTGATCTATATGTAGCGATGAGAAGTTAGCCATAAATTTTTCAGCCATAAATGGTGGTAACCCTATTAAATTTATAAATTGCAAAAACCGATATTTTACTCATACATAGCGCTAACCATTCGATTGCATTGTGTAATAGGAGTACATATTAACTATTTAAGACTTTACATTAGCACTTTTGATGTAAAAAGTGAAACTTGTATTGATATTTGATCAAGCGATCTCAGGCTATTATAAAACGATAAATCTCTGTCTTAGGCCTACCTTTAGGGGTTGTTACTGAATTGTCCTATACTTAGGAAGGGGTGAAGAGCAATTTTAAGCAATAACATTTTAGTGGCTTAATACTAAAAAAATATTATTATATTATAACATAGTTGAGCGATGCCGATTACATTATTTTCAAAGGTAAAATAAATGTATTAGGCCTACCTTTGGGGGTAGTGGCTGATTTGCTCTTTATTTAGGAAGGGTTGAAGAGCAATTTTAAGAAATAAAATTTTAGTGGCATCCTAAGACTGAAAAATTACGCTTATTTTATGAAATAGTGAAACGATGCCGATTGCATAAATTTCAAAGGGAAAAATGAATGTAATAGGCCTACCTTTGGGGGTGGTATCTGATTTACCCTGTATTTGGGAAGGGTTGAAAAGCAATTTTAAGCAATAAAATTTTAGTGGCATCCTAAGACTGAAAAATTACGCTTATTTTATGAAATAGTGAAACGAAACCGATTACATTATTTTCAAAGTGAAAAATGAATGTAATAGGCCTACTTTTGGGGGTGGTAGCTGCTTTGCCCTGTATTTAGGAAGGGTTGAAGAGCAATTTTAAGCAATAAAATTTTAGTGGCATCCTAAGACTGAAAAATTACGCTTATTTTATGAAATAGTGAAACGATGCCGATTACATTATTTTCAAAGTGAAAAATGAATGTAATAGGCCTACCTTTAGGGGTGGTGGCTGATTTGCCCTGTATTTAGGAAGGGCTGAAGAGCAATTTTAACCAATACAATTTTAGTGGCATCCTAAGACCGAAGAATTATGTTTATTTTATGAAATAGTGAAACGATGCCGATTGCATAAATTTCAAAGGGAAAAATTAATGTAATAGGCCTACCTTTGGGGGTGGTGGCTGATTTGCCCTGTATTTGGGAAGGGATGAAGAGCAATTTTAAGCAATAAAATTTTAGTGGCATCCTAACACTGAAAAATTATGTTTATTTTATGAAATAGGTAAACGATGCCGATTACATTATTTTCAAAGTGAAAAATAAATGTAATAGGCCTATATTTGAGGGTGGTGGCTGATTTGCCCTGTATTTAGAAAAGGTTGAAGAGCAATTTTAAGCAAACAAAATTTAGTGGCATCCTAAAACCGAAGAATTACGTTTATTTTATGAAATAGTGAAACGATGCCGATTGCATAAATTTCAAAGGGAAAAATGAATGTAATAGGCCTACCTTTGGGGGTGGTGGCTGATTTGCCCTGTATTTGGGAAGGGATGAAGAGCAATTTTAAGCAATAAAATTTTAGTGGCATCCTAACACTGAAAAATTATGTTTATTTTATGAAATAGGTAAACGATGCCGATTACATTATTTTCAAAGTGAAAAATAAATGTAATAGGCCTATATTTGAGGGTGGTGGCTGATTTGCCCTGTATTTAGAAAAGGTTGAAGAGCAATTTTAAGCAAACAAAATTTAGTGGCATCCTAAAACCGAAGAATTACGTTTATTTTATGAAATAGTGAAACGATGCCGATTGCATAAATTTCAAAAGGAAAAATGAATGTAATAGGCCTACCTTTGGGGGTGGTGGCTGATTTGCCCTGTATTTGGGAAGGGATGAAGAGCAATTTTAAGCAATTAAATTTTAGTGGCATCCTAAGACTGAAAAATTACGCTTATTTTATGAAATAGTAAAACGTTCCCGATTACATTATTTTCAAAGTGAAAAATAAATGTAATAGGCCTACCTTTGGGCGTGGTGGCTAATTTGCCCTGTATTTAGAAAGGGTTGAAGAGAAATTTTAAGCAATAAAATTTCAGTGGCATCCTAAGACTGAATAATTACGCTTATTTTATGAAATAGTGAAACGATGCCGATTACATTATTTTCAAGGTGAAAAATGAATGTAATAGGCCTACCTTTGGGGGTGGTGACTGATTTGCTCTGTATTTAGGAAGGGTTGAAGAGCAATTTTAAGCAATACAATTTTAGTGGCATCCTAAGACCAAAGAATTACGTTTATTTTATGATATAGTGAAACGATGCTGATTGCATAGATTTCAAAGGGAAAAATGAATGTAATAGGCCTACCGTTGGGGGTGGTGGCTGATTTGCTCTGTATTTAGGAAGGGTTGAAGAGTTATTTTAAGCAATAAAATTTTAGTGGTATCTTAAAACCGAAGAATTATGTTTATTTTATGAAATAGTAAAACGATGCCGATTGCATAAATTTCAAAGGGAAAAATGAATGTAATAGGCCTACCTTTGGGGGTGGTGGCTGATTTACCCTGTATTTGGAAAGGGTTGAAAAGCAATTTTAAGCAAAAAAATTTTAGTAGCATCCTAAGACTAAAAAATTACGCTTATTTTATGAAATAATGAAACGAACCCGATTACATTATATTCAAAGTGAAAATTGAATGCAATAGGGCTACCTTTGGTGGTGGTGGCAGATTTGCCCTGTATTTAGGAAGGGTGAAGAGCAATTTTAAGCAATAAAATTTTAGTGGCATCCTAAGACTAAAAATGTACGCTTATTTTATGAAATAGTGAAACGAAACCGATTACATTATTTTCAAACCGAAAATTGAATGTAATAGGCCTACCTTTGGGTGTGGTGGCTGATTTGCTCTGTGTTTAGGAAGGGTTGAAGAGCAATTTTAAGCAATAAAATTTTAGTGGCATTCTAAGACTGAAAAATTACGCTAATTTTATGAAATAGTGGAACGATGCCGATTAAATTAATCCTTTGGGGGTGGTGGCTGATTTGCTCTGTATTTAGCATTTATTGCTTAAAAGTGTTCTTCAACCAGTCCTAGATATGGGGTAACTACCACGAAAGGTAGGCTCATAACATATTTTTCACTTTACAAATTATATAATGGGCATTGCCCAAACATGTTATAAAATAAGCATAATTTTTCAGTCTTATGAAGCCACTACAATTTTATTGCTAAAATTCACTCATAAACCCTTCCTAAATACAGGGCAGATCATCCACAACCTGCAAAGATAGGCCTATTACATTCATTTTTCACTTTGAAAATAAACTAATCGGCATCGCTAAACTATGTTATAAAATAAGCGCAATTTCTCAGTCTTAAGATGAAACTACAATTTTATTGCTTAAAATTCCTCTTCAACCATTGTTTAATACAGGGAAGATTAGCCACAACCCCCAAAGGTAGGCCTATTACATTCATTTTACCCTTTGAAATTTATGCAATTGGGATCGTTTTAGTATATTATAAAATAAGCGTAATTTTTCAGTCCTAGGATGCCACTAAAATTGTATTGCTTAAAATTGCTCTTCAAATCTTTCTAAATACAGGGCAAATTAGCCACCACGCCCAAAGGTAGGCCTATTACATTCATTTTTCATTTTGAAAATAATGTAATCGGGAACGTTTTACTATTTCATAAAATAAGCGTAATTTTTCAGTGTTAGGATGCCACTTAAATTTTATTGCTTAAATATGCTCTTATCCTTTCCCAAATACAGGGAAAATCAGCCACCACCCCCAAAGGTAGGCCTATTACATTAATTTTTCCCTTTGAAATTTATGCAATCGGCATCGTTTCACTATTTCATAAAATAAACATAATTCTTCGGTCTTAGGATGCCACTAAAATTGTATTGGTTAAAATTGCTCTTCAGCCCTTCCTAAATACAGGAAAAATCAGCCACCACCCCCAAAGGTAGGCCTATTACATTCATTTTTCACTTTGAAAATAATGTAATCGCCATCGTTTACCTATTTCATAAAATAAGCGTAATTTTTCAGTCTTAGGATGCCACTAAAATTTTATTGCTTAAAATTGCTCTTCAACCCTTTCCAAATACAGGGCAAATCCGCCACCACCCCCAAAGGTAGGCCTATTACATTCATTTTTCCCTTTGAAATTTATGCAATCGGTATCGTTTCACTATTTCAAAAAATAAAGGTAATTCTTCGGTTTTAGGATGCCACTAAAATTTTATTGCTTAAAAGTGCTCTTCAGCCCTTCCTAAATACAGAGCAAATCAGCCACCACCCCCGAAGGTAGGCCTATTACATTCATTTTTCACTTTGAAAATAATGTAATCGGTTTCGTTTCACTATTTCATAAAATAAGCGTAATTTTTCAGTCTTAGGATGCCACTAAAATTTTATTGCTTAAAATTGCTCTTCAACCCTTCCCAAATACAGGGTAAATCAGCCACCACCCCCAAAGGTAGGCCTATTACATTCATTTTTCCCTTTGAAATTTATGCAATCGGCATCGTTTCACTATATCATAAAATAAACGTAATTCTTCGGTCTTAGGATGCCACTAAAATTGTATTA
The DNA here is from genome assembly GCA_932526585.2 of Philonthus cognatus. NCBI lineage: Eukaryota > Metazoa > Arthropoda > Insecta > Coleoptera > Staphylinidae > Philonthus > Philonthus cognatus. The sequence goes on from OW052244.1 coordinate 4,005,728, forward strand.
CTTAGAATTGCTCTTCAACCCTTCCTTAATACAGAGCAAATCAGACACCACCCCCAAAGTTAGGCCTATTACATTCATTTTTCACTTTGAAAATAATGTAATCGGCAACGTTTCACTATTTTATAAAATAAGCGTAATTTTGCAGTCTTAGGATGCCACTAAAATTGTATTGCTTAAAATTGCTCTTCAACCCTTCCTAAATAAAGGGCATATCAGCCACCACCCCCAAAGGTAGGCCTAATACATTTATTTTTCACTTTGAAAATAATGTAATCGGCATCGCTCAATTATGTTATAATATAATCATATTTTTTCAGTATTAAGCCACTAAAATGTTATTGCTTAAAATTGCTTTTCAACCCTTCCTAAGTATAGGACAATTCAGTAACAACCCCCAAAGGTAGGCCTAAGACAGAGATTTTACGTTTTATAATAGCCTGAGATCGCTTGATCAAATATCAATACAAGTTTCACTTTTTACATCAAAAGTGCTAATGTAAAGTCTTAAATAGTTAATATGTACTCTAATTACACAATGCAATTCAATGGTTAGCGCTATGTAAAATATCGGTTTTTGCAATTTATAAATTTAATAGGGTTACCACCATTTATGGCTGAAAAATTTATGGCTAACTTCTCATCGCTTCTATATGTAAACAATAATAATCTGGCCATAATTTGACGGTTTCTATATTTGCATGGCGGTAGAATGAATGTTCGATTTTTATTTTGGCCAAACAAATCGATATTTCTCATTTATTTTGGCCCATAACATTTAAACTACTGGACCGATTGTAAAACAATGTAAGAAACAATTGTTGGAGATTCAATTATCTTTAATTTGATATCTTGAGCGACCCAATCGGACGTTTCTAACTCGAGCTATGGCCTAACATGTGAAGCTACCTCCAAAAAATACAAAATGAAAATTCATATCTCGAAAACCTATCCATAAAAAATGTTTTAACGTGATTTTCGAGTTTAGCGGGTCAAAATACATAAGAAAAATATGGTGGTATTGAATGTACATTTTGGCTGTAAACTAATGTAATTAAAATATTTTTTATATAAATTGATAATGGAGACATCACATTTTTTATAGAAACGTTCAATTTTAAGTTTCTATTGAGGGTTTTCCACTCCCCGGTTAAGCATGAAGTAAAATTTCGAGTTAAGAAAAGCCTGAAAATTTGGATTTGCCGGGGCGCGCGAGCGAAGCGAGTCTCGGCCCGGCAAATCCAAATTTTCAGGCTTTTCTAAACTCGAAATTTTACTTCATGCGCTACGCGTATAGAACACTGATTTAAAGTGAAGTTCAAACGATAAGTCGTTGGCATACTGCCAATTATTTATAAATTAACAATGTTATAAAGAGAGTTTTATGTAACACCGAACATTTTCATAACGAGAATTTTTCGTTTAAGTATCCATATGCATACGATCCATATTTTTCGATGCTCGGTTTATTAAAAGAATTTAATTTGAAGCTTGAAGCGAGTGTTTTCCACTCCCAGGCTACGCATGAAGTAAAATTTCGAGTTTAGAAAAGCCTGAAAATTTGGTTTGGTCGCGTAGCGCGAAGCGCGGAGCGGCCAAACCAAATTTTCAGGCTTTTCTAAACTCGAAATTTTACTTCATGCGCCACCGGTACAAAACACTGACATATTACGAAGTTTAATACACACCGCTGAACTTTACATTGAATCAGTGTTTTGTACCGGTGGCGCATGAAGTAAAATTTCGAGTTTAGAAAAGCCTGAAAATTTGGTTTGGCCGCTCCGCGCTACGCGACCAAACCAAATGTTCAGGCTTTTCTAAACTCGAAATTTTACTTCATGCTTAGCCTGGGAATGGAAAACACTCGCTTGAAGCTTCAAATTGAATTGTTTTAATAAACTGAGCATCGAAAAATGTGCAACGTATGCATATCGATACTTCAAGGAAAAATTCTCGTTATGAAAATGTTCGGTGTTACATAAAACTCTCTGTATAATACAGAGTTGTTGAATCAACTTAAAATAAACTGATTTTACTTTTAACTTAACGTTTTTAAATGGCAATAATAATTTATTTTTTCTTTTCAAAGAAACGACATATTTTCAACTTTGTTATTCGCAACTCGATTTTGTTCTTTTTCTGTTTCGCTGCAAGTTAAATTTTTGAACAATCTCTATCGATTCTGTTGAAATCGCTGTTCGGATGTTTTTACTTTCCCCCATATACAAAACAAAGAGAAAGTATTGTTTTTACGAAAATTTTCAAATCAAAAATGTTAGTGGATGTATCCATTTTGAGGTCCCCCCAATTGATTAAGACAATTTTTGTTTAAAATTGATATATTTTGTTAAAAATTGAATTTATAACATTTGAATTGGTTTCGGCCTTTTATCCTGCTCAATGTTGGACACCTTGTATGAATATTCATAACAGGTTATTTATTTAAAATAATAATTTCAACATTAACTCAATTAACTTAAAGGATGTATAATAATAAATTAATTGATATAAGTATTTATGTGCAATTATTATTATGCACAACAATGAGATTAAGCAACAGCACAAAAGCCCAAATCGAGTCCTTGAACAAATTGCCTCCAACTCGACCTCCACATTTTCGCTCCTCCCTTCCCTTCCCTCAGCAACGACTCTTTACACAGAAGACAAGAGTTTCCAAACAAAAATCAAGGAAAGTATTAAAATTGCAAATCCCGTGAATATCTGAGACTACGAGACGTCATGTAATGTCAATGTCAACTTGTGATAACGACCCGTTTGGCCCTAATCCAACCCCGAGGATTAATCCCTTTTTAGGCAACTTGTGCACACGAAATTAATAATAAAAATAAAACTACATTGAATTACGTAAAATTAAATGATAAAACATACGCACGCACAGACACATACACAAGCGTAAAGTAAATATAACCTAAAAATTTCACTTATTTCGTATAAACAAATGCGAAACGAAACAAATTCACGGATTATCTGATAAGGCGAAACAAGTGAATTCGAGAGCGTTTTGATTGAACTTGATTCGCGTTGTAAACAAAAGCCTGGGGGTTACTCACCGTGCTCTGGGGTGAATTATTGCTGCTGGGGCTCCGCTGCACCGTCACCAGTGCCATTTCAATAAACACCACTGAAAGCACACATCGGTCAGTTGCACTAATTAAAAAAACACCGCGCACTGTTCTTAAAACACACTACATTATTTGACAATAGATAATTACAAACGTCAGATGCAGGGCCATGTTCAATACTTTTCGTTTCCGCCAATCGGGAGGCGCTATCGTGACGAGTCCCCTTTGTGCACCAATCAGGTGGAGAGGATACAAAACAACCACCAGTGCGACATCTTTTGAGTATTTAAGTATACTACTCAAACGAAATTACATAACTTATAAAACTTGAATACTTACTAAAAAATGAAAATATTGTAATAAACGAGTCATTATTAATAAAATAAGTATAGTTTAAGCTATTTTTATTTATTTTTAATTGAAATAAGCTAAATCATTTATTATAGGCAATCCAATTTACACTTTCTTAATTTATATCTATGTTGCTTAAGGTATGTTTACCAAGCAAACATGTTTATGACAACTTGTAAACGTGATTTCAAATAAGCATTCTTTGCACTAACACCTGTATTTTTTAATTACAGACTTTTGTACAAACAAATGTTAATTAATGTTTATCATAAATCCATCACTTGCATTAGAATTTGTTTATTATTGTTTGTCAATGTAAGCATACTTTACTTTTTAATATTTGTGTATTTAATTAAAATATGATACATTAAATCATTAATGTATATACCTAATAAGTATATTTGGACTTCGCTTAAAATCAGTGTTCTATACGTGCTCCTCACGAAGTAAAAATTCCAATTTAGAAAAACCTGAAAATTTGGTTTGGTCGCGCAGCATTACGCACCACGCGATTAAACCAAATTATAAGGCTTTTCCAATCTCGAAATTTTACTTCTTGCTTAGTTTAGGAGTGAAAAACACAAATCTTCGAATTGAACTCTGTTAAAAAAAATATATATATATTATCACTTAATTAGTTTAAAACACAAACCGTGTGTTTAACTAGAACAAAAAACAAATGTTCAGGCTTTTCTAAACTCGCAAATTTACTTCATGCTTAATCAAGGAGTTGAAATATTTGGTAGAATTAAATTTAATTATAGATTATACTTATACATGAATTTAAAAACTAAACGTAGACAACCCAATACTCCCATCTTCTTTGCCAAAAGTTGTTATCTATGATTCTAACCTCTAGTTTTTTTAATAACATAACCTCGAATTTTGTTTAAATGAAAAACTGCGTGTAGAATTTTCCTCAGTAAAATGTCCAAAATTTTCACACCGACTAACCAAATCAAGCTCACGAATGTGGCCGTAGTGCGAACTAAGAAAGCCGGAAAGCGTTTCGAAATTGCGTGTTACAGAAACAAGGTCGTGTCTTGGAGGGATCAAGTGTAAGTTGATTTCACAATGTTGGTTAATTTTATTTAAAATCACTGCAAATCAAAAACCAGATGAAGAGAACCATTAAGTAATTATTTATCGGTACTATTAATCAATCCTTAACTGTAAGATTTCATAATGTTGCTTAAATTTATTTAAAATCAGTGCAAATCAGAGCTGGGACGAATCCTCGTAAAAAGGATTCGAATCACGAATCCGAATCACCTAATATGATTCGAATCACGAATACTCGAACAAAGGATTCGTAAGAAATAAATATGATTCGAATCTTGTTTCTTCGAATCAGGAATACAAATCCTTTGAGAATAAAGTTGATTTTATTATTTTTTCGCAACCATTAATACATAAATATCGTTATTAGTTGTTTTAACAAAAATATTCAAAACCTAATTATTTATTATTAACACTGAACATCGTTGATAACAGACTAAATATCTGATTCCCAGTTACTCTGATTAAAGATGTATTTGTGTGTTTCTAAACTTCACTTCAAATCAGTGGTTTGTACGCGTGGCGCATGAAGTAAAATTTCGAGTTTAGAAAAGCCCGAAAATTTGTCTCGGGTCGCTGCGCGACCCTCGACAAATTTTCACAGGGCTTTTCTAAACTCGAAATTTTACTTCATGCTTAACCTCGGAGTGGAAACACTCGTTCAAAACTTCAAATTGAACTCTATTATAAAATCGACGAATGCCTGAAAATCACGTAAATAATAAATTCACTGAATATCATTAAAACCGGGAAAGTCAGAGAAAAGTCATGGAATTATATTTAAATTGACCGAAACATTATCAAAAAAGCCATATGATATTATTAAATTTATAAAATTAACTTAAATATTAACAAAAACAATGAAAACAATTTAACAAAATAGGGGTTTCTCACAGAAGAAAGTTGTATTAAAATGCCAGGCAAAAAAATTTTGAATCAGGGAAATGTCGGAAAAATTTAGCATTTCAGATTGTGGCTGCTATGCCATGTTTACTTTAAATAATATTAAACAACATTTTGAAAACTAGATTAATATCTTTAAAAACATTTTCAGTCATTTAATGTTCTTATCAAAGAAGCATTCAGTTTGAAGTTTCGAACGAGTGTCGTCCACTCTCAGAGTAAGCATGAAGTAAAATTTCGAGTTTAGAAAAGCCCCGTGAAAATTTGTCGAGGGTCGCGCAGCTACCCGAGACAAATTTTCTGGGCTTTTCTAAACTCGAAATTTTACTTCATGCACCACGCGTATAAAACACTGATTTAACGAGATATTAAAACACACAAAAGACATTTTTCATGTTAATCCTCACAATTAATTCGAATTATTTTTGACGATTCAAATTCTTTTGTAAGTATTCGAATCATTTTATAAATAATTGAATCCTTTTATAAATATTCGAATCCTTTTATAAATATTCGAATCCTTTTATAAATATTCGAATCCTTTTGTAAATATTCGAATCCTTTTATAAGGATTCGAATCACCCACATTTGGATTCGAATACGAATCCTCTTAAAATAATGTAACGAATCTGGATCACGAATCCAGTTGAACTAAAGTCTTCGAATGCCTCTTTTGAATCCTCTAAAAGAATCCTGAATGATTCGAATCCTGCCCAGCTCTGGTGCAAATCTAAACCCAGACGAAAAGATTCATTGAGTATTTATTTATTGGCACTATTAACCCTTAACTGTGTAGTGGACTCGACTGGTACAAAACTGTACGATTATTTATACATACATACATTATACAGGGGGTGCTCATCTTTCCACTTTAAGAACATTTTCGCAGTACTAAAATTTTAGACAAGCTAACGATAATTCATATAATTACAAACATTCCAGAAACTGGCAATCAATCACTTCGAATCTAAATTATTATTTTCTTTCTCACCTTGCTTTATACACATTATTAATCTAAACAGATTTTTGCAATCACTCATAAAAAAATATGTCGGAAGTACCTGTTAACTTGTCAGACTGGCATTGGACTTAATTCACAAATAATATGGATTAGGAAAACTAGATTTATTTATTCATCGAGTTGTGTAATTATTGGGATGAATGAAACATAGCCTTGGTGTTAATTAAACTTTTTTTGTTTAGTTTAATCGATAGTAATGTTGATTCACTTGGAATATAAAATGTGCTATTTCATTAGATGGACCTTGTCTGTAATAAAATTAAGAAGTTAATATTTAATTGTGCAATATATTTTCAAGAATAAATTATTGTTAAGGTTGAATTGCAAATGCAGGATGTTAAATAAAGTCTTTTTTTTTCTAATCAAGGAGTTAAAATACTTGGCAGAATTAAATTTAATCATATATTATACTAAATACATGAATGTAATAACTAAACATAGGCAACCCAATATTCTCTTTTTCTTTGCCAAAATTTATTGGAATATAAAATGTACTATTTCAATAGATGGGCCTTGTCTGTGATAAAATTAAAAAGTTGATATTTTTAATTGTGGAATATATTTTCAAGAATAATTTATTGTTAAGGTTGAATTGCAAATGCAGGATGTTAAATAAATTCTTTTTTTTCCTTTTTTTGTTTTAGTAACAAATTTTACTCATTATGATTTTTTTAAAATGAACTTTTCTAAATTTATACTGTTAACTTGATTTAGTGAAAAAGACTTAGACGAAGTCCTCCAAACCCATACAGTATTCACAAACGTGTCGAAAGGCCAGGTGGCTAAAAAAGAGGATTTGCTGAAGGCTTTCGGCAAAGACGATCAAACGGAAATATGCAAGGAGATTCTTAGCAAAGGCGAGCTGCAAGTCTCCGATAAAGAGAGACACAGCCACCTGGACGCGCTCTTCAAAGACATCGCCACCACGGTCGCCGACAAGTGCGTCAACCCCGAGCTGAAACGACCATATCCGGTGACGACGATCGAAAAGGCCATGAAGGATATTCACTATTCAGTGAAGCCCAATCAGAACGCGAAGCAACAGGCGTTGCAGGTTATCAAGTTGCTGAAGGAGACGCTGCCGTTGGAGAGGGCGCAGATGCGGTTGCAGGTGATTTTCAAGGGGAAGGACACGAAGAAGTGGAAGGAGAAGTTGGTGAGGATCCCGACGGTAGAGGTGGAAAAGGAGAACAGGTTGGAGGACGAGCTGACGATCGTGTTTTTCATCGATCCCGGGCATTACAAGGACGTGGAGGATGTCATCAAGTCCGAGACGAAGGGTGCCGGAAAATTAGAGGTTATGTCCTACAAGGAGATTTTGTTGGGAGAAGAGTACTTGTGATTTATTTATTGATTTTTTGTTTGTTCTAATTATTATATTATTTTTTTACTTGTATTGCTTGACCAGTGTATCATAAAATTAATTAAAAATAATAAAAGCCACATTCTGTTTTTTTCTTCTTTTGCCGTGTTTATAAGATGTTTAACGTTTAAGCGTGTTTAAGGTTTAGCGTTTAAACGGAGCAGAAAATACAAGTTCTTACATGCTCATACGCTGTTTAAGGATTTTAAGAATTAACGTTTAGCATTTAAGAGTTCGATACTTTATACTTTCCACAAATATCTTTAAAGATAAATGTTTCTGCAAACAATTTTTGCGCCGACACTTTCCGAATTTATACTCCATTATTTGAACACAGTGATGTCAGACTTACTAAGCCAGCTATTACAACGTAATAGTAAAGTAATATGGAGGGGATGGGAGAGCATGCCAGAGGCATGGAGAGTAGGCAGGATATGCCCGATATATAAAGGGAAAGATGAGAGGAAAGCAGAGAACTATAGAGGGGTGACGATTATGAGCACGGGATACAAAATACTGATGGTTATGGTGAAGAACAGACTAGAAGCAGAGGTAGAAGAGAAGAGGATGCTACCAGAGTCGCAAGGGGGATTTAGGAGGGGGAGGGGAACGAGGGACCAGGTATTTACCCTAGCGAGGATGACAGGGAAAGTGATGGAAGAGAAAGGGTGTGTGTATGCGGTGTTTGTAGATCTGAAAGCGGCGTATGATTCAGTACCGAGGGAAGATATGGTAGAATGTCTGAGGCGAAAGGGAGTGAGTGACGGAGTAGTTGAGTGTGTAAGGGAGGTGTATAGGGAAACATGGGTGGAAGCGAAGGTGGGGGAAGAAGTATCGGAAAGGTTTAGGACATGGAAGGGCTTGAGACAGGGGTGCCCCATGAGTCCGGTCCTGTTTAATATATACATAAGCGAACTAGAAGAGGTGTTGAGAAAGGGGCAGGAAGGGGGAGTGGTGATTGGAAAGGAGAAAGTATGGTTACTGGCGTATGCAGACGATATAGTGTTGATGGCGAGAGATTGGGAGGGAGTGAAAGGCATGTTGAAAAGGGTGGAAAGATATATGGATAAGAGAGGAATGTGTGTGAATGTGGGGAAGACGAAATGGATGAGGTTTAGGAACAAAGGGAGAGAGGGGAGAGTGGGAGTGCTAGAATGGAAGGGAGAGGTGATTGAGAGAGTGAAAAGTTTCAGATACTTGGGATTTATTTTTAAAGGGACGGGTGGGTATGAAGAGCATATAAGGTGGGTACAAGGAAAAGCGAGGAGAGCATGGGGAATGGCATGGAGAAAATGGGGGAGATGGATGGAGAACAGTATTAAGGTGACATGCAAGGTGTGGGACGCATGTGTAAGACCGATACTAATGTACGGGGTAGAAGCATGGGGAACGAGAGCATATGAGGTGATTGAAAGAGAACAGCTATGGTTCCTGAGACGGATGCTGGGACTAGAGAAGTCGACACCGGGATATATACTGTTGCAGGAAACGAATAGAGAGAGATTGGAATGTGAGGCGGTGGAGAGAGTGGTGAAGTATGAAATGAAATTATGCGGAGTAGAAGAGGAGAGATTGGTGAGAATAGTATGGGAGGCGTGCATGAAAGTAGAAGGGGGGAGGTGGAGGGAAGAGAGAAGGAGAATGTATGAAAGGGGAGGACTGGCAGAGAGGAAGGTACAGGAATGGTTGGGTAGAGGGGTGAAGGTGGCGGCGTGGATGAGAGAGAAGATGAAGGAGGTGGAAGCGCAGGAGAGACAGGGACGGATAGACAAAAGTGAATATAATGATATGTTTGGGAGATGGCAAGTATATGGGAGGGTGCCGAGATACATGAGTGAGGATGGGTGGAACAGGGATGAAAGGGTGATAATGGCGAGGGCAAGGTGTGGGTCTGGGGAGAGGGGAAGGAAGAGATGGATGGGGGAAGAATATATGAGATGTAGGTTGTGTGAATGGGGGAAGGATACGTGGAGGCACTTGGCGGAGGAGTGTGAGGGTGTGAGTGAAAGGGAATAGAAGGGTGACAGAATGGATGAGGGAGGACGGAGCTAGGGTAAAGACGCTGGAGAAAGTGGGACGGGAGAAAGAGGGCAAGATGTGATATAGTGTCGACATTGTAAATAACTGTAGGATATGCCAATAAAGGTTTTTTTTTTTTTTTTTTTAGTAAAGTAATTTTAAGAATTTGTGGGAATTGTTAAAGGTAAAAAGGAAGAGTTGGAAACTATAAACTATGATTTTAAATTTATTCTCAGTTAATTGTAAGAATTACTTCTAAAACAGTTTTTTCACAAATTATGATGAAATAGTTTGCAGCGTCATAACCTAAAAACATTGTTTTATTCAATCTTCATGCTTGTAGAAATTAACTTAATTATTTCTTGAAGTTTTATATTAATTTGATTCTAACACTCTCCATAGAGCTGAAGAAGAAGATATCAATTTGAAGCACTAAATTATAATTATTGTCTGTGATTTGAAGCTAAAATGTTGTTTTCAAAATACTATTTTTAATGAATACAAAAATATAATTCATACAAATAAGAAAAAAATCCCAAATATGTATTTGTCAACTATAACATTTAGTATCTACAAATTGCAACTACCTTTCCTTATTTTACCTAAACAATGTACAATATATTGGTACGATGTGGCAGCATGCGTCGCTAAAATCTTAAAAACAATTAACAGTTCGTATATAAAAAAACATGTATAGATATATAAAAATAAAGCATAACAAGAAAAATATATATATATAAAAATTTCGTTTTTACTGAGCTTGGAATTTCTCGCCCGATTGCGGCATGTAGATGCTCTCGGACCGCTTGTCGAGTTTTGCGGCTAGCCTGGAAAGTGTTAAGAGAAAATCTGAGAGTCTGTTGATATAATTCAAGGCTTCCTTGTCAATCCCTCCGGCTCGGACAAGCGGCACCAGGATCCTTTCAGTCCGCCGGCAAAAAGTTCTCGCCACATGCAGCGAAGCGCTTGCCACTCCTCCGCCCTGCATCAACATCAAGGGTATAATTATTTTTTAGTTGTTCACAAAATAATTTTATATAGAAAAATAAAACAAGTTTAAGATTGTTATTTTGTATAACTGTTAAGTAATTGTAATCGTGTACCTTACTTACAGGGATTATGTAAGGTTCCGGTGGTGGCAGTTGTTTGGAATATTTTTTTATCCACTCGTCTAATTCTTTGGTGTGTAAAACTGGTATTTTTTTCAGTTCTTTATCTCCACATCTTGAAATTGCCGTTGTTATCTCTATGAGCACCGTTTGTATTCGTTTTAATTTGTGAATGTAATCGTGTTCTGCTTCTACTGCATGTTCTCTTGCTAGTCTACAATATAAGTATTTCTATTTTAAAGTGATTACTTCATTTTAACTATTGCTGGGGTATAACTGAATTTGCAATCATTACTCACACCAGCAATTAATTTAGTCAATATTGAATTCAATGTGCAATTAAATTGTTCAGCTACATCCATTTGTCCTATACAGTGGATTTTTCTTTTAAGTATATATGTCAATGTATACGTTGTAAATGTACAGGCATTTATTGTTTTTGAAAAATGTTTAATTTGAAGCTTCTAACAAATGTTCCAGATTAAGCATGAAGTGAAATTTCGAGTTTAGAAAAGCCTGAAAATTTGGATTAGCCGGGCAGAGCGAAACGAGCCCGGCTAATCAAAAGTTTCAGGCACGTGCCACGCGTATAAAACACAGATTTCAAATAAGCTCAAAGTCTACCGCTTTAATATACGCTACACGACCGATCCAAATTTTCAGGATTTTCGAAAGTCGAAATTTTACTTCATGCTTAATGAAGGAATGGAAACATTCGTTAGAAGCTTTAAATTAAACACTTATTAAAAATAAATAATGCCTGAGATTTACAAGGCATACATCGGTATGAATACTTAAAAGAAAAATTTCCTGTATAGAGCGACGGAGTGCAAATTAATTAAAAGTTCAATTCTATCATTTTCTGAAGTATAAGAATACATGAATACTTTTGCTGTTCAACTATAATATCATTATATTACTTTTAATTAAAAATAATAATATATTATGCATTCTATTCCTTATCAAAGCAAGTTTCAAGAAAGATTCCACTACGAACCACTTTTCCAAAAAAAGATAAACTAAACTAAATTAATATCCTTGCAATTAGCAACCAGACAAAACTCAAGGTATAGTCAAACAATTACAAACTGATAACAAGAAAACCATGATTATTCAGGCCATCATACCCTATATAAGACATGAGCTCCTCCGTTGCACCGATAGCATCAAATATTCTATTGTCCTTATCTAAAACATCTCCGGTTAAAATCATTGCCTTTGTACAATCTGCAGTATCTGTATTACATCCAGTCGTCGAATTCACTCTATAACACAATGAAGTTTAATCGAAATATTTTTCTTGTTGGGATTTTAAGCTCAGAATACCTGATCTGATCTTTGGTATAATATCTAATTAACTGCATGTTTGGCATAGTTATTATGCGTCTAATAAACATTTTTTATTGATGTGTCGTTGATAAATGAAATAAATCTAAACAATCTAAATAAACAGAATGAGGTTATGTTTGACAGATAAAAACGGACATTTTTTGAAATGTTTCGATGCAAAGAAAATTCTATAAATATAATACGCGTTTACGAAAATTGTCTTTAAAGGGAATATAACAGTAGTCTGAAATTTAATGTTAGGTTTACTTAAAAACTAAAGGTCCTAGAAAGTTGAAATTTTGACAGCGTATATTAAGCCCAATTATCTAGTAAAATATCGAAATACTTTTTTTTTAACAACTTGCTTTCAGAGGTATGAAAAAAATAATGTTAAATTTTTCAAAATTGAAAAAAATATTCCCATATCTTACTAGTTTATACTATAAGGAATATAATGTGAACATTTCATAAGGATGCGATAGCTCATGCCCGAGTCAGGTTAAAATAAAAATCTTGAAAAAAAAGACCGTAAAATACCGCCGCCTTGCGGATCTTCTCTTAGTTGAACGCGTTGTACACTCATCTGCACAATTATTGGAGGGGCGAGCAGCATGCGGCCAGCGTTTATCCCTGGGCCGGTGAACGCTGCGTGGCTTCGTGTTTGTTTTTCTTTTCTTTTTTTAATCATAGTTAACAAAATCGGCTCGCCTCGTTAGCATTTATTCTCGTAAAATTAATATTTCGCAATTATAATCGATATTTTATTGTACTAGTGTTTTATTTTCATGTTTTCTGACTACTAATGGAATAAGTATTTTATTATACAGCATGTTCACTAATATAGAAAACACGAAATGTTTCACTAATTTAAATAAAGATGTGTAATATAACTTTAATATTGGCTTTCCTTATTATTTGACAGTGTCGGTATTATTAAATTATTTTTAAAGTTTTTTAAGCTGATTAATAAGCCAGAAGCAATCGAATAACAATCAGTCTTGTTCAAATCATTATTTCGTCTTAAATCTTTCGTTATTAAAGCAGTTGTTAAATGCCATTAAACTTCTCGCAATAAAACTATTAAAGTAAATTGTAAAGTTTCTAGCAATCGGACCTATTTGAACCAACTGCGACTTCATCAACGAATCAATGATATCAAAACTATAAGAATAGTAAGAATAACACCAATATGACGTTGTCGTAGATTAATGTTACAAATCAACTATTTTTTACTGAGCACAGGTAATATTTGTTTGACGAATGTTTAAAAAAATGTAGGGTATAACTGCGTGCATTTTCATTGTTAATTATTTTATAAAAAATAGAACTATAATAATAATAAGGTAGTTATTATAATGCATTTCAAATAACAAGCTTCTTGCTCAACATTGCACCGAGCCTAATATATCTTTTTTAAATTTGGCTGATTTATGATGAGTCATATTTTGATAGTAAGTAAATAAGGAATAAATGAATTGTAATTGAATATTATTGCAATCCTCTATTTATACGGCTCAGTCAACTTAGCCCCCCGAAGTTCGACTTTTAAAAAAATAACTGTTGCGCTAGACGGGCCTTAGCTAGCGCTAGCTAGCGCCACAAAAATTAGAGCTAGCGCCGTTTAGACAAGAAAGTTACGGGGGTTTGAACTTTCGGGGGGCTAGGTTGATGCTAGCCCCCCGAGTTTGGATTTTTCAAGTTTTCTTACAGTATTCGGATTCCTCAGAGCTAGCGCTACAAATTTAAAAGCTAGCGCCACCCCCACAACCCCAAAAGATTATAAAACATTTTAAACCCTAGCCCCCCGAAATGAGATTTTTTAATCAAATTGGGTGCAAAAGATTGCTTAGAGCTAGCGCCAGCAGAATATGAAAAAAATATTCTCTCAAAAATATCAGGTAAAAAAAAGTTCACATTCAAACTTTGATGTGAGAGCTTTCATCTCCTGTATGCGTATTACCATTTACTTTCTGAATTTCAATACAAAATCATGATTGGCATATAAAATACCGCTTCCAAGAAATATGTTGGCGTTGTAATTACTTTATGTATGTTCAAAGACACTGGCTATTACAAAGATGATGCCGAGAAAACAGTAGCCTAACTGACAAGTTTTTTTCAACAAAGTCGTACTTCGGGGGACTAAGTTGACTGAGCCGTATAATGTAAGCAACAACTATCAAAACATTTAAGCTAAATATTTGATATGTAACATGGATTAGATATTTAGGTTTGCTTAGAGAGTTGCTCCTCCATCAGGCAAGAAATGAATCTTAAACTTAATATGAGTAAAACCTAATAATATTTAAGTTGAATACAACATAATAACATACAGGGAGTTTTTATTTAAAGTATACGTTTTCCAAATTTTGCTTATTTTCTTTAAATCTTTAGATATTCCTTGTTTTTTTAAAAAAGTTCAATTCAAGGCTTTAAACGAGTGTTTTTCACTCCCAGACTAAGCATGAAGTAAAATTTCGAGTTTAGAAAAGCCCCGTGAAAATTTGTCGAGGGTCGCGCAGCGACCCGAGACAAATTTTCTGGGCTTTTCTAAACTCGAAATTTTACTTCATGCGCCACGCGTATAAAACGCTGATTTCAAGTAAGGTTCAAATATACATAAATTTTACAACATTTTAGTGTTCTATACGCGTGGCGCATGAACTAAAATTTCGAGTTTAGAAAAGCCCACGGGGCTTTTCTAAACTCGAAATTTTACTTCCTGCTTAGCCTGGGAGTGGAAAACACTCGCTTAAAGCTTCAAATTGAATTCCTGTAAAAACAACATATATCTAAAGATTTAAAGAAAATAAAGTGAATCTAGAATACGTATACTTTAAAGAAAAACTCCCTGTATATTGTAGAATTAGGATATTGAGATAGATTGTGTTAGAATGAAAATAAAGTCAATTGAATAGCAACGAAAGGAGCTTAATCACAATTTTGTAGCATCGAAAAGATACCCATGTTTTGATTAGGTACATACATAACCCGATGTGTACTAGGTACATTTTCAGGAATTCATTGTTTTTGAAAAGCGTTCAGTTTGAAACTCCCAACGAGGGTTTTTACCGAGTAATAACGATTTAAGTTATCACGTAGTAAAAAAAAAACAACCGTGAGGTACGCCACTGTCTTGCTAGCACTAGCTATCTCTTGAATAACTTTCTCATTTATAACTTGGTGAAACAATTTGAAATAATAATAAAGGATAAATTAAACACACTTGGTTTGTTTCACTATTTGTTTCTATTTACTTGACTAGTTTCGCTTTTTACGGCATTATCAAGAGTAAACTTTGATAATGCCGTAAAAAGCGAAACTAGTCGAGTAAATAGAAACAAATAGTGAAACAAACCAAGTGATTTTAATTTATCCTTTAATATTACTAGCTATGTCGTTGTTAGTGTTTACAGACTTCAGTATAGCAATTACAATGCCAAACAAAATTTTGAAATCGTACGGTTAGTTTCCGAGTTATAACGATTTCAATTATCAAAAACAATCGTCAGTTACGCCACTGTCTTACTAGCGCAAGCTATCTCGTTGCCAGTGTTTATAAACATTATTATAGTAATTACAATGCCAAACGAGTTTTTTAAATCGTACGGTAAATTCTTGTGTTATAACGATTTAAATTAGATAGGAGTGAAAACACAATTGTCAGTTACGCTAATGTCTTCTAGGCATCATGTTTCTAATAGCCAGTTTCTATGAACATAAATAAAGTAATTACAACGCCGAAATATTTGTTGGAAGCGGTATATTATATGCCAAACATCATTTTGTATTAAAATTCAGGAAGTAAATGGTAATACGCATACAGGATCTGAAAGCTCTCGCATCAAAATTTGGATGTGAACTTTTTTTTCCTGATATTTTTGAGAGAATATTTTTGTCATATTCTGTTGGCGCTAGCTCCAAGTTATATTTTCCACCCAATTTGATTAAAAACATCTCATTTTAGGGGGCCAGGGTTAAAAATGTTTTATCATTTTTTGGGGTTGTGGGAGTGGCGTTGGCTTTTAAATTGGTAGCGCTAGCTGGCGCTAGCTCAGAAGAATCCGAATAGTGTAAAAAAACTTTAAAAATCCAAACTCTAGCTAGCATCAACCTAGCCCCCCGAAAGTTCAAATCCCCGTAGTTTTCTTGTTTAAATGGCGCTAGCTCTAATTTTTGTGGCGCTAGCTAAGGCCGGTCTAGCGCAATCGCTTTTTTCCAAAAAGCGAACTTCGGGGGGCTAAGTTGACTGAGCCTATTTATACACATTATCATTTTCTATACCCTGTACTAAACATAAAAAAAAACAGGGCAGCTTTCCGTTTAATATTTTTCAATCTATTATTTATTTGTTGCATTCATAAAAACTAGAATATTTGACCGAATATAAATTGATATTCTTCCCAAAATTTGGGGTATTTACCCAATTTGGCAGAGGCCAAATTAATACCCATTATTTTCATGGCAATAGCAGTTAGGGAAGATAATATTGCCATTTAAAAAATATTGAAAATCCTATGTTCCGTTTTTTTCATATATGTCTGGCATATAAATATTCACAATGAGCTTATGAACATGAATTATTTTATTATTATATTTTTAAGAAATAATCTATAATTTAATAAAATAAAACACATAGTTTGTTCGGCTGTCGAAACTGGAGTCTTAAAAGTAAAAATGATGTGTTATAATGACAAGAATAAGAATCATCAGTTTTGTAAATACCGAAAAATAACACAGGATCTGATAACGCTTTCTAACGAATTGAAAACAATACATAGCTTGTATGTATTATCAGCGTGTTTAAATAATACGAATCGGCACTTTCCTTCGATCCGTCTTTTTTATACGCTTTTTTTTTCGTCTATTCCACGCGACGCGAGACCCCATCCGTTCATGCCAAGGAGCAATGCACAAATGCACAGCGAACTGCCGCTTTTCTCTCTGACTGTATTCGCCCCACTTGTGCTGTAAATTTGGCAACGGATGAGCTACTCTAAACTATGTGGGTCTTTCCAACACGATCGGCGTGTTACACTGCAATAATCCCCTTAATTATATATATAAAAAAAAATGGATATTGGTACCCAAGGACGGTCGAGTATACAGTAACAAGGAACGGCAAAATCGAAGATTTTGACTGGGGGTAGATATCGGTTACGTGAGAAATACGCGCTGAATTTAAATGATTTAGAAAAGAGTCTTTTTTGATGTACGAAAATCGTCATTTTTTATTTCAGCCTTCCCAGAAAAGCTAGAGTTATCAAGAAATTCATACATAATCTTGACCCCATTTTAGGACCTGTGTGCATCACTTATGATTCTAACTATTATCGTTTTTCTGAAAAAAAAATCATGAAAATTGCAATAATTTTTATCACGAAATAATCTTCAAAAATTCTCACGGATTTGCAAAACCGATGCACACCGGACCTATTTTTGCCCACTGAACATTTCTGTATAGTTAGATTTTCACGAAATGGCCTGGGAAGGCTCAAATAAAAATTTTCACTCGTTTTGCAATTTTCCGCATACCATCACGTCACCTAGTGGTTGTATAGCGAAAAGAGGGTATTTTTCAGTTCAGGGTGTCTTTAATCGATGGCGATCTTACGTGACAACAATTTGCGGGATTTCTTTGAAAAAGTCGTTATCTTAACGATTCTAAGCCACTGCTCGCAGATTTTTATGATCTGTTCTCGTGAATTTTTAGATATTTTGCACTTTTTCTAATCTTTGCTTTTCAAACTGCTGTTTTCACAGCAAACTTATTACGAAATTGTTACCTTAATAGCAATTCTGAGTTGTTTTCACAACTTTTATTATTTTAATATAGAATTTTTTTTACACGTGTGTTTCTTTTTGTAGGGCCAACAGTGTGCGGGTGTGCGGAAATTCAAAAAGATCGACGGCTACAATTACACAATAGTGAATTATAACGCTTTTGGTATTTTTAATAAGATAATTGCATGTCTGTTATAACATTTAAAATATCTCTTAGAAATTCATGTATCTCTGTTGTACCAAAATTTATTAATGAGAACATATTGATATGTGTTCATAAAATATAAAAGATTACGCTTTAATAGCTCAATTTCATGGAATGTAACTTTTTTAATAGGGTTGCATGAATGAAGGTAGGCTTATAAAATAAAATAATTAACAATGAGTAATAACAACATTTATTAATAGTTTATATACAGGAACAAAATTTATTAATTATAATTATTTAACATTGGTGAAACAAACTTTTGACAACTAAATTTAATTGTAAATGAAAAGTATGGCATCAATGAATTGTGGTGACCCACTGCATTTACACTATTTATCGTTATTCATTCATTCAGTGCATTTCACGTTTTCATTAGCTGTGTTTTTATTTTTATGTAATTCATTTTTTTTATGGTTTTATACAATCTCTGGGAGATTATTTTTATTTAACAATCTTATCACTACTGCTAACTACTACTTCTGCCATATAGTTGTAGATATGAAACTCTTATTTTATTTTAAAAATAAATAAATATATCATAAACTAAAGATATAATAATTATTTCATTATTTATTATTAAGTTTAAAATTAAGAGCTAATTCTGCAATTTGTAAAGAATCACATGAATAGAACATTTACTGCAGAGCTGCCACTTCAAGATGGAATTCATAGGACGGTTTGAACATCAATGAGATGATCGATCTGACCAGTGATGAGGACATGCCATTCTTGGTGGAGAGAGGTAACAGAGAAGATCCGTATGATGTTTCTGGTAGTATTTTAATAAAAGATAAAATTAGAAAGTACTGGGGTTGTAATATTTGAATCAACCGAGATTTGTCATAAGGATTTTAGATGTAAAATTATTATCTAGATTATTAGGTCAAAATATATTTAAACTTTGCACATGTAAATTCCTTATTATATTAGAATAATATCATGTACTTATACGGGGTGTCCTAATTAAGCAGTCGATGCATGGGTTTCTTCTAAACGGTGAAAGATAGAAAATCAGTTAAATGGGAAAAAAATATGCAGGACAATGAGTACTACCTACGACCAGTGTAAACAAAATAGTTGAACGTTCAGAGCACACAGTGAAAAAAACGATTTTTTCTTTTCTTTTATAACTTGATTATTGATAGATAGAAGGATAATTTTTAAACAGAACTTTTTTTACACCGGACATAGATAGTACTAACTGTCCTGCAAATGTTTTCTGATTTAACTGATTCCTTATCTCTTACCGTTTAAAAGATACCCATGCATCGACTGCTTAATCAGGACACCCTGTATGTATCTAATGTATCAACGGGGAATTTTAAGAACGTTGACTTGTGAGTCGCAATTCCCGATCAAAACGTAAACTTGTTGGCCAAACGTTTTAATCGGTTTCCCGTGATTACTCGATTAACTCAGGGTAGAGGTTACACACAATAAAAAAAATAATAAAGAAGTTTATCTTACCTGGTTTTTCGTGAAGACGGAATAGCTTACACAGGAACAGATTAAATTTTTTATTTCACTTATAAAAATAAATTCTTATGTTTAATTGACTCTGAATAATTCTGTCAGGTAACTTAAATTAAAAATTCTTGTTTAAAAAAAATAACAAGTAAAGAATTTATTTACAGAAAAATTAAAATTGAAAAGAAATATACAAGAAAATAACATATAACGAAAATGAACAATAAAAAAAATATACAAGTGAAAACAAAATTAAGTGAAATAACAGTTTAAAAATAAAATAACATAACTTACAACGATAACAATAACGCGGACTTAAGACGGCACTTGGTGAGAACTGGTTGGTGAACTGATTGATTCGACACTTGGTGTGAACTGCTTGATTTTGCTTAGGGCGCTGGGCTTTTAAGCCAAACGCCGAAAAACCTTCCCCCTCTACGTTTTTGGGGGTTAAGAGCACCATTTCTCTCCTGGCTTCCGCTGGAGCCATTTCGGGGTGGCCCGAAAGAAAAAAATTAAACAAATGAAAAAAAAATACTTATGAATAATATTTCCCCATGATATGTATACCAAAATACGGGGAAAATTATTTTCTACATATACATATTCAATTTGAAATGATTCCAGGCGAAAAATGGTGTCTTATTGAATTAATATTGAATAGCGGTTGATTGGTATGAAATTTGTAAATTAAATTTATACCAAAAGATGCAGCATGACAATGCGCATCTTTTGATATAGTCAACAACAACTATACATAAACAATTGCCGTTGAATGTTAAAATGAACCACAAACAAAGGGGGGCCATAAATCATTATGCCTGGGCTATATGTAAATATGAAATAATAGCTAAAATATTTAAGAATTAAATATTTTAACCTTTCCCAGACATAAAGGGAGGTGATGCAATTGTTATGTATAGTTGTTTTCCCGTGGAAACTCGTCGTGAAAGCATTTTCCACATTGTGACAGCTCGAAGTTTTATAGGCTTCTACTATGAAGCTCTTATTAGTGTTTGTACTTAAATTGATGGTCTTTCTCTCAGCTATTGAATGGTGGTTGTGGTGTTCTGGTGTGATTCGCGGTTTTGCTATAAACCGCGAATAAAGCATATCCCTTTGGCTTCTATTGTGACGTCATCGCAAACTTCGGTTTTTCCCGAGTTAAACGTGCGCTTTGCAAACACGCGCTTTCCAATCGGTCGTGTCCCAACGCAGGTAGAAGAGGGTTCGTGCGGCTAAGTTATTCCTTGCCCAAAATGCTGTGACGCGGATAGTAGGATGTTTTACAGGATTCTTCCTGGTTTCAGTTAGCTGTGGAGAAATGTGTGTGGGGCGCGAACTTTACTTATTTGAATTAAAGTGAAGCAACATTTTGGAATTGAGAATGGGACCGTTGTTACAATGAATTTGAAAAATGTTGAGTTAACGACGCTTAGAGTAAAGCGCCGGTAACAAATGGACATAATTTTTGATTCAGAGTTGGCTATGAAAATATTGTTTTAGATTATTTAGAACATAACTGCTCATATATTGCTCAATGCTAACTTAAACAAAATATTATACCACTTATTAATTATATTCAGACTCCGCCAAAAAATGTGTTTTAGTGTTTGTTTTACATGTATATATTGATCACACATGTAATACTGTCTTCAGTTAAGCACATAGTTACTTTAGATGTTTAAAATGTTGGCCGTTGGCAGTCAGACAGATAACAGAATGACAAGTGGTTGCTGCAGTTTACATCGGTCAATGTTTCAATGGAGCTTGTTGCACAAGCCGCTGTAATCTCCCGGCGAAGGTCCTCCAGCACCTACAAGGCCGTAGCCAGGGATTTTTTTTTAACTACGAATCCCCCCCGAAATATTCAAATACTAAAATTTTTAAAAATTTCAAAATCTTCGCTGTAATTTTCCAAAATGGAATTATTAAAAATTTCAGGGAGTGAGTTTAAGCCCCCCTATCCCTCCCCCTAACTACGGCCTTATTGGTACTGGAGGAACTTCGGCAGCAGATTACCGCGGCTTGTGCAGTGATCTTCATTGATACGTTGACCGACATAACTGTGAGGACCGCGGCTTGCCTTTATGAGACTGGCCGCCAAGGGCCAACATTTTGACATCTAAAGTAACCATGTGCTTAACTGAAGACTGTACTACATGTATGATGAGTATTTTAATGTAAAAGAAACTCACAATACATAGTTTTCGTTCTTTAAAGAGTGTATACATTTTTCTGGCAGACTCTGTATGTATAGTACTTGTAACATTTACTGTAATTTCCTGTAGCTAACTTTTCGAAATTTTCTACGATAACATTTATTTATAGATGTAAACGTAAAATAAAGGTTTTTATTTAGGTAACCATTCTTGTCTTTTCTATTCCTTGAGAATTGAAGCATGGGCTTATATGCAGAAGAAAACAAATTCTAATTATGGATATAATAACCACAATTGCATTTCCTATTTAGACGTATTCCATAAGCAATAAAATAGAATGCATTATTCATCGAGTGTTACATTGCAAGTGCTGATTACTTTAATCAGTCAGCGATTAAACTTCTTAAAAAAGTAATTTTATTCACAAATTATTTATACATTTGCATTACGATAAAAGAGACATGCTTGAGATATCTTACAAATTTAAAACATTTTCTCAACTGTTGATTTAATTGTGGTTAACTTCTCAGACACGATTAAGTTCCTGCGGTGCAGCCTGAATAACACACTCTTCTGTCACCGTTTCTGCCTACTAAAATACCAATAACATAAGTATTTGCTAGTATTGCTACTTTTGATTTCCAGTGCAAGTAATAGTCATGGTTCTCACTGATCAGGTGGTCTATTCACAGCATTGATACAATTTGTCATCGGTAAGAAGTCGCACTGAAACGTCGTTTTGCAGGTTAGACCGATTTTTCTGGTTATTTTTGGAAGCAAATTTGCAATATGAGTCGAGAGAGAGTGAAATATTGCATGATTTGTGGTTGTGTAGAAGATGAAGTGAAGAAATTGTTCTGTTTACCACGAAATCCGAAATTGTAATTATTTCAAAGTATTTACAACTCATTTCATCCTCATTACCATTACCATTTATATTCACCGAATACTTATATTATTACAAAATTACATAAAGTGAAATCGCATAAGTGAGTTTTGATTTTAATTTTAAAATATGGGCTATAGCTTAAATATGTAACAATGAACGCTTTTGCACAAGTGATATCTATTTTATAAGGTTTTAATTCAGTTATTACATTAGGAATAAACGTATTCAATATAATGTGATGAGCTGAATCGATTGTTTTAACTAATTATAATTTGAATTGTGATTTAATCGAACGGCATTTCCTTTTTATGTACGCACAATTGTAGTACTAATTTAAAGATTATAACTGATTATGCACATCACTAATATAATGCATATGCATGTTGTTTCTGTGTAACAAATAAAACATGATAACAAATTAACTTAATTTATTGTTTAATTAGCACTAAAAAGTAGTATATATTAGCTGTTTGCGAAAACCTGCTCTTGGTAACTTGAGACAAAATGTATTAAACTTAAAAAATCCAATTGATCTGTGAAGTTGGTAGAATAGATTTTTGTAAACGGCTATAAAAATCCGATAGTTACGGATGTTAATCTTACTTATTAACAAATTGTGAACTAAAATGGAGTAGATTTTTGTTGTTGTTGTGACGTTAATTACTGCCCCCTGTGATGTTATATAATCAACCTACAATCGGATTATGATTGTCAACATTTAATGCTGATATGATGCTTGTTTGCTTGATTTCAGCTGTTTATTAAAACAGTGTTTAATTTAAATGTACCATTTTAGATGTGAGACGTGGAAATATATTTTCGGAATTGTATCTGATGTGTCCCGATGCAATTGGAGAACCTGCGACAGGCATTTTTCTACGGAATGTTTTGTTCCCTTTAGTGTAAGTATGCGATTATTACAAGATGCTATCCCGTCTCTTTCTGTTGCAGACCCGAGTACTGTTTCTTCAAATATTGACAGTGATTTAATTCCCCTAAAGGTAAATGTGTAACAAGAAATAATGTGCATATTTAAAAAAGGAACGTCTTATCAGGGTATTGAAAAATAAATTTAAAAAACAACAGTTTGAAATAAAAAATTGATGTTCAGTTTCCGATTCTTTAATCTATCAAAAAGTTTTTAAAGGAATGTCTGCTAGTACTTCACGGTTTTTAATATCCCAAATTAGGTGCAGTAAACAACATCCTAAAGGAAGAAGGTGGAAAAAGAAAAAAATAATGTCGCTTGCGATATTTAGAAGAAGTCCAAGGTGTTATAACTTCCTTAAATTTTTTGCTTTGTCATCACGAGGAACTTTATTATCAGTTCTAAATAAAGTTCCATTTGATGTTGGACTAAATGATCATGAGTTTGCTCACCTCTCCGTTTGCTTGTCTTCGTCTGACAATAGAGATCGGTTATGCATTCTGCCTTTTGACGAAGTAAGTTTGAAAGAACACGTATCTTACAACGCAAAACTGACTCTATTGTTGGAGTTGAAGACTTTGGCAATTCTCGCTCAGATAAAATTGCAAAATATGCTTTAGTTTTATGGCACAAGGCATCTTTAAATCCTGGAAACAACCACTTGCATTTTATTTTTCTAAGGGAGGAGTCAAAAGTAATCAATTAGAAGATATTCTGTCTGCTTTGGAAAGAGTAAATCTTACAGTTATTACCACAGTGTGTGGCTTGGGAACAACAAACGTAAAGGCTTTGAAAAACTTAGGTTGTACTGTAGACAAACCATTGTTTGAACTGAATAGCAGGATTATTTATTCAATTTTTGTTGTACCTCATCTTTTAAAGTGTACTAGAAATTTATTTAAGAAATATAATATTGAAATGCCAGTTTCTGAAACGGTCACTTTAAACTCTGAAAAACAAGTTTTACAAGCTCGTTGGTCAGATTTAAAGACTGTTTACATTAATAATAAACACAGTTCTCTTCTTTTTAGAGCACTGTATAAATTGACAGATTTTCATTTAGCACCCACAAGAGAAAAATCCATGAAGGTGAAGATAGCTGCTCAGGTTTTAAGTAAATCAGTATCAATAGCGATTTATCAGTCAGTCACACGTGGCATTCTACCTCCTAGAGCTGTAGCTACAGCTAGTTTTGCACTGTCAGTAGATTCCATTTTTGATAGTTTGAACGGTACTGCTGAAGGTTAACCATTTAAATGTATGGTGGGTAAAGGATCAGGTCACAGTAATTACCGGTGATTGTCTAGGGAGCAAATAAAGCAGTGGCTTTTCATGAGAAATCCCAATTGAAGTCAGTGAATGTGGAAGCCACCTAGTCAAAAAGGTTGGCTACATACATTGGAGGTAAGAGAACATTTAAGTTATATTTGAATAATTTACTTTTAACATTTACAATTTCAACAGAAAAAAATTAATTATTTTCACCAAGAAGTGGAGATTGTACTTTTTTATTTTAGTCTTTATATCTAAAATATATAATTTACTTTCAGGCTTTCATTGGCATACAACAATTGCTTAAAGAACATGGAGTAGAGTCATTTAAACTGAGATCGTTCAATCAGGATCCATTAGGAAACCATTTTGGAGCCATTTGTTCTGGTTGTGGGTGCAATAATAATCCAACAGTCAATTTATTAGTTCATTTAAAACACAAGTTGTAATTAATTTAGCCAATCAATCATTTAAAAACACTAATTGCGAAAAGGATGACTTTCAGTTATTGTCTAACTTAAGATCACTTTTAGAAACAAATTCAAAACAAGATTCACAAATTAGTTTAGAAGAGCCACATTTGTCACCAACATCTCAATTAACTCTTGACAGGATTTCATTACATATTGAAGGATTTGTTGAAAGTGGAGCCATGGAATGCTTGTCAGTAGCTTATGTTGCCGGCTATATTGTAAAACGGTTGTTTCTTCAATTTTCCTGCGATATTTGTTCAATCGTGTTATGCTCAGATGAATTCGAATCATGTAATGAATTGATTTACGCTAGAGAACCAAATCAAAACAATATCCAATTTCAATGTCCATCAGAAAATTTAGTTATTTTTGTCGGTAAGGCTATAACAGGCAGTGTGTCATATCGTGGACCCTGGTCTTACACAAATTAGTAATTTGTATAAAAAAACCGATGTTGTGTTGTGTATGTAGTAACCTATTTAATTGAGTAACAGATTCGTTACAAGTGTTGATGTGTGCAAAAGAATTAAGATTATTTGTTCACCTATCTTCTCTTCTGAATGAAAACGTATTCTTGTTATTGTTTTGTTATGCTGAAGTTAACCTGTATTTATAAACTGAAAATGAATGAAAAAGGTCAGGAAAGTATACTCAAGATTAAATAAAATTGTGTTTTATTCAAAAAAAAAATGTTACAGGCAAAGTTAAGCGATCATTTTGTGATTAAATTATAAGGAACTGGATAAGTAATAATCAGGAAATACAATAACGAGAATGAACAGGTACCTCCGAAAAACACAAAAATACGTTTGAGCAATATAATAAGAAGATAGAGTCTATGCCGAGGCTTGGTAACCAGGATACAAGGTTTTCTTTTTATGTGAATCAAAACGATATATTTTCTGCACAATGTCAAGAACGAGATCAAAAGTAAATAAGCGTTTTGTAAGCCTCACTCCACCCTTACCCTCTGTTAAAACTAATGTTTCGTAGATTTAATTTATACTAAAATACTTCTCACTATAATTTTATGAAACAAATGACATCAGAGTGTGATTAAGTAAGGTACACAGTACCATGTCCATTACATTCAACCTCGCAACTCCCTTAGAAAATCTAATAAATGTATTATAAAACATTTTCTAAATTTGTTTACCTAGTGAAGTGCGTGATGCTTGCAGAACGGATGACCAAAGAATCATCTCGATACCCTTTTTTGATCTAGTTTTATAGGCCACGTAAGTGTTTGGCCAGTTGAATCTTGAATACTGACTTATTTCGAAAAACTACTCAAAATTGTTTTGTACGCTTGCCCTTCGATCCGTGGGAATCGTTTACGTTACGCATTCTCTCCCTGATTCAGCGGAAAGCGCTCAAGCCTCCACTTGACTCCATCTTTCAGACTAAACAATGATAATGCTGCTCATGAGACAAAGAATTATAATAATAAGAATATAGAAATATACGCTAAACATTATCATTTCATACAATACATTTTAATATTTTTCGGAATCACCCCCTCAATATACCACAAGTGTTAATCCATTGATAATGGTCACTTTGTGTCCGAAATGTACATTTGGTAATTCAAATAAAAGTGTGAAGAAAGGTTATTAGTGCTTTATTCGTCAAAGCTATAACAGGCATCGAGGAATATTTGAAAAACAACAGATCACAAATTAATTTAACCAAAAAAATTTTACTCTATACGAATCAATTAATTATAGTTTCCTAAATAAATGTACAGCTCATTCTTTAATTATCAGAGACCATATTATAATAAGTACTTGTAAAGTACCCTGGTATTGTAAGAGATTGTCAAGAGAAGTTATCGAGCAACGTAGGATTAAAAAACCATATCAGGCAGAAAGCTTAGAATTCTTCAACACATTTAATCCAAAAGATATTGATGAATGTGGACGGTTTAAATGTATAATAAACCTAGAAAATGTTCGGTCACCTTTTAATAAATCATAATATTATATTTAATGTATTATTATTTATAATGATTATTGAACTGTTAAACACGGATCAGATTGGTTTTTGTGGGTTTTCCAATCTTATATGGCAAATGTCAGAACTGTGTAGTTAGGTCCCATTATTTTTTTGTAATGACTTGTTAATAATTTAATATTGCTATAATTGATTTCCCTTCATTTGTATTAATATTTCGTTTCAGATAGAAGTGACTTTATTGATATAATTAAATAAATGAAATTAACTTAGTAATGTCTTTTATTTATTGTGTACCCTTAAATAATATTCATAATAAAATTATTGCTTACATCAGTGAAAGCAATAATTTTGTTATGGACTTAGATTTAAATTAAATAATATTAAATATACATGAATTTTAAAAAAACCGCCATATTTTGCATTAATCGACTATCGCGCCGCTACAGTGTGGTTTGCCATGTTGCGACCGTTTTTTTTCCATAGTTGTGCATCTGTAATCTGTGGAGAGAACTTTTCTAACCATCAAACTGCAAACATCGTGCTTTATCGGGCGTCGCGAATAATTCTTTTCGTGTATTTTTTATCGTTTAATTTGTGTTTATCATCTTTCGTTTTGTTATCCTTTTTGTTACTGGTATATTTTTCATTGCAAGTTATTAAATAAATAGAGTATTTAAGGGGATTATTGCAGTGTAACACGCCGATCGTGTTGGAAAGACCCACATAGTTTAGAGTAGCTCATCCGATGCCAAATTTACAGCACAAGTGGGGAGAATACAGTCAGAGAGAAAAGCGGCAGTTCGCTGTTCATTTGTGCATTGCTCCTGGGCATGAACGGATGGGGTCTCGCGTCGCGTGGAATAGACGAAAAAAACAAAGCGTATAAAAAAGACGGATCGAACGAAAGTGTCGATTCGTATTATTTAAACACGCTGATAATACATACAAGCTATGTATTGTTTTCAATTCGTTAGAAAGCGTTATCGGATCCTGTGTTATTTTTCGGTATTTACAAAACTGATGATTCTTATTCTTGTCATTATAACACATTATTTTTACTTTTAAGACTCCAGTTTCGACAGCCGAACAAACTATGTGTTTTATTTTATTAAATTATAGATTATTTCTTAAAAATATAATAATAAAATAATTCATGTTCATAAGCTCATTGTGAATATTTATATGCCGCATATATATGAAAAAAAACATAGGATTTTCAATCATATTTTTTTAAATGGGAATATTATCTTCCCTAACTGCTATTGCCATGAAAATAATGTGTATTAATTTGGCCTCTGCCCAATTGGGTAAATACCCCCAATTTTGGGGAGAATTTCAATTTATATTCGGTCAAATATTGTAGTTTTTATGAATGCAACAAATAAATAATAGATTGAAAAAAATTAAACGGAAAGCTGCCCTGTTTTTTTTTTATGTTTAGTACAGGGTTTACAAAATGATGATGTGTATAAATAGGCTCAGTCAACTTAGCCCCCCGAAGTTCGACTTTTTTGAAAAAAGCGATTGCGCTAGACCGGCCTAAGCTAGCGCCACAAAAACTAGAGCTAGCGCCATTTAGACAAGAAAACTACGGGGATTTAAACTTTCGGGGGGCTAGGTTGATGCTAGCCCCCCGAGTTTGGATTTTTTAAGTTTTTTTACATTATTCGGATTCCTCAGAGCTAGCGCTACCAATTTAAAAGCCAACGCCACTCCCACAGCCCTAAAAAATGATAAAACATTTTTAACCCTGGCCCCCTAAAATGAGATGTTTTTAATCAAATTGGGTGGAAAATATAACTTAGAGCTAGCGCCAACAGAATATGACAAAAATATTCTCTCAAAAATATCAGGTAAAAAAAAGTTCACGTCCAAATTTTGATGCAAGAGCTTTCAGATCCTGTATGCGTATTACCATTTACTTCCTGAATTTTAATACAAAATGATGTTTGGCATATAATATACCGCTTTCAACAAATAGTTTGGCGTTGTAATTACTTTATTTATGTTCATAGACACTGGCTATTAGAAACATGATGCCTAGTAGACAGTAGCGTAACTGACAATTGTGTTTTCACTCCTAGCTAATTTAAATCGTTATTACGCAAGAACTTACCGTACGATTTAAGAAACTCTTTTGGCATTGTAATTACTATACTAATATTTATAAACACTGGCAACGAGATAGCTTGCACTAGTAAGACAGTGGCGTAACTGACGATTGTTTTTGATAATTGAAATCGTTATAACTCGGAAACTAACCGTACGATTTCAATTTTTTTTTTGGCATTGTAATTGCTATACTGAAGTCTATAAACACTAACAACGACATAGCTAGTGATATTAAAGGATAAATTAAAATCACTTGCTTTGTTTCACTATTTGTTTCTATTTACTCGACTAGTTTCGCTTTTTACGGCATTATCAAAGTTCACTCTTGATTCACTCTTGATAATGCCGTAAAAAGAGAAACTAGTCAAGTAAATAGAAACAAATAGTGAAACAAACCAAGTGTTTTTAATTTATCCTTTATTATTATTTCAAAATGTTTCACCAAGTGATAAATGAGAAAGTTATTCAAGAGATAGCTAGTGCTAGCAAGACAGTGGCGTACCTCACGGTTGTTTTTTTTATGATAACTTAAATCATTATTACTCGGTGGAAAACACTCGTTGGGAGTTTCAAACTGAACGCTTTTCTAAAACAATGAATGCCTGAAAATTTACCTAGTACACATCGGGTTATGTATGTACCTAATCAAAACATGGGTATCTTTTCGATGCTACAAAATTGTGATTAAGCTCCTTTCGTTGCTATTCAATTGACTTTATTTTCATTCTAACACAATCTATCTCAATATCCTGATTCTACGATATACAGGGAGTTTTTCTTTAAAGTAGACGTATTCCAGATTCACTTTATTTTGTTTAAATCTTTAGATATATGTTGTTTTTACAGGAATTCAATTTGAAGCTTTAAGCGAGTGTTTTCCACTCCCAGACTAAGCATGAAGTAAAATTTCGAGTTTAGAAAAGCCCCGTGAAAATTTGTCGAGGGTCGCGCAGCGACCCGAGACAAATTTTCTGGGCTTTTCTAAACTCGAAATTTTACTTCATGCGCCACGCGTATAGAACACTAAAATTTTGTGAAATTTGTGTATATTTGAACCTTACTTGAAATCAGCGTTTTATACGCGTGGCGCATGAAGTAAAATTTCGAGTTTAGAAAAGCCCAGAAAATTTGTCTCGGGTCGCTGCGCGACCCTCGACAAATTTTCACGGGGCTTTTCTAAACTCGAAATTTTACTTCATGCTTAGTATGGGAGTGGAGAACACTCGTTTAAAGCCTTGAATTGAACTTTTGCACCCAATTTGATTAAAAAAATCTCATTTCGGGGGGCTAGGGTTTAAAATGTTGTATAATCTTTTGGGGTTGTGGGGGTGGCGCTAGCTTTTAAATTGGTAGCGCTAGCTCTGAGGAATCCGAATACTGTAAGAAAACTTGAAACATCCAGCATCAACCTAGCCCCCCGAAAGTTCAAACCCCCGTAACTTTCTTGTCTAAACGGCGCTAGCTCTAATTTTTGTGGCGCTAGCTAAGGCCCGTCTAGCGCAACAGTTATTTTTTAAAAAGTCGAACTTCGGGGGGCTAAGTTGACTGAGCCGTATAAATAGAGGATTGCAATAACATTCAATTTCAATTCATTTATTCCTTATTTACTTACTATCAAAATATGACTCATCATAAATCAGCCAAATTTGAAAAAAATATATTGGGCTCGGTGCAATGTTAAGCAAGAAGCTTATTATTTGAAATGCATTATAATAACTACCTTATTATTATTATAGTTCTATTTTTTCTAAAATAATTAACAATGAATATGCACGCAGTTAAACCCTACATTTTTTTAAACATTCGTCAAACAAATATTACCTGTGCTCAGTAAAAAATAGTTGATTTGTAACATTAATGTACGACAACGTCATATTGGTGTTATTCTTACTATTCTTATAGTTTTGATTCATTGATTCGTTGATGAAGTCGCAGTTGGTTCAAATAGGTCCGATTGCTAGAAACTTTACAATTTACTTTAATAGTTTTATTGCGAGAAGTTTAATGGCATTTAACAACTGCTTTAATAACGAAAGATTTAAGACGAAATAATGATTTGAACAAGACTGATTGTTATTCGATTGCTTCTGGCTTATTAATCAGCTTAAAAAACTTTAAAAATAATTTAATAATACCGACACTGTCAAATAATAAGGAAAGCCAATATTAAAGGTATATTACACATCTTTATTTAAATTAGTGAAACATTTCGTGTTTTCTATATTAGTGAACATGCAGTATAAAAAAATACTTATTCCATTAGTAGTCAGAAAGCATGAAAATAAAACACTAGTACAATAAAATATCGATTATAATTGCGAAATATTAATTTTACAAGAATAAATGCTAACGACGCGAGCCGTTTTTGTTAACTATGATTGAAAAAAGAAAAGAAAAACAAACGCGAAGCCGCACAGCGTTCAACGGCCCAGAGATAAACGCTGGCCGCATGCTGCTCGCCCCTCCACTAATTGTGCAGATGAGTGTACAACGCGTTCAACTAAGAGAAGATCCGCAAGGCGGCGGTATTTTACGGTCTTATTTTTCAAGATTTTTATTTTAACCTGACTCGGGCATTCCCCTTAAGGGGAATATAACAGTGGTCTGAAATTTAATGTTAGGTTTATTTAAAAACTAAAGGTCCTAGAAAGTTGAAATTTTGACAGCGTATATTAAGCCCAATTATCTAGTAAAATATCGAAGTACTTTTTTTTTTAACAATTTGCTTTCAGAGGTATGAAAAAAATAATGTTAAATTTTTCAAAATTAAAAAAAATATTCCCATATCTTACTAGTTTATACTATAAGGAACATAATGTAAACATTTCATAAGGATGCGATAGCTCATGCCCGAGTCAGGTTAAAATAAAAATCTTGAAAAATAAGACCATAAAATACCGCCGCCTTGCGGATCTTCTCTTAGTTGAACGCGTTGTACACTCATCTGCACAATTATTGGAGGGGCGAGCAGCATGCGGCCAGCGTTTATCCCCGGGCTGGTGAACGCTGCGCGGCTTCGCGTTTGTTTTTCTTTTCTGTTTTCAATCATAGTTAACAAAATCGGCTCGCGTCGTTAGCTTATTCTTGTAAAATTAATATTTCGCAATTATAATCGATATTTTATTGTACTAGTGTTTTATTTTTATGCTTTCTGACTGCTAATGGAATAAGTATTCTTTTATACTGCATGTTCACTAATATAGAAAACACGAAATGTTTCACTAATTTAAATAAAGATGTGTAATATACCTTTAATATTGGCTTTCCTTATTATTTGACAGTGTCGGTATTATTAAATTATTTTTAAAGTTTTTTAAGCTGATTAATAAGCCAGAAGCAATCGAATAACAATCAGTCTTGTTCAAATCATTATTTCGTCTTAAATCTTTCGTTGTTAAAGCAGTTGTTAAATGCCATTAAACTTCTCGCAATAAAACTATTAAAGTAAATTGTAAAGTTTCTAGCAATCGGACCTATTTGAACCAACTGCGACTTCATCAACGAATCAATGATATCAAAACTATAAGAATAGTAAGAATAACACCAATATGACGTTGTCGTAGATTAATGTTACAAATCAATTATTTTTTACTGAGCACAGGTAATATTTGTTTGACGAATGTTTAAAAAAATGTAGGGTTTAACTGCGTGCATATTCATTGTTAATTATTTTAGAAAAAATAGAACTATAATAATAATAAGGTAGTTATTATAATGCATTTCAAATAACAAGCTTCTTGCTCAACATTGCACCGAGCCCAATATATTTTTTAAATTTGGTTGATTTATGATGAGTCATATTTTGATAGTAAGTAAATAAGGAATAAATGAATTGTAATTGAATGTTATTGCAATCCTCTATTTATACGGCTCAGTCAACTTAGCCCCCCGAAGTTCGACTTTTTAAAAAATAACTGTGCGCTAGACGGGCCTTAGCTAGCGCCACAAAAATTAGAGCCAGCGCCGTTTAGACAAGAAAGTTACGGGGGTTTGAACTTTCGGGGGGCTAGGTTGATGCTAGCCCCCCGAGTTTGGATTTTTCAAGTTTTCTTACAGTATTCGGATTCCTCAGAGCTAGCGCCAGCTAGCGCTACCAATTTAAAAGCTAGCGGCACCCCCACAACCCCAAAAGATTATAAAACATTTTAAACCCTAGCCCCCCGAAATGAGGTTTTTTTAATCAAATTGGGTGCAAAAGATTGCTTAGAGCTAGCGCCAGCAGAATATGAAAAAAATATTCTCTCAAAAATATTAGGTAAAAAAAAGTTCACATCCAAACTTTGATGTGAGAGCTTTCAGCTCCTGTATGCGTATTACCATTTACTTGCTGTATTTCAATACAAAATCATGATTGGCATATAAAATACCGCTTCCAAGAAATATGTTGGCGTTATAATTACTTTATGTATGTTCAAAGACACTGGCTATTACA
The DNA here is from genome assembly GCA_932526585.2 of Philonthus cognatus. NCBI lineage: Eukaryota > Metazoa > Arthropoda > Insecta > Coleoptera > Staphylinidae > Philonthus > Philonthus cognatus. The sequence continues at coordinate 4,039,645 of OW052244.1, forward strand.
AAGATGATGCCTAGAAAACACTAGCCTAACTGACAAGTTTTTTTCAACAAAGTCGTACTTCGGGGGGCTAAGTTGACTGAGCCGTATAATGTAAGCAACAACTATCAAAACATTTAAGCTAAATATTTGATATGTAACATGGATTAGATATTTAGGTTTGCTTAGAGAGTTGCTCCTTCATCAGGCAAAAAATGAATCTTAAACTTAATATGAGTAATAACCTTAAAATATTTATCACTTAAATAACACACTTAATATGTTTAGCTTTCAAAATAATGTTTATTGTACTACAACAATTGTTTCACCACACAGTGGCTTCATCAGGTAGATGAATGATGTTACAAATTGGTTACAGTTGCCTTAAATATTAATTAGTTAATGAGGGGGAGCGGGTGTTAAACAGGTAACAATACAGGGATCACTTAAACTAGCATATACACAATTATATAACGTTATGAGAAATTCAACAAGAAACAAAATACACAATTTAATAAGTTTAGAATTATAAAGTGCTTAATCTAAGACAAAGTTAATACAAAATAACAAATTATAACAAAGAACTAACATAAAATACAATTAAAAAATTAAAAATGTTAAGCAATGGTGAATTGTTAACTTCTATTTGGTCGTTTAATATTATGACCAACTTATTATATTTATTAATTTCTGATGACTCTAGCAAGTATAGTTTGATTCCTTTAGTGTTTTTATGTAGGATTTTGAAATTATCGTTGAAATGATGACTTTCGTTTATTAGGTGTTCCGCATAGGTGGAGTTACTTTTCTTTTGTAAATAACTAAACTTGTGTTCCTTAATTCTCTGTTCAAAGCTTCTACCGGTTCGGCCTACATATACTTTAGGGCAGTCACCACAAGTTAATAAATATACACCTGATTCATTTTTGTTATCTGTGGTGTCTTTATTAATAAATTTATTCAAAGGGTGGTTGGTTTTAAACCAACCACCGTTTGAATAAATTTATTAACTTGTGGTGACTGCCCTAAAGTATATGTAGGCCAAACCGGTAGAAGCTTTGAACAGAGAATTAAGGAACACAAGTTTAGTTATTTACAAAAGAAAAGTAACTCCACCTATGCGGAACACCTAATAAACGAAAATCATCATTTCAACGATAATTTCAAAATTCTACACAAAAACACTAAAGGAATCAAACTAAACTTGCTAGAGTCATCAGAAATTAATAAATATAATAAGTTGGGCATAATATTAAACGACAAAATAGAAGTTAACAATTCACCATTGCTTAATACTTTTAAATTTTTTATTGTTGTATTTTATGTTAGTTCTATGTTATCATTTGTTATTTTGTAATAACTTTGTCTTAGATTAAGCACTTTATAATTCTAACCTTATTAAATTGTGTATTTTGTTTCTTGTTGAATTTCTCAAACGTTATATAATTGTGTATATGCTAGTTTAAGTGATCCCTGTATTGTTACCTGTTTAACACCCCCTCCCCCTCATTAACTAATTAATATTTAAGGCAACTGTAACCAATTTGTAACATCATTCATCTACCTGATGAAGCCACTGTGTGGTGAAACAATTGTTATAGTACAATAAACATTATTTTGAAACCTAAACATATTAAGTGTGTTATTTAAGTGATATTATGGAGTTTCAACAACTAACAGACTCAGCTATACAATATAATAATATTTAAGTTGAATACAACATAATAACATACAGGAAGTTTTTCTTTAAAGTATACGTTTTCCAAATTTAGCTTATTTTCTTTAAATCTTTAGATATTCCTTGTTTTTTTAAAAAAAGTTCAATTCAAGGCTTTAAACGAGTGTTTTCCACTCCGAGACTAACCATGTAGTAAAATTTTGACCGCAGACTAACCAGACTAACCATGTAGAAAATTTGTCTCGGGTCGCTGCGCGACCCTCGACAAATTTTCACGGGGCTTTTCTAAACTCGAAATTTTACTTCATGCGCCACGCGTATAAAACGCTGATTTCAAGTAAGGTTCAAATATACATAAATTTCACAAAATTTTAGTGTTCTATACGCGTGGCGCATGAAGTAAAATTTCGAGTTTAGAAAAGCCCACGGGGCTTTTCTAAACTCGAAATTTTACTTCCTGCTTAGCCTGAGAGTGGAAAACACTCGCTTAAAGCTTCAAATTGAATTCCTGTAAAAACAACATATATCTAAAGATTTAAAGAAAATAAAGTGAATCTGGAATACGTATACTTTAAAGAAAAACTTCCTGTATATTGTAGAATTAGGATATTGAGATGGATTGTGTTAGAATGAAAATAAAGTCAATTGAGTAGCAACGAAAGGAGCTTAATCACAATTTTGTAGCATCGAAAAGATATCCATGTTTTGATTAGGTACATACATAACCCGATGTGTACTAGGTAAATTTTCAGGCATTCATTGTTTTTGAAAAGCGTTCAGTTTGAAACTCCCAACGAGTGTTTTCCACCGAGTAATAACGATTTAAGTTATCACGTAGTAAAAAAAAACAACCGTGAGGCACGCCACTGTCTTGCTAGCACTAGCTATCTCTTGAATAACTTTCTCATTTATCACTTGGTGAAACATTTTGAAATAATAATAAAGGATAAATTAAAAACACTTGGTTTGTTTCACTATTTGTTTCTATTTACTAGACTAGTTTCGCTTTTTACGGCATTATCAAGAGTGAACTTTGATAATGCCGTAAAAACGAAACTAGTCGAGTAAATAGAAACAAATAGTGAAACAAACCAAGTGATTTTAATTTATCCTTTAATATTACTAGCTATGTCGTTGTTAGTGTTTATAGACTTCAGTATAGCAATTACAATGCCAATTTTTTTTTTGAAATCGTACGATTAGTTTCCGAGTTATAACGATTTCAATTATCAAAAACAATCGTCAGTTACGCCACTGTCTTATTAGCGCAAGCTATCTCGTTGCCAGTGTTTATAAACATTAGTATAGTAATTACAATGCCAAAAGAGTTTTTTAAATCGTACTGTAAGTTCTTGAGTTATAACGATTTAAATTAGCTAGAAGTGAAAACACAATTGTCAGTTACGCTACTGTCTTCTAGGCATCATGTTTATAATAGCCAGTGTCTATGAACATAAACATAAAGTAATTACAACGCCTAAATATTTGTTGGAAGCGGTATATTATATGCCAAACATCATTTTGTATTAAAGTTTAGGAAGTAAATGGTAATACGCATACAGGATCTGAAAGCTCTCGCATCAAAATTTGGATGTGAACTTTTTTTTACCTGATATTTTTGAGAGAATATTTTTGTCATATTCTGTTGGCGCTAGCTTTAAGTTATATTTTCCACCCAATTTGATTAAAAACATCTCATTTTAGGGGGCCAGGGTTAAAAATGTTTTATCATTTTTTGGGGTTGTGGGAGTGGCGTTGGCTTTTAAATTGGTAGCCCTAGCTGGCGCTAGCTCTGAGGAATCCGAATAGTGTAAAAAAACTTAAAAAAATCCAAACTCGGGGGGCTAGCATCAACCTAGCCCCCCGAAAGTTCAAATCCCCGTAGTTTTCTTGTCTAAATGGCGCTAGCTCTAATTTTTGTGGCGCTAGCTAAGGCCAGTCTAGCGCAATCGCTTTTTTCAAAAAATTCGAACTTCGGGGGGCTAAGTTGACTGAGCCTATTTATACACATCATCATTTTGTAAACCCTGTACTAAACATAAAAAAAATAGGGCAGCTTTCCGTTTAATTTTTTTCAATCTATTATTTATTTGTTGCATTCATAAAAACTAGAATATTTGACCGAATATAAATTGAAATTCTCCCCAAAATTTGGGGTATTTACCCAATTTGGCAGAGGCCAAATTAATACACATTATTTTCATGGCAATAGCAGTTAGGGAAGATAATATTCCTATCTAATAAATATCATTGAAAATCCTATGTTCCGTTTTTTTCATATATGTCCGGCATATAAATATTCACAATGAGCTTATGAACATGAATTATTTTATTATTATATTTTTAAGAAATAATCTATAATTTAATAAAATAAAACACATAGTTTGTTCGGCTGTCGAAACTGGAGTCTTAAAAGTAAAAATAATGTGTTATAATGACAAGAATAAGAATCATCAGTTTTGTAAATACCGAAAAATAACACAGGATCTGATAACGCTTTCTAACGAATTGAAAACAATACATAGCTTGTATGTATTATCAGCGTGTTTAAATAATACGAATTGACACTTTTCTTCGATCCGTCTTTTTTATACGCTTTTTTTTTCGTCTATTCCACGCGACGCGAGACCCCATCCGTTCATGCCAAGGAGCAATGCACAAATGCAACAAATGCACAGCGACTGCCGCTTTTCTTTCTGACTGTATTCGCCCCACTTGTGCTGTAAATTTGGCATCGGATGAGCTACTCGAAACTATGTGGGTCTTTCCAACACGATCGGCGTGTTACACTGCAACCCTAGTAGCACAAGTACGTCCTATGTACGTACTATGGACGTACCGATTCGTCCACGCGTTCGTCGTATGTACGTACAGATTCGTCCGTGTTCGTACTATGTACGTACATAGTACGTCCGTTTGACACAACATTGTACGTACATAGGACGTACACCCGTGTACGTACATGGGACGTATGCCATGTACGTACATGGGACGTACATGTACGTACATGGGACGTACACGCATGTACGTACAAGGGACGTACATATATGTCCATTCGTGGAACGTGAAAATGAAATAATTATATTAATAATTTTGAAATTACAATTAATATTTGAATTTTGTTATCTACACATTTATTTATTTTATATTATAATTATACATATATTATATTATAGTTGGCATCATTAAAAGAAAAATAGCCCACCTATTAATTACTGTCCCATGAATGAAATTAGTGTACACCTTATGTGGTTTCGACATTAATTTAAATGGATATAGAAAAGGTGTACGCTAATTGGGTTCAACAGAGAGTAATATGTGGTCTATTTTACTTTCAATGATACAAATTTATTTTCTACAATATAGTACATAAAACTTTTCATATAAATAAATATGTAGGTAAAAAATTTAAATATTATTGTAATTTCATAAATATTATTGATATAATTATACGATTATTTTTAATTAGTTAATCATCAGCATATTGCTCATTACTTTAGTGGAATGGTAGGTAACAAGATAATAAAAATAAAACTTAAGAGAAAAAATAAATAATTAAATAGTAAAATGACCCATTAATATTTAATTTTTAGTATAAGCAGATGCTCAGAATTTGCATATTTTGATGAAGGAACAAATAAAAAGATACTTTAATTTGGAAAAAATATATTTATTAGATAGTAAACTCATAAAACTATTTGACTAACTAGTCGAATTAACTTCATTTTTTGATCGTTCAGAGCATCTTTTCAACCACTTGTTTATACTCATTTCGACCTCTTTCTCCGTGGTCTTCGCGAATAATTTCATTGATGATTCTGTAAACAATTAATATAGATATATTAATTAATAGATTGTTATAAAATAATATAAGATACATACTTATGAATAATTCATTCAATTTTAAATTACAGAATGGCCTCTTCTTTCTCTTTCCTAAAAAACTAAATTCTTGCCCACAAAACTTATTTGTAATTAATTTTTGAGCAGATCTGTAGATAAACTCGTAAATATTGCTTCCCCCAAATGAAGATATGTCTCTGACCTAAAAAGATAAAAAAATCATTATTATATATATTTAAAGAACATAAGAAGTTAAAAAAAGCATTTGGAAATAATATTAGTTTATAAAATAATATGGATGGATATATCCATGAATGAAATATTTATCAGACACATGTGCTACTATATTCCATAAAGTGCAATTGTTTATTGACTAATAAAAAGATACATACTGCTCTCTGCATATTTTCTTGATTTGATAAAAATTGTTCAAACACTTGTAGAGCATCATAACTATTTATTGGGAAATAATTTATTTCCTCAAAAATTGTATTATGTTCCTCAGGTGCAGCAACAACATTTGTAGTATTTCCCCTGTTCTCTAGGGTTATCAACCTGGTGTTCATGTCAACCATCATTGACTGTATAATGTTTTGTTTTTTTATTATTTGCTCCAAGTATTCTAAAAAGTAATACACCATTTAATCATATTTAATTTAACAATCTGGTTGTAAACTTACTAGTGATTATTTTTAAATCACTTGGATTGTTGCCATCCGACTGGTAAGATCCTTCTATAGAATTGCACTGTGATGATGAAGAAGAGTCTAATTTAAAATAGTTTAAATTAATATATATATATATATATATATATAATTTATACAGATTTAAACAACATACTTTTATTTCCTTGCATCTGAGGAGGATCTGGAAGCATTGATACTTCTTCATATTCCGAGGATGAAGCACTTAAGCTTAATCTCTTCCTGAAAATTTTTCTTTTTTTTGATGAATAATCACAAATATTATCCGATTCCAAGTCGGAACAAATAACTGCTTTCTTGCATTTTTTATTGGCCTCTTGGAAAGTGTCTGCAAAAAAATAGTCAATTATAAGCATACAGAGAATTTTATGTAAAACTGAACATGGTCAATGTGAATGTCTGTATTTTTTTTATATTACATTATTGCCTCATATAATGTTTTGAGTGCTAAGGTGATGTATTAATTAATTAATTTTAGTATAATTTAAATAGTAAATTACATTGAGAATGTTTTGAGATGATAGTATTACATAACACACTAAAATCATTAAAATATTACCAAATACATTATTTCGGAATCCAGTGCATGCGAATTTTTTCCATGTCGCCTTGTTAGGGACCTCATGATTTTCAATAGCAACCATTACTAAGCTATTGCTATAAGGTGGCCAATAGCAGTTGTCATTATCCAGCCACGAAGTTGGTACAACGGACACAGCATCCTCCTCAGGAAATTTGACTACTGACCAGCCTTTATTTTCCATATTATTCTTTAGTGAACAAAAGATATTTTTTATTCCTGTTTTGCAAATTACTCTAATGTTAACTTAAATATTAATAAATTGTCATTACAAATTTTTATTTTATATAGTGTGTTAAAAACCCAAATGTTTAAAACCGTCTCCTCTGTTTTTGTCTATGACCTTGTATGCAAAAGAGGAATTACAACTAATTGGCTTCCAAATTTCAATTTAACATATTTAAATGATATGTCATGTTTACTCCACATTTCTAAATCATCCAAATCTGCCACAATATAAATGTTCAACGATGATGATGGGCATGGCTTACAATAAAAATCTGTTTTTAATTTAAATTTACGACCAATAATGTAACTTCCAACTTGATTGGTTACAAAATTTTCAATACACACTATACTACCATCAACTAATCCACAACAGCTATTAGCTTCATCGAGTTTTAGTGTAAAGTGTAAGAAATGCAATTCCTTATATTGTTCCACCAAAACCATAGAATGCAAAAGTGGTCCACCATTATATTGAACTTTTAGTATAGGCAGATGGTCGGCAGATTTCACATTATTATACTGACTATTATCAAGCTCAATTTTTCGCTTTATAATTTGTAATAATGGTTTATCACCTTTGCGTACTAATGATTTTAATGATTGTAAGTAATTTTCAAACGGAAAAGCTGAAAATCTTTGTAAAATTCCAAATTTTTTACAGTCTTCAAAAAGATGTATTAAATTATGTATATTATGTGAAACATGTTCTTTACCATAGAGAATTGTGAATGTCTCAATGAAATATTTTAATAAATGGTGTGCATAACTACCTAGATGATATAAATATTTTTCACTTGACAAAATGGTGACACCGATATGAAGACTTAAAAAATTTAAATACCGATCTTGAGATAGGATTGATTTTAAAACAACTGGTCCTGTATAAAATAAAAATTGTCTAAATTCGGTTGCTTTAAAACGTTTAACTTCATCTAATGATCTTGGCTTTCTAACAAACTCACAGGGTATATATTTTTTTTGTTCCAATAATAAATTTGAAGTTTCATTTACTTGATTAAATGATAGTTTTGTAGAAGTTTTGCCGAACAACCATAAATAAATTAATTTTCTAACAACACCTAAGCATATCAGATGCATATAATCTAATGGAATATCGTGAACCATATCAAAATTAGGTATATTTTCAAGTATTGATGTTCCATTGTGGTGATCGTCGTCCTTTTTTCGTCTAAATTCAATATCATTGCGACTCCTTAAATTTTCAGTTTCAGAAAAACAAATTCGGTTATTAATAAATGTTCCCTCAATTTCACATTTCGAACAAGAATTATAGCCAGTATGACCCTTTGTAAAAGTAATAAATGACTTTGCTGGGACATCACAGATAAATGCTTTAATTTTAAATTGATAAATACTGCCTTTATACTTAAAACCGTTCTTTGTGAGAAAGACAATCTCATCAATAAAATGTTTTAAAAAAATATTTGCATCTTTAGGTTTTTCAAGCCCATGATACAATCCTATTAATTCAACTACTGAAGAATTTTCATACAAACTACATAATATTGGATACAGTTGACTACTTGAGCTTTTTGATAAAGGGAGGCCATCAATATTAACACAAATACTAATATTATTCATATTAATATTTATTGGGTATTTATCTAGCAATTTTTCTACAGCCTGAAACATTCCAAAATGATAGTAATGTCCAGGATGTACAACTTGCAATTCACAATGCCTTGGAGTTTTTAATAATGTTCTTGAATCTAATGGTAAACTATTGTCAAAGGGTTGTAACAATCTTAATAAATCATTTAATGCAACATGTGGAATTTGGAATTTTACGGCCCAATCTGCTAAGGCTGTTTTTAAAGATGGATTGTTGGTCGTATTGAAAATAGTTCGTTCATTTGCCGATTCGTTTATTTTAAAACTATTATCAAAAGTAGAATTACTACTTGAAATTGAATCTGAGCAATCTTCATATGAAGGCAATTTTATTAATATCTCTTCATTGCTTGTTGAGTTCTTAATATCACTATAACTATTTAAAATATTTGTTGATTCTATTGACTTATTTGCATCTTTAGAAATGTCCAACTTTATAGCCCTCAGAGTAGCATCTGATGATTTTTGTGCACTCCTATAGAGTTTGCGAGATAATTTATATTTTGGCATACTGAAGCAATTACAGGAAAATAAAAATAAACTATTATAAATAACTAAATGTTAAGTTCAATACCGTTAGTTTAAAATTTCTATGTATAATTAAATGAAATGTAATAGGACTGATCAGTAATGACTCAAATCCCAGGTCAATATTTCGAGTGGCAGCAGATAACTAACCTAGTAAAACAAAACTATATATAGTACATCAAATAGCTTTCTGACGATGTTTTATTTTTCTTAATATCTTAGTTATTGTTGATGATAGAAGGATAAGATTTTGACATTATTAAGTAATTTTTTTTATTTTAGTTTTATACCAAATATTATTAGTACTAATTGGCCGGCACATTTTCCCCATTTAACCAATTCTCTATCTCTTACAGTTGGGAGATACCCTTGCAGGGCCTGGTTAACCAGGACACCCTGTATAGTGATTCTTTAGAATTATTAATTTAAAAAATCAACAATTGTGGATATTTATTTTATTGTGAAAATAAATACGAATTTAATTTTAATTTAGGATTTAAGTATTTTATTATTGTATACATTTTCAAATTAAATAATAACCATCTTTGATTTGGTGCATTTTGTAAAAAAATTACATTCATATATTTTATTTTGTTCATAAACAGTATATCCATTTCTGAATAAAATTGTGCAATATCATTGAATCGAATTAAAATGCATTGGTTAAAAACGTAAAGGATCACCATAATTCAAAATGCCCGCTCTAACACCTGTAGCACTCAACAGGTAGCGGCAGGTACCGGCAGGTAGACGCGCGCAATGTAAATATAATCAACGACTATGCTGTTTGAAAAAACTTAACATTTTAACAAAACGCAACGGGGTTTTAGTGCACAATTTGCGGATTTCAATATGCCGGTACAACACGTGTTTAGGTTACCGGTGTTAGATAAACGAAATGTGGACGCATTTATTCACTATAGTGGATAAATGCGATAAATATATATGTTAGTCAAATTGACTTACCTTAAGCAGAACAACTATGACAACAACCAAACTATGACAACAACAAAATAACTATGACAACAAAACTGCAACACGAGTTCCGTGACGAGAAAACGGTAATGGCATCAAAAATGGATGTAAACACACAATACACGCAAGCTGCGTAAGATTGAATTTTATAACGCGGAAATGCGTATTTTTTATAGTATTAATTGGTATATCAACATAAATAAAGAAAGATGGCTCGGTGTAACTTCTGATTATTTTTTTAATAAATTATTAAATTCAATTATTTCATTGTATAAATAATAATAATTCTTATAATGGGTAAAATATATATAAATAATTAAATATGAAATATGATACTTACCTTTTTATTTATATAAATATCTAATAACATAACAACACTTCGTATTACGTTATAAGCCATTTATGTACGTACTATGGACGTACATTGATGTACGTACAGAGATGTACGTACTATGGACGTACATTAGTGTACGTACTATGTACGTACACAAATGTACGTCCATAGTACGTCCGTATTACGTCCGTGGACGAATGTACGTAATACGGACGAATCGTGTACGTACTATGGACGAAGTGTGCTATATGGGAATAATCCCCTTAATCAACTTGTTTAAGTAATTTTAAAACCAAATCGCGATCCCGCATAAATAACAATAAGCTTCTTTGTCCCGATTGTGAAGGAGTATACATACAGAGAATTTTATGTAACACCGAACATTTTCATAAGTATACGGTGTACATTTGCCGACGCTCGGTTTATTAAAAGAATTTAATTTGAAGCTTTAAACGAGTGTTTTCCACTCCTAGGTTAAGCATGAAGTAAAATTTCGAGTTTAGAAAAGCCTGAAAATTTGGTTTGGTCGCGTAGCGCGAAGCGCGGAGCGGCCAAACCAAATTTGCAGGCTTTTCTAAACTCGAATTTTTACTTCATGCACCACCGGTACAAAACACTGATGCAATGTAAAATAAAGCGGTGTGTTTTAAACTTCGTAATGTCAGTGTTATGTACCGGTGGCGCATGAAGTAAAATTTCGAGTTTAGAAAAGCCTGAAAATTTGGTTTGGCCGCTCCGCGCTTCGAGCTACACGGCCAAAGCAAATTTTCAGGCTTTTCTAAACTCGAAATTTTACTTCATGCTCAGTCTGGGAGTGGAACACACTCATTTCAAGTTTCGAATTGAACTTTTAAAAAAAAAACAACGAATATCTAAAGATTTGCGGCATATACGCTGTAATTGGGACATATATACTTTAAAGAAAAACTCCCTGTCTGTACAAGTTGAGGCATTAATTGCGATTGATTGGCTACAATTTTTAATGGTCATATAGGCAACCCAATTTACTCATAACTTAAAAATTAAAGGTGTCAAATTGTATTGGATGAAAATGTTCGGTGTTATATAAAACTCTCTGTAGGTTAATCTGGTCGTAATTTTAGCACTCGGCTCAATCATCAGCGATCTTTTCGGTTAAATCAATCAGAAAAATCAAATTTCGCTAAACACCTCATCGATGAAAACCATTCTTTTGGCGAGAATGTACCTAAGATTATTCATTATGCCGAAAGGGTCGAAAAATGAATCTTTTAGAATCCCTGGAAATACAGAAAGCCTGCGCCAATCCGGAAATTCCCCTAATTAACGACCAGGTTGTTCTAGTGTATACCCCCATTTTTAATGCTATTTTGTAAATAACCATTCTTGTATATATACTAGGGTTGTTACGGAGGTTCGACTCCGATTCCGAAAAGTTGGAACTTCCGATTGATGTTACACCTCCGATTTCGGCTTCGGCTCCGATAGATTTAAATCGGAAGATATAATCGGTGGTCGAAGCAGAGCGGTGGCGGAGGCGTTGGCCGCGGTCAACGAATACGTTCATGTACGTCGCGTGGGGAACCCCATCTCCGCGTGCTTTCTGCCGCAGAGTAATCAGCGTAATTTGTTGTTTTGCATTTGCGATCGGGTCATTTGTTTTGTTTTGTGCGTTTGCGCTTCAACTAAACTTATCCTAATTTTTAATGAGTGTTATTGTGTTTCATTGACATGTGAAAAACTTATTTGAATTGAACAATGAAACCAAAAACAAGTGTTATTTGGAACTATTTCGGTGAAGTTTGTGCGAGTACGGCAAAGTGTAAACTTTGTGAGAAGATATATTCAAGAAAGGGCGGTACGACTTCTTCGTTAAAAGGTCATTTAAAGTCTGTACATGCTACTGAATATGAAGAATTCATTAAATTAGAAACTGAAAAGAAAAATTCAGTACAGCCTTCGACTTCAAAGCCTCTTCAAGAGTCCAAAAAACAAATTACTATCAAAGAGGCTTTGATTAAGAATCAAAAATGGTGTACTTCTAATCCTAAATCAATAGAAATAGATAGATTAATTTCTGAAATGATTGCTTTGCAAGATCTTCCCTTCAATTTCGTGGAAGAAATTTGATTTAAATGACTTGTGCAGTTCATGGTGCCGAATTATCAGTTAAGGGGAAGACGGTTTTTTACAGATTATATTTGTGGTGAGTTTGTATGCAAGATTAGCAAAAATGATAAATGACTTGTTAAAACAATTTGAGAAAATCTCATTTACAACAGATATTTGGAGCGAACCAAGTTCGAATATATCGTTATTAAGTCTAACAGTGCACGGCATAAATAAAGATTTTAAAAAGCTAAAAATTATTTTAAAATGTCACACGTTTGACGGAAGACATACAGGAGACCTAATCCAAGACAAAATTAATGAAATGTTGATGGAATGGAGCATAGTAAATGGAAAAATCCACTGTTTTATTCGCGATTCCGGATCTAATATGATACGAGCAATGAGACTCGCCGATATACCTGATGTCAATTGTACAATACATCAATTACAACTATGTGTGCGAACTATGTTAGATTGTGATGAAGAAATCAAAAACTTATTAACAAAATGCAGAAAATTTCGACGCATTTCAATCATTCCCAAATTGCTCAAACTGAACTGCACAAAATACAAAAGGAACGACTTAACCAAGATGTTTTAGGTGTGGTACAGGAGTGTAGTACGAGGTATGTTGTAAAATTATTAAATTTGCGTTTTTTATCTAGAGATATTTTCAGAGATTTATCAACACTAATATTCTAAAACCGAAAGAGTGTGTCTGTCTATTAGTGCGGCCAAACCACTGAATCGAATTCGATAAAACGTGGTTTGGTACATGCATGCATTAGATTTAGTTGACTTTGATATTTATTTTAATCATTTATATTTTAAAAAGTTAACTGCAGAATTACATTTTTTATCATGTGTAATAAATAATCACGCAAACCTCAGAATTTGTTATTTGGCTAAATACGAATGAGAACATTCTTATTCTTAATTAATTTAACTTTTTTTGCAGGTGGAATAGTACATTTTATATGATGGAACGAATAATTAAAATACAATTCAATTTGCCTGTACGTAAGTAAACACAATATCCCACAAATATCTCCCGACGAATGGCTGCAGCTCAAAAAACTAGTGACCATACTATATCCTTTTAAAGAGATTACCCGAAATATAAGTGATAGTAATACTAGCATCTCATCAGTAATTCCGTTAATACACACACTAATACATTCATTACAAATAGAAGACAATAAACCAGACACAAATGAAAGATTTCAAAATATAATAAAATGTACCTTCGACCAATTAAATTCAAGATTTGGAGACCTGCATTTTAAAAATTTCTTTGCAATAGCTACATATCTGGATCCTCGTTATAAAACGAAATTTTTCAACGAAGTGATAAAGGAAAAGGTTGAATCTGAATTGATGAATTTGCTCGATCATGAAAATAAATCTGTATATGAGGCTGAAAATATTGACGTTCCTGCAGAAAAACGGGCAAGGTTGGGATCACCAGCAGCTGGTCAATCGAGCAATATTCAAAGCAATATCCAAACAATTTTATCAAATATATTGCTGAGTAGTGACGATGAAGATGATTGTACGACATCCGACGAGCATGCAGTTTTGGACACATTTCTTATATGGAAACATTTACTTAATGAGTACAATAGAGAAAAAACGTATTCCTGTCTGTGACGATCCTTTATTGTGGTGGAAAGTAAATACAAAATTTAAACCGCTGAACTCGGTTGCCCGCCAGTATTTGTCGTGTCCACCAGGTTCAGTAGCAAGCGAACAACTTTTTAGTGGTGCTGGCGTAATCTATCAGCCGTTGAGAAATCGATTGGAAGGAGATAAAGCTGCGAAGCTTTTGTTCATTAAATATAATTTGCTTCTTTTGGAATCACTTCATTTGGTTTAATTTACTACTAGTATTGTTTAAGATTTCAGAAAATTCGATTAAGTTTTATTTGTTTTCAACGCCTAGGTATTATTTTTTAAACTGAAATTAAAACGGATGATAATTAAGGGCCTGTAGTGCCTTGCCAAACAGTTTCTCCTGCGGGGCAACGGTGGTGGGTAGTAGTTCGATGCATCGCCACGCAAATCATAGCGCTCTTGTATTATACTATTCAAACTAAATATGTGGAGCGTTCGCTTGGATCGGCCACACTGTGCGCCGCGCGTATTTATTTTATTACTCATCATCCTGTACGATTTCGATGTGAACATTGATTCAATTTCGAATGATATTATTTTAATATTGCGTTAGGTCGGGAGAATTCAAATCGGCATATTTATTAATTTATCATAATTTTGTTCTTTTTAGATAAATTTAAAAAAATTAACCATGTTGTGTGTAAGTTTTAGTTGTTATTTAGGTATTGCTTTTTGTTGAATAACAAAGAAGATTATCATTTAACATAATTGTGTTTTATTGACTGCAATTTATACTATATTCATATTATTTCTTATTATAAATTTCAACGTTTTTCATTAATACACATGATTGCAGAAAATATAATTTAGGTTGTTTTAATTTCTTTACAGAGCAAATTACACAGTTTACTTCCGCAATAATCTTACTGTGTTGTTTTATTTTTAAAATACATAACATAATATTTGAAACACTGATACCCGAAGACAAGTTCAATTATGAACCTTATATTTATAGTAGAAAATAAACTCATAACTCATCATGTTATTGTTTTATTATCCAAATGTATTCTTTGTTGTTAATATTTGATATGTTAATAAGTTTCACACCTAACAATCTTAAAATCAAGAACCAAATAAAGTGTAAAGGTATACATATTTGTTTATTTTTACAAAACAACAATGAACTCAATTACCGGTTTTATTTATTACACATTACATAATTTAAGATGTTCTAATTTAAGGGGAGGCTTACCATATCATCATAGATTGTTATCACATGAGCTAGGAATTTCGTTATTTACGGAGAAATATTGTTTATTTTTTCATTATTTTGATAAAATTCAAAATATCCCTCCATAAATAACGAAATAATTACAATAGTACGAATAGCTCACAGAGTTTTATTATTTTTCTAAAACTATGGTTTCATTAGTTTCTTCCTCGCTTCGACAATTTCAACTGGATCTCGGATTTCCATATTTCTTAATTTTCGTGGATCAACTAATTCAGGTAGTATACATTTTTCATAGAAAAATTGTAATTTGTTTATCATTTCATTTCTCCAAAAGTCATTATCTTTATTAATAATTTCTGTTTTTATGCCTTTTGGAGTCCACACAGCAAATAAACAATACTGTCTCTGCGTTATGTGCAATTGGCCTTGAATTTGATAATACCATGCGTGGCTAGTATTGATTTCATCCCGTTTCCAAAATGTAATTTTTTTTGTGGATATTGACCCTTCGGGAGTTAATTCTCTTGCCGAAAATGGACATTTAATTTCCACTATCCCATTTTCTTGAATTAATCCATCTGGAGTTGCACCTAAATATGGAATTTCTTTATCAATGTCCTCCGTGTCCGTGTCCTCTGTTCCAACTCTTGCAAATCATTTTCCGATCTAACTAATTGCTTTAAAAATATATTTTTTGCATAATCAAAATCATCTGGTGCCATATCTGGCTTTTGACAATATTCCCCATAATGAGGATCGTCCGCTACCTTTGCTTTATATAAATTACGTTGTCTTTTTTTAATAGTTTTTGAAATTATTATTTTATTTTCGAATGTTTTGGAAAATCGTGGAGATTTGTTCGTAACAAATGTATATATTTCATAATAAGGCCGTTTAGTATTGTGCGATATTACCGACGCATAACATCTCCCAGTATAGGATTGTCGTAAAGAATAATTAATTCTTTTGCCACCGACAAATTTACAGACAATTGAATTAAATTGTTCAACAACGTTGCTGTCCACGTCATGAATCAAACTTTTGGAATGATTTGATAATTTAATTACATGTTGGATTATTAGATCATGCATTCCTGATTGAATAAAATCATTCATATAGCTATTGTCATCAGGTGTATCCTTTTCGCAAAAATATTGCAAAGATTTGCAATATTTATGTTCACCTAATATGTGGCCTGGACCATTTAAAATGTCTTCCTTAAGTAATTGAATCTTTGTTGATAGATCGGTATTTTGTTGTTTTCTATATTCTATTGCCTTGGTAACAGCTGATCGAAATTTTAAAATTTTAGTTGATAGAAATTTTCTTAAAACTACAGGTCCTGATTTTGTTTGAGTGGCTACTTCTCTTAATTTATTACAATAGTTCCTCAATAAATGGTTCCGGCATTCTATTTTGTCGACGACAATATTTCCATAAGGACGTGATTTTAAAATGTTTCTATAAGTGGAACTATCGCCATCTGCTATCATGCGTTTGTACCTAATACCAAAAATTCATCTACAATCGCAGCTGATTCCATTGCAGTGGAGCTCCCTTCCCAATTTTTGAAACAATCATGCTGTTTCGGTATGATACGAATTGTTGCTGCTCGCTTGCTTACTAAGCAATATTTATTTTTAATGCTTATATGGAGAATTTTTTAGTTTTATATCCAACAATGGCTCCAAAACCAGATAAAGCATTATAGTTTGTACGATAGGAACGCTTCGACCAAGCCCCATCACAAACCACCGTTATAAATGGAACGCCGTCTGCATGTACATCTCCTGCTTCCAAAGCCAATGTCTTTTCTTCTTCAACAGCTTCTTTCATCTTTTCAAAAGCAATATCTTTAAGAGTTTTACAAGTACTTGTATGGACATTCGAATATCTTTTATACGTCATGCACGGTATTTCAAGGCAATTACTAAATTCTTCTAACATAGAAAAACCTCCCCCCACCATTACAGTTCCAGCAACAGCCGCTTCGTTAATTCCTATATTTTTCTGCTCCTTGGCAGGATCCATTGATGTCAACTTAAAAAATGCATTGAACATATTGCATTTTATATGAAATTCAGAATTAAATCCAATTCGTTTTTCACAAATTATTTCCATATTTACTAAACTACATCCAAACATTTTACTGTGATGTGCAATCATTTTCAATGACTCAAAAATGTATCAAAAATTAACAATTCTGTGGCCTTCAATTTTGAAAATATCCGGTTTTGGATCATTCTGATTATTTTTCTGGTTTCAATTTTCATCATGGTCATCGGTACTTACAATTATATTTCTACAAAGGAACAAATTAATCAGAATACAATATTAAAATTAATCAATTTGATTTACCCATAAGATGATAAAATAAGATCATTTTCTACTGGCTCAATTGAAGATGATGATTCCGCTCTATCATTTGAAATTGCAGATATATTTCTATAAATAGACAAATCAATATTAAACAAACCTTCGTTACAGAGAATTGTTCGATCGTTAAAAATGTAAAATATAAAATATATTTAATTTACCTATAAGATGATGGGAAGGGTCATTTTCTGCAGTAATATCTCGTGAAATTAAATTGAATTTTGAAGTTGATGGTTCTTCATTGGTCATTTTTTTCCTTGGCTTTAAATAATAAAATATACTATATTTGATATTTCTATCATTAGATGTTCTTTGTTAAATAAAAAAAGAAATACGTGGATAATTTGAATGTTCTGGAGATAATGCGTTTAGGATTATGATTTTGTATATGGTAAATATTAAAGCTATGGAATATTTTAATATTGTAATATTCAAAGATGACCGGCCAGAAAAAAATCCTGATTTCACCAAACACCGCAAAAAAATATCCAGCCTACTAGCCGACGCGACCCCGAATTCGCCGGCCGGCACGTAGATGCGCCCGCTAAGCGAATCGACGCCTGACGCCGCGCCCCCCGCTACGGGAAAAAGACTTCGGCGGCCGCTATTTGCCGACGCTTGTTCGCAATATGTTATAATTGGAATTTGGAATAGAAAAACCTCATCATAGCTATTGCTTATAAAATAATACTTACGCATTCCATTTCTGAATGTTACTTTGTTTCTTCCGTTGGTCATTCAATCTCAGCCCTGCCTTCGTTCTAGGTTTTCGTGGCATTGTTAAACAATTATACAAGCACAAAAATCTAATAACACTTAATAACACCAAAATTAACCTAACCGTGTGGAGACGATATCAGACGTTATTGAATAATACAAAATAATACACTTTAAACGCATAAATAAAAAAAATTCAAAAATACTTACGCGCGCAATCTTCCAATAACACCACAACTAACACAATCAAACAAAATCTGAGCCGAAAATGTGTCGAATGGATAGTAATAATATCACTGCATGATTTCTGTAATTTTACAGAAAACGCCAAGAGCATCGAGTAAAATGCAACAGATGGCGGCACTTTACGGGCTGTATTTTTGCGATTTACAGGGGTCAGAAGAACATCTCTTAAATTTCGCACAGACCATGTTTTGTGTTCTAATAAAAACCAATAATCAGTAGAAAGAAGGAACTACCATTATGCTGTTTTATTATTTCAAAAAAAAATAAATTGTACACTAAAGAAGCATCACAAGTAATGCCATTTTTTGTCATTTTATTGTAATCAAATATAAGTTATTAAAAAAAAATCAAGACAGTAGATGTGTCTATATATCCTTTATTTCCTTATTTTAAAAAGATGAAATAAATCGGTGTGTAAATAACCAAATTACAGCCGGAATACGGCAGCACGTTTTATATGGATTTTCGCTATGGAACAACGCGTACTATGGAGCCTTAACGTTTGTAGAATTTAATTTTTTTAGACCTGCTCTTAACACATTTTTTTTCTGCCTCCGACTCCGATTTCGGTTCCGGTTCCGACAATTCAAATTTAAAAACTCCGACTCCGACTTTGGTTCCGTTAAAACCACCTCCGTAACATCCCTAATATATACCTGTACCATACCGTAACTTAAATTACTCTGTTTGATAATGGCAAGTTGAGTTGCCGAAACTGCAGTCACGAAAATTAAAAAAATATTGTATTATATAAAGTTAAAGTGTTTTATTTCATTATATCGATAGTTGATTATAGTGATTCAAATCAAATTAATAACACTAGGCAACAACTTAAAAAGTTTAAAAAGTTTTATTTATTTGTTTTTTTTTAACTAATTTTGATTCAACCCGATTAAAAAATCATAACTATTAAGTGAAAGGACTGCACCTATTCGATTTTTGAAATGATGGAATATTTTAGAAATTCATTTATTTCAACATAACGCAATATTTTATTTTAAATATAACAATTTAGAACGGGAACTTTGAACAAAAATGATCTGAAATACAGCCCTACGCTGTAACAACCTTCAAACGATAATTATGTTACAATTTAAAAGAAAATAAGTGATTTTTTTGTACTATTACTCTCCGTACTACTCTATAAATATACGCCTGGTCAAATGTGACTGGGACAAAAACATTTATTACTAACGTGAACCCAAGGAATCCACTGATGAATTTATTTTTTACCGGAATAATCCGGAAGTACCCGGAACCGGAAGTAACTTTCAAATTTCAAATGGCAACATAGGTCGAGTATGATATTAATTGATAGATCTTTTTAAAAGAAACAACTTTTATTAAAATGTTTTTTTAATATTTTGCATATTTACCAAAATAAACGAAAAAAACTAAATTGAAAATTAGTTATTCATTCAACACTCAAGTTCCTCAAGTGGGCTTTGCTTTTTTGTTATGTCAAAATAATTGACGTTTGTGAATATTTGAAGTAAAATAAATTATTATTATCAAAGTATTGAATGTGTCAACATTGTTTTAATTATCATTTTCTTTACTTTCACACTCTTATTTAAATTGTTGAATAAAATACTTTCAAACAATTAGTATTTTTGAATTATCGTAAATATGCAAAATATTACAATTGAGGAAACGGTTGGAAAAATTAACAATTACAATTATGTAAAAAACAACCACACAAATGCTAGATTTTCAAGAGTTTACAATCTAATATAAGGAATTAGAAAAAATATTCGTAAAATAAATTTTACAAAAAAACGTTATAAAAAATTAAAAATTAAAATAAGATATAAAAAACTATGCTCATTTTTTTGAGAATATAAAAGTCTAGATTTTTTGCAGCTTGCAAAAATAAAAAAGTAAAATATAAAAATCTATATTTTGTTATTAACTAATATAAAAAACTATATTAAGTTAAAATAACAATTGAGTGTTGAATGGATAACTAATTTTCAATTTAGTTTTTTTCGTTAATTTTTGTAAATATGCAAAATATTAAAAAAGCATTTTAATAAAAGTTGTTTCTTTTAAAAAGACCTATCAATTAATATCATACTCGACCTATGCTGCCATTTGAAATTTTAAATTTACTTCCAGTTCCGGGTATTTCCGGATTATTCCGGTAAAAAATAAATTCATCAGTGGATTCCTTGGGTTCACTTTGGTAATATTTTTTTTTTGTCCCAGTCACATTCGACCAAGCGTTGTCGAAATAAAAGGCTGGTACGGGTGGTTTGAGACACCCTGTATATACACGGTGTCCCAGACCACGCGTATCAACCTCTTCTTGAGAAAATGGCTAGTCCTAGAGAGTTGGATCAAAAAAATTTATTACAAAAGTCGTATTAAAGAATCGAATGGCAATGTTGTTTTTTTGGAAAAAGGTTGGTATCCCTAAAAGTTTGCTTAGAAATATTAATAACTCCAGATTTTTAAATGGCATGATGTCATGAATGTCAAAAGTGGTATCATGGAAAAGGTCTTTAAAAAATAAGCAACTTTTGCTTAACATAATTATAATTTTGTTACTAGCCATCGATTTTGAGTAATATCTGATTTAAGTTATAGAATTTTAATTTTTCATGGCTAACTTATTTTAAAAGATTTAGTTTCAAATGTCAGTTAGACCTCTCAGATACATTCAAACCAAGTTCGAGAAGGCGCTAAAGAAATATTCGACTCCAACTCCATCTCTGACTCCTCTATTTTTCAAAAATCCTAAACCAACTCTGACTGCTGCTTCGAATCATCTAATCATTTTAAAACTTTACATAATAATGCAATTTTTAGTTTCTAAAGGTTACTATATTTGAATAATTGTAATCTAATAGTTTTTTTGAAAAAAAAAAATTCTTTTTCTCTCATATGCAAATTACATAAATTTCCATTGTTATTAAAAATTCTATTTGGTTTTAAATTTTAGAAAAAAAAAAGAACGAAATATATTTAGCACAATTATATTTAAATAATTATATTAAAAATTGGAGTCGGAATTATACGAAATTTCCAACTCTACAGCTCTGATTTCCTCATCACAAAAATGTTTAAATTCCGACTCCACAGTTTTGACTCTAATTTCGACTCAGAGTTCACAGCACTAGTTTAAAATGTTTTCCATTTACTTCTAAACACTGTTGAACTGTTCTGGTCCCAATACCAGTCGCCCTAAGTGTCTACTTTTAAAATAAGGGAGCCATGAAATATTGATATTTGGTAACTTCAATCCAAAATTACTCAAAACAAACGCCAGTTACAAAAATTGTGTTTCCTGTATAAGTTGCTTTTTTTTTTCAAAGACCTTTTCAATGATATTACTTTTGACCTACCATGCCGTTTAAAAATCTTGAGTTATTGACATTTTTAAACAAGCTCTCAGAGATGCCAACCTTTTTGGAAAAAAACAGTATCACCATTCGATTCTTTATTAAGGCTTTTATAATAAATTTTTTTGTCTTAACTCTTTAGGACTAGCCGTTTTCTCAAAAAAGGCTGAACCGGGTGGTCTGGGACACCCTGTATATAATTCTTTCATCATCTTTTCATCCTATATGTTTTAATTGCGCCTTTCCATATTGTAAATACCTAAATAGAAGCTCTGGCCATGTTCCTCAATCATACTTTCTAATATTTTTCTAAAAATGCACAAATGACAGTGCAAAAAACACCTTAACCCATTAGGCGCCATTGATGCAAGTATGCAACTCTATTAATTTTATGTTAATTAAATTCCTAAATAAGTTCATTTTATAAATTATATTATTTGACTTGAATTGAAAATGTATGAAAAATAACGTAAATATTTTATCGGTTATTATTCATTAAAAAAAAATGTTTTCAGTGTATTTCTAACTTCACAATATTTTAGTGTTTTATACGCGTGGCGCATGAAGTAAAATTTCGACTTTAGAAAAGCCCCGTGAAAATTTGTCTCAACAAATTTTCTACGCGGGGCTTTTCTAAACTCGAAATTTTACTTCATGCTTAGTCTGGGAGTGGAAATACTCGTTATAAACTTCATATTGCACGTTTTTATACAAAAACGGCAAATGCCTTACATTTACAGCGTATATATTATGTATATTTAAAAGAAAAATTCACAGTATGTAATACAATAAGTCTTAGAAATCATTAAAAGAAGTGTGTAATAGGGTTCAGCTCTGTTATACTTTTGTGTGGAATTCTTTTTGTGGATTCGAGAGAGATACTGGACACAGTTAACGTTTATTTCAAAAAACTATTATTATATCTTAGCAACATAACTAATATCACATCATAAGGGCGGCGTTGATCATAGGCGTACCGAGATGCAAGATACAGGGTGTACGTTACACTTCTCCCCCTTTGGTTCCGAAGACGTCCCGACAAGGGAACCAATACAATTATCATTCTAAGGTGTTTTACGAGGTCGTCCTCTTTTTCGAAGCGGTGTTACTGGTATAATTTCTGGTGCAAGAATAAATTTTGTTAAAGAAGACACCTGGTAGGTACCATAAGTTTTCGATTCATCTGAAAGCTCACCAATTACAAAAGTCGAAGGCGATTTCTTTTCTCGAATCATGTACGGACCATCTCTACGTGGGAGAAGTTTTGAACTTAACTTCTTAGAAGCATCGCTTAATTTCTTGACGTCAACCAGCACCAAATCACCAACCATATATCCTGAACCTTCGCGTCTACGACTATTTGGAGTTTCCTGTTGGCGATCACGTTTCTTCTCGTTCGTCTCCATATCACGACCATAAACGTTAATTACGTTTCTTAAATATGGCGTAATTTCTGGGATAAATACATCACCATTTGAAATAATTTTAGGATCTTGAATTACGTCATCAATTGTTCGCAATTCTCTACCAAAATTCAGATATGCAGGGGTGAATCCAGTTAATTCACAATTAGCAGTGTTCATGGCAAATCTTATTGCTGGTAAATATGGTAACCAACGACTGTGATCTTTGCCAACTAAAATTGCGAGACGAGGTTTAGGATCTCTATTCTTCCGCTCCACCATATTTGACTCAGGATGGTATACAGGAATCAATGATTGCTTAATACCCAATACAAAGGTAACTTCTTGCATTATGTTAGAAACAAACTGAGTACCGTTGTCTGAAATTCATTTACGAGGTAAACCAAATCTTAAAAAAACCTCATCAATTAGCGTTCGAGCACATTCTATGGCTGTGGCTTCTTTGAGAGCAAACAGTTCTACCCATTTTGTAGAAATATCTTCGACGACGAGAATCCATCACTCCCCAGATTGTGCGGCTGGCAGTGGACCAAACAAATCGATTGCAATCGTCTCAAAACGCTGCGCATAAGAAGGTGTTTGAATCAAACCTGATGGCTTCTGGTTTGATGCCTTTTACCGTTGACATTCTATACAGCACTTAACATGATCTGCAATTTCTTTCCTCATACCAACCCAAAAATATCTAGGTATATTACGTTGAATTGTACGATTCACACCATAATGACCAGCAGTTGGCGAATCATGGTACTCATGCAGAACTCGAAGACGTTCATGTTTTGGCACAACAAATGCAGCACATTCTTCATCAGAATCGGGAGAGTAGCGATACAGCACACCATTAGTAATAATGTAACCTCTCTCGGTCCATTTTGAAAAATCTACGTCAGAGCCATCCTTCTCGAAACAGTTAATTATCTTAACCAACTCAGCATCCTTTAACTGTTCATTACGAACATCAGAAAAAGATCTAGACGGGACTTCTACAGCAACTAAGTCAAGATTGACGATGCAGTCTGCTTCAGTCGACCAAGGACGTGACAACGTGTCAGCAATTACATTACTCTTACCAGGTATGTACTCTAATTGTAGATTGTACTGCTGTAGCATTAATGACCATCGTGCTAGGCGTCCAGAAGGCGATTTCAAAGACATCAACCATTTCAATGGCATATGGTCTGAAGCGACAGTAACTTGAGATCCTTCAATATACCCACGGAATTTTTCTAATGCCCAAACTATGGCTAGAGCCTCTCGCTCGGTAGTTGAATAATTACAGTCAGCAGATGTTAACAAGCGGTGGCATATTCAATTGGGTGTTCTTCTTCGCCTTGACCTTGTAGTAACATAGCACCAAGGGCGTAACCACTCACATCAGTTCGAACAACATAAGGCTTTTCAGGATCGTTCTGTAATAAAATCGGAAAACACATTAACAAGGATTTCAGCTTTTCAAAAGACTCCCCCTGCTGTGGACCCCATTCCCATGCAGCATTTTTCTTCGTCGGGCTGCTCAGCGGTCTCGACACTTCGGCAAAATTCGGTACAAATCTTCTATACCAGGAGCAGGTTTGTAAGAAGGAAATGACTTGTTTTACATTCATTGGAGAGGGCATCCGTGAGATCGCAGCAGTCTTTGAAAGGTAGCGGGGGCATAGCGCAAACCGAAGGGCATCCTGATGATAACCGGATCGAAGATCAATAGTAGAGATGTATAGAGAACGCTTTGTCGCATGCAGTAAGTCGTCTACTCGAGGCAGCGGATAAGTGTCTGCAACAGTAATAGCATTAAGTTTACGATAATCAATACACACACGCATTTCATTGTTCTTCTTTGGAACAAGGACCACAGGCGCGGACCAAGGACTTTCACATTCCTCGATAATCGTTTCTTCCAACATTCTATTGATCTCTCTCCGAAGAATAGCTTTCTTTGCAGGAGCCATTCTGTACGGCGGCGATGCAATCGGCGGATGATTATTTGTTATTATGCAGTGCTCTGCATATGGAGTAACCTCACCAGTTGGTTCGAACACATCAGAATTTTCAAAAAGTAAGCCATTCATAATTTTCCTCTGTGGTTCATCCAACATAGAGCCTTCTTCCGGACGCAATACCTGAATACAATCCACACTTAGAGTTTTTGAACTATCTTCATATTCATGTTTAGAAACAGTATGTGGATCATCAGCAAAATGCCAAATTCGGTCATGAAGATTTGACACTATTTTAGCATCTTCTATGAAATCTACACCTAAGAGTGTATAGTTCTTGGCTTCGGGTAACACAACAAAAGTTGTAGGGATTAGTTTGGTCTTGAGTTTTACTGCCACCATACAAACTAATACATCTCGATCTTGAGTACTACCATCAGCCAACGAAGTACAAACTCTCTTCTTACTGAACTGGTAACCTTCTCGTTTTAGCATTTCAAACAACGTTTTACCGGCAATGGAAAGTTTAGCAGCTGAATCCAAATAACCTGTACCATTCTTGTCACAGATATTAATAAACAGTATTGGTCTTCGACGGGGTTTCAAAATCTGATCAAAATCCAATGAACAAAAATTCAAATTATCATTCATCCTCTTCGTTATTTTAGGACATCTGGATATAACATGACCTGTCTGTCCACAGTTGTAACAATTAATAAATGGTTTTAACATCTCACCCGTATTTGTTAACGTTTGCTCAGGTTTGGTTTTTGCAAGCAACTTCTTACAAGATTCTTTTATGTGACCGGACTGCCGACAGTAGTTACACTTTTCCTTCTTTATTATATATTCCATTTGTTTCTGGATCTCGCCTAGCCATGATTTCGTGTTGTTATGTTGCAGTATCAACATTTACATTTTTTATAAATTGCCACTCCTGATTCCTTATTTTAACAGTGTTGCAATAATTTATGATATCATAAGTAATCCTCTTTTTAATTTTCAAGAGGTTTATTGTTAATTTTGCAACAATTATTTCGCCACGCGGTCGCTTCTTCGAGCATTTTATTATTAAATCAAATTAATCTAGTGTTGCAATGCTGTGTCAATGTCAAAGTGAAAAATAATTTCAGGCACATATTAAATATTAACATGGCAAAGATTATCTTAGAAAATTTTTACAGTATCAAAATTCCAGTGAAGATATCCAATTCGTATACCTGGATGAAACATGGATATATCAGAATGGATCCGTGGTTCGACGCTGGGTACATGAAACGGATATAAAAAGTAATCCAACTAAATTCAAAAATGAAGGCAAACGCTTCACCATTCTACATCCTGGGTACAGGGGTGGGTTTTTGGATGGGTGCGATTTTTTATTACATTCGAAAAACAATGACCGAGATTACCATGCCACAATGGATGGTAATACTTTTCAAAATTGGGTGGTTAATCAACTTATTCCTGCTTTGGCTAAGCTTTCAGGGAAATGTGTAGTTAGTATGGATAATGCTGCATACCATTCTGTGCAATTAGACAAAACTCCTTCATTTTCTTGTAAGAAATGCGAAATGCAGGAGTGGTTGGTTAAACACAATGTAGAATTCAATCCAAAATTAACCAAAAAGGAACTATGGGCTTTATTTATACCTTTTCGATCAAATGACAAAATTTACGTAGTTGATGACATTTTGAGAAAGAACGGGCACGAAGTTCTTAGATTACCGCCATACCATTGTCAATACAATCCAATTGAAATGGCATGGGGGTTTTGTAAGACTTACTACAATAAGCACATAAATTCTAAGCAACCATCTAAGGATCGTGTTCAGAATTTATGGCTTGAGTCTCTCTCAAAATGTACATCCGACATGTGGCAAAATTTCTGTGATCATTGTGAAAAACTTATTTCGGATGACTGGACAAAACACATGGGGAACCTTTCTTTTGAAACCATTCCTCCTTTTATTATTTCGCTTGGGGAATCTGGCTCAGAACAAACATCAGAAGATTCAGATGCAGGTTCTCTTGACTAAATAATAAAAGTGGAATGAGGGCTTAAACATTGTTTGACATGAAAATTATCAGTATCACAAGAGGTTGGGAATAAATTTGCAATTCTACAAAAAAATACTGAGGGCCAACAGAAGAGAGAATGACCAAAATTAAGGTGGATGGATGGAGTTGATCAAAATGTGTTAACGGGAAGACCCAAGCGAGAAATACAAATGGATGACGAAATAAGTTTGCAGAGCCGAATTCATTATATTTGTTATATACAATATTATTGCTGTGTTTGTATGTACAAAAACCAAGTAGTAAATTTTGTTAATCTTAAAACTGCATATTATTATCCTTTTATATCTGAAAATTTGTAAAACAGGCAACAGTGTAAGATCACAATAGTCAGAAATTATAACCTTAAAATCGAACATCTGACAGTGACATTTAAAAACCCTGATTTAAAACACAACCAGCCCCATTTACAATACTTAAACTGTCACTTTTCCATAGCTAGGCGAGATCCAGAAACAAATGGTGTATACTTCTGACTGGATTTGTAACTGTAGGTTTTCTTCAATCGCTCTAGCAAGTTCCAGGAATTTTGTGAATGAAGAAAATCCATCACGGAAAATCTTTTCTCTTATTCCAGAATGCAACAAGCCATACACCATATCGAGCTGCACATTTTCTGACAGATAACCAACAGGTAATTGTGATAATTTAACTCTACACTTACAAATAAATGCGTCTGTCGAAGTATCTGTTTTCTGCTCCTCGGCAAATAATTCTCTATAAACTTGATAAGCAGGCTTCTGAGGTCCAAACGTACATCGAAGAAGGGCTACAGCTTTATTCGATGTACCTGTGGTAGCTTTTACTCCTTGCCACCATGTAGACGCAAATCCATCTAATAACATAGATAATCCCTTTAATGCATGCTCATCACTTACGTTTGTACACTCTTTATAGGTATTAACTGCATCCAAAAAGCCAGAAACATCAGAACCTTTAGATCCATCAAAACGAGACTGACATCTTGCAAAATTCCCACTGATGACACTTACTTGCGGAAACGGTGCTTGTATCCTATGCAACAGTGCTTGGAATTGCTCATCAGTAAATGATATCATGTTCGATGCTACTTCTTGACCACTCGTCTGCTTTGTTTTACCCATTAAAACAATATACTATACAAATGGAAAACGTTGACACGACGACTGTCAAGTCAATGTCGTGCAAAACCAACTACCAACTACGCAGAGCGTCTGAAGATATACTTTTCAACGTACGGTGAAATCACCGTATATCTTAGCAACATAACTAATATCACATCATAAGCCCGGCGTTGATCATAGGCGTACCGAGATGCAAGATACAGGGCGTATGTTACAAGTGTAGAATTTTACCTAAAATCAACTTTATAGTTAACTCTATAATTGCTCGGCCGTTAATGGGTTAAGTCAAATTCTGCAACCCGTCCTTTTATAATTTTTTTAGTATTTTAAAAGGTGATTATATAGAAAACAATTGACATTTTTAAAAGCATACCAGGTATTTTTTCAGTTGTTTTAATGTTTTTTTTCCAATTCTTCACATTTCAATTTTGTTTTATTTTGCGGAACAGTAAAAATACCGGCTTCTATTTTAGATATTGGCTCACTAAAGAATATTCTTCTAACAAACTAGATGACTTCTGCAGTTATTTCTTGAGCCTTAACGATCTGTTTGATAAGTCTAAGTTTAATGTGAAGCGGTAAATTAAAGGCTTATGAATTTCTCTTGGCTAGAATTAATTGTTTTCAAAATGCCAGTCGCTAAGGTATTGTTTCTTGTTTGCTCTATTATCCTAAAGGTATACAAATATGAATATTGTAATATACAACCCATACACGTAATAATTTTTACTAGATTATTTACAAACTCCAAATGACGACATTTTCACTAATTTATTAAAAAATGAATACTGAACAAAATGTCGACAAAACAAATATATTTTCAACAATCAATGTCATAGCCTGCTTCATTTCAGAAGGGAAAATTGTCATAAACAAATTTGTTGTTGCCCAGTGTTCAAATGTTTGCTCCAGAGATCGTTACAATGATTACCCTGAAATATTGTTTGAGACATTGTACGAATTATTACTTCAATAATTATCGAATAGTGTATGGTCATTTAAATAATAATTCTATTAATAATTTATTACAATAAAATTATGTTGAATATATTCTTTAGTAATTTAAATTTAATATGTTTTTTTGGTAACATTTAAAATATAAATGTATATCTATCAATAGAGTAATAATTAATGTACCTAATATACAGTCAAAGGGGACACTAAAAAGAACATGTACTGTGTGGAGCATTTTTACATATTGACAGGCCTGGATACAACAGGTGAAACACTAAAACAAGGACGAGCCTTTGCTACTAATGGAGTGGTAGGAAGATATTCCTGGGCAGTTCTCACCTTGTATCCGGGTCTACATGTTGAGAGGCTAAATTATTCTCACAAGTCCATCTTAAGCACATTGCAAAACATTTTACAGGTTCTTCATCGTTAAACCGAATTTATTAAAATTATAGTTTTGTTCAGACCATTGATTTGGGGCTTTGTTAGTTTGAATTTCAGACTGTTCAGATTATAGAGGCTTTAAACTCCGTGCAAATTACTAATTATGTAACTCATTTAAAAATAATTTACATTTTTAATAAATATTATTATCACGAATAGATTTTCGTTTAATACAATCTTCAATCGTAACCAAAAACTTATTTTATGATTATTTAACACTTTTAAAATTAATATGAACACGACCCTACCTGTTACACTAAGTGCATAACTAATTTCCAATTAAATCAGTGAGAGTAATTGTACATAATTATTCCCACGGATTATTATTATATCCAGGTGGCCATATTTTTCACTCTCATTTACGTGCAATGGTCTGTCTTAAGCAACAAAAATGCCAATAACACGAAATCGTCTGTAGATAAGTGTTAATAAATATAAATAATTACAACCGTAAGTATATATATTTTTAAATTTTAACCTATTGTATATTATTTTAAATAAGTCTACAGTCAAACAAATTTAAAACCAGGGTGTTACTACATTATTTCTCTTTATTTCTTCCTAGCACATGTGGATGGTCTTGAAGTATACGAAAAACCCATAGTAGTGGATATTTTCATCATACTGAACTAGCAGCATTTTTTCATGGAGTATATCCCCGTTGTTGTTGGATTAAGCAATTCTGAATCTTTGGGGATAGGCGTTAACATAAATAATTAAAACCGTAAGTTTATATATTTCAAGTTTTTAAGCTATTGTGTATTCTTTTTACGAAGTCTGCAGTCAAACACATTTAAAACCAGGGTGTTTACATTATTTTTCTATATTTCTGCCTAGCATTTGTGAATGATCTTCAAGTACTAAGCATAAAACAGCCACGGATGTGAAGATTTTCTTCACACCGGGCTAGGAGCACACTTCCATGGAGAATGTTTCTGTTGGATCAAGTAATTCTGAAAATCCATCTAGATTTCCCGATTTACGAAATAAGTTTCACTATATACCAAATACATTTCCCTTTCATATTTTTGCTGAACATTTTTGCAGTAACAATAACTTTCTCCTGGAAATATTTTATTTGTATTTATACATACAGGGAGTTTTATTTTAAGTATACGTATTCCAAATTCAACCTATTTTCTGTGAATCTTTAGATATTCCTTGTTTTTTTTTTAAAGTTCAATTTGAAGCTTTAAATGAGTGCTTTCCACTCCTAGACTAAGCATGAAGTAAAATTTCGAGTTTAGAAAAGCCCCGTGAAAATTTGTTGAGGGTCGTGCAGCGACCCGAGACAGACTGGACTATTAATTATTATAAACAATTGTATCGCTTATTATCTCGGTAGACAGGACTACTAATTATTATATAGTAATATTATTAATTACAGATTTGACGGTTGTTTCGTATTTCATTAAATAATAATAATTATATAAAAATTCTAATCTTCAGTACTAACAAACATCACCCCTAGGGAAAAACGCTAAAGAAACCACGGGCTTACAAACTCTTAAAATCACTCCCTCAAAAAAGTATTCATTAAAAGACCACCCCTTGTAAAAACTTTTATGGAAAATCACACCTACGTAAAAAAAAAAAACGTCATGAAAAACTACCCCATGTAAAAAGATTCCTGTAATATCAGCCCCACTCCCGACAAAACATCTCCCAAAAGGAACAATCCCCCTAAAAATCATCCTTACAGATAACCATTCCCTAAAAATCATCCTTACAGATAACCATTCCTGAAATGTACCCCCGAAAAACCCCCTCCATAAAAATTACTTCCTGAAAAAACACCCCTCAAAATACCATCCCCTTGAAATGCTAACCCTTCGAAATACCACTTCCCGAAACAACCACCGATAAAAAAACTCTGCCTCTAATATCACCCCCCTCCAAAAAACGTCCCCAAAACACCCCTTGCAAAAAACATTCTTGGAATCCCAGTTCCAGAAACAAAAAACACCCTGTTCGAATATATGATAAGCATAAGATCACTTTATATCGCTTGTTGTTGATTATTTATGTTACATCTTACCCCCCCCGCTTATATGTTTGAACTGAAAAGTTAATACCTAATTTTCAACTACTAATTTAAGATTATTAAAATATATCGTTTCGAAATTATCGGTTATTCCCATCACTACTCAAAACGTCCATATAAGAGCACCCTAAAGTAAAATCCGATATACAAAGACATAACGTATAATATAAACATAATAATGCAGGCTGATAAAAAGGAAATTCAAGCAACAAGGATCCTCTTATTTCCTTATCAGGTGTACGAAGGAGAAAAAATATAAAACGGCATTCGGCTACTGCTCCGTGACAAGTGCATGCTCTCGTGCCACAATAGCAGAGCAGTGCTCGTCATCTACAGTAGGCGGCATTTTTTTGGTGCGGTTGCCCAGAATGATAATGGGGTCGGAAAGTGATGTCAAAAATTCAAACGTGAGTCATACTTCCAAAGCACTGTCAATATATTAGCAGTATTTTGAGTGTTTTCGAAGTATGACTCACGTGTTTCTTTCCAAAGAGAAGTCATTATCAAAACTTATCAGTAATCAAAATAGGACCCATAATTACTAAAAACAGAAGAAATAAAACAACATAAATATTTGTATAACAATATAATAGTGTGTAACAATCTGTTTATACAATGTTATGATTTTTACATAAATTTTTTCGAAAAATTAAAATATCAGATCAGCTGCTGGCATTACTGACGATTTGTTTCTTCATAAATGCATTTTACAAAAAAAATACACAACTCTCCACGCACCGCTGCCACACCGTTTCGTATTAAATCAGACTAAATCGTAATACGAACACCGTTCACGCACGCACACACGCTTTTTGTAAAAAAATAACAGTCACGCGACTACTACACAAGAAATAATAACTAGTACGTCTCGACAGAGACTTTCACTCCAAAAGTAATGGAAGTCGGCGTGAAAGTCCAATAGAGTCCAAACGCGCACTGTATATACGATACGACACAATTTGGCTCTCCCTTAGCGCACCGCAGCCACCCAGCCGATCCTAGGCCACGGGAGTTAAATCGACAATGGTCTTTTTTTGAGGTGGTTGAGTGGGGTGCGCGCCAGGAGATCTATCCCTGCTTATTTATATGATGAATGTATGATTTATCGCAGTCATTTTGTTTTAAGGTTCGAGAGCGGTTGAGTTTTTTTACATCATGCCACCCATTCCTCCCATACCACCCATGCCTCCCATTCCTCCGCCCATACCGGCAGGCATCGCAGGTTCTTCCTTTGGAATTTCCGTGATTACTGCTTCAGCTGTCGTCAGGAGGGAGGCGACACCTGAAGCGTCAGTGATGGCTGTTCTTACAACCTGTGAAATAAATAATACTTAGTAGATGTATTGTTTATTTTTATTTAAGTTGATTAAAATTGAATTTATTTTTCGTATTATATTTAAAATTGTGAGACGCTCACTTTAGTAGGATCGATGATACCCTTCTCAACCATGTTTCCGAATTCATTGCGCATAGCGTCGTAACCGTAATCACCGTCGTGGGCTTCTACTTTGGCCACAACTTGGGCACCGTCGACACCGGCATTCTTGGCAATGGTCATGCACGGCATCCTCAACGATTTTCTGACAATTTCAATACCTGTAATCAATAATACAAATGTGAAACAAAACAAACAATAAAATAATGTAGCTTCTTATTCAAACAAAATATCTATTTTGAAGATTATTTTATTGGATTTAATAGGAATCGTTAATATGGCACCACATCGACAAATAACAGACTTCTAATGTGTGTAATTTATTTTAAAAAAAAGGCAATTTTATTGTACAATAAATGTTATTAATTAATTATTTATTAACACTTACCGGTTTCTTGATCTTGATTGTGAACCTTGATAGAATCCAATCCCTTGATGCACCTGATCAAAGCGGTGCCGCCTCCAGGAACAATACCCTCTTCAACGGCAGCACGAGTGGCATTAAGAGCATCATTAACCCTATCTTTCTTCTCATTCATCTCTACCTCACTTCCACCGCCGACCTTCAAAACAGCAACACCCGAGGCTAAACGAGCCAGGCGCTCCTGCAGCTTCTCCTTCTCGTACTCCGAAGTCGTCGACCCGATCAAGTCCCGAAGCTGATCGGCCCTTCTGTCAATATCCTCTTTCTGGCCCTTTCCTTTCAGGATGAGAGTGTCGTCCTTGGTGATGACGATCTCGCCCACCTGTCCCAAGTCGGACAGCTTGACATCCTCTAGTTTGACGATGTTGGCGTCGTCGCCGAAGACGATGCCTCCGGTGGAGATGGCCATGTCAGTTAAGGTTGCTTTGCGGTTGTCGCCAAAGCCTGGAGCTTTGACGGCGGCCACCTGGAGGCCAATACGGAGCCTGTTTACAACGAGGGTGGTGAGGGCTTCACCATCGACATCTTCAGCGATGATTATGAGTGGTTTACGTTGGGCATTAGCTAGTTCGAGAGCTGGGACGATGCTTTGCACAGATGAGATTTTCTTTTCGCTCAAGAGAATTAGAGCGTCTTGGTATTCAACTTTGGCACCTGGTTAAGAAGATTAGCATTTCAAAAACATTTTTTACAGTAATTCAGATGGTTAAAAAAAAAATTGATGTATTTTAAAATGTATCTAACCCATGTAAATTCCATCAATAAGGTGTGATGAAACATTAGATGAAATTAGAAATAGATTATTTGGCATCACTTCGACACCTATTATTCTAATAAAATAGTAAATAATAAGCTCTAATGTGTGCAAAGTAATTTGACAAATAGTGAAATATATTGATATAAAAGTGATATAAGCAATTTTTGTTTGATAAAAATGGAATTTCATTTGATACATGGTGAAAATCAAACAAAAAACCCTGTGATATTTTATTAACTTACCCTTTGTGCTATTGACAAAATAAGGTGAAATGTATCCACGGTCGAACTTCATACCCTCGATAACCTCCAACTCATCATTCAAAGTCTTCCCATCCTTGACGGTGATAACACCATCCTTACCAACCCTCTTCATAGCATCGGCAATCAACTCGCCGATAGCGGCATCTCCGTTGGCAGAAATCGTAGCAACCTGTGCGACTTCCTCGGGAGTGGTAACTGGCTTCGAGAGAGTTTTCAGATTCTCTGTGATCTGCTCAACGGCCATCATGATACCCTTACGGATCTCTACCGGATTGGCTCCCTTGCCCAAGTTCTCGAAACCCTCCTTTGCGATAGATCTAGCCAAAACTGTGGCAGTGGTGGTGCCATCGCCGGCTTCTTCATTGGTGTTGTTGGCTACATCTTGAACAAGACGGGCACCTATGTTCTGGAACTTGTCCTTCAGTTCGACTCCCTTCGCGACCGTGACACCATCTTTGGTGATTTTCGGCGAGCCCCATGATTGTTCGATGATTACATTACGGCCCTAATTGGTATAAACCCAGATTAATACAAGTAAAGTATGGGATGCGTGTGTGAGGTCAGTGTTAATGTATGGGGTGGAAGTATGGGGGACGAGAGGGAATGAGTGTATAGAGAGGGAGCAGTTGTGGTTCTTGAAGCGTATGTTGGGGCTGGAAAGGTCGACACCCGGATACATAGTACTGCAGGAAACGAATAGAGAGAAACTAGAGTGTGAAGAAATGGTGAGAATGGCTAGGTAAGAGATGAAGTTATGAGACCTGGAGGAAGAGATTCGTGAAGGCGGTGTGGGTGGCGTGCGTGAATGGGAGAGAGGGTAAATGGAGGAGCGAGAGAAGGAGAATGTATGAGAGGGTGGGTTTGTCGGAGGCGAAGGTGATGGAGTGGCTGGGGAATGGGGTAAAGATGGATGCGTGGGTGAAAGAGAAGGAGTTGGAAGCACAGGAAAGACAGGGGTGTATAGAGAGGAGTGAATACAACGATATGTATGGGAGGTGGCAGGTGCATAGGAGAATGCCGAGGTATTTGGTGGAGGGGGAATGGAGTCGGGAGGAAAGGGTGGCGCTGGCGAGGGCGAGGTGTGGGTCAGGGGAGAGAGGAAGGAAGGTGTGGATGGGGGAAGAGTATGGGAGGTGTGGATGGGGGAAGAGTATGGGAGGTGTGTAATGTGTGAGCAGGGGAGGGATACGTGGAGTCATTTGGCAGAGGAGTGCGAGGGGGTGAAGGAGGAATGGGTGGGAATAAGAGGGAATAGAAGAGTGACGGAATGGATGAGAGAGGATGGGGCCGGAGTAAGGACGCTGGATAAGGTGGGGGAAGAGAGGGAAAGCAGAAGGAAGAGAGCGGGTAGCGATTAGTGTAGATATGGATGTAATGTAGTATTATGCCAATAAAGGTTTTTTTCTTTTTTACATGAAAGAAAAACATTATAAAATCGGCTTTGGAAGCTTAAAAATTGAAAATAAGCTACAAAAAATGTATCTAACCCATGCAGATTCCATCAATGAATTACGATGGAAGATTGGATGGAATCAGAAATGGATGATTTAGCATCACTTCGACACCTGTTATTTTAATAAAATAATAAATAACAAGCTCTAATGTGTGCATAAACATTAACTAACAGTGTTTTCATTTAAATGTCTTTATCTCTTATCTATTTACAACAGAATAGATGTAACATTTTTATCAATGGGTACTTAAAATATGTCGAACTTCCCAACATGTTACCGCCGCTTCTACCTTTAGATAGCTATATGATCTATAAACCCAAATTCTCTTCATCTCTTTCTCTCTAGATATCGAGTGATCAAATTATCACATTTTGTTAAAGAAACTTGAAACTTGAGAACTTGAGAGTTACACATCAAGCTTCAGAATAATTGTCAATGAATTTAATGAAATCAAGATTATTCTTACCTTTGGTCCCATCGTGACTGAAACAGCATCAGCGAGCACATTGACACCCTGTAGCATGAGGGCCCTGACCTCTGGTCCGAACCTGACATCTTTCGCATAGAAACACCTTTGCACGTGCGCTATCTGGTTGGCCTGGCGGACGGCAACGTTACGCAGACTGGCTGGTAGACGAAACATCTACAAAATCAGTGTTAGGTAATCGCTCACTTCAATAGATTGAGTTGATAAATTTCCAGTTTTTCACTTGTGACATTTATGTTTCAAATGTTTTCCAAGGGTAGGCAAAAAAAAGTGGTGCATTGACTAAAATGTATCTAACCCATGTCAGTTCTAGCAATGAGGTGTGTTAGAACTTTGGATGGAATTAGAAATGGATGATATAGCATCACTTCGACACCTATTATTTTAATGAAATAGAAAATAATAAGCTCTAATGTGTGCATACAAAAATTATGAACAGTACTGCTTTTTGATTATTTTCGACATTAAATCTTTGTCTTTTCCCTGAATTTACCATTCCTTGGAATCTTATAACTTATAATTTTTTTCATAAAATAAATAATACAATTTTAAACAAGTACGATTTATCAAGTTATTTTAATAAATTTCAATTAAATTTATAGCTTTAAACTGAAAATAATGCTTACTTAATTCACGTAAGTATATCAAGAGAAATCAAGCCGAGAATCTGAAAGAAAATGGCGTCCGAAGTGAGTTTCCTAACCTACAAACGCAGCCTCGCTTTTAAACAATTTCTACCCGTTAAACAAACGAAACAACACCCAAACTTCCTTCACATCTTTTTTCTGTTTTCAACACCAAGTAAAATAACTTGTTACATAACCGTTCGTAACTGAAAACCCACATTTCGGACACGCACAAATCACATGTTATCGCTACTTTTTAAGCCATACACGTAATTTTGAATGATATGAACGATGTAACTGAAACAATCAGTTTTTAGAAGAAAATAAGTGATAAAAAAAGTAGAACAATGTCGGCTTCTCGAGGGGGTCAGAGCACATGGCCCTTGAGCCGGTTTTTGAGTTTAATAGGGTTTCTATCGGAGTTATGGAATTGAAATTGTTGTGTTTATGAAATTAGCGTTCTTACCTTTTATTTTTTGGTGTTAGTACTAGGTCAGTTGGGTGGTTTGCGGTATTCTTGTAGCCGGCTATATGGGCCTGACTTTATCGCGCAGCTTCTAGATTTGTTCTACGAAATGAAATGCAGCTGCGATTGGTGATGTAACAAATGATGCCGGGTTGTCGTAATAGATGGCGCTAAACAAAATATTGAAAATCTTGCAAGTTTTATTTTATTTTGCTTTAAATAATGATAGATTAATTGTTAATTCTGATTATGTCTTTTTTAACGTAATTTTATTTAATTTTTATAGGGTTTTATTGGGATCTAGTTCAGGCGTGAACCATTTTCTTATCACTTCAACATTCTAGAAGGTTCTGTTGGTCCAAAGTTCAGCTCCAGCGCGAAATTTCTAGAATATCTGATGAAATGTTTTGTGTTGAAAAAGTTGTTCAACTTAATTTTTTATAAATATCTTACAATATACTATATGAGAGGTGTGATTACACATTTAAAATGTATTAATATTTACTTTTTTGCATGCTCGATTACAATTTGTACTCTTTTAACTAGGGTATTCACATAATTATTGTTTTATAAGGGACTTTTTGTTTTAAGTATACATATCCTGTACCTACATTTTCAGGCATTCGTCGTTATTTAAAGCGTTTAATTTGAAGCTTCTAATGAGTGTTTCTACTCTTTGAATAAGCATAAAATGAAATTTCGAGTTTAGAAAAGCCTGAAAATTTAAATTTGATGAGGTGCGCGAGCGAAGCGAGTGACGCCCAGGTAAATCCAACTTTTCAGTCTTATCTAAACTCGAAATTTTACTTTATGCGCCACGCGTATAAAACATTGAAATATTGACACATTCTAAATATACTGCTAACGCGTTCTGCAAAATTAAGTATAAGAACGTTTTGTTGGAAAAAAGGTTGGAAATATCCAAATAAAAATGTAGCCGTAAGTGGCAATAACAACGATAAGCAAATTGAGTTGCCTAACAGAAATGACTCGCGTGGTTTAATATTTTAGCGCGTTTTTCAAAATATTTCTTTGAAAAACGCTCGTAACATTTTTTCCACACTTAGAAAATCTAGACGATGCAATAAAAATTATTTAAAGATAATAATAAGATACAAACATTTATTTCATTTTAAATTCTATATTTTTATTAGACAAGATAAAATAATTAATAATTAATTAACAGGTAATAACACATATTTTAATTTAAGTATTTAAACCGCAGAACTCTAATTTAATTAACAAGCATAAAGTAAAATTTCGAGTTTATAAAAGCGAAGCGAGTCGCGCCTCAGCAAATCCAAATTTTCAGGCTTCTCATTTTATTTTACCCGCCAGGCGTATAAAACTCTGAAATATTGAAAAGTTCTAATATATAGATAAAGCATTGTGCCAAAGCAACTATAAGAACATTTAGTTGAAAAAGTTTTGATATTTTCAAATAAAAATGTAACCGTAAATGGTAATAAGAATGAGAAGCGAATTATGTTGCCTAACTGAATTGACTTCGGTGGTTAAAAACTTTAGCGCGTTTTTCTAAATATATGCTTAAAAAACGCTCACACGATTTTTACCACCATTCTTTAGAAAACTTAGAGAATGCAATAAAAGCCACTGAACGATTCAATAATAATAATATGATGACATAAACATTCATTTAATTTAAAATTCTATATTGTTATTAATCAGACAAGATAAAATAATTAACAGTTTAATAACAGGTAATAAAACATTTTAATTAAATCATTCCAACTATGGATTGTAATGCATTGATTAAGAATGAAGTAAAATTTCGAGTTTAAAAAAGTGTGAAAAATCAACTTCATGCGCAACGCGTATAAAACACTGAAATAATAAAAAGTTCTAAATATACAGTTAAAACAGTCTGCTAAAGCAACTATGAGGACGTTTTGCTTAAAATAGTTTGTAAATATCCAAATAAAAATGTAACTGCGAACGGCAATAACAATAACAAGCGAATTGGGTTGCTTAACTAAATTGACTGGGGTAATTCAAAACTTTAATGTATTGATTAAGCATGATCTAAAATTTTTAGTTTAAAAAAGCCTGAAAATTTGGATTTGCCAGTGCGTGCGAGTCGCGCCCCAACAAATTCAAATTTTCAGATTCTTCTAAACTCGAAATTTAACTTCATGCGCCAGGCGTATAAAACACTGAAATAATAAAAAGTTCTAAATATACTGCTAAAGCATTGTGCTAAAGCAACTATTAGTATGTTTTGCTTGAAAAAGTTTGGAAATATCAAAATAAAAATGTAGCCGTAAATGGCAATAACAATGACAAGCTAATTGGGCTGCCTAACTGAATTGATTTGGGTAGTTCAAAACTTTAGCGCGTTTTTCTTAATATTTGCTTAAAAACGCTCACACAATCGTTCCTATCATTCTTTAGAAAACCTGGAAGATAATATCGAACGATTCAATGATAATAAACACTCATTCAGTTTAAAATTCTATATTTTTATTAATCGAAAAAGATAAAATAATTAACAATTTATTAATAAGTAATAAAACATATTTTAATTTAAGTATTCAAACCGCAGGATTTTAATATACAAATAGACCTTGCAACAAAATTACATCCTAACCTAGATATGTGGATGGTTCGAGTGGATCCTCCGTTCGGAGTCGTTTCCTAGTTAATTAAAACTATAAATTAAATAATAATTACACGAATAAGACCTAATAAATTAAATTAATAATTACTTATTATACGAATTGGACGGACTTGATAGGGTTTTTAATTCAAATGCCATGGATAGACATTTGAATAGATAACGCAAAAATAAAAACAAAACTAACAAAAAAAACTTAAAATAACTTAAGCTATAAAAAATGATAGATACATTTTAATGATCACAATTTGTTAAATAATCTCTAAATGAAATTCACGGTGCATTTAATTTAATCAGCAATTTTAATTCGAAATCCGAGTGAGCAAAAATCAAATCAAATAACGTTTTAACCCACTGAGCAAAAAACAAACAAATAACGATATATTAACATTGTAGCAACATTAAACGTTGTTTTAATGTTGATGAAACATTACTTAAATGGAATTGCTCAGTGGGAAGTTTCAAAATCAAACAAATAACGTTTTATCGACATTCTAACAACATTAAATGTTGTTTTAATTTTGATGAATTATTACTTAAGAGGAAGTCGAACTCTATCTAAACGCATAAAACTTAACATATTGTCGTCTTAACTATACCCTTATTTAGGAATGAAATATTTAAAAAAAATAGGCATATTTTAAGGAAACTGCAATCTTGATGCCTGTCTCAATAGAATATTTTCTATTCTTCCCGTTCTTTCATAAAAAATATCAAACATTGATAAACCAGCGTAATTGCGTCTTGAATATTATTTTTTTCTGCATATTGAAAAAAAATATTGGGAAACTAAATTAGTCACGTAGAAGAATCCTTTACGTGGAATTTTAATTTTTTTCATTAATTTCTATCCTACAATAAATTTACTGGGATGTCGCGCGATATTGAATTTTCCGAAAATTTGAAAAATTGTTTTACGCGCGACTTTCTATTGACTATATTTAACCAAATAAATAAATGAAAAAAATCACATATCTTCGCAAATGATTCTACAATCTGACTCATTTAGTTTTTTGTAGATATTGCAGAAAAATATTAAATTTAAGATGCGATTTTGCTAGTTTACCAATGTTTGATATTTTTGTATGAAATAACAGAAGAAGTATAAAATATTGTATTGAGACGGGCTTAAAGATTGTACTTTTCTTAAAGTATAACCATTTCTTAAAAAATATTTCATCCTTAAATAAGGATGTAATTAAGACAACAGTATGCTAAAAATAAATTTAATACTTTTAGAAAGCGCTCGACTGCCTTTTAATTGTGTTTTCTTATAGAGATATTTAAAAAAATGTAAATGTTAGAAATTAAAAGCTTT
Organism: Philonthus cognatus; assembly: GCA_932526585.2. NCBI lineage: Eukaryota > Metazoa > Arthropoda > Insecta > Coleoptera > Staphylinidae > Philonthus > Philonthus cognatus. The sequence goes on from OW052244.1 coordinate 4,081,592, forward strand.
TAATTCTGAATGTTGTTTATTTAATGCTTTGAATTTCTAGCATACTGCACTTTTATCTTAAAAGAAACGACCTTATTCTTCTTAAATCGATTTAATTATTTACTTTTTATGTTAATTTTATGGTAAATCGATTCAATTGAGTTCAATTTATTAATTAAGAAAATCTGTAGTTCTTTCGACTATCAATTAATTATAAGCTACTTTAATTTATTATTATAATAAATATCTAAACATTAAATGGAATGTTTTGTATGGAAATTGAACTTATAAAAAATGAGTAAGTAATACCTAATGGACTTAATTAAAACTTATACTAATTAAAGCTAAAACAAGTAAGAGTTTATTAATAGACTTTAGTGAAAAGTTTTAAAACTAGTATTGATTGAAAACTTTTAAAACCTCAAATTAAAATTTTGTAGAACACTAATAATTCATATTTGCTTTAGAGAACACTAATAATTTATATTTCTTTAGAGAACACTAATAATTCATATTTCTTTAGAGAACTCTAATAATTTGTATTTCTTAAGATTGAATCTATCTTAAGGAATACAAATGATTAGTGTTCTATTTTATTGAGTTAAGTTCAAATTTTAAAGAAATGTCAAATATTAGTGATTTATTTTAGTTTTAACAAGGGTTTTCACTACTCGATTAAGCATGAAGTAAAATTTCAGGTTTATAAAAGCTTAAAAACTTGGATTTGCAGGGGCGCGCGAGCGAAGCGAGTCGCGTCACGGCAAATCAAAATGTTCAAACTTTTCTTAACTCGAAGTTTTACTTCATGCGCCACGCATACAAGACAAGACACTGATTGAGAAGTTAAGACATATATTTCCTACTGACTTTAAGATTTCATGACGAACTCAGTTTGATTTTAGTTTTAAAAAATCTCGTGCCCCTCCCTAGACAAAATCCTGGCTACGCCCATGGTTAATGGGGTCTTCAAACGTCCCACTAACTTTTGTTAACAATTCAAGGCTCAACTAGGGTGTTAAAATGTTCAATTAAAGTCTATTAATAAGTCAAATTTAAGTAAAAAATTTTAGTGGCTATTTTAAATAGGCACTAACGCATATTAAACTTAGTAAGTATAAATGCCGCAGTGGTACATTCAATATTATTCGTCATAATCTTAAGTCAATCAATTATTTACAATAAATTTAAAAAACAACAAAGTATGATTTTTAGTTAAAAATAACAATCTTTCAAAGGCTAAGGAAGAGTTGTTTAATAATGGCTTAACTTAAGTTTGATTTATGTTACTTTGGAGCACCTGTGAATTAATCTGTGTTTGAATTAAACTTGGTTTAAGCCGCTATTAAAAAACGCTCCCTGCAAACTCACATAGAAGTGAGTTTAATTATTATATTTATTATGATAATTACTTATTATTGTTCTAAGAAAATATTTACTCATAACTAAGGTCCAGATGCACCAAAAATGCAGAACTCGATTTTAAGCTGAACCTAAGACAAAGCTGAACTTAAGACAAGACAGTTTCTATTGTTCTAATGTGTTCTAAACTTGAGTTCAGAGTTGAATTAGTTCAACATGTTTGGTGCAACTGGCTCTAAATTTTCACAATAATTTAATTTATTTTCTACTTCAATAAAAAATAAATAACGTTTTTATTAATGAATCGTAGATATACTTAATTAATATTCTATAAATAACAGTTATAAAGAATCAAATCATCTCGTGTATTTAAAAATAGAGATAAGGAATTTTATTAAATGCAAATGTATTTAATAAAATATTATTAGGAGCAACAAAATGCAAGCCCGTAAAAAATCTAGAGGCTTGTTTTTCATAAACAAATGTGTTGTAATAATGCCTCTCTAACTTCAATTCGTTCCCCGACAGTGATATTTTATAAATGTTAAATGATAATAAAAAAACATTTATAGAACGTAAATTCTAGGGTTTCCATTTTTTGCTCCAAATTGTACAGTTGCGAGAGAAAAAAACTACTACAGCGGCAGCTTTAGCCACTTCTAAAATATCGTATTTTTTCCTTGTAAAACAAACTTTTCATGTACAGGTTAGCAACAATTTTTTTCTTGGCCAACAAGACAGTGCTTTTGTTGACATGCATTCATTAGCAATGTCTCTAATGTCTCTAATGCTTTTTGCATTTTAGTCAGTTGAGGCATGTCGACGGTAATTAAATTTCGTTTGACATGTCCGCAGATTTGTCAATTTGATTTACAAATTAAAAAATTAAAGTGAATCCAGTTCACATAGCCAAATATTTTGCTGTACTAGATTTTTTTCTCTCGCAACTGTACATACATGCATTGAATAAGGAACACATGAAAATATTTATGTATACATGTTTTTCTTATTCAATGATTTATGTTTTACTTTTAAAGTAACGTTATTATTTGATACCTCATCTATGAACTTTAAAATATATTTACAATACCTATTTATCACCAACTATAAGTAATATTGCCATTTTAAGTAATTAACGAATAACATAGTTTTGAAGTAAACGTTACAGTAACTACTAAATGTATGAGCTTGCCTTTATTTGCATCCTGTTTTAATACCTAATTGACTAGTTCGAAATTATCTTTTTTTAAATTTTTATATTATGAAGATTCTTGAACTGGAGATTCATCGTGATAATTACCATGAGTTAGCCCCTGCCCGCTTCAGATGTTTTGCCTGAAAATAACATTAAAATTAGTAAAATAAAATTAGCGATTCCATGCCTTAAATTCAAAATAATCTAAATTTAAAAACTATATGGTAAATTTCCAAAATGAAAAGAAGACAAGTCGGCCATTCCATAAATAAGTGCACACTTTTTGAGGGTTTTAGCGAATTTCACATATATTATAAAGGCTATCAAGACACGGATTTTAGTTGTAACTAGAGGTTAAATAAATGATTCTGTCAATAGTTATAATAATATAAACTTTTACTACACTTTTAATTTGAACTCAAAAATATCGTAAACCGTTACCTATACAAAAAAAATTATTGAATACTTTATGGCGCTTAAATGTTCAAAAAATAGTTTAAAATACATTTTTTTCCAAAACGAATTTTTTTTTTACATGGTTTTTAATAAATAAAACATATCTCGAAAAATAATCAAATACTCATGTTTTAATTTTCTTACAAAAATTATATGTTATACCCTGATCCTTCCTAATAATTTTTCTGTTTTCAAAAGTATGGGCCGTTTTGAAATTTTTGAGGTATGATTCTTTTACTCGAGCGCTGCATTGACAGGAGGCGCTCCCGCCACACAATGTGGCCGATCTGAGCGAACGCACCAGCGGTAGTTTGGGAAGGAAAAATAAATGTCAAAATTGACAAATAAAGAAAATACTATTATATTGTAGATACACAAAATCTCATAAAATTTCAAGTTTGCGATTTTTTGGACACACACCTATTGTGCAATTAATGTTTAAAGATCATCAATTTCAGATCGCGAACAACACGCGAAAAGTGGATGAGTTTTGATAATTGATTACATCGCACTCACCTAATATATCAATAGTCTTTTTAGCGTTTGTTAAACATACATTTCTCTATAATATACCACTAAGTATTAATTAATCGATAATGTTTAACGATAGTTATAATTATTTAAACGGAGCAACTTTAATTTATTGTATTTAAACTTCTAAGTGGCCTATATAAATTGTATCGAACCACGGAGGGTAGGGCTCACCACAAAAAAATAGCCCAAACTTTCCTCTATCACACTCTATCAAAATCAAGTTTTTATCGATCCGTTTAAAAGCCTTTTTTATTTGTTTATTCAGCGCGACCGTCCACCGCAAAAGCGCTCGAGTGCTTCTATGCACTGATTTCATAAACAGTTTCTGCATCTTTGTCATACATCCTTTTTTTCACTAATTTTATTAAGATAACATTCCTCTACAGTATAACATTATTTAAAATCATTTCTTCTCCTCAGATTTATAATTATTTACTGTTATTTTAATTTGAAGTTCAATTAAACTTATATTAAAAATACAATGTACCGGCTCGCGGCCTTCGATTCTCTAAAATGTATTGTTTAATATATCTTTTAACTACCTTATAAAAAAACTTCCTAATCGACTCTTTTCTAATGGTTTGTTTGTTTTTATACAAAAGATAAGTGAGAAATCTTGTAATTTGCTCAAGTATTTATAAGATGATCAACATGTGTGTTTTTATTGACAATCAATTCTTGGTCGTCTGTTCTGTCAACGCCTGTGAGAAATGGGGTGAGTGTATTATTTTTAATACGCGAAGTACTTAAAAACTGATAATTTCACGAGAAGGGATTTGTAGAAGAGAATTAATTTAGTAAAATCTCGTTTCTTGAAGAGTTCGAATATATATTTTTAAAACCTATCGGAGTATTGGACTATTTCTTGTTAATTTTAAGTAATCTTAGTTCTGTTAAGTGTTAATTTGTGTATAAAACAATTTTAGTGCATAGTGTTTTTAGTTATTAATAGTGTATATATAATTATTGTTTACTCTATTAAAATAAGATGGAAAATACATCTATTTCCAATGAAGATATGTCTAAGATATGGTATAATTTGGAAGGTGAACCAAATATTACTTCGGATGCAGCATATCAACCTTTAGTTAAACATGTTGAAGATCATTTTAATGTTTCTACGCCAACTGAAAAAAGCAAAATACGTAAGAAAATTAGAGGTTTCTGTAGCACTCTTAAGAAATAATGGATTTTGGCATCGTATTCTCACCTAAATTTTACTAAGTTAAATAGGGATTGGAATCAATTGATGTTTATGAGTTGTGTAAAACCAAATAGTGACAATTTACAAACTATTAGTCCGGTGCCGAGTACATCAACTACAAATTATTCAAATAGCGCAAGTACTAAAAGAAGAAGAATTGAATCGTTAGTTAAAGATATGTATCCGGAAGTAATATTTTCCGCACCTAATAAAATTTTGAGCGACCAAGGACATACAGCAGCAGTTAAATTAATTCAAAGTGCTTCTTCTGCATCACCAGAAAAAATTAAAAAGTGTCTTAATTTTTTAAAAAGTTCACAAAAAGAAAGCATTAGTCGACTTACAGAGGAAGCTGCTTTATCAATTATAATTGATTCTAGAATGAGTGTTCATAGTTACTGTAATTTAAGAAACATTTTTAAGTCTCATGGAGCAAAGGACCTTCTTCCAATATATAAAACAGTAAAAGTCATTAAAGAGCAGTTTTACCCGAAAAAAATAACTATTAATAAAAATGGAGCATCAGTCCCACTTCAAAATCTCCTAGAACATACCATTAATAGAATAATATCTACAATAGAATTTCAAAAACACGATACATTACACAAATTAACATTCCTTTGCAAATATGGATGTGACGGTAGCTCCGGACATATAGTTTTTATGCAAAAACCGGCAGATGACAGCAGTACCGACGAAGAAGAAATTACTGAAAAAAAGTTTTTATTCATGTTTTCTCTCGTTCCTTTAAAATTGTATTCAGAAAATCTGATAGTCTGGAAAAATAATAAACCTTCGTCTATAAAATTTTGCAGACCTATCCAATTTATGTATGCCAAAGAAACAAAAGAACTTATTAAAGACGAAGTTCCAAATATGGAACATCAAGTAAATCAGTTAAAAAGTATAATTATTGAAAATGAAGGCAAACATATTGAAATAACATTTAGATTACTCTTTACCATGATTGACAGTAAAGTAATAAATACTTTAACTGACACCCCTAGTTCTAATTGTTTTATATGTAAATGCACTCCCAAAGATATGAATAATATTGATCAAAACGCTGCCGATAGTAGAAGATAATTTAAAATATGGAATTTCATCACTCCATGCGTGGATAAAGTTTATGGAATGTGTTCTCCATATATCATACAAATTGGACTGAAAAAACACTACAACACACGGAGCTACAACTGAGGATAAAATTAAAATAAATTCAACAAAAAAAATATCCAAAAATTATTGAGAAAGGAATTGGGAATACGATAAATTCAAATTCAAAACTATTTGAATTCGAGAAAATAAGCTTACGCTTCTTATAGTTTGCACACTTTAAACATAATATATAAAATTACGAAAAAACTATTCGTGAAAATGCAAACAGTGTCTTAATTAATAAGACAATTTAAGACGATAAATATCCATTGAAACAACTACTTCCCGTGCAAATACACCTCCGGATATTGAATTATACAATGAAATATTTAAAATCTTATTTAATTTGATTTGTTACAACGCTCTATTAAAGTATATGTAACGTTTAGGTCAAATTCTCTTCAAACCAACTAACAATACAATTTAAAATGAAATTAGAGATAGCAACAAATTAGAAGTGAAAGGACCTGGATTAAAACTAATGTCTTAGGCCATCTATAGACGCGTTTCGAGATTTATCTCTCTTCAGTATAGCTTTGCTTATGACGTTTAAAAAATTAGGAATAAAATTAAAACAAACTTACTTAGAAAAAGTGTTGTGTGTGGAATGAACAGGTACACAGAAATGGAATGAGTGAAAATGATGGTCGGTATTTATAGGTAAAAAAGGGGATTATGTCATTAGCAGGTATGAAGAATGTGAGACCTTATTATTTACCTTACGGTACAGTTCATCCTTTCATTTTAAATTGTATTGTTAGTTGGTTTGAAGAGAATTTGACCTAAACGTTACATATACTTTAATAGAGCGTTGTAACAAATCAAATTAAATAAGATTTTAAATATTTCATTGTATAATTCAATATCCGGAGGTGTATTTGCACGGGAAGTAGTTGTTTCAATGGATATTTATCGTCTTAAATTGTCTTATTAATTAAGACACTGTTTGCATTTTCACGAATAGTTTTTTCGTAATTTTATATATTGGGAATACGAGTTGATGCGGTTGTAGAAGGAGGTGGGACATCAAATACAGGGAACCTTTTTCAAAAATTTTGAAAAAGTATCGGCTATAACAGAATTCAATGAAGAGTTGTTATCGCGATTCTACTCAATTTTGATGACGCTTTCAAGTGGTCATCAAATTAATACAATTGCTTTTGATAAGTATGCAGAACAAACAGCGAGGCTCTACGCAACCTATTATGGATGGTATCGAATGCCACACAGTCTCCATAAAATATTAATACATGGAAGTAGTTTCATCAAACATTTTTTATTGCCAATTTGAGAGTTATCAGAGGAGGCTCAAGAAGCTAGCAACAAAATCTATAGGCGTTTACGAGAAAATTACACCAGAAAAAACTCGCGGTTGAATACAGTACGAGACTTATTTAATATGTTACTTGTTTGTTGAGACCCATTTATATCATCAAAAAGAATAATTTTTAAAACAAAAAACGATCGTTATCTGATGATGCAGTAAATTTAATTTTATGTGATACAAGTGATACAAGTGAAACTGAAGGGGAGCTGTCTGACGAGGATTTGGATTACTTTTCACTATAAGTAAGTTGACAAAATACTCATAAGTTATAACAAAATATTTTGTACGTGGTCTATACCTTTAATAAAGTATATTGTGTCAAAACAATTAGGACATGTGACAAAGTACATTTTACTAATTACGTATGGCAAATGTGTGCTCGAAAGCTATCGCGGGAAACAGTCGCGTTAGATAAAAAAATAATAAAAGAACCCTTACACGGATTGATAACAAAAAATAAATTAGTAAGGTGTATTACAGGAAAGTGTGAGCGATATTTTTATGTTGAGTCTTAGCCCCCGCAATCGGATATATTTTATATAAGCCACTGCAAAGATAAAATTTAATTTAAAAAAAGTAGTTTCTTTCAAATATTTATAATTACAATTCGAAAGGTGGTCTATAGTTTTTAAATAAAGTGATATTGTAAAGATTTGTTATCTTAATAAAATTTGTAAATAAATAAAATGTATGAACTGCGTATGAAATCTATGCAGAGGAGTGGGGCGTTCGAGCGCTTTGCGGTGAACGGTCGCGCTGAATAAAAAAAATAAAAAAGGCCCTTAAACGGATCGATAAAAAATTGATTTTGATGGAGTGTGATAGAGGAAAGTTTGAGCTATTTTTTGGTGGTGTGCCCTACCCTCCGCGGTTCGATAAAATTTATATAGGCCACTTAGAAGTTAAAATACAATAAATTAAAGTTGCTCCGTTTAAATAATTATAACTATCGTTAAACATTATCGATTAATTAATACTTAGTGGTATATTATAGAGAAATGTATGTTTAATAAACGCTAAAAAGACTGTATTGATATATTAGGTGGGTGCGATGTAATCAATTATCAAAACTCATCCAAATTGACATTGATCAACTTTAAACATTAATTGCACAATAGGTGTGTGTCCAAAAAATCGCAAACTTTAAATTTTATGAGGTTTTGAGTATCTACAATATAATAGTATTTTCTTTATTCGTCAATTTTGACATTTATTTTTCCTTCCTAACTACCGCTGGTGCGTTCGCTCAGATCGGTCACATTGTGTGCCCTGCTCTGCCATGGAAACGATGAGTGTGACTACTTGGGCAACATTGTAGCAGCCAAATTAAGAAAACTGCCGGAAGAACAAAGGCTCTGGTGTGAAATGATAATTCATTCGGCATTACAAAAAGGAACACTGGGAACATTGTCTCAAAATAGTTCTACTGTAGATTTATAATTGTTAATTACAAATAATATTTAATAAATAGCATTGATTTGATGTATATTGATTGTGCATATTTAATTTAGAAATAGTTACTCTAAATTATATTTAAATAATGGTTCATACATATACCGTACGTTTTATTTAAGGATGGCCATAGGGATTTACATGGTAAAAATTGCACCCCACCTTAACTTTTGTTGTCGTTCAAATTTAAAACAATTTTTTGTTTTTATTAATAAATCAAACATTTTTATACGAAATGTTTATTGTTAGAACTACATAAACATGTTATAATTCTTTATTTTAGCTTTCAAGTTTAGCAAACAAATATCTACATAATGACATTTTCGTCAAGTTGATTGTTTCACTTAATTATTTGTATTATTCATTTCAACTTTGAAAGCGGGAATAAAGAAATCTAACATGTTTATGTCCTAGCATTGTACATTTTGTAGAAAAAATGTTGATTTATTAATAAACGACAACAAAAGTTACCAGGAGGTACAATTTTTAGCATGTAAATCCCTATAGCCATACTTAAATAAAACGCACGGTATACATGTATGAATGGCTATAATCTGTTTAATAACTAGGAGGAGCGTTTTAAATTTCACGCGCCAAAACCTACAACTCTGATTGGCCGAGAGCGCGCCCATTTTACATTATGCTAATTACGTCATTATTAGACGCAACAGCGAACATAACCTTAATTCGAAGCGTTACCGAGTTGCAACTTTGTCTGTTTCGTAATAACCTTTTGTGCGGTTAATCTTTAGCATAGTTAAAAGTTAGTTTAGTTTATATTGTTGTGATAGACTATGGACCCAATACAAGCTTGGTGATAATATCACCTTCACCTCTAAAAAAGCGTAAGAAGTTGAACTTGGGTCATTTATATCTGTCTAAAAAACGGTGCATAATAAATATGTATAAGCAGATGATAACAGATGATCCACATATGAAAATGACTGCTGTTGTATCAAACATTGTTGGTGCAGTAGGTCAGTAGGTGAGATATCAAATAGCATAAGAATATGCATGAAATAATAAAATGTTTAATTTTTAGGAGTTGTAAATTCCATTGTCTATTGTACGTACCATTAGCGAATATAAGAAATCCGGAGAGATTTGTAGCCCTAAACAACTTGGAGGACATAATTACAAGTTTTGATGACGTAGTGAAGAGATCCGTGCATAGTTTCTTCTATAAAAATGAACTGCTAATTTTGAATAAAGTTTTAAAAGAAGTATACGATCATGCACGCACGCATGCCGAAAATGAGTCGTTCTACCTTGTATAGTTTTATGAAACAAATCAATTTTAAGTAAGATACAGACCAGAGCTGGGCAGGATTCGAATCATTCAGGATTCGAATCCGGGATTCGAATCCTTTAAGAGGATTTAAAAGAGGCATTCGAATACTTTAGTTCAACAGGATTCGTGACTTGGATTCGTTACATTTTTTTTATGAGGATTCGTATTCAAGTCTAAATGTGGGTGATTCGAATCCTTATAAAAGGATTCGAATCCTTGTAAAAGGATTCGATTAGAAGGATTCGAATCCTTGTAAAAGGATTCGAATACTTACAAAAGGATTTGAATCGGCAAAAATAATTCGAATTAATTGTGAGGAATAACATGAAAAATGTATTTTTGTGTTTTAAATTTCTCGTTAAATCACTGTTTTATGCGCGTGGCGCATGAAGTAAAATTTCGAGTTTAGAAAAGCCCGAAAATTTGTCTCGGGTCGCTGCGCGACCCTCGACAAATTTACTCGGGGCTTTTCTAAACTCGAAATTTTACTTCATGCTTAGTCTGGAAGTGGAAACGCTCGGTCGAAACTTCAAAATGAATGCTTTAATAAGAACATTAAATGATTGAAAATGTTTTTAAAGATAATAATCTAGTTTTCAAAATTTTGTTCAATATTGTTTGAAGTTAAACTTACATGGTAGCCACAATTTGAAATGTTAATTTTTTCCGACATTTCCCAAACTAAAGATTTTTTTCCCTGGCCTTTTAATATAACTTTCTTTTGTGGAAAAACTCCATTCTGTGTAATAGTTTTTATTGTTTTTGCCAATATTTAAGTTTATTTTATAAATTTTTACGTGTTTTGTAATTTGCCTACTGGTTTTGACAAATTTAATAATATCATATGGCTTTTTTGTTAGTGTTTTGGTCAATTTGAATATAATTCCATGACTTTTCTCTGACATTCCCGGTTTTAATGATATTCAGTGATTTTTATTTACGTAAAGGCATTAGTCGATTTTATAATAGAGCTCAAGTTAAAGTTTTAAACGAGTGTTTCCACTTCCAGGCTAAGCATGTAGTAAAATTTCGAGTTTAGAAAAGCCCCGTGAAAATTTGTCGAGGGTCGCGCAGCGACCCGAGACAAATTTTCGGGCTTTTCTAAACTCGAAATTTTACTTCATGCGCCACGCGTACAAAACACTGATTTAAAGTGGAGTTCAGAAACACACAAATACATCTTTAACCAGAGTAACAGGGAGTCAGATATTTAGACTGTTATCAACGATGTTCACTGGTAATAATTAATAATTAGGTTTTGAATATTCTTGTTAAAACAACTGGTAACGATATTTATATATTAATGGTTGCAAAAAAATTATAAAATCAAATTTATTCTTAAAGGATTTGTATTCATGATTCGAGAAAACAGGATTCGAATCTTCGATTTGAATCATATTTATCTCTTACGAATCCTTTATCCTAGTATTCGTGATTCGGATTCGTGATTCGAATCATATTAGGTGATTCGGATTCGTGATTCGATTCCTTTTTACGAGGATTTGTCTCAGGTCTGATAGAAACACATTACATTATTATATCAATTCCATATTATATTATGAACATAATGTAAATATGTTTTATTTCACAGATATATGGCGAGATGCCGTATAAGCATTTAAATTGATCTGACGATATCGTACGATGGAAAGAAAAATACTTAACCACAATTAAGAAGTACAAAATGGATATTTGATTTTATTTAAAGAGTAATTATAAAATTATTTAAAATTGCCGCCAAATTGTGATGTTTCTGGAAACTTTTTATAGTGGAAATTGGGCTTTGGCACTTACTCCTTCCAGTTTTTAAACAGACTATAGTGATAATATACATAGAAATTTATAAGTTTTGTTAATACCAATTAGTAGGTGTAAAGAATACTTCTAAGAACGTATCTAATAGCAACTTACTCTAAAATAATCATCCTTTAATACATTTACCAACGCTCTGCATGTTTCTGGAATTATTTTTGATAATGCATGTTTCGAAATAACGGTTGAGTATTGCAAATCAGTGTACGATCGACCTGTAGCTAAAAATCTGAGAGTTGCAGAAAGTCGTTCATGTGCAGATATTGACATTCTCATGTTGGTATCGGTTTTTGTAAATTAAATTTTCTACTAATTTCAAAAGTGTAATATATGTATCTTCGTCCATTCGTAAATAATTTCGGAAATCTTTAGGACACGATCTTATCTCATCAATTAAGTTGTTATGAGACAACTGTTCCCGCTTTAAAACCCACTTTCTACACCAAAGTCTCTTCATTCTCTTTTCTTGGGTTTTATTTCTATTTTCCACTTCATTTTTTTATTTCGCGCTTAGCTGCAATTTTTTATTCATTTTAATTGTACCTTTAACAGCGGCCGATAAGCAGCAAATAGAGTATTAACGTGTATATGTACTGCCAATTTGACTGCTGTCATGAGAAACTTTAGTATTTGATAAGCGATTTGTACAGCAGAAAATAGCTCATAAAGTCGCACCGTATGAACGAAAACGTTTCTCTATAGCATCAACGCAAGCGGCAGATAGCACGTAAAAACGCGCCGTGTCAACTAGCCTTTAGAAAAAATATGCTGCAAGATTCCTCATTAAAAATTGCTTGTAAATTGTCAAAGTTGTGAAAGTTATAAATGTCCAGATTCGGTAGTTTTTGAATAAAAGGTTACTCTCCAGATCGAAAACTTCGATTTTTAAACTGTTTTAAATTGAGCCGGGTGTAGACATGTGTGGGACACACAAATGTTAGGATAAAGTTCTTTCGAAGACTTACCATTTAGCCGCAAATCGTATTTTAAGTTCCAATTTTGAGGTTATATACGTTGATATTTTCGGGTGAATAAGCATATTACAGGTATAAATTGTACACATAATGAAATTATCTCCAAAATTATGACGTAATTAATCCAAATTGTAGTATTATCTTCATGTATACAGCCAAAATCACAATATTAATTTCACACTAAATCTGACGTCTACTGATGTTTATTTAAACTAATGGATATATAATTCTAGATTGATTATTATTCATGTTTAGATTATGAGTATTTTAGATTTTGGTATAAAAAAAATAGATGGCGCAAAGTGTATTATAATTTTATAAAAGATCCGCTTAGTAAAATGTTTTTTCAATGACTGGGATTATAACGTAAAAAATTAATTTTGTAATTTAAATGTTCTAATTTGTCTCTAACTTCTATAACCATAATTTCTAGGTGTGTTGATGGCCAACAATTTTGTTGTTGCTCCACTGCTGCAACCCGAGTTGATTTTCGTAAACGGCAAATGTGAATTTATTGAAAATCAAAAGTTAAGTGTTTACTATAATTTTATACATAACTGAGTACATGGTGATTTTATAATTACAGTATATGTGATATTGTTACGAGATCAATTTACTAAAAAGTAATAGTACAATATGATAATCTCGTTTCCGCGCAAAGGTAGCGCCATCTACTTTTTTATATCATAAATTAAAATATTTGTTATTTTCTAATGGATCAATTTATATATCCATTATTTCAAATAAACGTCAGTACACGTCATGTGTAAAATAAATATCGTGATTTTGGCTGTAATAAAGATAATACTACAATATTGATTATTTACGTCATAATTTTGGAAATAATTTCATCATGTGTACAATTTATTCCCATAATGTGCTTATTTACCCAAATATACTAACCTATAGAACCTCAAAATTGGAACTTAAAATACAATTTGCGGCTAAACGGTAAGTCTCCGAAAGAACTTTATCTTAACATTTGTGCGTCCCACACACGCTTACTTCCAGTTCCGCTGGCAAACTCTCAACAATCTTAGTATTCCGTTCTGGAGAAAACCCCAAAATTGTTTTCAGATTATTGTTAGGCCCTAAAATACGCAACTCTAACCGACTCTCTATCTCTTCAAATAACTAAGATCCGCATACATTCTGTCGAAATACGGACACCCTGTATTTCCCTTGGTTAGCTATACATGCCTCCGGCTTCGCCGTCGGGATGTAACTCGCCCGATTATCTCTTTATATTTCCCTAGATGTAATAATAATTATACTTGTTTAAAGTTATCATTTATTTTTTTCAATGCAACAGCTATCTATAACAATAAATACTTATGCTTATGGCAAATAACAATAAATACAACGCAAATAAATTCATTAGTTATTTAGTAATTGGTTTCGAGTTATGTGAAGTTGTAAACTTAAATTAAAACACTTATTTGTTCCTTTCTTCACTTATTTTATTTTACTTGTTAGATGTACATTTCGAGTACTACGTACTCATTTTCAATAACAGAATGTTATTGAAAATGAGTACGTAGTACTCGAAATGTACATCTAACAAGTAAAATAAAATAAGTGAAGAAAGGAACAAATAAGTGTTTTAATTTAAATTCATTAGTGTTTGGAATTTTATGGAGAAAACGATCGAGATGTATTTATTTATTATTCGTTTGCACTTTTTCTTTAAATTTAATGTTATCTCTGGAATGTTTGCATTTCCTCCCTTCTCTTGTACACTGATTCAGCGAAAATTCCACGATGATTTCAATAAGTGAATTAATAAAATTACGAAATTATGAGTGTTGAATGATTCAATTAATGTTCTTTAATTTTAGGTTGGCAACGACGCATGGCGTAGTTTGCAGTGACATTTGTAGTGCGGTGTTCTTGAAAATCCGCTCCTATTTTCATTAACTTTCGGTAAGTAAAACCTAATTAAAATCAACATCAACGCGTTATTCATGAAGTTCCGGTCATTTTGATATACAATTTACCCCAGCACTTGCATTTTCACGCTATAATCACGCCGGTAAAAACAGCGTTTGTTTTTCCCTGGGCTAACATCTTTCAAGAAAACCCTTGTTAATAAATTCATATTTTTGTTAGTAAATTTTGCTCGTTGATTAAAGATTTTGTTGGAAGCTTATTCTTTATGGAATCGCGTGTTTTTCTGTGCGGTTTATACGTGTGTGCTGTTTTCACAGTTTGTTGTGTTGATGCGAAGATCGAAAATTCGGAGCCTTTTGGCGTAATGGCAAAATGGCAATTGAGAAAGTTGAATTTTTAACAGAATTTCTCGGCTAAGGTTTTAAAAACCGGCGGTCTGTCGACTTCAAAAAGTAAGCGATGTTAATTAATTTCTCGTTCTTTCTTTATGAATATTATTCGTTTTTCCTAGGTTGAATTTTTACTTTCCCCCATATGCAAAATAAGGGGAAAGTATTGTTTTCGCAAAAATGTTTAAATTATTTTTTTTGTGGATATATCCATTTCGAGGTCCCCTGAGTTGTAGTCCTTCGGTCTCCGAAGACAATGATTGCTCCTTCGAGCTGTAGCCTTTGTAAAATGGTAATAAACTTAGTAATCTAGAGTGATTCTTCAATTTGAAACTTCTAAGAACGAGTGTTGTCCACTCCCAGACTAAGCATGAAGTAAAATTTCGAGTTTAGAAAAGCGCCGCGTAGAAGATTTGTCGAGGTGATACGACGGGATAATTCGTATCTTAGGTCCTTTTAAATAATACTCCATCTTCCAATTTTATCCATTAATTATATTCTTTTCCATATTAATTTACATTTCCAATTTACTACAGTGTATTCGATGAATGGACATAATAGTTGATTACGCAAAAATTCGTCTGGCCGGCGCTTGTGTATTATTGCTGACTCGCGTCTGTGCGATTGTTGTCTATCGGTTCATTCTTTAATTGATTTAAAGCTGATGTGTGTTTAAAAACAACACGGTTGTTTTAATAACATCTAATTAAACAAGGTAATTAATTAATTCGGTTTTAATATCTGTACGTGCTCTTGCGTACATTTTAATAACATGAATTTTACTAACGTGATCTTGAATTGTCACGTACGTCCTTAACATTAGATGAACCTTTAAATAATTAATTGTTATATTAACAATAATTGAGAAATAATGATTTTTCAGTAAATCAACTAATTATGCCATTACACCACCCCTTCACGAAAAAGGCGGACGTTAATTTTTTTTTTGACGTCCGGCTTCCTCGTTGCAACTAGTCTAAAAATAATTTATATGGTGCATTTACATATTACGTCTGCGCATATACATTTTAATAAGGTAATAAACTATTACTTTCTAATTTACCTGAATTGGGTAAATTGTACATATCTTAACTTATTCGAAAATATTTACATATTGTTGTCAAGTCGAATTACAACTTACTAATCGAAGTATTATTTATTAACGATTTCTTATTATCTAATCAAAATAGTGTTTATCCGTGAGATCTTAATATCTAATCGAAATATTATTTATACACGAAGACAAATTTTTACGGGGCTTTTCTAAACTCGAAATTTTACTTCACGCGCCACGCGTATAAATCACTGATTTCAAGTGAAGTTAAAAATATACTATTAAGGTTGGAAATGTTTAATGGTTAAGTAACCAAATTTGCATTTACAAATATTTGAATTATTCGAAAATTTTAATATTTATATTCAAATGTGAATAATTTAGTGATTTAAATATTCTTATTAGAATATTTAACTATTTGAATTAATCGAATTCGAATCCCAGCCTTAATAGCGATGATTCGAATTATTTGGGAGGATTTGAATCCGTGTATGAGGATTCGAATCCTTTTATAAGGATTCGAATCCTTTTATAAGGATTCGAATCCTTTTATAAGAATTCGAATCCTTTTATAAGGATTCAATGATTTACCACACTTATGGTTTATTGTAGATTTTATATGTGAAATTTTATTCTTTTTTTTGTAAAGAGTGCTTTGGAAATAGTTGAGTAACTCACTTATTTGATAACTCCTAGGATCCATAATTTGCTTACATATTACCCCTGTAGACGGGCATCCGACGATACATATTTTAATGTATTATAAACTAACGAGTGTTTTGCACTCCCAGACTAAGCATGAAGTAAAATTTCGAGTTTAGAAAAGCCCCGCGTAGGAAATTTTTACTGGGCTTTTTTAAACGTGAAATTTTACTGCATGCGCCACGCGTACCAAACACTGATTTACAGTAAAATTAAAAATATATAACTCTTAGATGTGAAGGTAATCAATATTTGCCGAGATGTAGCAAACAAATTCAAAAATTACTTTTTATGTGAATAGTTTTGGAATTGAAATAATGATAGTGAATACATTTAGTTTGAACAACTTTTCCGTATTGTTAATATTTAAATTAGTATTTCTTTAACGGGGAAAGTGCTATGAGGGACACATCACTATTTTTATTTAATGTAATGTAAAAATAATTAACATTCATTTCATATGCAATAAATCAATGTTAACAGCAGCTACAATTGTTGGAATTGGCATTTTTTGCTTTCTATTCTGAACAATTTAATGATTAAATTTTATTTTATTCGTTAAGGATTTATTAGCTTTTCCAACTTGTTATTTTTTTATTAATTGTTTTATTTTTTAGTTGTTACAGAAGGTAGGTCCTTCAAGAGATTGAGCTCCAAAAAGCCTAGGTAAGTGGCTTTATCTAATTCATTCTTCTACTTTGATAATATTCACTTTTAAAATTTATACAGTGTGTTCCATTTTGTGTAAAACAGTATCTTTAACTTTTTTATTCTTAATGTTAAAGACCTTGCATGTTTGCGGGCCTGTAACTTTAAAATCATTCACCTATTCTCATATTATATTGCATAGCAATTCAAAAAAAGTTTTTGAAAACGTTGTTTTTTAAAAAATTTAAGGAATATCCATCTGTATCCATTACATATGAAAACCTCTTACAAACATTTAATGTCGAAAGATTATGTGACAGGCGTACGAAATCTTCAATTCTATTTTTATATGGGGTAGTAAATTATGATATTGATGACCCTAACATCCTAGGTAAGCTGAAGTTTCAGGTTCCTAGACTAACATCTCGCAGTAATAACCTATTTTTTCAACCACATGCCAATGCGCTAGCTCATTTTAATTCACCCGTTTTAAAAATGATTAGAAGGTTTAATAGTTTAAATAATACAGTAGATATTTTTGTAGATACCAGAAAATCCCTCATCGAAATAATGTCAGATTTATCGGTACCACTGCGCACTGTATGTATGATTTAAAATTATGTTACATAGCATTATATTAGATTAAGTTCCCTGTAATTGGATATATGTATATCTGTTGGGAAAAATAAAGAATAATAATAATAAACTCCATGAATATTTAATACACGCATCGAAGAGATACAAACGTACCTATAATAAACCGAATTATTAATGATGTTAGGAAAGATCTCAAGGCTACACTTTTGTTTTGGGTGAGTCATCGTTCCACACCGGTTCTTTAGATATAAGACAAACTCGATGGTCTAATGTGTATTCTTGAGTTCATGGCGTAGTCTGTTTTAGTGAACCAAGAACAAAAAAAGATGTGTTCATTCACATTTTTGTAATTGTATCTGTTGGGCAGGGGTTATTTTGTATTATTTATAAAAAGAGGATAATACAGTTAAAGAAATACAGTAAAAATCGTCTTCAGGGTGAGTCACTAAGCGGAAATCGGTCTATAGTGGGCGTATCGTTGAAAATAGCAAAAAAAGTTTAAAATAAAAGTTGTTCAAAATCAAGTTTTTCATAACCCACAATTATTGCTAAATATGGCGGCCTTGCGGTTATACCGGAACTAAACACCAACTTCCTTATTTTAAATAGAACACCCTATATATTTTTACATTTTTAGATTGCTCGTTAAAAATAAACATTAGTTTATGCACACAACATTGGGTCTCAGTTGAACCGTTTTCGAGTTATTTCATTTTTTATTTGATAAATTTGACGATTTTAGAGTTCGACGCCATTAACAATATCTTCAAAACGAAATAAGTCAGAGTTGTGCGGTTTACGGTTTTGGATTCGGGAAGAAATGTAGTATTTGTTTAGGTTTTTGGCATTAGTCAGATTTTCTAAATTGAACCGAGTCCGTCGACGGTATTCTTTAGTACTTCAAACATGCATAACTTCATTTTTTGAAATGAAACCATCTACTTTATCTGATGTGAAATTAAATTTCCTTTTTATTGATACCGGGTTGTTGCTATATCCTTCCAACAGTTTTTGAGAAATTTGCGATTTTGTAAAAATTTTAATACATTTCGTATTATCGCGTTAGCCCTAGATACTGATGACGCTTGGTGATTTTGTTTTGACATTTAGTTAGTCATTGAGATATTCCCTGTTTTTTTTAAGTTAATTTAAAGCTTTAAACAAGTGATTTCCACTCCCAGACTAAGCATGAAGTAAAATTTCGAGTTTAGAAAAGCCCCGTGAAAATTTGTCGAGGGTCGCGCAGCGACCCGAGACAAATTTTTTGGGCTTTTCTAAACTCGAAATTTTACTTCATGCGCCACGCATATAAATCACTCAAATATTGTGAAATTTATGTATATTCGAACTTCGCTAAAAATCTGTGTTTTATACGCGTGGCGCATGAAGTAAAATTTCGAATTTAGAAAAGCCCAGAAAAAAAAAATTCACGGGGCTTTTCTAAACTCGAAATTTTACTTCATGCTTAGTCTGGGAGTGGACAACACTCGTTTAAAGCTTCAAATTGAACTCTTTTAAAAATCAACGAATGTCAGAAAATCTACAGCTTATGCATGTTTACCTAAAGTAAACACATTTAAATTCAGCGCGCATTTGTGACGTAAACGATCCCTACCCTCACTCTAAAATCTTCGATTTTGTCGATCCTTCTTACCGTATACTCGACAGTCCTTGGAATACACATTAGATGGATGTTTCACGAACAAAAAAAAACAAATGTTCTACTTTTTAACGTCTGAATACATCATTTGTACTTAAAATGTAAGATTTGGTTTAATGTTTGGAGTAGTTTAGTTTTTATTATTTATATTATACTGGGAAACTTCTGGGGGGGGGGGCTATTCATAGCACCAATGCAATTTGTCATCGGTGACAAGTTGCACTGAAATGGCGTCATTTATTTTACTTCATACGATTTGGTAAATTCTTCCCGAAATGACGTCATTTTTGTGCGACTTCTCACCGATGACAAATTGCATCGGTGCTGTGAATAGCCCCCTGAAATGTCAACGTTTATTACATAAAACTTAGTCATTAAGTATAAATGTAGCGAATGCCGCTGAATTTGGATGTCTCCGATCGGAAAAATGTTGGGCATACATTCTTGAAGCAAGTAATGTATTTCCATCAGCACTGCCCAAGGTGTAGACCATACCAATCAGTTCTTCTTGAGAAAAAATGTTCGGTTTTTTTATTGCAAGATCTCGCCAAAATAATCTAAAATAAACTGACATTTATCGGACATGCGAGTCAAAACAAAATCACCAAACGTCATCAGTATCCAGGGCTAACGCGATAATACGAAATGTATTAAAATTTTTACAAAATCCAAAATTTCTCAAAAACTGTTGGAAGGATATGGCAATAACCCAGTATCAATAAAAAAGAAATTTAATTTCGCATCAGATAAAGTGTCACAAGATATGTATATGGTTCCATTTCAAAAAATGAAGTTATGCATGTTTGAAGTAATTGGGGGCAAGTGGAACCTATGCATATTATAATTGTGTTAAATAAGTGTAAGGTGGCGGCACCTGCCGGTACATTATTGTATTACTATCTTCTAGATATGTTTGGCGCGCTGAAAGTGTCAATGCAACTGTTACCCGTAAAACCTCATGTTATTCAGTGTGTTGCAAATTCGGTTAACTTGAAGCTAATTTCATAATTGGGTTCACCTTAATTTCAAGAAATTGCCGAATATTTTTGAGGTAAGTGTTTGTTCATAAATATCTAGGAAGGAAAGTGATTATAGTTACAATCGTTTTAAATATTTAACCTCTAAAACCACATGGGTTCCACTTGCCCCGGAAAAAAATACTGCAGGGGTAAGTGGAACCAGTACTACAGGGCTAAGTGGAACCAGTGGGTTACATTTACCCCAAATAGTTTTTTGGATAATTAAGCAAGTATTTATTGTGTTGTTTCTGACTTGTTACAGAAATGGTACGATATTATAAGCGAAAAACGGCACCGCCTACATATACGCGTAAAGAATTAGAAAATGCGTTAACATCTGTAAGAAACGGTGAATTAACAGTGTACCGAGCCGCAAAGTTGTACAAAATACCTAAATCAACACTTTTTAAGCATTTTAAGGGACAAAGGGGCGTAAAAAGCCAATCACAAGGCCGACCCATAGCTCTTTCTCTGGAAGATGAGGTAAAAATTGCAAATGGTCTGAAAACCATGGAGAAATGGGGATTTGGTCTCTCCAAAATGGAATTCTTAGAGAGCTAATACGTTCGTAAAAATAATCTAGTTACGCCTTTCAAAGACGGCGTACCCGGGGATGATTTTTTTATACGGTTCAAAAAAACTCACAACTTGAGTCTCAAGAAGCCTCAAGCGGTAGAAGCTGCTAGAAAGAAGAGTATAGATCCATTTGTAATTTATAAATACTTTACAATTCTCAAAGAAGTTACTACCAATGTTGCCCCAACAGAGATTTGGAACTTGGATGAAATTAGTTTTTGCTTGGACCCCTCCCGAGTTAAGGTTCTTGGAGCAACAGGAATGCCTTCTCACAGAGCAACAAGCGGTCCAGGCAAAGAGAACATTATAGCCTTAATGGCTGCAAATGCTGCTGGCGAAAAACTTCCACCTTTAATAGTGTTTAGAGGGAAAAATATTTGGGACTCGTGGATGTCACCCGAGTCTGAAGGATTTAATGGAATGACTTATGCTACAACAAAAAATGGTTGGATGGAAGCGGAAACTTTCAAAAATTACTTCACAAGAAATTTTCTGCGAAATATTCATGCTACTAGACCAGTTGTTTTAACTTATGATGGACATGCTTCCCACATTGGTTTACCACTGGTTGAAAAGGCAAAGGATGAAGGTATTGTAATATTAAAATTACCACCACACACCAGCCATGTGTTACAGCCACTAGATCTGAGTGTTTTCAGGCCGTTGAAAATTAAGTGGGACGAAGAGTTAGTGAAATGGCAGAGATGCAATTATGGCAAAAAATTGCCAAAATCAATTTTTTCAACTATGATTGCTACCATTTGGGAAAATCTTAATCCAGATGTAATAAAGAAAGGTTTTGAGAAAGGTGGCATTTTTCCTTTTTCTAATGAAGTCATTCCACCAGAAAAGTTTGAACCAGAGGCGAACCAGAGGCGCACTTATTTAGAGCAAGAAACTGCCGCATCTGTGCCTGTGCCACCTCCAGTTGTAGATAAAAGAGGAAGAATCAAGTTCAATATTAGCTTTGACTCTTACTGTTTATCTTAATGTAAAACCAATGATTTCAATGTTGTTTACTATATTTAAATAAAATATTTTCTGAGCATTAATATAAAATGAATTCACAAACTTGGTATACACTTGCCCTTTCACATTATAATGTTTCTTATACAGAAAATCAGGTAATAGTTACACTTGCCCCATGCATGGGTTACACTTCCCCCTTTGCATGGGGTGACTGTAACCCACAGCATCTGATATATATATACATTGTGTTGATAAGAAGAAGCTGCTATCAGACGAGTTGTAGACATTTGCCTGATGTTATTTTATAGTCATGTTGATATTCACGCCAAATATTATGTTTCTTAAAGTTCAACTTCCTACGCTGATGCAAATCAAAATTGATCTAATAAAATTAGGGGCTCCACTTACCCCGGGTGACATTACTGAAGAATACCGTCGACGGACTCAGTTCAATTTCGAAAATCTGACTAATGGCAAAAACTTAAACAAATACTACATTTCTTTCCGAATCCAAAACCGTAAGCCGCACAACTCTGACTTATTTCGTTTTGAAGATATTGTTAATGGCGTCGAGCTCTAAAATCGTCAAGTTTATCAAAAAAATTAAATAACTCGAAAACGGTTCAATTGAGACCCAATGTTGTGTGAATAAACTTATGTTTATTTTTAACGAGCAATCCAAAAATGTAAAAATATATAGGGTGTTCTATTTAAAATAAGGAAGTTAGTGTTTACTTCCGGTATAACCGCAAGGCCGCCATATTTAGCAATAATTTTAGGTTATGAAGAACTTGATTCTAAACAACTTTTATTTGAAACTTTATTTGCTATTTTCAACGATACGCCCACTATAAACCGATTTCCGCTTAGTATAGTTATACCGACGTCGGCCGATTTGTTTAACTTTTCAAAAATAAGTTATTGTATCACAACCTTATTATTTTTAGGCAGATGTGGGCTTGAAAAACAATGAATATTGTTTTAATTCACTATCTACCACCTAGTCATTTCAATGTATGTGCTTACATACCTAATACGTTTTTTTTCAATTTGATTGTTATGCAGTTATAACAAACAGTATAACGTTGTTTATAGTAGGCGTGCTCAACCTGCGGCCCGCGGGCTGCATGTGGCCAGCCAAGCTTTTATGTCTGGCCCGCCAAGCTTTTTTGTATGACCCGCCAGACTTTTATGTACGGCATTATAATTCCGAAATTTTAAGCTTTTTATAAAAATATTGGACTTGTTACACATTTCTAATTTAACCAAATTATGTTCAATTCAACATTATTTTAGAATTACATAATTACAAAATCACTGTAGAGGGCTTGATGAAGTTTTATATTTTTTTAAATTTTATACAAAAAATAAAAAATTAAATTAAATCATTATGCCCTCTGTAATTAAATTTTAGACGGACGCGTAGAGAAAGAATCAACGACTTTAAAATAATAACAAAAAAATCAGTATTCTTAGTTTACATAGGGTAGAGCACACTCTTCGGCCATTCCATAAACAAGCGTACACTTTTTGAGGCTACATCAGGGATTTTTGCGAATACAGAGAGTTTTATGTAACACCGAACATGAGAATTTTTCGTTTAAGTATAAATCAGCATACTTTGTACATTTTAAACTTTAAACCAGTGTTTTCCACTCCCAGGCTAAGCATTAAGTAAAATTTCGAGTTTAGAAAAGCCTGAAAATTTGGTTTGGTCGCGTAGCGCGGAGCGGCTAAACCAAATTTTCAGGCTTTTCTAAACTCGGAATTTTACTTCATGCGCCACCGGTACAAAACACTGATGCAATGTAAAGTTTTGCGGTGTGTTTTAAACTTCGTAATGTCAGTGTTTTGTACCGGTGGCGCATGAAGTAAAATTTCGAGTTTAGAAAAGCCTGAAAATTTGGTTTGGCCGCTCCGCGCTTCGCGCTACGCGACCAAACCAAATTTTCAGGCTTTTCTAAACTCGAAATTTTACTTCATGCTTAGTCTGGGAGTGGAACACACTAATTTTAAGTTTAAAATTGAACTATGCGCTGTAATTGGGACATGTATACTTGAAAGGAGAACTCCCTGTATGTACAAGTTGAGGCATTAATTGCGATTGATTGGCTACAATATGTTAATTTTAATTTTAATAATGTGTACATTGGGTTGCCTATATGACCAGGCAACCCAATGTACACATTATTAAAATTAAAATTAAAGCTGTCAAATTTTTTGGATGACAATGTTCGGTGTTACATGAAACTCTCTGTATATTATAAAGGCTATCAAGACATGGGTTTTGGTTGTTACTAGAGGTAAAACAAATGATTGTGTCAAAAGTTATAACAATATAAACTTTTAGTACATTTTTGTTTTGAACTTAAAAATATACGGTTTACGATATTACCTATACAAAAAAAGTTATTCTGTACTTTTTCGTGCCTGATTGTTCAAAGTTTAAAATACATTTTTTTCAAAACATAAAAACTTTATTTAGATAGATTTTAAATGAAACATATTTTTAAAAAAAAATATCAAATACTCATGTTTTAATTTTCTTAAAAAAAATATATGTTATAAGAATTTTTCCGGTTTTAAAAGTACGGGCACTTTAAAACTTTTCAAGATATGATTTTTTTTACCCGAGCGCTGCATTGACGTGAAGCGCTCCCGCAATTGGTGTAATTACCCGGATCGCGGTGTGCGCTGCGAATTCCGCCTAATACACCCCGAAAACTTTATTCATTGTTTAACCTGAAACGAAGTCACTAAGACAGTTTATCTAACATTATAAAGGATTTCCACTTTTAGCTATCAAAATATAAATAATAAATATAGGTCATTGCAAAATTACGAACGTTTTTACTTACTCTATAATGATTCGCATTTTTAAATTTATTTTAAATTTACATGAATTATTTAATAACGTTTCTAAAAATAATATATCAAAAATAAATTAAACAAATATTTTGTTTATAGAATAATAAGAAAATACTGGATCATTTTATTAATATAAAAGTTACTGAACTTACTCACAAATATTAAATTAAACTAACTAAAAAATGCCCTTACTCTTTTCTACAAAAAATTGAACCAACGCTAAAATTACTTATAAATTAACATCTAAAATAATCAGCGGAACAACCAATATAAAAGTTAGTAAACCCCATCGCTTTCCGTAATTGGTCATCTATTTAAATCCCTGCCTCTGTATACAACCAAAACCGACGATGTGGCGCTTCTATATTAACCCATCCCTCCATATCATTAGGGAAAGCCAATCCGCCTCGTATAAACAATATTCTCAATGAATATATACATGTAACCCTCAATTTCCCAACCTTTCAAATCCATCTATTCCTGGTGTACATCCATCCTTCTTCGGTCATTAAAGACGCAATATTCACGAAACCTCCCTATACGACAACGCCATTATTATAGGAGACTGCAATACAAATACTGCCAAGAAGAAGCATTAGTCACATTTCCTCTCCCACTTCAATTTTATCCAAGTTAAAACCGATTCAACCTTTATTATGAATCAACACCAAGCTTCAACCCCTGATATCCTACTATGTACCAACAATTTAAAACCCCTTATCCACTCAGTCCAACTAGTTTCAGATTTAATAATAATAATAATAATAAGCTTTATTCCAATAAATTATTAGACAACTTAACAATATTAACACATACAATGATATGAACATTACCAGCCGCTACTTAATATTAGAAATCGTCAAAATATAATGGAATTTAAATTGTAGCACATAAATTCCTCTACTGTATACGGTTCAACTTGCCGTACAATTTCATGCAAATATTTTTTGTATTTTACGAGACTAATTTCAGTTCTAATAAATACTGGTAATTTGTTGTAAAATCGCAAGCACGAGTAATGAACACCCCTCTCAGTCAGTGTAAATTTATGTAAAGGGTACATAAACTTACTCTTATGCCTCGTTGCATAAAAATGTTCATTTATGTCAGATTTGAAATAATAATTGTATTTCCTGACAAATATCAGACATTCTATGATGTATATACCAGCGACCGTTAATAAACCATTATTTCTAAATAATGTCCTACAAGAATCGTACGGACTTAAACCTAACATGGTTCTCAGCGCACGTTTTTGTAGACTTAATATGTTGTTCAAATGCGTGGAGCTGCCCCAGAAAACTATGCCATAGCGAACTAATGACAGAAAATTTGAACTATATACTAGTTTTAATATACTAAACGATACATTTGGTTTTAAAATTTTCAGCATATAGCATGTTGTACATAAGCGGGAAGACAAATATCCGATATGTTTTTGCCATTTTAATTTGTTATCTATAAATATTCCCAGAAATTTTGTGTTACATGTTATATCAACTCTAGTGCTGTTGATGGTGATTTGCTGTGGAAGGTTTGTAGCCTCGGATTTTTTAAATATAATGTAGTTTGTTTTACTCTCGTTTAAAACAAGTTGATTGTTATCAAACCAGGTTTTTATTAAGTTCAACAAAACCGTGATGTTATTTTCTAAATCTGAGATATTTTTAGATCGTACACAAATATTCGTATCATCGGCATAGTTGACGATATTATATTTGTCATTGTCAATTATTTTAAACGTATCATTTATGTATATATTAAAGAGGAATGGACCCAGGACACTCCCCTGAGGCACCCCCAGAACTATGTCCAAGGCATTCGATCTATATGTAGTGCTTCCCGATACCACTTCTACTAATTGTTTTCTGTCAGTCAGATACGTTTTGAACCAGTCATATGCTGCACCTCTAATTCCATAATTGTACAGTTTAGAGAGCAGCAGACTGTGGTCGATACAGTCGAACGCCTTGGACAGATCCAAAAATATGCCACAAGCCATCTCATCTGATTCCATTCCCTCTATGATAAATTGGGTAAAATCATATAGAGCTGTATTGATGTTTTTACCTTTCCTGAAGCCATGTTGTCGGTCGGAAAATAGTTTGAATTTTTTGAAGAATGATTTGCATTGTTCGGTGACTATGTATTCAAATATTTTAGAGAAAGATGACAAGAGACTAATTGGTCTAAAATTTTCTATTTTTGATGAATCTCCACTTTTGTGGATAGGTTTAACAACGGCAATTTTTAGTTTTTCCGGGAATATACCAAAACTAATTGAGTTATTTATAAGAAAGCACAAAGGCTCACATAATGGCTCCGCGCATTCTTTGATAACGAACATTGATATTTCGTCAATCCCGTAACTTTTTTTATTTGGCATGATTTTTATAACATTCATTAGGTCATTTTGCGTAACAGGATTAAAAAACAGGGAGTGTTCGTGCATGTTAACATTTATGTCAAGATTCGCAATTAGTTTTTTCGAATTTATTAAGTCTGGTGCAGCATTTACAAAATAGCTATTTATTTTATTCACGTCCGTTTCTAGAGTAGAGCTTTCGTAATTTGTGATTTGTTTTTTTCCAGTGATGTCTTTTATAACAGTCCATGCTGTTTTGTTTATGTTGGTTGATGTTGCTATTTTATTGTTATACTGTTGTTGCCGGTCATTTTTTAGCAATATATTGTACCTCTGTTTGCAACGCTTTAACGTTTCTTTACATTCGGTAAAATAATGTGCCAAAATATCATATAGTTCCAACTCTCTCTTGCAGGCAATAGTTTCTGCTGATAGTACTATTTTTTGTTTTTTATTACTGGATTTAACTGTCTCCAAAGGAAAAGTTTTATTAAAATGACTTAGAAGAATGCGCGTAAACTCATTAAATTGTTCATTTACGTTTCTATTTTCATACATCGTTAGCCAGTTTTCAGAATGTAGTGCACTATTAAATAATTTGAGTTTATTACTGGTAATACGTCTAAATATTTTTTGTGAAATATTTTCTTGTTCATTACTTACAAATGTAGCAATTTGAGCAAGGTGATCAGAGAACCCCGTACTTGCGACTCTACAACATTTTATACTCTCGTAATTTGTAATGATATTGTCTATACACGATTTAGTTCTGTTCGTAATTCTAGTATATTCATTAATTAAGAATCTGCAGTTATACGATTGAATTAACATATACAGATCGTTAGATGTTCTATCATGTCTAAGTATATCAATATTAAAGTCTCCGCAAATAAAAAAGTTTTCGTTATTGCTGATTAATAATGACAAGATCTGTTCTAGTTTATTAAAGAAAATATTTACATCACTGTCAGGAGATCTATAAATGCATGTTATATTAATAGGGTTGTTATTATTTATTTTAAAGTGAGCGCTTGCGCATTCAAAATTTTTAATTTCCGCTAAACGGTTTATATCTTTACATATATTAAACTTAAAATTACGATTACAATAAATAGCAACGCCACCATGTTGATGACGAGGACGACAAAAATTTGTAACACAAGTGTAGTTCATAATATTCAGCAATGTCAGCTGTTCAGGAGATTGCCAGTGTTCTGTTAAACAGACGAAATTACAATCATGTTCTTCTAAGAATACGCTCAGTTCATTTAAACAGTTCCCAATAGACTGTATATTAAGATGTAATAATATTAGTTCTTCGGCGTTGCATCCGGATGTGCGTTCTTTTTTATTAGCCAATGGAAAAAAGGGTTGATACTAATGCCCTTTGGCCACGTAGACGGGTCCTTTATGTTCAGACCATATTTTCATTTCCTTCAAACTCAAAGTCCAACATAATCCTACCCAAATATTACCTGAATCCATACCAGATTTTGAAAATGCAAACATCCTACAAATATCGAATTTATAAATACCATCGTATTTATAAATTATCACCCAGAAATAGAAACCTGTACCACTCCCCAGTTTAACAAAGTACTGAAAAAATCGATATTCCTACATACCTCACAAATTCCCAAACAACACTACAAATATCCTTTGACAAATTTATCCTCCGCTTAATAAAATATAAAAGACAACTATACCGAGACTATAGACAGTTAGAGGATGAACAAGTCAAAATGACATTCAACAGACTAAACAAGGACATAAAAAAACTCATCATTGAATACAAAACCAACAAATGGCTGGAAACATGCAATAATATTAACGACCGACAAGGCAAGAAATACTGGACTGAAATAAAAAAACTTAGCAAATACAAAACTTACAACGTTATCTCTGAAATTATTGACCCAACAACAAACGACATACGAACAACAGACCAAGACATTTCAGAAATATTTGCAAACAATTTTAAAAACGTCTATAAAATGATACACGACACATCCTTTGACAATGACTTTTTCGAGGCAGTAAACAGTTGGTTTGAAAACCGCATCCTTCCCGAACCCCCACCTTCCCCTGATGACAGACTTGAAGAAAGAAAGCTGTATTTTTTAACTTATGGAGTATTTTAAAGTAAATACTCCATAAGTCAAAAAATAGAGCACCTGGACACGACAAAATACACAGACTAATGCTAAAAGCCCTTCCCTCTACCACTCATACATACATTCTAAAACTCCTCAATTTTAATTATACTCGTCAAATTTTTCCCTCTGAATGGAAACACGGAATAATAACCTGCATCCATAAACCTAAAACTGACCCTCTACAATCAAATAACTACCGTCCTATAACCCTCCTCCCCGTGCTCGGAAAATTGTACGAATCCCTCCTTAAAGAAAAAATACTCAACCATGCATTACCGCAAATCCCGATCTACCAATATGGCTTCCTACCAAATCGCTCCACAACACTCCCTTTAACTATCCTTACATCCAACTGCCAAACAGTTCATCTAGAAGGCAAAAAATCGGCCACTGTTTTTCTTGATGTATCTAAGGCCTTCGATTCGTTTGGCACCGAGGCCTTTTGTATAAATGCAGTATCCTTAATCTACCCAATCACGTCATCAACCTAATCCAAAATTTCCTTCTCAATCGCGAACTTCAAATCCGTATACGAAAAACCTTATCCTCGAAATTTTATCCCGAACAAGGTGTTCCTCAAGGCTTCCTTCTATCTCCTCTATTATACAACATATATTGCTCCGACTTCTACCATCCCAATCCCAACTTCATAGACTCAACCTGTTATCCCCTGCAGTTTGCGGATGATACTGCCTTAATCACCCATTCATCAACCCTAGCCTCAACCCTAAACTCCCTCCAACAATTTATAAACCGATCAGTCACTTGGTTTTCCAAGTGAAGGCTTAAAATGAATCCCAACAAATCTCATCTCTTCCTACCCTACCATCGTATTCCACTAAATCCTCTTTCCATAACCATCAACGGATCCACTATATACTCCTCCCCATTATGTAAATACCTAGGAATCCTTTTAGACCCAAAACTATTATTCAAAAAACACACCTCCGATATAAAAGCAAACATCGTAAAGCGAGCGAAACATTTCCGTTGCTTGACTTACAAAAATCAAGGAATTAGTACCAATACCTGTACTAAAATTTATAAAATGATTTGCCGTCCCATCCTAGACTATAGCTCCATCCTATATATAAATCCATGCAATGTCACTATAAACAACCTAGAAGTAGCTGAAAGATCTTCCCTCCGTACCCTCACCAAACTTCGACACCCTCAAAATCCCCTCCACAACCCATCCAATGTACTTCTTTACGAAACAACACAAATTACCCCAATAAAAGAAAGACTTCGATTTCTTGCAGAACGATTCGCTTGTAACGAGTCGAATTACGAACATCTTAAAAAAAATGTGCATCTCTAAAAACCCCGATATAATCCCAAAATACAAAAACCCACCCATAACCCTATATAAATACATCTCCTCCAACAAACACACATATAGCGCAGGGCAGAAAGACCTATGGTCGATAGCTCTTACAGAAAAGGGAAATATAAATTATTTACATACATGTATACATATTATAAAATGTATTTTATTACGATGTATTTCCTTTTTTTAATAAAGATATTATAGTAGTTGTAAAAGTTAGTAGATTTATGGTTAAAAGATTTTGACACATTTTTTGACACGATTTTATAGCAAATTAATTTTGAAATTAGAAGAAATATAAATAATTAATAAATATTGAAATTTAATGTTTAATAGATAGAACCAAAGTAGAAAAAATACTACTAAATTTGTATATTAATGAGTAGATATTTGTTGCTACTTTGGTGCTTTTTTCAATAATCTTGTATATTGCCGATTTCGGTAAATTTAATAAACAAATAACATAAAATTCAATCAAATTCAATGAATTTATACATAATTGAATACATTTTAAGACTCTTCAAAGGAAAGTTAAATGTCTCAAATAAATGTACAGTTGCGAGAGAAAAAAACTTGTACACCAAAGTATTTGGCTATGTAAACTGGACTCACTTAGATTTTTTAAATTGTCTATCAAATTGACAAATCTGCGGAAATATCAAACGAAATTAAATTAACGCAGACATGCCTCAACTGACTGAAACGCAATAAACGGTAATAACGACCCGTTTAGTGACGTTATTAGTATTAGAAACATTGCTAGTGAAGTGCATGACAACAAAAGTACCGTCTTGTTGGCCAAGAAAACAATTGTTGTTAACCTGTACAGGGTGGTTTTTTTTCGTTGATATTATAGGGTATAGGCTAAACGGTGAGAGATACAAAAAAACTAAGATGTGTCCCGTTCTCTTTTTTAGTGTTTAGTTTAATGGCGCAATCAGATCTAAGCTAACTAGATTGGTTTAGAAGATACAGGGTGATTCTCAAAATCTACTGGTTTTTATTATCTCTTATAAATCGGTTATTTATAGAGATGAAAAAATATTTTAAATACAAAAGTTACTTGACTTTTTACTTAGAATCCAGTGGCGTACTTAAAATATATATAAATATTTTAATTTTTGAGATATTATCAAAACTAACATTTTCTTAAATAGGACACCCTATATCTGAGTACCTCAAAATATTGCATATTTTCTTGTGATTGCAACAGTGTGTAACACTTGATATTTTGCTTTGTCCTAAATAGCTAAAATACCAAAAAACAAAAACATAACAAAAATTCTAGATGGCCATGAATTCAATGATTATTCTTTTCTTTAATAATAGGTTAATTAAAAACCCAGTTAACAAGAATATTGAAACATTGATAAATTATAACAACAACAACTACAAAAAACAAACATAAATTTATAATAACTTTAATTATCTAATTATCTCATATACTTATACAGCGAATTTTTCGTTTAAGTATACATATGCATGCGCTGCAAATTTTCCGATATTCGTTGCTTCTTAAAAGAGTTCAATTTTGAGCTTTAAATGAGTGTTATCCACTCCCAGGCTAAGCATGAAGTCAAATTTCGAGTTTAGAAAAGCCCCGTGAACATTTGTCGAGGGTCGCGCAGCGACCCGAGACAAATTTTCTGGGCTTTTTTAAACTCGAAATTTTACTTCATGCGCCACGCGTATAAAACACTGATTTCAAATGAAGTTTAAATATACATAAATTTTACAATATTTTAATGTTTTGTACGCGTGGCGCATGAAGTAAAATTTCGAGTTTAGAAAAGCCCAGAAAATTTGTCTCGGGTCGCTGCGCGACCCTCGACAAATTTTCACGGGGCTTTTCTAAACTCGAAATTTTACTTCATGCTTAGCCTGGGAGTGGAAAACACCCATTTAAAGCAGTATCTTTCTTAATATTGCGGCTAGATACCGTAGGATCAGCAATAACAGAAGCTAATGAATTTATTTCATCTCTTTCTCTATTTTCTTTACTGTAAATCTTATTTCTTGGTTTTCCAAATATTCCATACTCACGT
The DNA here is from genome assembly GCA_932526585.2 of Philonthus cognatus. Taxonomy (NCBI): domain Eukaryota; kingdom Metazoa; phylum Arthropoda; class Insecta; order Coleoptera; family Staphylinidae; genus Philonthus; species Philonthus cognatus. The sequence continues at coordinate 4,114,601 of OW052244.1, forward strand.
AAGTTGTGATATAATCTTTGAAATATTTGTTTTCTGGCTGTCGTCGTTCCGGATAACGCTCAAAATATAGGTCTAAAGTTGCGTCTTTATTTTTATAACTCTCATTATCTCAAACATGTTTAATTTTTCATAGTTTTGAAAAATATTCATTTTAGACTCCTTTTTCAAAGAAATATAATTGAAAATATATCGTTAACAACGGAATATCAAAACCAATACGTAATTGTTACTGAATTTTATGACATGTAAAAAAAAACAAACGCTTAAAGAATTTAATTCATGGCCATCTAGAAAATCTTTTTTTTGTTTTTTAGTATTGTAGCTATTTAGGACAGAGCAAAATATTAAGTGTTACATATTGTTGCATTCACAAGAAAAAATGCATTTTTTGAGATACTCAGATATAGGGTGTCCTATTTAAGAAAATGCTAGTTTTGATAATATCTCAAAAATGAAAACATCTATATTTTTTTAAGTACACTACTGGATTCTGTGTAAAAAATCATAAAACTTTCGTATTTAACTTTTTTTTATTTCCATAAATAACCAAGTCATAAGAGATAATAAAAATCGCCACATTTTGAGAATCACCCTGTATCTTCTAAACCAATCTAGTTAGCTTAGGTCTGATTGTGCCATTAAACTAAACACTAAAAATGAGAATGGAACACATATCTTAGTTTTTTTGTATCTCTTACTGTTTAGCCTATACCCTATAATATCAATGAAAAAAAACCGCATTTAACGAATAAAGCACTAATAACCTTTCTTCACACTTTTATTTGAATTACCAAATGTACATTTCGGACACAAAGTGACCAATATCAATAGATTAACACTAAATACAAAACAGAAATTTTAAACTATATATAGACAGGTAGATTATAATATAAAGGCGGTGGGAGTGCAAAAAGGGAAAAAACGTAAATTAAGAGGTGAGCCGAGGGAATGAGGGTGGCGGTACAACCAGGTAAAGTGGATTAGGGGAAAAAACACAGATTAAGTTGGTGCAATTAAATCTAATAATGTATTGTGAAGTGGACTTAAATCAAAATTCAATAATTTATTTTCCTGTTTTTTCATTTCAATGGCTTCTAACATGTTTAATCGATAATTTGATGATTGTTTTAATAATTGTATGTTCTTTATTGTGATTTTGTGGCCGGTTTCTAGTAAAATTAAACTTCATAATACCACCTCTCTTTCACCGATTAACCCCAACTCAGATACAAAATTCATTCGATTAATTTATTCCCCCAATTCAGAAAACCACTTTAACAAATTATACAAAAAATTCAACCTAACCCCCGCGTTTTATGTTAATTCTAAACTACGGCAACTTCTGGGGAACACATTCAACAAACCAGATGAACTAGACCAATCTGGTATTTATTCAATCGATTGTTGTAACTGTGATAAAGTTTATATTGGTCAAACACAGCGTAATCTAAATACCAGATTCAAAAAACACTTAGCACACGCCAAATATCTTAATTATGAAAAATCTGCAGTGGCTAACCATTTACTAGAAACCGGCCACAAAATCACAATAAAGAACATAAAATTATTAAAACAATCATCAAATTATTGATTAAACATATTAGAAGCCATTGAAATGAAAAAACAGTAAAATAAATTATTGAATTTTGATTTAAGTCCACTTCACAATACATTATTAGATTTAATTGCACCACCTTAATCTGTGTTTTTTCCCCTAATCCACTTTACCTGGTTGTACCGCCACCCTCATTCCCTCGGCTCACCTCTTTATTTACGTTTTTTCCCTTTTTGCACTCCCACCGCCTTTGTATTATAATCTGCCTGTCTATATATAGTTTAAAATTTCTGTTTTGTATTTAGTGTTAATCCATTGATAATGGTCACTTTGTGTCCGAAATGTACATTTGGTAATTCAAATAAAGTGTAAAGAAAGGTTATTAGTGCTTTATTCGTTAAATTAATTTGATCTTCACGTAACTCACAATCAATTTATTAAAAAAAACCGCCCTGTACAGTTGCGAGAGAAAAAAACTTGTACACCAAAGTATTTGGCTATGTAAACTGAACTTAATTAGATTTTTTAAAATGTCAATCAAATTGACAAATCTGCGGAAATATCAAACGAAATAAATCAACGCAGACATACCTCAACTGACTGAAACGCAAAAACGATAATAACGAGCCGTTTAGAGACGGTATTAGTAATAATAGAAACATTGCTAATGAAGTGCATGACAACAAAAGCACCGTCTTGTTGGCCAAGAGAACAATTGTTGTACAGCAAGGAGCTTTAGCCACATCTAAAATATCGTATTTTTTTCTTGCAAAACAAACTTGTCATGTACATGTTGACAATATTTTGTCTTGGCCAACAACACGATGCTTTTGTTAACATGCAATGTCTGTAATGCTAACATCGTCTCTAAACGGATCGTTATTTTCGATTATTTCGTTTCAGTCAGTTTAGGCATGTCGCCGTTAATTAAATTTCGTTTGACATTTCCGCAGGTTTGTCAATTTGATTGACAATTTGGAAAATCAAAGTGAGTCCAGTTCACATAGCCAAATATTTTGCTATATTAGTTTTTATATTGCCGGTCCATTGAAGTTCGCTATAAACGATTTTGACTGTAAACATGTAAATTTAACATAAATAGGTATCAAAATTTAGTTTACACGTTGTGGAGATTATTTTAATTACTGATTTTGTTTCTAAATACTGCTATTTGCGATAGGGAATTACCTTTTTGTTTAAAAGTTGCTTTCCCTAGCAGTTTTGGCGCTATGCGGACTGGGCGTCCCAGTGGACATACCGTGGTTGTCGTATGCGTAGTCCAATGCGCTGTCCTCTGCCGGGCGTCGGGAGTTTATGGATGTCGTCAACGTGACGGGGCTCATCTCCGATTGCACCACCGAGGTGGGCATCTTAAGCCGCAGGTCGGCCTTCCCGTTGCCCACGGGCACGCCGCCGTTGTTGGCCGCCGGCTTGCTTCCCGATTCGTTCGGCTTCTGTAACATAAAACCCTTGTGTAATATGAGTATTACGTGTAAAACATCGTAACAAGAATACGAACGAACAAAACAATAATAATACACTGTACACGATTAATTAATGCTATTGAATTAGCACTTACAATAAATAACAAGTGTTGTTAGTCTATATCACTTGCAATATTAATGTCGTTAAGTGATGTTAGTGTACATTACTTGGAATAGTAATGACTTTAAGTGGTGTTAGTTTACATCTCTTACAATAGCAATGTCTTTAAATAATATTAGTCTACATTAGTTATGGGCGTTAACGAATGATTTCATTAATCGAATGATCGGCATTTAAATGATCTTTTTACTTCATGCTAAAGCAAAGAGTAGACACACTCGTTATAACTCCTAAATTAAACGCTTGATTGTTTAATTATATACATAAATAATTGTGACTTACCTTTATCAAGTCGTTCCAGAAGTCTTTGATGCTGTTCTTGCGAGACCATCTGTAGACTTTGAAGGCTACCGTCGCCAAAAGACCGACGATGACCAAACAAACTAGTGTCAAGGCGACCGTTGCCAAGGTGTAGACTTTTTTAATGTCACCTGCAAACACAACCGATTGTAAACGTCAGTAATTTTTTTTAACATTTTTAAAACAATGCTCCGATGACGGGTGATTCACTCCTCGTGAAACGATAACTAGTACCAGCATACTTGCCAGTGACAGCTCGTCAGGGACGGCCGGGCCGTACCGTTAAATTTGATTGAACAAAAATTATAAATGTTTATTTTCTCAGCAATAAATACTGCGCATTTTTTTGTAATAAATATATAGCAGGCTAATAGGTACTAATAATAATAAGCACTCAGTATAAGGCCGATAAATCAAGGAATTTATTTTCATTTAATATGTGTTTACTAAGCAACTTCGTATCCGCAAAATCGGCCAGCCGTAGACTTTCAGATTATAAAAATTAATGCAAGTCTTCACGAATGTCCGTGCAGTTTCTGTTGTTACATTTCCTACACTAACACTAAAATATTGTGAACTCTATGTATATTTGAACCTCACTTGAAATCAGTGTTTTATACGCGTGGCGCATGAAGTAAAATTTCGAGTTTGGAAAAGCCCCGTGAAAATGTGTCTCGGGTCGCTGCGCGACCCTCGACAAATTTTCTACGCGGGGCTTTTCTAAACTCGAAATGTTACTTCATGCTTAGTCTGGGAGTGGAAAACACTCGTTAAAAGCTTCAAATTAAACTTCCCTGTATATTCCAGAATAAATAAGTTGTTCTTTAATGCCCATTGTTTAGGGCGTAGGTAAAGTATCGTACGTTTCTCGAGTGGTATGGCAATTACATACTCGCGGAATACTGCACTCGCCGCTGCGCGGCTCGTGCGCAACATGTCTCCTCATATGTAATATGCTGCATACCACTCTTGTTACGTAATATACTATTAAATCAGTATGCCGCTGAAAAAGTGTATTTTAAACTTCAGATTATTTCATTGTTTTAGATGAGTGGCGCATGAAGTAAAATTTCGAGTTAAGAAAAGTCTGAAAATTTTCTAAACTCGAAATTTTACTTCATGCTTATCCTGGGAGTGAAAAACGGTGTTTAAAGCTTCAATTTGAACTTTTACAAAAATAACAAATGCCTCAATTCAACGATTTTAGGAGAATGTTTATTTTGAGAGAATTGTAAAAATTTAACGAATTATCAAATCAACTAAAATTGTAGAATTTACACTGGAATGAATAAACTATAATTGGCCGTAATGGAAATTTAAATATCTACCTAATTTTCCAAAATATCAAGCCAAAGTTGAAATTATGCGATAAAATTGACAATTTCGGGAGAATGTTTGTTTTTTGAAAAAATTGTAAAAAATTAAAATTGTATACCATAACCTTGAAATTAACACAATTTGCTTAAAATTGTTTGGACTTACATCTAATAGAAAGAAAATATAATTCCAAAGTTAAAATTGTGCAATAACATTAACAATTTTGAGGCATTGTTTTCTTTGAAAAAAATGTAAAAAACTAAAATTTAATACCATCAACGTGAAATTCACATTACGTAAAATTGATTGTACTTATACATTATAAAAAGAAAATTAAATGATCTCGCCACGTTTTCTTAAAACATTCAGTGAATTGTTTGGTGTTGTAGGCGTTCACTTTGTGGTACATCTTAAATTCAGTGAAAGTTGAAATTATGCAATAAAATTGACAATTTTTGGAAAATGCTTCCTTTAAAAAAATTGTAAAAAATTAAAGTTTTACATCATCAACGTGATGTTCACAGAATTTACTTAGAACTAATTGCACTTACATCTTATAGAAAGAAAATAATACTATCCCACTACATTTTCTAAAAATATTCAGTCAAAGTTAAAATTATGCAATAAAATTAAAAATTTAGAGGGATGTTTTCTTTTAAAAAATTGTATAAAAATAGACATCTATACTATCAACATTATATTGACAGAATTTACTTAGAGTCGATTGTTTTAAGTTTTATTTATTTTCACCAAGTAAAATCAACAGGTTGTTTACAATCATTACAATGAATATTTCACAAAATGATCCTACCAGGCGGAAAATAAAAAGGTATGAATTCAGCGCAACCGAAGTGCGGCTGATCTTCCATTCAACCAATAAATTACCGTAACAAATGTGATGGATTCAATATAACAAAAAAAAGTAAATAAAAATCATTAGAAATAAAAATTGAAGAAACGAATGATATATTTTGGATTACACAGCAGTATTAACCGTGTTGCTGAACATAAGTTCTGAGTCTAGATTTGAAAAGTGGGACGTTCATAGTCTTAAAGTTACCTGGAATGTTATTATATATTTTTGTAATTACATAGGAGTACGTTCGCATAAAAAGAGCTGAACGAAATTTTGGGGGTGTTAGTGTTAGTGTGATTGCACTTACATTTTATAGAAAGAAAATTAAATTATCGCTTCACGTTTTCCAAAAATATTCAGCGAAAGTTAAAATTATACAATAAAATCAACGATTTTAGATGCATGTTTTTTATTTAAACAATTGTAAAAAAATAACAGATTATCAAATTACGTTAAAATTCTAAAAATCTACACAGTTTATTCGTTAACTTTGATTGGTTATAATTGAAATTCGAATATCTTTACTGGATATTCCAAAAATATCAGTTAAGTTTCAAGCCTTAAAGTCCGTGTTTTTATTATTAATAAATTTGAATTTGATATTTTCTCAAAAAAAGGGCGAACGACAGCCGAAAAATGTGGCTTTGAAGTGACATAACGCTCGATTGATTTCAAACTTAAATCAAGGCTTAAATTTCAAGTCCAAGTCCGTGTTTTAATAATTAATAAATAAAAAAAGGCTTGCTCAAATAATTAAGCGTAACTTGAAAATCACTGCATTTTTGCCGAATGAATTAAATTTAATACAACCAACAAACAAAAAATGGATGGCTCAAATAATCAAGCCAAACTTTTATGAAAACTTTGTAAATTTCACGAAACAAACGGCAAACGACTACCAAAGAATCAAACATTGATGTGACGCACCGTGCAATTCTTTTTACGTTTAAATCAATGTTTTAATTTTGAGCTGCGTTTGCATTATTTCAAAAAGTTAATCTAATTTTTACAAAAATCAAGCATAACTTTTTTCAAAAACTCGGCATTTCATGAGAAAAAAAATTACAAATAAATTTATTTGTACTTTTTTTCTCATAAAAATGCAGAGTTTTTGAAAAAAGTTATACTCGATTTTTGTAAAATCTAGATAAGGTTAAAATCAATATTTGTTTGGTGAGACTGACTTTTTTTGTTCTCTTAAAAATAAACTGAAATTTTTATTTCACGAAGCCGAATGAAAACAATTGCTAAAGATCGACACTTTGAGATTATCCAAAAATTGAAGGTTTCGAATTTAAGCAGAAGTTTACATTTTAAGTTAATGTTTTAGAATTAAAATTGGCTTGTTGAATCCAAACGGTCATAACTTTAACCTCTTGTAATTTATTTCGCAACTAATGAATTTTATTTATTCCCACGTCACAGTAAAGTGCATTCTTTGCTCTCGCGATTCCTGAAAAGTTCATAAAAATCCGAAGTTTCGGTTTTTTTTCACAATTTTTTTAAAACGCAACAAAAATATTCACTTTTATCCTAATGTTCATTTTCTTATTAACCAACTTTAACCACCTGTAGAGTTTTTCTCAAGTCATGAATTTGCTTCCTACGAGACAGTAAAGCGCATTCTTTTCTTTAGTGATCCCCGAAAATTTCATGAAAATCCGACGTTTTAGTAATTTTTCACATTTTTTTTAAAACACAGCATATTTGGGATTTTAGCTATGTTTTCAACATGTTATGTATTAAACACGTTTTAAACAAGTTTTTGATTGTTAATGTTTTAAACGCTGTTTCAATGAAAAAAAACAAGTTTTGTAAAAAAACTGTTCCTTTTAATTACAGTGAAAAAAATGTTTTTTTAACAACCCTGGTCTCAGTGCGCGTACGCCAAAATACATTCGGCCGACCCACTTCCTTAGATCACGAGCCGTCACTGATACTTGCTAATGTGGTTAACAGTATAGAGAATAATGTAATTTACCAATTTTAAATCAGAAAATACATATTTTTAACATAAAGTATGAATGAAATCGTTATAGTCTTTGTAAGACAAATCAGTCGTAGATTGCAAACAGAATCGCACTTTTAATATTTTTGACATATTTTTAAAATGTATTAAAAATATTCTTGTTAAAACAAACAATGATTTATCAAGAATTTCGCTGAATTTAATTAATTTATATCAACTAATAATGTGTTTCAACTTACTTAGTTAGCCATCAAAGTGAAAATCAAAGAAGTTAAAATTTAAAAAAAGGCCGTTACTACTAGTGTCACTGTTTTTAAGAGAGACGTCACATAACCTAAAAATTAAAGGTGTCAAATTGTATTTTATGAAAATATTCGGTTTTATATAAAACTCTCTGTATATTTACAATAACAGAGAGGGGTGTTCACTACTCGTGTCTACGGCTTTATAATAAATTACCACTATCTATAAAAGCTTCATTTAATCCGGTGAGATATAAAAGCTATGTGATCTATGTATTGCGGGAAATTGAACCGTATTCTATAAAGGAATTTTTCCGTTGCGAAATTAATTCCATCAATCTTGACGCCGCACACTGGGCCGAATTACAAATTTACGACGACAAAAATAAAATGCTGTTCAAAAACATCTTTTGACCTCACATATTACCTTAGGATGCCATCCTGATGATCTTAATGTTAAAATTAATCTATATTAGATATACAGGGTGTTTCACATAAAGTGTTGCAGATCCATAAGTCAAAATCTATGCGTCGTATGAAAAAAAGGTTTAAATAAAAAGTTAATCGTTGCAGTTGAACTAACTAACCCTTCAAATATCAATCCCTCCAAGTCCCCCCCTGTTATGGAGGCTAGGGGTAACTTCAGAATTTTAAAAGGGAACCCTCGTTTTTTACGGAATCAGATTCTACATTAAAAAATAGACACTTTTTATCTGAAACATTTTTTTCTGATCTCTATTGATGGCGCTGTAGACGATAAAGCTCTTTCAATGTAGCTTAATGAAAATAAGGTGTTACAGGTTCATAGGTCAAGATCTACGCGTCATATTTAAAAAATAATTTATATTGGAAAAAGTATATTTATTATAGAAATGATGAAATTGCGTTTTTTTTAGCAAAATAACAAATTTAGGAGGAGTCAGAATCAATATCATCACTATCTTCTTCGTCATTATCTCCGATCACAGCATATGTAGTTTCTCGTGAAGATTGTTCATTGAGATAGTAGGGCTTTCGAAGCATTCCTAATACTACAAGCAACCAGTTAAAAATGTCCGTATTTGTATCTAATCTTGACGTTTTCCTCGAGTGGTACTGTCTGAGCTGTTTATAACTTTTATGGCTTGCTTCTATAACGTCTTCTAAGAGGAGACCTATAATCAGTGGAAGCGATTTTATTTGTCAGCCCCATGCATCAATAACTTATGGACACTTGCACTCATTTTATACCATCCATAAAGTGTAGTCGCCAACTCCGCGGTCTTGAAACAATATATTTTAAATAGTCCTTCGTTGATATAATGACCACACGATATAACAGTAAGAATATTACACATTCTTTCAATCAAATTTTTATCTATGCCTGTGATCCGGGAACTCACTTCAGGGTTTTTGAAAAATTTTCTTGCCGTGTTCCCATCATTACTGTTACCACCACCTTGTTTTGGTAAATCGACAACAAGACCCATTTCTTTATAAAAATCCTGACATATTTTATTCTTTCTCTCTTTAACTTGTTCTTGTGCTTCCTTTCCTCTGGCTTGCCATTGCTTTATCTCCAATTTATATGCTATGTGTAAAAAGTATTCGAAGTTTCGCAGGTACGCATGCAAAACAGAAAGACCGAATTTATATGAGCTTTCGTCACAGGCCCTTTCTTTAATCTTTTTTAAATCGTTCATGATTGTGGGCGTGGCTTTGCATACGTTACACGCCTGTGTACTTTTTGTTTCAGTTAAGACGTTGACTGTTTAGCCGTCTACCATGGTGTAAATGAGCACATGCCTAAACTGAATTGTTTTGTCTCCCAGGGTGATATTCGTTGGCTGCAAATTGCTCATTTGATATTTAATTTCGTCTTTCGTATTTCCGCCATTTTCTTTTTTTAATTTAAATGAAATTGGACGGCAGTATCTGGTGGAAGAAGCTGTGTGATTTTTCCAATATATTTTTTTTATATAACTTTCATTCTTTTCGGATAACTCCAGGGGCACAATTGTACATAAAATTATATTAGAATCCGCATCAAATGTATTGTTAGTGAAGTTTTGCTTATATATACTGTGTCCTCCACTGCCATCTAGACCCCACTTATAAATAATTTCAAGAGAGTTGTTAGTGCCGCCCATGTTTTCGATAATAACTTGCGACTGAACTTGTGCAAGTCTTTGCACAGTATGGTCTAAAAGATCCTGTAACGGCACCACAGCTTGGTTCTCAGATACTCTGACATTCAATGGGTAACATTTTTGTTTTGCTTCTGATACCACGTGATATGATGGATATATATCAGCCCCTCTAGATTTTGCTCCTAGCCGCATCGTTTTATAATCTTCTTTTGTCAGATGAAGATCAACTATGAGACCTAATACTTCTTCAGCACTGTATGGCCTTACATCCTTAGAAGACGATGAATCGTGAGCCTTTTTCATCATTTTCAAACGTTTAGGAGTTGCACTTAATGCAAGTCCCATTACCTTCGCCGCACTTCTTTTGCCCGATTTCACTAAACTTGATTTTGTAGCCGAACATAGATTTTCTAAACTTAGATTTGAAACAAGAGGCTTAAGTTTTCTCTGTTTGCTGCGATCAGAACTGAGTTCAAACATTTTTCTTGGCCTGCCTCGGCTCATCTTCGAAACAATGGGTTGTGCCATTGTAGGTGAATGTATGCCTGGGATTTTCAACTCAACACTGAGCCAATTTACGTTGTTATTGTTGAAACGTTCGTACACAGACTTACATTTACGCCATTTGGACAAAAGTTTGGTCACAAACACTTTTATGACATCTTTTATTTGTTTTAATAAAATGTCAGTTGGGTCATTTACACCAAACTTGTCCAACACGTATTGCACTAATCGTTCATTACACTTGAATGACGAAAACTGATAGAAATGTTCATCTCTTAATACTAAAAATAGTTCATTCCTATTTAATTTTCTTTCTTGAAAATTATAGTCATCATGAGTACCTGAAAAAAGGTTAAATTTTAACAAGGGGGGAAATATGGGGATGGGTTTATTGCTTCCCTGGAATCATCAATGTTTGTTGTATCTTACAAAATATACAATTTGACGGAACTATGCGGAAATTATTTTAAACATCAATGTATAGCAGTTTATTATGCGATTCTTTTCATTTACGTTAGTCCTGAACAAAACTTATTTTACAACCTAATTGTTTAAAACTTTTTACAAATAAGATATTGTACATGTAAATACATACTTGGTGCAAAATTCTGCATCCTAAAAATGTCTTAACTTTTGAGCACATACGCGAAACAGCCGTAGTTAGGAGGTCAAATATTGAGCGTTGCATCGACTTCTGTCAACCGAGTGGAAAGAGAGATGTTTGACAGGTACCCGCAACGAATAGCATGGTTTTTTCACAATTGTATATTTGTAGTATTGTGACTCGATAATCATAGAATACATACTAAGTGGTTTTAGTTAATTTTGAAACATTTGAAAATTTTATTTTTGTCGTCGTAAATTTGTAATCTGGCCCAGTGTGCGCCGTTCCAATATAAAATAGCAGTATGTAGTATACGGTAGTATTATTGTTAATATGATTGTATGTTATTGTTGTATTATTTATTTATTGAAATAAAGATTATTATTATTATAATTAATATAAGAAAATTTAATTTTAAAATATTTAAAACGAATGTTATTGCTGAATACACACAAATTAACAATTACACGTTACAAATGAAATATTTAATGCTTAAAGTTACGATATTTTTTCAATTCTTTTCAATTAAAAGTGAAAAAGTTGAATTTTATCGATATTTTAGATAAATAAAAGTTTAAAAAATCATAACTTGGACAAGTTTTGAGATATCGTGATGAAATATTGTGTGGATGTCGAAAATATGATTCTTTTAAAATGTATAAAAATTGGAAAACGTCCTATCGATAGTTTTTCAGTTATCCCTAATTGAACGTCGGAATTTTGATTATTTTTATATTTTTGATGCTTGAAAAAGTAAAAATAAGTAATATCTGAGACAATTATAGAAATATCGCTATACAATTGCTATACAATTGTGTGGATATTAAGAAAATATGTTTTTTTTAAATATATAAAAAAAAACCATCGATAGTTTTTCAGTTATATCCAATTGAATTTCTTCGATATTTTTGATGAATAAAAAATGAGAAAAAGCAATAGCTAGGGCAATTATAGAAATATCGCGATGAAATTTTGTGTTCGTTTCAAGAAAATATCGTGTTTTAAGATATTTAAAAATTGGAAAACACCCTATTAATAGTTTTGAGTTATTGTCAATTGTACGTCGAAAAGTTGAATTTCATCGATTTTTCAGCCATTTCAAAACAATATTATTTGAATGCAGTCTCAAACCCACTTGAGGAACTTGCAATATTATCAAATCAACATAAAATTCATTGAATCTACACAGAACTGTATAAAACTGTTTAATATACAGAGTTTTATGTAACACCGAACATTTTCATAACGAAAATGTTTCTTTGAAGTATCCATATGCACATCCATATGGTTTATTAAAAGAATCCAATTTGAAGCTTTAAGCGAGTGTTTTCCACTCCCAGGCTAAGCATGAAGTAAAATTTCGAGTTTAGAAAAGCCTGAAAATTTGGTTTGGTCGCGTAGCGCGAAGCGCGGAGCGGCCAAACCAAATTTTCAGGCTTTTCTAAACTCGAAATTTTACTTCATGCGCCACCGGTACAAAACACTGATTCAATGTAAAGTTTAGCGGTGTGTTTTAAACTCCGTAATATGTCAGTGTTTTATACCGGTGGGGCATGAAGTAAAATTTCGAGTTTAGATAAGCCTGAAAATTTGGTTTGGCCGCTCCGCGCTTCGCGCTACGCGACCAAACCACATTTTCAGGCTTTTCTAAACTCGAAATTTTACTTCATGCTTAGCCTGGGAGTAGAAAACACTCGCTTAAAGCTTCAAATTAAATTCTTTTAATAAACCAAGCATCGAAAAATGTGCAACGTATGCATATGAATACTTAAAAAAAAATGCTCGTTATGAAAATGTTCGGTGTTACATAAAACTCTCTGTATGTATATTTATTATATGTATGTATCTTTATTTTATGAGTATATTTGTTTTTAAATTAAATTCAATTTATTTTTAATAATTTCTGATCATTTTAAAGTTTTGCAATTTTTCTTAAAATTGTTCGATTTATTTTTTTCCAACATCTGTGTGATTTTATTATTACAATTGATTCTTTGGAAGTTTATTTATTAAGCTTTATTTTACATAATTTGGGTATAATTTAAGCTTTTGCAATTTGTTCGTCAAAGTTTACTAACACAAATAATAGACACGAATTTGTTTTTGTTCTAAATTGGAACTAAAAAATAATATCAACTCGTATCTATTTTATGTCATAAATTTTACAATAAAGGAAATTGCAGAATAAGTTTCTGATTGAAGCGAAGCGAGTCGCGCCCCAGTAAAACCAAATTTTCAGGCTTGTCTAAACTCGAAATTTTACGTCATGCGCCGTGCAAATAAATCAATAACTTCAAATGAAATCTTCAACTAACTGGTTAGAGTGAAATAAATTTAGTATGTCAGTTATTAATTGTTCAAATTATGGGGAAAGTGCTATTGTGGACACTTCACCATTTTTACTTTCCCCCGTATGTAATACAAAGGGAAAGTATTGTTTTCGTGAAAATTTTCAAATCAAAAATTTTAGCGGAAATATCCGTTTTGAGGTCCCCTGAGTCGAATAAGACCATTTTTGAAAAATGTCTGTCTGTCTGTCTGTCTGTCTGTGTGCGCTGTACCGCAAAAACCGCTAAAGATATCGAGATGAAACTTGAAACTTAAGCTTTTTGTTACAATCGGAAGAACTGAAAAGCTTTTGGTGAAAATCGGAAAACCGGAAGTGGTACTTTACTCTTAGCGTTTTTCAGTTTTTTCAGATTTTTTCAATAAATGTTCATCAAACAAAAAATACTTTCAAATAAAAGTTGTAGATAATAACAAAATGAAGATGTATTGTTTATTTACTTTTTGTCATAGCACTCTTAGTTTTTGAGATATTTTAAAAGTTGTTTGTTTTATCTAGTTATTGATGTGTGACAGTGTATGTGTCGATACAATTGAAAAATGTTTCAAATAAAAGTTGTACGAAGTAAAAAACTAAACATTTTTTGTGGATTCACTTTTTGTCATAGCACTCTTAGTTTTTGAGATATTTAATAAATAGTGTTTTTTATCTAGTCATTGATTTGTGTCAGTGTGTGTGTTGATACAATTGGAAAATGTTTCAAATACAAGTTGTAGGTAATAAAATATTAAAGATTTTTTGTATCTTCACTTTTTGTCATAGCACTCTTAGTTTTTGAGACATTTAATAAATAGTGTTTTTTATCTAGTCATTGGTTTGTGTCAGTATGTGTTGATCCAATTGAAAAATGTTTCAAATAAAAGTTGTAGTTATCAAAAAGTTGAAGACATTTTGAAAATAATAATGCTGCAAATATTTTAAAAGTGATTTAATTCGCAATTTACGGGGGAAAGTACTATGATGGACACATCACCATTTTTTTTATTTTGGTTAATATTATTTAATGTGTCAAATTCGTGCTTCGAACCGAACTAACAATTTGTCAATTCTTTATTAGTATTATTTGCATATTTATAATTATTATTAGTTTAAAAATTCCCTGACTTTTCGCTAAAAAGGCCGAATTTCCCTGACTTTTCCCGACGAATACAATTCCCTGACTTTCCGATTTCCCCGGTTCTACAGCGTGGCAGACAAAGCGGTTAATTCTGTGACCAGGGCCCCAAAGGGTAGTAAACATTTAATTTTAGAATGTTATAGAAAGTAATTACACTTGTGTATAGAAAGAATTAATATAAAAAAATATAATTCTACTAATATTTCATTCATATTAATTCTTCTCATAATATATGAGAGGTATTAACGGCAGGTTTTGTAATAAATTTAAACTTTTAGGGCCAGTTGCACGAAACACGTTGAACTGGTTAAACTCTGAACTCGGGTTCAAAGTGACATTCGAACAATAAGAACTGTCATCTTGAACATAAGTTCAGCTTGAACTCGAGTTTTTCTAACGATATGCTAGTTTGTGTTCTTTTTAAGAAAATCAAGTGAACGGGAACTGGCATTTACTTATAAGATTATTTATACAGGGTGTCCGTATTTCCTGGAAATCCAGACCCATCTCGGTTATTGGAAGAGATAGAGAGTCGGTTAAATTGGGGCAAAGTTGCGTATTTTAGGGACTACTAATAATCTGAAAACAAATTTGTAATATCTTCTTTTGTTTTCGAGATATTGCCAAACAACTGATTTTTTAAATTTCGTTCTTATTTTTTTATTTAAAAACTATTGAATCTAGACATTTACAAGTTTGATATTATAGTCAAAGTTGTAAATGCTTAGATTCAATAGTTTTCGTATAATAATAAAAACGAATTTTCCAAAGATTAATTTATTACAATATCTCGAAAACAAAGGAAGATATTTAAAATTTGTTTATTATTGAACCCTAAAATTAGTAACTTTGCCCCAAATCAATCGACTCTATCTCCTCAAATAACCGAGATCCCCGTGCATTTCCACGAAATACGGAAACCCTGAATTATGAGCTGCTTCTTTTTACTAGTAATAAGTATTATATTAATGAAAAATAATAATTTCTAAATAATTCTACATGTATACGAATATGGTATACGATAAATTGAATTGTAATTTAAATTTCTCGCTGGTTGCAAGTAACAGTACTTTACATTTTGGGCGTGTTCAGCCTACGAGAATACACGTTCGACCGGTCTACATATAAAGTTTATTTTTCATTTTGCATCGTATCGTTGCGGCTAGCATCCAGGCAATATAAATTCTTAAATTTCTACCACAAGTTATTTATTTGGGTTTATGCCAATACAGGGTGTATTTAAAAGAGAAACGGCCCCTATACACTCTTTATAAGACAAACAATAATATGAACTTTAAAATATTTTCTTAACCCATTCATTTTTAATGACAAATAAGAGATGTTAATTATTTTAATATGTAAAAGTCGATTTTAATGTGTCGCAGACGTTATAAATATCGCTCAAGATTTGTATCGTCCAGAAACAAATTTTTCAGACCACTAATTGTTTAATTGAGTTATGTAGAGTATTTAATCACAATGAACAACTTTTTTTTCCTTACTTCACTTTTATGTTTTTCGTTAGATGTATATTTCGAGTGCACTCATTATAAATTACTAATAATAATTAGTTATTGATAATGAGTGCTTAGCACTCGAAATGTACATCTAACGAATAAAAATAAAAGTGAAGTAAGGAATAAACAGTTTTTCAGTGTAAAAGTTTTTGGAATAAAACAACAAACATGAAAAACGAGGATAGTCATAAAATTCTATCCTTGTTTTTCAAAATGGAAAAAACATGTTTATTCATTAGTACATTTATTGAAGATTCAGGGATTTTTTTTAGGTATACACACATGCAGAGAGTTATTCTTTTAAGTATACATATCTCAATTCCAGCGTATATTCTGTAAATTGCAGATATTCCTTGTTTTTTTTAAGATTTCACTTCGAAGCTTCAAACGAGTGTTTTCCACTCCCAGACTAAGCATGAAGTAAAATTTCGCGTAGAAAATTTGTCAAGGGTCGCGTAGAAAATTTGTCAAGGGTCGCGCAGCGACCCGAGACAAATTTTCACGGGGCTTTTCTAAACTCGAAATTTTACTTCATGCGCCACGCGTATAAAACACTGAACTATTGTGAAGTTTAAAACATACTTCTAAATCAATATGCTTATGCATTATATTTAATATCAATGTTTTATACGCGTGGCGCATGAAGTAAAATTTCGAGTGTACAAAAGCCTAATTTGAATTGGTCGCTTCGCTTCGCTACGCGACTAATCCAAATTTGTATGCTTTTCTAAAATTTTACTTCATGCTTAATCTGGGAATGTAAAACACTCGTTTAAAGCTTCAGATTAACCTTAAAAAAAAACAAACCAACGAATGTCAAAAAATGTACATACATGTATGTATACCTAAAGAAAAATTCACTGTATCTCGATTATTGCGGTAAATTTTCAGACATTCCTTATTTTTATAAGAAGTTTCAATTTGAAGCCATCAATAAGGTAAAATGTTGAGTTTAGAAAAGTCTGCAAATTTGGATTGGCGTAGCGAAGCGGAGAAAACGAATGACTTTTGACATTGCTGAAAGTTGTCAACATTTACATAAATTGATAAAATTTGTGGAAACTGATGGCAGTTAATAATATTTAGTAGATTAATAAAAATGCCAAAGCGTACTACAAAATAACAAACACTGCGTAAATCAACAACAATTATAAAAATTTAGTAAAAATCTCATTGAATGGGAAAACAAGATATAAAATAAAATATTTTTGAATTATACGTTGAAATCGCTGTTGAAGGCAAGAAGAATCTTTGAACGCTTGTAAACTAATATAAAAATTATAAATTAACTGGAAAAATATAGCCTATAATTTTTTTATAAATCTTGACCGTCAAAGTTACAAAATTAACAAAAACTTATAAAATTCATCAACATCAAAGTAAATAAAATCGAAAGTTCTGAAATTTTATTTAAAATATATATAAGTATTTTATTTGTTAATTCATATATAATAATACTATAACTCACTAGAATCATTTACAAAACTTCTTCATAACCACTTCAGATTTATGTGTAAGATCTATACAGTCATTGAAAGTAAACCACCGACGCCACTACCTGTTCCATGCAGCAGATGCAACAAGTACGACCACATCACCAGCAACTGCACCGAAAATATAACCTGTGCTAAATGTGCAGGACAACACCCCACATCTACGTGCAGCACTGAATTGCCGATAAAATGCAAGGCTTGCGGAGAAACAGACCACGGGGCATGGTCAACGAAATGCGCCAAGAGACCGCGTCAACCGATTGAGGGAATCCCCAATATTAAAATGATGAATCAAAACAAAAAATCTTCCCAAATTGACAATGACTTGACAAAAAACTCACGAATTCACACCCCCATCACTGTTCATGATTACATTATCGACATCTACACGACAAAGATTAACGAACCAACGGTGACTGATAGAGACGCACTTATCAAAAAACTGAAAGCTCGTTTCATCGATTCATTTAATGTAGACACCCATGTTAATTTTTCAGGCAACAAGATGTTCGTCGTCATGTTTGACCTTGAATCCCCAAATGTCATCCCTCCTGTAGCCCCCCTATCCGGCATCCAGACCAGACTCTCACACCTAAGTAGCAACAATGGCGGTGTATAATTTTATATACGGCAATATCAACTCCCTTTCCTTAAAATCCCATCTAGTTTCCAATTACCTTACCAACAATCCCATCGATGTCATTATGATGGTTGAAACAAAAACAAAAAACTCTTTTTCATTTAATAATTGGTCCTACATCCAAATTCCTTCCTCGACTCCCCAACAAAACCAACGAGGTGGCTCATTGGTGGCAGCCAGATCAGAAATAAAATTATTGAAATCAAATCCGCCTAAAATAAACAATATTATGAACGAATGTCTGCACTGCACCATTGAGCTGCCTCAATTCTCACTCCACATTTTCCTTGTATACATCCACAACTCCTCTTCCATTGAAGATACAATCCTCACAAAGGCTTCCCTTTTTGATCATGTTGTCGTAATCGGTGATTTTAACATTAATAAAACAAAATCAAAGCAACTCGCCTCCTTTATAGCAAACTCCAACTTTGTGCGTATCCATACCAGTCCCACATTCATCATGTCAAACAACCAATCCACCACTCCCGATATCCTTCTTTGTACAAGCAACATCGAACACCTTATAGATAATGTCACCCTAGTCCCTGATTTATGTTCAGACCACTTATCTATCCAATTTTCCCTTAATGTTTGCTCCCCCCTTCCATCCGTTCCCAAGACAATTTTAAACTTCAAATACTGTGACACTACAAACGTGACCGACGAAATGACAAAATTTATCTCCGAAAATGAATCTATTAACCCTAACACGATTTCCCTTTTCCTAGAAACCCTATCTCAATCTATCAAACATAACACACCAACTATAACCAAAAAACCCTACAAATATCCTCTTCCCAAATATATCCTCCACTTAATTAAATACAAACGACAGTTATATAGAGACTTTAGACAAACTGACGACATGACACTCAAACAAAAATTCAACCGACTAAATAAAGACATACATACGATGATTACACAGTACAAAAGTGATCTCTGGATAAAATCGTGTGAACAAATAAACGACCTACATGGTAAACACTACTGGCAGGAGATTAAAAAACTCAGCAAGTACCGGAAAACCGATTTTATCCAAAAAATCACAGACCCAATGACAAACAATACGGTGACGGACGATATCGACATTACTAACATCTTTGCGACTTATTTCAAACACACGTACACAATGATTGACCACACAGACTATGACAATGAATTCCTCGACAGTGTAAACTCCTGGTATGCGTCTTTTAAAATCACCCAAACACCTCTTCCCCCAAATGATGCTATAAAGGAGGAAGAATATTTTGAAAACCTCGAAAAGGGCAAAAACACGGCACCCGGTTATGACAACATTCCTAGAATTATCCTCAAATCTCTTCCAACAAACATCCACACCTATATCCTAAAAATATTTAACCATATATACTCTACCCAAGTGTTACCGCCAGAGTGGAAGCGGGGTATAATTACCTGTATACCCAAACACGGAAATGACCCACTAGATCCTAGCAATTATCGCCCCATCACCCTTCTCCCAGTCCTCGGAAAATTATTCGAATCCATAATCAAAAACAAACTTATGTCCTGCATAGCGGACCTTATCCCTCCCTACCAGTTCGGATTCCTCGAACACCGCTCCACAACTCTACCTTTATCCATTCTCACGTCCAACTGTCAAACAGCAAGCCTTGAAGGTCGTAAATCTGCCATAATATTCCTAGACATTCAAAAAGCGTTTGATTCAGTTTGGCACCAGGGCTTGCTGTTTAAGTGCAGCTCCCTTAATATACCTCCACACCTAATCAACCTCTTAGACAGTTTCCTGCACAACAGATCCCTTCAAGTTAAAATACGCCACACCTTTTCCAGCGCCTTTACTCCTGAGCAAGGCCTCCCACAAGGATCCCCGCTATCACCATTTCTTTACAACCTTCTCGTCCACGATATGTACAACCCCGATCCTAACTATTTTAATAAATCTGCCTACCCTCTCCTATACGCCGATGATACTGCGTTAATCGCACATGCTCCCACACTCCCAAAAGCCCTCAGCACTCTACAGGGCCTTATCGACACCATTCAAACATGGTTTGCGAAATGGCGAATTTCCATAAACCCCAATAAAACCCAGCTTCTAATCCCTTTTCACCGAGCAAACCAATCCCCATTCTCAATTTCTTTAAACAATCAAGTTATCCGCCCTTCAACCACTTGCAAATATTTAGGTATCCTTTTTGACCCCAACCTTACTTTTAAAGCTCACTCCACAATCCTCAAAGCAAAAATCAAGAATCGGGCGGCTCATTTTAAAGGTCTGACCTTCAAACAACAAGGAATTACCACAAAAACAGCCGTTCATATATATAAAATGATATGCCGCCCCTTACTTGACTATGCTGCTATCCTCTTCCACAATCCCCATCCTACTACACTCAAAAATTTACAAGTCGCCGAAAGATCGGCCCTGAGAGTGCTTACCAAAATCCGTCACCCTCAAAACCCACTGCACAACCCCTCCAACCTCCTGCTGTACAAACTAACAAAAGTTACCTCCATCGAAACCCGCCTATCCTATTTAGCTGATAAATTCGCCTCAAACCCCACCCTTTATAATCTCCTCCACCCTTTATGCATTTCTCGAAACCCTAATATCACTCCCAAACGTAAACGTTTTACCTCTACAATTCATGATTTCTTTTCATCATTTCATAACCCTAGTGATCACGACAATTAAATTCATTTGACTAGACAATGGACGACATTAGCAATCAAGACATTTCCTACACAATAACTGACAAGGACAGAACTCTATAATTCCAGGCAGAAAGACCAACGGTCGATAGCCAATTGGCAAATTATTTAATTTTTACTTTATTTAATTGTAATTTATTTTTGTACTATGACTATTACCAACATTTGCCAATAAAGATTTATATATATATAATACTATAATCTGTTTAATAACTAGGAGGAGCGCTTTAAATTTCACGCGCCAAAACCTACAACGCTGATTAGCCGAGAGCGCGCCCATTTTACACTATGTTAATTACGTCATTATTAGACGCAACAGCTGACATAACCTTAATTCAAAGCGTTACCGAGTTGCACCTTTGTCTGTTTCGTAATAACCTTTTGTGTGGTGTTTCTTTAGCATGGTTAAAAGTTAGTTTTGTTTATATTGTTGTGATGGATTATGGACCCAGTACAAGCTCGGTGATAATATAAAATTCACCTCCAAAACAGCGTAAGAAGTTGGATTTGGGTCATTTATATCTGTTTGAAAAACAGTGCATAATAAATATGTATAAGTAGATGATAACAGATGATCCACTTGTGAAAAAGACTGCTGTTGTATCAGACATTGTTGGTGTAGTAGGTGAGATAGCATGAGAATATGCATGAAATAATAAAATGTTTAATTTTTAGGAGTTGTAAATTCCACTGTCTATCGTACCATTAGCGAATATAAGAAATCCCGAGAGATTTGTAGCCCTAAACAGCTTGGAGGATATAATTACAAGTTTTGATGACGTAGTGAAGAGATCCGTGCATAGTTACTTCTATAAAAATGAACTGCAAACTTTGAATAAAGTTTTAAAAGAAATAAACGAACATGCAGGCATGCCGAATATGAGTTGTTCTACCTTGTATAGTTTCAATTTTAAGTAAAATATAGACCAGAGCTGGGCAGGATTCGAATCATTTAGGATTCAAATCCTTTTAGAGGATTCGAAAATGGCATTCGAGGCATTAGTTCAACTGGATTTGTGATCCGAATTCGATACATTTTTTTTAAGAGGATTTGTATTCGAGTCTAAATCTGGGTGATTCGAATCCTTATAAAAGGATTCGAATCCTTGTAAAAGGATTCGAATACTTACAACAGGATTTGAATCGTCAAAAATAATTCGAATTAATTATGAGGAATAACATGAAAAATGTTTTTTGCGGGTTTATAAATTTCTTGTTAAATCACTGTTTTATGCGCGTGGCGCATGACGTAAAATTTCGAGTTTAGAAGAGCCCAGAAAATTTGTCTCGGGTCGCTGCGCGACCCTCGACAAAT
Organism: Philonthus cognatus; assembly: GCA_932526585.2. Classification (NCBI taxonomy): domain Eukaryota; kingdom Metazoa; phylum Arthropoda; class Insecta; order Coleoptera; family Staphylinidae; genus Philonthus; species Philonthus cognatus. The sequence goes on from OW052244.1 coordinate 4,136,811, forward strand.
TTTCACGAGGCTTTTCTAAACTCGAAATTTTACTTCATGCTTAGTCTGGGAGTGGAAACGCTCGTTCGAAACTTCAAAGTGAATGCTTTGATAAGAAAATTAAACGATTGAAAATGTTTTTAAAGATAATAATCTAGTTTTTAAAATTTTGTTTAATATTGCTTGATTTTTTCCCTGGCTTTTTAAGATAACTTTTTTCTGTGGGAAACCCCATTCTGTATATTAGTTTTCATTGTTTTTGCCAATATTTAAGTTAATTTTATAAATTTTAAAGTGTTTTGTAATTTGCCTGCTGATTTTGACAAATTTAATAATATCATATGGCTTTTTTGTTAGTGTTTTGGTCAATTTGAATATAATTCCATGACTTTTCTCTGACTTTCCCGATTTTAATGATATTCAGTGAATTTTTTATTTACGTAAATTTCAGGCATTAGTCGATTTTATAATAGAGTTCAATTTGAAGTTTTGAACGAGTGTTTCCACTCCCAGGCTAAGCATGAAGTAAAATTTCGAGTTTAGAAAAGCCCCGTGAAAATTTGTCGAGGGTCGCGCAGCGACCCGAGACAAATTTTCGGGCTTTTCTAAACTCGAAATTTTACTTCATGCGCCACGCGTAGAAAACACTGATTATAAGTGAAGTTCAGAAACACACAAATACATCTTTAACCAGAGTAACAGGGAGTCAGATATTTAGTCTGCTATCAACGATGTTCAGTGGTAATAATAAATAATTAGGTTTTGAATATTTTTGTTAAAACAACTGGTAACGATATCTATATATTAATGGTTGCAAAAAATAATAAAATCAAATTTATTCTTAAAGGATTTGTATTCGTGATTCGAAAAAACAGGATTCGAATCTTCGATTCGAATCATATTTATCTCTTACGAACCCTTTATTCGAGTATTCATGATTCGAATCATATTAGGTGATTCAGATTCGTAATTCGAATCCTTTTTACGAGGATTCGTCCCAGCTTTAATATAGACACATTATTATATAAATTCCATATTATATTATGAACATAATGTAAATATGTTTTATTCCACAGATATATGGCGAGATGCCGCATAAGCATTTTAATTGAACTGACGATATCGTACGATGGAAAAGAAAATACTTAACCACAATTAAGACATACAAAGTTGATATTTGATTTTATTTATTTATTTTTTTTTTTGAGAATTTAGAATTTTATTTCAAAAACAATTACATATAAAATTACATGTTTTTTTTTTATAGTATGCATGTAGGTATATAATTTGCAATTGTAGTTGATGAGGTTCCTTCCTTTTTTCCTCGCCTCGTGATTCCAGGATGAGAGATCCGATCTCGGGCTAGCGGTATTAAAGGATGTCTGTGTGTTAATGTATTTGTGTATTCTGTTTAGTTGATATCGTTGTTTAGTAGTTTGTTTTTTATTTTTAACTTATATGGGATGTATTTTAGACATTTTATGTATTGTGGTATATTGTTGTATGTTTCTATTATCTTTGTCATCAGGTGTTGCGTGTATTTTTTTGTATTATATTTTACTGTTCGTAGGTCCGATCTTCTTCTTGTTGTATAGTTGTGTGTCTTCTTGTTGGGTTGTATTTTGATGCGTGTTTTTATTAGATTGTTTTGTATCTTGTATAAGAATAATAAATTGTTATATGTAATAATTTTTTGTATATCTAGTTCTTTGGTGATTGTATACAGTTCTTTAGAATGTGTTCTTCTATTTATCTTATATAATATCTTCAATACTTTATTTTGTTGTCTTTGTAATTTTCCAATATTCTTTTTGTTTGTGTCTCCCCAAATTGGCGTTAGATAATTTATATTTGACGTGAATAGTGCATGATATACCGTTCGTTTTTTTGATATGGGTATATATTTGCTTATTTTCCATAATGCACCTATGATTTTTGAGTTTTTCATTATTAGTTTCTGTATGTGGTCGTCCCACTTTAGGGTGTTTTTTATTTTTAATCCTAGGTATTCTGTTTCATTCACTTCTTTTATGAGTGTTCCATGGATTTTGATGTTTAAAGAGTAATAATAAATTTATTTAAAATTGCCGCCAAATTTATCTAGTGATATTTCTGGTAACTTTTTATAGTGTAAATTGGGCTTTGGCACTTACTCCTTCTAGTTTTTAAACAGACTATAGGTTGCGCAAAAAGTGGCACAAAAACCGGCTATTAGTGTCATTGTATTTAACCCATTAGTGCTAGTGGTCGTTTAAACGATCGCCGGTATTTTCACGAAAAACACGTGTTATAACATAACCTACAATTTGCAATGCACGTAGGCCTACTTACAGATTAGTATTGAACATTAATTTAAGAGTTTGAGCCTACTGCGGTGAATATTTTAATAGCAAAGTGTGCAATTGTTTATAATGGACCCCGCCATCTACGAGAAGAGAGGCGACGGGTAAGCTTTTTTTTATTGATTTACAGATAATTATTTTCAATCAGTATCAATTAATTTGTATGCACAAATGTTAAAGCAATAAATATTAAGCAATAAAATTTCTAAAAAGTTCATAATGGTTATTATTTTTTGGTCTTAGATTCTGTGATCGTTATAACGATCACTACGCCTAGAGTATTTATAACGTAACAATATTTTTGTCTAGGTTATCGCTTGAAGAACTATTGCAAGAGTTTGAAAAGAACGACAGTGATAAGGAAATTGAAATTTATGCCCAACCACCAGTTGACGGGAATATCACCGATATTGACGAAGATTTTAGTGATGACGAACACACTGCTGATTTGAATTGCTTGGGGCCCCAAATGTTAAAAACTACTTGTGAAATGCGGACACGTAAAAATAAGTCGCCATCACTTGAATTGGATAGTGATGATGAACCACTTTCTAAATTTGCTTGCGTGGGCACTGAACGCAATAAGACATTTGAAAAAAATACTAAATTCAAATGGACTGAATCTAAACCAACTTTCGATATTCATACGGATTGCACTGAAGTATCACCTTCAGAAGAAGCAAGGGAATGTATAAGCCCAACAGATTTTTTCAACTTTTCTTTGATAATGAATGGTTGTCATATATGCTGGATCAAACGAACCTTTATTCAGGTCAAAAAAATAATTATCTAAATATGAACATTGATGAAATGTTTGTTTTTATTGGCGGCCTTTTGCTTTCCGGATACGCGAAATATCCTAATAAGAGAATGTTTTGGCCGACTTTACCTGACATTCCTCCTATACTTCAAAACAGCATAAGGCTCAATAGGTTTGAGCAAATTTTAAGAAACTTTCATCTCAATGACAACGCAAATATTGACAAAGACGACCGTTTATATAAGTTGAGGCCTCCGATAAATCATCTCAATAAAAGTTTCAAATTGCAAGGGGGCTTACAAGAAAAAAGTGTCTATAGATGAGAGTATGATACCTTATTATGGTAAACACTACGCCAAACAATTTATTAAGGGGAAACCTATAAGGTTTGGTTTTAAGAAGTGGGCTCTTTGTTCGAGTAATGGCTACATGGTGTCATTCGAAATTTACACTGAAAAATCTTCTCAAAAGACGAATTTATTTGGAGTTGGTGGCGACATGGTCTTGTCACTTATAAATGAAGCTAGTATTCCACCGCATAAAGGATACAAATTCTTTTTTGATAACTATTTTTCATCCAGTTCATTGTTGACTCATCTAGCAGATTTAGGATATTGTGCAACCGGCACAATTCAGGATGGAAGAACTGGAAAATGTACACTGCCTGAGAAAAAAATAATGGACAAAAAACCTAGAGGATATTATGAATATCGCACTGACAATAGCAACAGGATTTCACTTATCAGATGAAAAGACAACAAGACAGTAGCGTGTATCACAAATTATGATAACATTGAAGAAGGAACATGTACCAGATATTCACGTGAAAGTAGGAGTAAAATATCAGTCAAGCAACCCAAACCTTTTTCAAATTATAATCAAGGAATGGGTGGCGTTGACAAAATGGACCAGTTGGTAGCAGTTTACCGTACCAAAATGAGACAAAAAAATGGTGGTGGCCAATTTTCTCCTACCTCATTGATGTGTCAATTGTCAATTCCTGGCTACTCATGAGACAATTTCGGCCAACTGATGAAAACGCAGGAAGTTTGTTGAAATGTCGGAGGTCAATTGCAGTGGACTTGTTGACGACTTACGGAAGCTCGTCTTTACGAGGAAAAATACTTCAGGCACCAAGTAACAACATTAGATACGACGGAAGAAATCACATAATTATATATGCAGAGAATGAGAGGCGGTGTAAAATATGTGGAAAGAATGCGCATTTTATATGCAAAAAATGTAATTTGTCGCTTCATCCAAAGAATTGTTTTGAGAAGTACCACACAAATTATATATTTAGTTGAAACATTTATTTTTAGCAATGAATATTGTGCGCATAGTGATCGTTTAAACGATCACGTCATATTTTGAAAAATAAATGTTTTTCAAATGTAATTTCAGTTTTATACTTTTATTTTAAACCCTAAAAAGGATTCTGTGGGATTTTGATTTAAAAAATGTTTAAGGTAAACCTCATGCACTAATGGGTCAAGAGAGTAGCACAAACTGGCATCCATCTTGACCCCTTTGGGTGCCAAATTCAAACTAAACCAATTATATTTTATAATGATTGAAGCACGACCTGTTAAATTGATTATTCTGAAATTGGCTCCTAAAGGCGTCAAGATGGATGATAGTTTGCGCTACTCTCTTAAATACAGGGACACTACACCCTATCAGAAGATGCTATAGTTTTTGCAAATGGTGGCAAATGTTAGTTCTGCTTTGACAATTGTGAAGTAAACAGATACAAAATACCCAAAAGACATAAATCGCTATACTCCTCAAGCAACATCCGAAATTCTGAGGGCTGCATTTCCGGGTGGCCTAATCTCTTGTCTTGGTGATTTGTACTGGCCGGCAAATCGTCCGATTAAACCGTTCCAGCCTTCATTTTGTGGGGTTTCTTAAAGTCGCGAGTCTATGTCAAAAGCCTCAGACTCTTGAAGCTCTCGGAGAGAATATCTGTCAAGTATACAAGAACCTATCGCCGGAGGTTCTGGCAAGAGTGATGGAAAATGCCAAAAATCAGGCCGTATGGGTATTAATTCTTCCCGTGGCCACTTCTTCAAAATCATTTTCTCGACTTAATGGAAAAAAATTATTACATCAAATAATCACAATCCAAAAGAAGAACCAAAGTTTTTTATTCATAAAAAAAATACAGCCAAAGAACATCGAGTGAGAACTTTTGGGCCACCTTGTATATGTATACAAAATATTTGTAGTTTAATCTTGATATAAAAAGTTATACGTGGACAATTCTAGAAAATGAATTTAATTTTAGGTTAAAATATGTTTTAAAAATTCACATATCAAAATGAGTTATAGTGATCAGAATTTATAAGGAAAACACTATATTTCTGTAGAGAAAAGTGAAATATCTCGCTTAAAGATGAAGATACGGGTCTTCAAAGTAAAGAAAAATTAAAAATCATAGGATGGGTCACATTTTGTTAATAATCTCAGAATGATTTTATTCAGAGATTACTATCATGTGTTCAATTAAAAAAAAAGCTCTAGAGTGCCATGATTTAATCTTTTTTCAAATTTAAGTTGGCTACTCACTTCAGGAATCGACATATATAACGTCAGACACAATAATTATAATGTATACTTTCAGAGTTGACAACTTAGAATATTTTCCATGGCTCTCTAGAGATTTTGTTTAATTGAACATACGATATAATTAATATTACAGAACAGAAAACTACAAAGTAAAAAATTCTATAAAAATCATTAGATTTAAAGTAATATTGTTGTGTCAACATTACTTTAAATTCTTAGAATTTATCAAGAAATAACCATTTTTGATCTTCCACTTTTCTGTATTAAATAATTTTTTAAAACTTAAGCTATAGCCTTCTTAAAAAAGCATTGCCACCGTAAAAATAACAAATTTGCGGTCTTATAAACTCAAAATATGTATGCTTAATCATGCAGCAGAAACACTCGTTAGAAGCTTCAAATTGATTTTTTTATTTTTCTTACATTTTTGTAAGAAAACGGTAATTTTCTACAATTTAATAAAATGCATATACAGGGTGAGTTACTAAGCGAAAATCGGTTTATAGTGGGCGTATCGTTGAAAATAGCAAAAAAAGTTTCAAATAAAAGTTGTTCAGAATCAAGTTTTTCATAACCTAAAATTGTTGCTAAATATGGCGGCCTTGCGGTTATACCGGAAGTAAACATCAACTTCCTTATTTTAAATAGAACACCCTACATACTTTTACATTTTTAGATTGCTCGTTAAAAATAAAGATGAGTTTATTCACACAACATTGGGTCTCAGTTGAACCGTTTTCGAGTTATTTCATTTTTTTTGATAAATTTGACGATTTCAGAGCTCGACGCCATTAACAATATCTTCAAAACGAAATAAGTCAGAGTTGTGCAGCTTACGGTTTTGGATTCGGGAAGAAATGTAGTATTTGTTTAGGTTTTTTCTAAATGGAGCTGAGTCCATTCGACGGTATTCTTTATTACTAAATGGAACCATATATCTTGTGGCACTTTATCTGATGCGAAATTGTATTTCCTTTTTATTGATACCGGGTTGTTGCCATATTCTTTTAACAGTTTTTGAGAAATTTGCGATTTTGTGTATCTAGCCCTAGATACTGATGATGTTTGGTGATTTTGTTTTGACATTTAGTTAGTCATTGAGATATTCCCTGTTTTTTTTTTAAGTTCATTTTAAAGCTTTAAACAAGTGATTTCCACTCCCAGACTAAGCATGAAGTAAAATTTGAGAAAAATTGAAAAGAGCATTTCTTGGGTTTCTCGTAATTATGACAGTTGTGACCTACACGGCCGCCGATAAAGGGCGTTATTCGATATTATAACCAAAATATTGGATTTTCTCAAAAAATTTAAATGCGATGATATGATTTTTTTAAACTAGAAAATAGACAAATGACCAACCAATAAGCCTGCGCAAACCGCATCTTAATATCTAATAATAAAATAATAATCTTAATAATAAAAATATTAAGATGCGGTTTGCGCAGGCTTATTGGTTGGTCATTTGTCTATTTTCTAGTCTAAAAAAAGTCATATCATCGCATTTAAATTTTTTGAGAAAATCCAATATTTTGGTTATAATATCGAATAACGCCCTCTATCGGCGGCCGTGTAGGTCACAACTGTAATGATTACAAGAAACCCAAAAGCCCAAGAAATGCTCTTTTCAATGATACCAAATTTATCCAAATCCATTAAGCCGTTTCGAAGTTACAGGCATTTATTTAAAGCAACATTCAAATACCCCCCACCACTTTATTTCGAAAGATAGGGAAAAATTGTTTTTACAAAAAATGTTCCACTTTAGGTTAGCATTAAAACGCAAATACTTTTTTGTTACATTCATTGGGGAAAATCGCGAGAAACGTAACTTTATGTAATTCAAGATGGTGGAAACGCCCACTGGCAGTCATCTTGGAAACTTGAAAATAATTTCCAGCATTTTCCCTTGCCCACTTTACTTATAAAATTCTTTACCGTAACTCTCTAGGATCATTAGTTTCTGAGATACAGCCGCTTACCTCGCTTATTTGCCCACCCGGTACATTAGTTCATGCTAGAATATTATCTTCCCTAATTATTTTAGAGTAAATATGTAAATGTATTTTGTGCAGAGTAAAATATTCTGCATAGATTTAAGTTATTATTTACTTTTTGAATTCATAAAACCCAGAAAAATTAATAAAATAAAAATAACCAATTTCACGAAAATAAAGGGTGCCATGAAATTAAACAACAAATGGCGTGGTGATGTTTTGTGGGGTTTTGATGAATGTAATATCTGCTGATTGTGTCTTAAACTTTGATTAAATATAAATAAATTACAGAGATTTAAAAGCTTTAAAGCAAAAACTGTTTTGGTTTTACACATTTTTAAACAATATTCCATTCAAATATTCAAGTTCTCTTTAGAAGCGGCTGCAATTCCACTATTGTGCAATGAATTAAAATTCTATTTACTGTGTCTTACATTTTGATCAATTCTATATGTTGCGGCACTTTATTGTACATAAATTATGTGTAAATTTATTTGTATATTTAGCCTTTTTTATTCATATATTTGTATCTGTAAATATTTTATTTTTATAACACATTTCAGTTTCAATATTCAATTTTATGTTTTCTGCTTAATCTTTATTTTATTACTTTATTGCTGGATTGTATTTTCTCCAGATATTTGTATATTTTCGACAAGAATGTAGTTCAAATCTTAATGTACTTTTAATAGACCGTTGTAAAGTTGAACGGCTCTGTTAGCTACGGGGGGTGTTGTGTTGTTGTTCGTCCGTTCGGGAAATATTCGCAGAAAAAATAATTTGTATGGCCATGTGGCTAATTCCTAGAAATGCGTCCCTTCGACGCATAATACAATCTAGGTAAACGAAGGGTGCATCCCTTCCTTTGCCACAGATTTGCATCCCGTGACCATCGCTGACCAATAACAACACAACCCCCACTTTGCAACACTCAGTTTTTGGTTCTTTTGAAATGTAGAAACTGACATAACAATTCTATTCTTGAAACGACAAACATCTCAACATTTTACTCGAAATCTAACCTCAACACATCAAAATATTTTATATTTAAATCAGTGTATATAACTCTGTACATTTTATTTACGGTGAATATAAGTTTAAAATTTTAATAAGTGCTACGAAGTATTTTATTTCAACTTCATTCACCCGCATCGGAAATAGTGGTAATTTCGAACCAGTGCGAAAGGAAATCACCACAGAGATTAAACCATCTCTAAAACACTATATAAAATATCAAAGTTTTAAAGTTTTAGAGATACATTTAATTTTTTATAAACTATTAACCCATTAAGCGCCATTGGTGCATACACGCAACATTATACATTTTTTGTTAACCAAGTTACTAAATGGGTTAATTTTGTATATTATATTATTTGACCTGAGTTGAAAATGTATGAAGAAAAATGTAAATATTTTGTTATTTAATTTTTTCGATTATTACTCGTAAAAAAAATACATACGTGTATTTATAACTTCACAATATTTCAGTGATTTATACGCGTGGCGCATGAAGTAAAATTTCGAGTTTAGAAAAGCCCCGTGAAAATTTGTCTCGGGTCGCTGTCGCGACCCTCGACAAATTTTCTACGCGGGGCTTTTCTAAACTCGAAATTTTACTTCATGCTTAGTCTGGGAGTGGAAACACTCATTCTAAACTTTACATCGCACGTTTTTATAAAAAAATCGATTAATGCCTGAAAATTTACAGTGTATACATTTTGCATATTTAAAAGAATAATTCTACATACTGTGATTTTTTTCTTTTAAATATGCAAAATGTTTACATTGTACATTTTCAGTCATTAATCGATTTTTTATAAAAACGTGCGATGTAAAGTTTAGAATGAGTGTTTCCACTCCCAGACTAAGCATGAAGTAAAATTTCGAGTTTAAAAGCCCCGCGTAGAAAATTTGTCGAGGGTCGCGACAGCGACCCGAGACAAATTTTCACGGGGCTTTTCTAAACTCGAAATTTTACTTCATGCGCCACGCGTATAAATCACTGAAATATTGTGAAGTTATAAATACACGTATGTATTTTTTTTACGAGTAATAATCGAAAAAATTAAATAACAAAATATTTACATTTTTCTTGTGATGTGAAGTTTAGAACGAGTGTTTCCACTCCCAGACTAAGCATGAAGTAAAATTTCGAGTTTAGAAAAGCCGTGCGTAGAAAATTTGTCTCGGCTCGCGCAGCGACCCGAGACTAATTTTTGCGGGGCTTTTCTAAACTCGAAATTTTACTTCATGCGCCACGCGTATAAAACACTGAAATATTGTGAATTTAAAAACACACTGATGTATTTTTTAATGAGTAATAATCGAAAAAGTTAATAATAAGTTATTCATAGGAATCATAAAAAGAACTGCCGAATTTTACCAAAAATCAACTTTTAAAGTCAACTCTATAATTGCTCGGCCGTTAATGGGTTAAACAAAATCGACTTAAATATTTCAGTGGGATTTAACATTTTACATTTTTCACTAAATTCTCAATCTGAGTAGTTGTAATTTCACGTCTAGATAGAAGATTTAATATTTATTAATTGGTAAAAGTAAAGTAAGGAATAACAGTCTTTCTAATTGTGATTAATCACTTCACGTAAACTCGAAACAATACAAATTATTTGTATTGGTAATTGTATCTTAAACTTCAATTAATTCTACATAAATTATAAACTTTTTTAAGCTTTAATGAAAAAGTTAAATTTTATAGAAATTTGTCTCCTTCATTTCCATTTCAAGTGGCTGTCGTTTCACCTCTGCTTCTTAAATTAAACTTCTGCTGCAAGTATCTCAGACTCTGATAAATTCTAAGTGTATCCATTGAATTTTAAAGCTTTGAAAGAATAGTTGCAATTAAACGGTTTGACAGAAACCAATAGATTAACACTACAACATGTTTGATTAATTTAATGACACCCATTATTTTCACGAAAATATTTATTATTACTACAAAATGCAAACAAATAAATTTTATGTTCACTACATGCAGAAATTTTGTCTCTACAAAACTAATTTACATGTCTATTCTAAAATAATTAGGGAAGATAATACTATAATATAAAGAAATTAACATTGACAACCTTATGTTTCATTTTCTCCATCTACGAGTACATACAGAGAGTTTTATATAACACCGAACATTTTCATAAAATACGATTTGACACCTTTAATTGTTAGGTTATGTGTAAATTGGATTGCCTTTATGACCATTACAAATTGTAGCTAATCAATTGCAATTAATGCCTCAACTTGTACATACAGGGAGATTTTCTTTTAAGTATACACGTCAATTACAGCGTATATGTAGTAAATCTTTAGATAATCGTTGTTTTTTAAAAGGAGTTCAATTTGAGGCTTAAAATGAGTGTTCCACTCCTAGACTAAGCATGAAGTAAAATTTCGAGTTTAGAAAAGCCTGAAAATTTGGTTTGGTCGCGTAGCGCGAAGCGCGGAGCGGCCAAACCAAATTTTCAGGCTTTTCTAAACTCGAAATTTTACTTCATGCGCCACCGGTACAAAACACTGACATATTACGAAGTTTAAAACACACCGCTGAACTTCACATTGAATCAGTGTTTTGTACTGGTGGCGCATGAAGTAAAATTTCGAGTTTAGAAAAGCCTGAAAATTTGGTTTGGCCGCTCCGCGCTTCGCGCTACGCGACCAAACCAAATTTTCAGGCTTTCCTAAACTCGAAATTTTACTTCATGCTTAGTCTGGGAGTGGAAAACACTCGTTTAAAGCTTCAAAGTGTATTCTTTTAATAAATCGAGCGTGGTAAAATGTACAACTTCTGCATATATATACTAAAAAGAAAAATTCTAGTTATGAAAATGTTCGGTGTTACATAAAACTCTCTGTATGTATAAGTCATTCAGAGCTATCAAATTCCTTAGCACTTAATTAATTTTATCTTTAAACCAACGATCTGTTTGGTGCTTTCAAAATTTCCATAAATTTACTATTTATTAAGTTATTTATAAGTTAGAATTTAAAATAAAAAGAAATAAGGAATTGTTTGCGAAAACTCATCAAAGAATAGATGTGATCGTTCTAGCCAGAGTAGTAGCAAGTCTCGTGGGGGCGGTGTTATGATTGCGGTAAATTCTCATATTAAAAGTAATGTTGTCAATAGTTTTTTCTAATATTGAAGAAATATATGTAAAAGTGGGAGAAGATTTAATTATCTCGTCGGTTTATATTCCTCCGGGTCTATCTGCACCATCGTATATCGATTATTGCTCTTCACAGACTATAGAGGCTTCTACTTCGTTATACATTGTTGAATATAAATAAAACACTATTTATCACTTTGTTTGTATAACAATTGGTTTATTTGGTGACTATAGTTTCGATACTACACGTATCATTATCAAACCGTTAGTAACAAAAAACTACAAAGGAACTTTATTTATATTTGCAAATTTTCTAATAACAGCGTTAAAGAGGGGGGTGTATTTAAGGTCAAGCTGGTCGTTAATTACGGGAATTTCCCGATTAGCGCGGGCTCTGTGAATCTCCAAAGACTCCAAGAGGTCCATCTTTCTACCCTTCTCGGCAAAGTGAATAACTGAAAGTACATCCTTGCCAAAAGAATGGTTATTTTCAATCAAATGTTTGGCGAAAGATGACTTATCAATTAATCTATGCCGAAAAGAGTAAAGATGCTCATTGAGTCTGGTCTTAAAATTACGACCAGATTGACCTATATACACTCCCTTACAATCATTACAGGTTAATTTATATTTTCCTGATTTGTAAATACTTGGTATCTGAGTCTTATGGTTAAAAATATGATTTTTAATTTTTGTAAATGGTTTCATCGCTATATTTAATTTGTGTTTTGCTAAAATATTTTTAATTTTGTGAGTTATATTTCCAAAGTAAGTAAGGGAACGATATGTTGCATGTGTTTTAGGTTCGATTCCGGCATATATGTATTTTCTAATAAGTTTAATTTTGTATTGATAATTTTTTGATATCGCCATCTGATGATCCTTTATTTACTCAAAGTACTCATCATATACCTTATACCATATTGATTAATACTAACAATATCAAAGATCCACTCAAGTATGTTGATTATATATATAATTTCAAAGCCGCAGATTATATTGAAATAAATTTATTTTTGTCTTCAATTTCATGAAAAGAGATTTTTGAGCACTCTGACATAAATGTTATCCTTGACAAATTTTACGATATTTGTTTGTATGCAATTGATAAATACGTTCCTATTAAAATTATTAAATCATCTTCTTATCCAAGGTGGTTCAATAGCACTCTCATAAATATGATTAAAAAGAAAAAAAGAAGCTCATACAAAGTATAAAAGAAGTGGTACATTTTATGATTATGAACAATTCAAAATCTACCGTTGTAATTGGAAGTTACTCAGCGAACAGTTGCATGAAAATTATGTCAAAAAAATTGAATTAAATATTTCCCACGAACCTAGATCATTTTGGAACTATGTGAATGATTCCAGGAAAATTGATGGATTCCCTAAGGTAATGTTTTTCGATGAAAAATCAAGTGATTCTGGAGATGATTGTGTTGAGTTGTTTGCAGATTATTTTTCTAGTGTATATACCAATGATAGCGCGTCAATACCCGATGGGGCGTGTAACAATTTTGTAAATGATCAGTTTGTTAACTTATCCGAGTTTGTTGTCAATATTAGTGATGTCTTTAGTGCAATCAATTCATTAGAAAACTCATGTAAACCTGGCCCCGATGGCATACTATCGTTTTTTTATAAAACAATGTATTTATTCATTATGTACACCCCTGCACACAATATTCAATTTATTAATAAATCAGGGAAATTTTCCCTCCGTCTGAAAACGAAGCTTTATAAGACCTATCTTTAAAAGTGGAAATAGGGAATATATTGCTAACTACAGAGGAATATCCATTCAATCTGTTATACCAAAAATGTTTGACAAATTGATAGCTGATCAATTATCGTTTCATTGCAAACATGTTATTTGTGAAGAGCAACATGGATTTTCCTCAGGGAGATCCACAATATCAAATTTGCTTGTATACCAATCGTACATCTTAAATGCCTTTGAATGTAATTTCCAAGTTGATGCGGTGTACACCGATTTCTCCAAAGCCTTTGATCGCCTTTCGCAGGATATTTTAATGCATAAATTGCAGAGAATGGGCTTCGGAGTAAAAATCACTAAATGGATACAGAGCTTTTTGCAGACAGGTTACAGTATGTGAAAATTAATAATTTTATTTCAAAAGAAATTAATATCACATCAGGTGTACCGCAGGGGTCGCATTGTGGACCAATACTGTTTTTACTCTTCATTAATGATCTAAAGTTTTATGTCAAGCATTGTAAATTTCTTCTATTTGTAGACGATCTTAAAATTTTTCGCAAAATCAAAAACACTAACGACATCACAGTCTTGCAACAAGACTTGAATAACATATATCAATGGGGCTTGAATAACCGTCTCTATTTTAATAATGACAAGTGCGTATCTATTTCCTTTGATCGTGGTCATGTCATTAAATCAAATTATGAAATCATTGGATACCAGCTATCTACAGTTCCACATGTCAAAGACCTAGGAGTAATATTTGACTGTACCTTATCATTTACGAAGCACATTGACAGCATGTGCTGCAAAGCATTGCAAGTGCTTGGCTTTATTTGCAGATTTGGTAAGAATTTCACAATGAACACGTACAAACATTTATTTATTTCTCTTGTAAGAACTCAACTAGAGTATGCTTCCTCTGTTTGGTCACCATTTTATAACAATAAAATTGATCAAATAGAGAGGGTACAAAACAAATTTTTGTTGTCAATATCCTTTAGATTGGGAATTTCTAGAATTAATTACAGTCGCAGTTTTACGCTAACTTTTTTAAACTTGACATCTTTGAAAGAGAGACGTGTTCTATCTGATTTGGGAATTCTTTTCAAAATAGTCAACGGCCTAATGTACTGCAATGAATTACTGACTGGTTTAAAGTTTCTAATCCCATCTAATACACGTTCACAATTAATTTTTAGAGAAACAGTTCATCGTAACAACTACACAGGCAATAATGCACTTTGTCGTATGACAAAAATATGCAATTTGGTTTGTGTATCACCACATTTTGTGCTGTATGGTATATCTTTTAAATCATTTATGAAACGATTAAAGCTGATTGATACATCTTTATACAACCATGTTTAATTGTTTTTGTCTACAGGGCTTGGGAGTATATTGTATTAATTATATCGAATATGTATGTTTATATATTAATTGTTTATTATATATTATAAGTGTGTAAAATTATAATTGAAATAATGTAAAAAGGTTTATTCCGTAAATAAAGTATTATTATTATTATTAAGAATGAATATTTATAAAGTCATCGTCATTTCGTTATCTAATCGGTTGAAGGTGAACAAAATTGCGCATTATTTTAAAGCAGGAGGATTAGTGTTTTTAATATTTATGCACTTTTCAAAACTAATTATAGAGCAATAATTAAAACCAGGAATTCCCACTTTCAGTTTCAAAAATAAGTATTTCTTGTAAATTAACTTAATTAACTTAGACTATTTTAATATATTTAAATGAAACGAAACGAAAATGTAACAATAAAAGCGACCTTGAACATTTAAAAGACGAACTAAAAAGAAATAATCTAAATTGCGAAATACTAAACATTAAAAAACATAAACCCAGAGTAAAAATTATGAATATATCAAATGAACTAGAATTCGATAACGACCACTTGCAACAACGAATTATCCAACAAAATAATATTAAAATTGACACAACCCAAACATTCGAATTTATTAAAAAAACTGGTAAAAATAAGAAATATTATAATGCGGTATTTGAATGCACTCCTAAATTATTTAAATACCTTATTTCGGTTGGTAATTTAAAAGTGGGATTGCAAAACTGCCGTATATTTGAGGATTTTAATATAAAACAGTGTTACAACTGCGGTGTCTACGGTCATAAAGCAAGTGGCTGCCAAAATGTGATCTACGGATTCTGTGCCGGTCGGAATCGTGTGAAGCGTCAAAACTAGACATTAAATGAAGAAACTGTTTAGTGAAATATAAAAATGCGGATGCTAAGCATGTCGTTTGGAGCGAGAAATGCCCGTGTCGTATTCAAATATAAAAAATCCTTGCGCAAAATGTTGAATATGATGAAGATACAATCTAGCAACCAGAGAATTTAACAGTAAATAATCAATTGTTTATAGTGATACATTCGAACGTGCGGTCACTTCAAAAAAATATTCTCAATGTCGAATCGATGCTCAAATACAATGATGATTGTACGCTGCTTGCGATAACCGAACACTGGCTGACAACAGAACCAATTGAATTGACCAAGTTAAAAAATCTCACACCAGCCACACAATTCTGCAGAAATAAACATCCTACAAAAGAAATCGCATACGGCGGCTCTGCTATTTTTTTAAAAAAGAACTGAAATTTAAAATTCACTTGGGTATAAATCAGTTAGCTAAAGTTAATGATTTTGAATGTGCTGCAATTAAGACTGATTATCACAATTTTAAAATAATATGTATTGTTTTTGTAGTGTTTAATAGTATATTAAATTATAAGTGGATATTTAGGTCTTTAAAGCACGCACGATTTTGCAAGCACGACGGCGCCAGCCGGAGTGCTTGCAATAGAGTAAGTGCTTTAAAGACCAGATATCCACGCATACTTTACGCTATTTTTTTTTATTGATGCATTTAAAGACCATAAATTGGCCCGAAATTTTGAAATTTCGAGCATGTTTAAGATGACGGAATCAATGTACCTTTGGTTGTCAAGGTGTGAAATAAACAAATTATCAATTTCTCATCAGTTTGTCATTACCCTTTGAAAATGCAATCAAAGATTGATAGCTTGAGCGCTAAAGCTGAGAATCGGTTGATTCCGCAAAAGTCGGAAGTAGCCTACAAAAAAGAGTACAACCGTTTGATTAAATGGATGGAAGAATGCCAAGTTGCCAGTGTAACAGAACAAGTTATGCTTGCGTACTTACAGGAATTGTCAGAGAAGTACAAGTCGTCCACAATGTGGGCCATACATTCCAAATTACAATGTATGTTACGATTACAACAGGGAGTGGATATCAAATCATTTGGAAAAGTGCAAGCATTTATGAAGGCGATTAGTAAGAATTGTAACGCAAAAAAGTCCTATGCCTTTAGAGAGGAAGATTTAAGAAAGTTTTTTGAAGATGCTTCAGATATAACGTATTTGTTTTTGAAAGTTGTTGCCATTTTTGGAATCTTTGGTTCTTGTCGCAGATGCGAATTGTGCGATATGCGTTTATCCGACATTAAGGAAGAGGGTAATACCTTACTTATTCTCATACGTCCGTCTAAGACAGAAAAGGCTCGGCGTTTTACTGTCGCTGACAGTAATGGTATACCCTACGTTGGGTTTATTAAGAAATATTTGTTGTTGCGTCCTCAAAATGTGAGTACTGACCGTGTTTTCTTACGCTTTGATAAGGGAAAGTGTACTAAACAAGTAGTGGGTATTAATACTTTTGGTTTATGCCCATTTCAAATTGCACTTTTTCTTAACTTTGACGAACCAAAGAAGTACACAGGACATGCGTTCCGGCGTACTTCTGCAACTATTATGGCCAACGGTGGGATGACTATAGATCAAATACAGCGGCAAGTTGGTTGGAAATCGGCATCGGTGGCTACTGGATATGTCGAAGAGTCCATCAACAATAAAAACAGTGTTTCCAATATTATATCAAATGCTATTAGCGGAAATACGAATGCATGCACATCTGGAAGTAAATCAGTTACCAATGTTCATGTGAGCAATGTTGATTCCGAGTTAAAGCACGGAAATATTAATTTTTCAAATAATACAGATTGTATATTCAATATTTATTATAAATAAAATGAACGAGTTATTAAAGTTTAATAGATAGTGACATTTATGTTTGACTTTAAGTTTGAATTGACGTTGTTGTCCTTAGCAACTTTAAAACACGCGCGTGTTTTAATATTGAATTTAAACACGCTGCGAAGTATTTGAAATAAGACATATGATGCATCAATAAAAAAAATACATTTTCCCGCTGTTTTATGTACTAAGATTCGCATCCGCCAAGTTGGGGTGCGCAGGTGCATTAATTTATTAAAAAGAATCAGTATTAAATTGTCATTGCTATTAATCGGTTGTGTTTCATTAACCATTTTAAATAAACTCCCCTATTCCGCATTAAGACCTTATATTGGCGACTAGTCATTACATTGGCGACGAGGTAAAGCACGCAGTTCGTGGGTGAAATCGTAATAAGATACCCGGATAGATAGTGAGTTGGTGGTTTTTTTTCTCGAGAGAACTCGGACACGTGAGTGTGGTGAAGAAAATGGCGTCCAGAACGACAATAGGAATCCAAGTGGAATTCGACCCGAAACTTCACGATTGGAAAATTTTTAAAGGCCGCATCAATCAATTCTTGATCGCGAACGCGATTAAAGAAGATGAAATCCAGAGAGCGATTTTACTAAATGCGTTAACTCAAGATGCATACAAACTATTGGAAAATCTCGCAATACCGTCCCTACCAGAAAATTTAACAGTGGCTAAAATAAATGAGATATTAGATGATTTTATTTTCATAAAAAAGCAATTTTTGCAGAAAGGTTGAAATTTTACGCCGCGGAAAAGTCTAGTGAAGAAACAGTAATGGAATGGTGCCCAAGATTACAATCAACGGCTAGTGATTTTAATCTGGCGCACCATTTCATTACTGTTTCTTCACTAGACTTTTCCGCGGCGTAAAATTTCAACCTTTCTACAAAAATTGCTTTTTTATGAGAATAAAATCCATCTAATATCTCATTTATTTTAGCCACTGTTAAATGTTCTGGTTGGGACGGTATTGCGAGATTTTCCAATAGTTTGTATGCATTTTGAGTTAACGCATTTAGTAAAATCGCTCTCTGGATTTCATCTTCTTTAATCGCGTTCGCGATGAAGAATTGATTGATGCGGCCTTTAAAAATTAACAGCAATATCAACACATCTCGGGACTTTTGTCTACAACAGACTGCCGTTTGGGATAAAAGCGTTTGACAGGGTGGACCATCAATTGTTAATAGGTAAACTTAGCTACTTTGGTTTTTGTGACAATTCAACCTCGCTTATAGCATCTTATCTTACAGATCGTGAAACGTATGTCGCAATAAATAACTTTAAATCGGACTCATACTTTCCAAGTTCAGGGGTACCCCAAGCCTCGATTTTGGGTCCCTTACTTTTTAACCTTTTTATAAATGATCTTTCTGGTTTATTAAAGTGTAAACATTTCTTATACGCGGACGACCTAAAGATTTACTCAACAATTGCTAACATTGCTGACTGTCAACGCTTACAAAATCAACTTGATGTTATCTCGAATTGGTGTAGTATTAATAATCTTAATTTAAATAGCAATAAGAGCAAATTCATATCCTTTAAAAAAAAATCCAAACCAATCTCATTTAATTATATAGTTAGCAATAGTTCTATTGAGCAAGTCACAGTCTTCAAAGATTTAGGGATTTGGTTTGATGACAATTTTACATTTAATCCTCATGTTCAAACACTCGTAAAGAGTTCCTTTAAAGCACTAGGATTTATACTTCGAAATTCTACAAATTTGCGAAATCCGAATGCTTTGAAATCTCTATTTAATGTTTATGTCCGTTCCAAGTTGGAATATGCATCTTTAATTTGGTATCCTCAAACTCAACTTCAGATCAACCTAGTAGAAAGTGTTCAACGTAAGTTCCTGAAGTTTTTGCACTTGAAAGTTCGGGGATTTTATCCTGACAGAGGCCGTGATCATTAACTACTGCTAGATAAATTTAATGTAGAATCTCTTGAATGCAGACGTCACAGACAAAGCATCACCTTCTTACACAAGCTTCTGCATGATAGAATTGACAGCCCTGATATTTTACAGCTAGTTGGCTTGCATATTCCATCTTTCAATAGTAGATATAAAACCACATTTAATATTATGTATAATAGAAGAAATTTTGGATTAAAATCGCTTATTAATGTGATCTGCAATTCGTTTAATCAACTTCCACCAACTTGTGGCGTACTTTTTCAAACATTGACATCCTTATTAGAATTTTGTTAATTACGAAGTAAAATGTTATTAAAATGTTATTATTTTTAGTTCATAGTTTTAAAACTTGTTTGTTTATACTAAATTGTCTTGTAATTGGGAATTTGTTTCCTGTTGGGCAATAAACATTAATATTATTATTATAAATTGTGCCCCAGCTCAATTCCAATGCATTATGGACCGGTTGTTAAGTCATTTAGAGGGAGTGTGAGTATTCTTGGACGACATTCTGATTACTGCATCAAGCAAACAGGAGCATATTAACAGATTGCATTAAGTTTTGAATATATTGAGAGAACATGGATTAACTATTAACACAAATAAATGCTCATTCTTTCAAAATTCATTATCATATTTAGGATTTCTGATTGACAAAGACGGATTACATAAATCGCCCGAAAGAATTGAAGCAATCAAAAATATGCCCCTTCCAACGAATACCACACAATTAAGATCATTTCTAGGAACAATAAACTATTATCACAGATTTATTGCACTAATGCCCGACATTTTGCATCCATTATATGACTTAATAAAAAAGGACAAAGTCTGAAATTGGACAAATAGTTGTCAAAAGTCATTTAACACAGTAAAAAAATGTTTAATGTCAAATAGTTTTTTTATCGCATTATGATGTAAAACTGCAGTTAAATCTGACAGTTGATGCATCTAACTTTGGCCTTGGCGTATATTATCTCAGGTCTCAAGGTCAGGCATCGAAAAACCTATTGCTTTTGCATCACGTGCGCTAGGAGATGCAGAGAAAAACTATTCTCAGATTGAAAAGGAGGCTCTTGCTATCGTATATGGTGTTAAGAAATCTTATCAGTTTGTATATGGTCGAGAATTTAACTCATATACCGATCATCAGCCACTGGTCTCAATATTCGGAACCAAAAAGGGAATTCCTGTATTAGCAGCAAATAGATTGCAGAGGTACGCATTTTTCCTCAGCGGATTTAATTTCAATATCAAATATGTAACTTCAAAAAAGAATCACACAGACTTTTTGTGGCGCATGCCAATTGAAAATATACACAACGAAAACGATGCAATTAATAATATAAATTATATTAATTATTTACGTGATTCAGAAATGGCTATTGAACATGAGGAAATTAAAAATGAATCTAATAGACCCGACTATTACTAAGATTAAAAATTTTTTACTTCATGGTTGGCCGCAAACGTGCAAGTCAGATACGGAATTAAAAAAATTCTATGTTAGAAGACTTCATGTCTAATAATACATCACCATTGATGATGTATTATTATGGGGATTTAGGATCATTGTTCCGACTGTTTTACGTAACATGGTTCTAACCGAATTACACAATGCTCACCAAGGGATAGTTAAAACTAAGTCACTTGCTCGTTCTTATGTATGGTGGCCATCATTAAATGTTGACATCTAGAATATGTGTAAAAGTTGTGAAATTTGCCAAGAATTCCGAGAAACACCAAATAAAGTACCTTTACAGGGATGGCCCATTGCAAATAACGTCTGGGAGCGTATCCATTTAGATTTTTTAGGCCCATTTCACGGAAGGCATGTATTAGTAATTGTCGATGCATTTTCAAAATGGACAGAAGCTTTTCTTATGGACAATAACAACACAGAAAACTATAGACAAACTTAGAGAAACATTTGCCAGATTTGGTATTTCAAAACTGCTAGTGTCTGATAACGGAAGACAATTTGTGTCACACGAGTTTAGTCATTTTTTACAAATGAACAAAATACAATTTTTAACGTCACCACGGTATCATGCACCATCAAATGGTTTTGCCGAAAATAGTGTAAAGTCGATTAAACAATGTTTATTCAAGGAATCTAATAATGTAAACAACAAACATGTTAGTGATTTCAAATGTTCAATAAATAAATTTTTAATAACGTACAGAAATACCGAAAACTGCTCCACTGGAGAAACACCAGCCCTAATTATGTTAGGTCGACCATTACGAACGAGATTAGATTTTATAAAACCGAATGAAAATAATTATCGCCAAAATAAAACTGTAACTGAAATAAAAAGTAATCTAGTAAAGGCGCAAGTTCGTAATAGTCGAAATTTTAAGGGGCAACGGAAGGTGGATTTCCAGATAGGACAAAGGGTAATAGTAAAAGACTATCGCCAAACAAAAACAAGGTGGATCAGTGGTATTATTGCAAAAAAATTAGGAGCTGTAATATATTATGTTAAGATTGGAAATAGCGACTTACTTTGGAAACGTCACGTGAATCAAATTTTATCAAATTAAAGTGATTTTAGTGAAAGTTAAAGTGTTCGCGAAAATAAGCTCGACAACTTAAAAGACATTATTTATAAGGGCTCTAATTTAATTTTGAATGATGAAAATGTATGTACAACTGACATGGATACAGCAATAGCTAAAATTAATTCTGAGGAATCCAGGAAAGATAATGTTAATAACGCTGAAGCTGTTGCTGAATCCAAATCAGTCCATTGTGAACCGGCTTTGGCGACACCACAATGTCCACAACGACGTCGTCAACCGCCTGAGAGATTACAAGTTAATTTCTAAAAGAACATTGGTATTTTTGAAATATAATTTTTAGTTAAGTCGGGAGGAATGTAGTGTTTAAATACATTTTCCCGCTGTTTTATGTACTAAGATTCGCATCCGCCAAGTTGGGGTGCGCAGGTGCATTAATGTATTAAACAGAATAAGTATTAAATTGTCATTGCTATTAATCGGTTGTGTTTCATTAACCATTTTAAATAAACTCCCCTATTCCGCATTAAGACCTTATATTGGCGACGAGACATTACAGTTTTATATCGAGCCCCAAACTCCAATATAGACAGTTTTTTCTTTCAATTAAATAAATTATTTGATATTATGCCAAAAAGCGGATGTATATTTTTTGTGTCAGGTGACTTTAACATCAACATATCAGACACAAATAGCGCAAATACAAGGGATCTTTTTAATATGCTAGAAACATATAATTTGAAATTATGTGTCAATGAAAATACTCGAATAAGCGGTGCGGCGGATAGCATAGTTGATAATATTATAATAAATGTGCAGTCTGGTTTCATTGCAAATGTTATAAATTTCAACATATCAGACCATCTTAGCCAAAAGCTAATCGTAACTCTTTCAAACACTAAAAAACAAAACAAAAATGAATTCCGATATTGTCGTAGTTTTAATCAGAGTAATATAAACAAATTTATAGAAGAAATTTGTAACCTATTCGAATTTTAGTCTGTCTATCACAACAGTGATTCTGTTGATGATAACTGGACAACATTTGTGAACCAGAGCTGGGCAGGATTCGAATCATTTAGGATTCGATTCCCGGATTCGAATCCCTTTCGAGGATTCAAAAGAGGTATTCGAATACTTTAGTGAAAACGGATGCGTGATCCGGATTCGTTACATTTTTTTAAAAGGATTCATATTTGAATCCAGACGTAGATGACTCGAATCCTTATAAAAGGATTCGAATTCTTATAAAGAGATTCGAATCCTTATAAAAGGATTCGAATCCTTATAAAATGATTCGAATCCTCATACACGGATTAAAATCCTCCCAAATAATTCGATTCATCGCTATTAAAGCTGGGATTCGAATTCGATTAATTCAAATAGTTAAATATTTCTAATAAAAATATTTAAATCACTAAATTATTCATATTTGAATATAAATATTAAAATTTTCGAATAATTCAAATATTTGTGAATGCATATTTGGTTACTTAACCATTATATATTTCCAATCTTAATAGTATATTTTTAACTTCACTTGAAATCAGTGTTTTATACGCGTGGCGCATGAAGTAAAATTTCGAGTTTAGAAAAGCCCCGTGAAAATTTGTCTCGGGTCGCTGCGCGACCCTCGACAAATTTTCTACGCGGGGCTTTTCAAAACTCGAAATTTTACTTCATGCTTAGTCTGGGAGTGGACAACACTTGTTTGAACTTTAAATTTAACTCTTTTATAAAATCTACGTATGTAATATAATAAATCAATCGTTGAAATCATAGAAAAAGATGCAAAATTTTACCTAAAATTAACATTTAGAGTTACCTGTATAACTTGGCTCGGCTCTTAATGGGCGAATATTCTATTCCTCAGAAAAACCGTATTTATTTAATATTAAAGTTGCATTTAATATAATAACAAACTGTTAATAAATCGACAAAAATCTAGAAATATCGAAAATCTCGACATGTAGAAAATCTTGACGGTCCACTCCCAGACTAAGCATGAAGTAAAATTTCGAGTTTAGAAAAGCCCCGCGTAGAAAATTTGTCGAGGGTCGCGCAGCGACCCGAGACAAATTTTCACGGGGCTTTTCTAAACTCGAAATTTTACTTTATGCGCCACGCGTATAAAACACTGATTTAAAGTGAAGTTAAAAACGCACTGAAAACCAACCCAACTTCGATATTATTTCAAAATTGGATGTTTTCTTTCCTATCCATGCTGTAAACCTTCAGATATTCGTTGTTTTCTTGTAAAAAACTTCCCTGTAGTCCTTCGGTCTCCGAAGACCATGATTGGCCCTTCGAGCTGTAGCCTTTGTAAAATGGTAATAAACTTAGTAATCTAGAGTGATCCTTTAATTTAAAACTTCTAAGAACGAGTGTTGTCCACTCCCAGACTAAGCATGAAGTAAAATTTCGAGTTTAGAATAGCCCCGCGTAGAAAATTTGTTGAGGGTCGCGCAGCGACCCGAGACAAATTTTCACGGGGCTTTTCTAAACTCGAAATTTTACTTCATGCGCCACGCGTATAAAACACTGATTTAAAATGAAGTTCAATAACACATATATCATCAATAATTAAAATCATTATTTAATCAGATATTTAGTCGGTAAATGAACATTTTTGTTAATAGAAACTGATGGAATAAAATGTTGCTGGTTGCAAATAATAGATTCAAATTTATTTTTAAAGGATTTGTAGCCGTGATTCAAAAATGAGGATTCGAATCTTTGATTCGAATCATATTTTTCACTTACGAATCCTTTATTCGAGTATTCGTGACTCGAATCACATTAGGTGATTCGGATTCGTTGAACAAATTTTCCTATATATTTAACAAATCTTTCCCGAAACTAACAATATAAGTAAAACGATTTTTACCTCAAATGAAATACAATCCTGCAAAAATCAACTCGATGCTCTATTTTTGATATCAAGACATAATCCGGAACTCCAAAAAAATTACAAAGAAACAAAAAAACAATATGACCATCTATTACGCACAGCTAAAGAAAATGAAAGAAGAAATAAATTCACAAATTCTGATAATATAAACAAGACTTCGTGGAACATAATAAATAACACTTGCAGAAATACGAAATGCTCAGCTGTAACAATCAATGAGGAGAATCTAACAAAATTAACAAATAACTTTCACTTTATCAATACAGTACAACGTTTACTTACTAATATAACGCCCATTGAATATTCCGATGAAATTCCATAGAACAAATACTCACTATTCATTGAACCTGTTACTGAAACAGAAGTTTTTAATATCGTAACTTCTTTAAAAAACAATAATTCAGCAGGATACGATGAAATACCTCTTAAAGTGATCAAATATGTAATACATGGAATTACACGGCCTTTGACTCATTTAATTAATACTTCAATCGAATCAGGTATATTTCCAATAGATATGGGTCGTTCGTGAATGATTCGTTCGAAAAGAACGATTCTGTATGGTGATTTGAATGAATTGATTCCGTATTTCAAGAAGAATTGATTCGTTAATGATTCATTTATTCGAGACGACAGTCTGAACGATTTTGGGTGAGCGGAATCGTATTCCCGATTCGGATTTATACATGCGGTCTGAATCCGCCCGAATCGGATGACTAATTCGTTCGCTCGAATCCGCGCGCAACTTCAACTCCGCTTTGTACATTAGTGTTGTGAGTTGGCGAAAATTCGGCAGCACGTTCTCTATGACGGAAATGGCGAAATATATAGAACGTTCTGTTGGGGGAGCGCATATAGCCCGCTGTTTTCACGCGCGCTAAATGCGCTGTCATCAATTATCCTCCTCGCACACACTGCTACATTCTCTCCTTTTATTTTTAGCTTACTAAGGATATCGTCAGCGTTGCCAAATCAGTGATTTTGTCATCAAATCTGGTGTTTTCCACTTTCGGATTCAGACAAATTGTTTGTGATTCAGACGTGGCTAAATTCTGGTGTTTGTTGGAAGTTTTCAGTAACAATCTAGTGATTTACTGTCATCAGAAAAAGATTAAAGTAAAAACAGTTGAACGTGGCAAAATACTGTCAAAACTATTAAAAATTGGGAAATATTCAGCATATCATTGATAAAATTGTTCATGTCCAAATGGTCAAACATTTGCAAGAGAATACTATTTGATCAATCTTGTATGAATCATTGTATGACTCCTTGGTAATGAGTATATTGTAAACTTCATTTGAATTCAGTGATTTGTACGCGTGGCGCATGAAGTAAAATTTCGAGTTTAGAAAAGCCCAAAAAATTTGTCTCGGGTCGCTGCGCGACCCTCGACAAATTTTCACGGGTCTTTTCTAAACTCGAAATTTTACTTCATGTTTAGTCTGGGTGTGAAAGACACTCGTTCATAATTTTCGAATTATCATAAAGCTGTGTATTTATTATCAAAAAATCTTTCTCGGTTTATTGAACAAAAACAAAAACGCTGAGGTGAAAAGTGTTAAGGTAAAAGTGGATTGTATTTTCGTTGGCTACAACTTTTGTTTAAAACATTTTTTGATTGAGACATCGAAAGCCATAGTCGGTGAGTTGTTGATCTCCACTAGATGTTTCAATTACTAGTTCATAAACAAAAGAACTGAGAAGTAAAGTAATTTGCCAAACGTTTTGTGTTGTATTTTTTTATTATCTTTTGTTTGAAACTTTTTTTGATTATGTTACTAATAAAGCAGCAATTTTTGAGTGATTATCAAATAAATATCTCCGCTAGGCTTTTTCGCATACTGATCATAAACAAAAGAGTTAAGGTGAAAAGTGTTTAGGTGAAAGTTGTGTGTTTTCTCATTATCTAAAACTTTTGTTTGATTTTTTTTAAACTCTAAATTAATGTAATACTTTGAGGAATATACGAGTGTAAGCATTAGATTTATAAAATTTTGAAAAGATATTGCCTAAAAATGTTTATAAATAAGTTTTAAATGAGCAAATATATGCCAAAAAGGCAAATAGTATTAAAATCTATTTGAAAATTCTTCAGTCTCACAAAGATCTGAATTATTTAAAAGTTTTTCGTTGTTAACATAATTGAAATTCGTTTAATAAAGAAACCGAAACATCTAATGATATCTGGTTCATTAGATGTTTCAGTTTCTTTATTAAACGAATTTCAATCATGTTGACATAAGACTTTTATACATTTCATGTTATAATTAATATTAAATAACTGAAATAAGTATTTATTTTTTAATTTATTCGTAAATATACGAATAAATTTCAATGTAAGAAATAAAGTATAAACATTAATACGCGAGTACAATAGCTTTGAAAATAAGTACTTAATTATTTTGCTAACAGTTTATGACGCGTTTTTTTCTCTATTTCTTTCCAACATATATTAATAGAAGTGACTAATACATAATATATTTAGAGTACACTTTTTCCAAATTCAGCCTATTTTTTTGAAATATTTAGATTTTTGTTGTTTTTTTTTAAAGAGTTGAATTTAAAGCTTTAAACGAGTGTTTTCCACTCCCAGACTAAGCCTGAAGTAAAATTTCGAGTTTAGAAAAGCCCAGAAAATTTTCACGGGAACATTTTCACGGGGCTTTTCTAAACTCGAAATTTTACTTCATGCGCCACGCGTATAATACACTGACTTCAAGTGAGGTTAAAATATACATAACTTTCACAGTATTTTAGTGTTTTATATGCATGGCGCATGAAGTAAAATTTCATGTTTAGAAAAGCCCAGAAAAATTGTCTCGGGTCGAACTATATTATTATTATTATCATCATCATTACTTTTTTTTATAAGTGATTCGTTTACGAACGATTCATAAAGAACGAATCACTTTTAAGAAATGATTCGGTTGATTTGAATCACCTGAAAGATTCGAACTTCCCATATCTAATTTCCAAGCATTTTAAAACAATCAATAGTAACACCTGTTTTCAAGAAAGGAGATCCAAACGCTCTTGATAATTATCTCCCAAGTAGTGTCATATCTTGCTTTTCAGAAGTACTAGAAGGTGTATTTAATAACAGACTCCTTAATTTCTTGGATAAATTTAATATTTTCACAACCTCTCAACACGGCTTTAGAAAACAAAGATCAGTTATTATCGCGTTGCATGACTACATTCATGAGGTAATGTCGTCACTAGAAGGAAACGATATTCCTTTAGGTGTACTACTGGGTATGTCAAAAGCGTTCAATGCATTCCACCAAAAAATCTTGCTAAACAAGTTAAATAAATACGGAATTCGTGGTATAGCCTCCAATCTAATTAAGAGCTATTTAGAAAATCGTAGACAATGTGTAAAAATTGGAAATACAATCTCTGAAAGTCTCGTTGTCTCTAAAGGCAGTATATTGGGCCCTTTGCTTTTTATCATCTACATAAACGATTTAGCGTCTGTAGTCAGTAACACTGGTAGTTCCATTGGCATGTACGTTGATGACACTAATATACTAATAGGCTGTGAAAGTATAGAAAATGTTGTTGATAAATGTAGTGAAATTCTCAATCAATGGTTATGCAAAAACATGTTATTCCTAAATACTGACAAGACTGAATTCATATTTTTTAAAACAAATCGTTCGAGGATACGATATCCAGAAAATATAGCAATAGTTAACAGAAACTATACTCTAAAGCAACACGTCAGGTTTCTTGGCATAACCATTGATGACACCCTGAACGGAACCTCACACATAACAAAAATTGAGAAGGAACTAAGTTCCGTCTGCTACATGCTGCGCATTTTAAAACAGTCAGGAGCACCTCGGAATGTTTTAAAACTAGTGTTGGAATTACATATTATGGGTCCAGTTACCACCTAAACAGAATATTTTCTCTTTAAAAAAAAAAGCCGTTAGAATTGTATTTGATTTGAAGTATCTTGAATCGTGTAGGGGTCACTTTAGACCAAATAATCTATTAACTGCACACAGCAGGTACATTTATGAGTTGATTTTAAACAGAAAACAATCAGACTCAGGTACTGCACACAATCACAAATATAATACACGATTTTATAACAATTATGCACTCCCGTCACACCGTTTAACTATGTATGAAAGAGACCCACAATATCCAGCTATGAAATACTATAACAGTTTACCAGGTCAATTAAATTAAACTATTTTATTTTCTTCTACTATGACACGTTCTCTCTAATATGTAACTGTTCTGTAGTGTATATGCATATTTTATAAGAATAATTCTTAATTCTTTATTACGGGAGACCATTAAAAAATACAACAATATATACATAATAATCACAAAACAATACAAAAACAAACAAAAAATTCACAAATCAACAAACTCAGAAACAGAAGTTACATCTAATAAAATAGAATCAAATAAATAATTATATAAAGGACCCTAAGAGGAGTTAATGGATTTTAGACAAAGTCGTTTAAAACGACTCAACGAGACACCAAAAAAATCTATTGACTCGCCATAGGAATTAACATATCTTATTAAATTGTTTTGTGGGCTGTTATAGCCATACAGAGTAAAGTGGTGTACGTCAGCAAGAAGTTTTTGTTGTCTGGTTTAGCGAACTGGAACGTTAATGCCAATAGACGACAATATGGATGGGCTTCGCGCTACGCGACCAAACCAAATTTTCAGGCTTTTCTAAACTCGAAATTTTACTTCATGCTTAGCCTGGGAGTGGAAAACACTCGCTTAAAGCTTCAAATTGGATTCTTTTAATAAACCGAGCATCGGAAAATGTGCAACGTATGCATATGGATACTTTAAAGAAAAATTCTGGTTATGAAAATGTTCGGTGTTACATAAAACTCTCTGTATATCGAGATTTGTATACTTAAAAGAATAAAATTAATTTCTAGTTAACTATATAGTTCTATTAATGAATTTGGTATAGTAGACAGTATATTTAGAATTAATAATAAGTTATTTTTCAAAATTAAAGCACAATCCACAAATTGGCTTAATTTCTGGTAGGGCACATTAACCCAATTTATGAATTGTGCTTCAATTTTTAAATATATCTTATTATTAATTGTAAATATATATTTCTGTTAGGGCACATTTTCCAAATTTGTGGTATGAAAAAAAGGCTTTGAGTTGAAAACTACACTGCTTCAAGAAATTAAAGCACCAAATTATTTTTTTGGAAATGAAATTAGTGCGCCTTTGAAAAAATATTCGAATAGATAATTCAGACTTCACTTTGAACCAGGGTATAAAACCCGTAGCGCATGAAGTAAAATTTCGGGTTTAGAAAAGCCCCGTGAAAATTTGTCGAGGGTCGCTAGCGCGACCCTCGACAAATTTTCTTTTACAAAAAAGAGCTCTAAGAATAGTAAATAAGGTCCGGGCGCGAGATTTGTGCAAAGGAGTGTTCAAAAGAAACAACATTCTAACTTTGACCGGTATATATGTTCACGAATGTGCTAAATTCTGGATTAAGAACAAATACATTTTTCAAACGTGTACACCAACACCTCATTATCCGCAAAGAAACTTTAAATATAACTATCCAACTCACAGTTAAGCAAATTTGAAAAGGGGGCATATTATTCATGCTTAAAAATAATAAATCATCTTCCTAGTAGAGTAAAAGCTATAGATAATTATATTCAATTTAAAAACAATGTTTTCGGAATTATGTGTGAACTGGAACCGTATAATATTAATGAATTTTTTGATGTAAATATTAGTTAGCTATTGTTTTTATATCTTATGTATCCAACTGACCTGTTTCTGTTGCCATATATGTATATTTTTGTATATTTCTTGTGGTGTATAGAAATAAACGTTATTATTATTATTATTCAGTTTAAAGTTTCGAACGAGCGTTTCCACTCCCTGTGTGTCTTTTTGAAATGTCGCATTGACCACAACAAACTACAAACCTTGCAAGTCTTGAAAGCCAACATTGTAGAAGGAATCACCAATTTCGGGCCAGATGTTTTATGAACAACAATTCAAAATGTTATAAAACGAGCACAATCAACATCAACTCAGGAGATGGTCATTTGACCGATTTCATTTTAATAACTTTATATTATCAATTTTACACCTTTAAATTAACTTTCAGTCAAAACATTGCCCATTTTTTTCATTTCTAATAAAATGGCAGCCAATTCATAATATGACATTACTTTTGCCTTATATAACACGAGACAAAAAATGTATATCTTAAGAAATGTTAATTTTTGTTTTTTAACATAGATTTACTGTCCTTGTTTATGCACGAAGTAAAACATAGAGCTTAGAATATTCTGAAAATTTGGTTTAGTTGCGTAGCGAAACTCTGAAATATTGTGAAATTGAAAATATACTGGTTTTTACTTATTATGTTTGAATTTCATTGCAAATTCAGTTTGATTTTATTAGAAATATCTATGTCCTGAGAAATATAGGGAGTTTTTCTCACATCACACATGAAATTCCTCGCGTGACGTGAAAAGTCAATGTAATTAAACTAACAAGGTCGACTCGGTTTTAAATTAAGACAACCTTATACACTAACCACCTTGATTGCTAACGTCACGCGTGGAAGTCCTCACGTGACGTCAACAATCAAGGAAATTAAACAATACAAGGTTGGCTCGGTTTAAATCAAGACAAACTTATACACCTTGGTTGATGTCGTCACGCGTGGAAATCCGTACGTGACGCCATAACCAAGATCATTACTGTGCAAGGTTTTCTCGATTTAAACCAAGCCGACCTTATCACGCGCGGAAATCCTCACATGACGTCAAAATCAAAGTCATTACTAAGGTCGACTCGGTTTAAACTGAGACAGTCTTGTACAAGGTTGTCTTCATTTAAACGAGTGTTTTTCACTCCCAGACTAAGCATGAAGTAAATTTTCTGGGCTTTTCTAAACTCGAAATTTTACTTCATGCGCCACGCGTATAAAACAGTGATTTAACGAGAAATTTAAAAACACACCAAAGACATTTTTCATGTTAATTCTTACAATTAATTCGAATTATTTTTGACGATTCAAATCCTTTTGTAAGTATTCGAATCCTTATATAAATATTTGAACCCCTTTATAAATATTCGGATCCTTTCATAAGGATTCGAATCACCCACATTTCGATTCGAATACGAATCCTCTTAAAAAAAATTAACGAATCCGGATCACGAATCCAGTTGAACTAAAGTATTCGAATGCGTCTTTTGAATCCTCTAATAGGATTCGCATCCAGGTTTCGAATCCTGAATGATTCGAATCCTGCCCAGCTCTGACACATAGGCATCGGTGTATTGTGTGGAATAACGGCGAGTACGGCTCCAGCAAATGTGCCGTACTCAAGTAAATCATTTGCGGACGTACGTTCACCCTACAGGGAAAATGTAACGACAGAATCAGCACTACTATATATTTATTTCAAAAAGTGCGCAATATTTAATTCTGAGAAAAGAAAAAAAAAATTATTCAATCAAATTTACCGGTACGGCCCGGCCGACCCTGCCGTTCCTGACGAGCCGTCACTGATTCGAATACATTAACTTTAAAAATTCGGACTTCACTTTGAACTAGGGTTTTATACCCGTGGCGTATGAAGTAAAATTTCGAGTTCAGAAAAGCCCCGTGAAACACATTTTCTACGCGGGGCTTTTCTAAACTCGAAATTTTACTTCATACATAGCCTGGGAGTGGAAAACACTCGTTTCATCATTAGACATTATTTTTAGAGCTTACATTACAAACATTTACAAAAATGAAAACACAATCCACAAATTGGCTTAATTTCTGTTAGGGCACATTTTGTAAATTTGTAGTTTGAAAAAATCCTTTGAGTTGAAAACTACACTGCTTCAAGAAATTAACGCACCATCTTACAATTTCTAAAAATAATTAAGTCAAATTTCACTTAATTACATTACACCTGCTAAAAAAAACACGGAATTCAAAGCAATCTTCGTTATTTCCAAGAGGCTAACGTGAAATGCACAAAAACAGTACACATTTCTGAAATTTTCGAGAACTTCCAGGTGGTAGGATCATTTCTTGGAGCAGTATACTTTTATAACTAAACTTGAATCTAATGTATTCATTTGATATGAATGTAGTTTTTTTTTATAGCTAATAAAAATTGTAAAATTATTTCAGTTATCAACTTCTTACCTCCAAAATCGACTCCATTGCCGTCTTGAACGCCGGTTTTCACGTATCGGATGTCGTGTAAGTAATCTGGAACACGCGGAAAGATAAAAGCGATTAGTGTTTTGTTTTTTTTTTTTCGGAGAGCGCTTATCAACAATGGACACGGACTTACATTACACCTTTATTATATACCTACGTGTGGCTAATCAAAATTACCACATGGGTATGTTTGACATGGCAACGATTACTCATTGAAGACACTTTCGCAATCGATTCTTGCTCGTTTAAAAGGCACAAGGTCTGTTTATATGTTTATGTTATAAACAACACAAAGACTAAATAAAGTCTCGTTATTATTTATTAGGTAAGGTCCAAATGAAGTTCGTCAAAATATACATTTCTTGATAGTCATCTTTGAGCTTCTTTAGTTTTAAATATTTCGAATTCAAAACTGTTGTGAATATAAACAAATAAGTTTACGCGTCTTTTAGTTTGCAGAACTTATAAAACTACGCTAATGTTCGTATAAACTGCAAACAATAAGTCTTAATTAATTATATCGGACACTTTTTTCTCATTAATCACTTGGTAAAACATTTTAAAATATAATGGTTTGTAAATTAAAATCAAAGGTAACACCATAACAGTCATGAATAAAAAAGATTACATCAAAAAAACAGAGGAGTTATTAGAATTAGATACATTTTGCATTAAAATAATTGATCCAACAAACAAATTTCAAATAGAACTCAAAAAAGTATTAAAAAATAGTAAACATTTAATTTCCGACAGAGATAGATTTAAATTAACATTGATGAATCCAAAAGCCCCAATTCTCTATGGATTACCGAAAATTCATAAAGAAAATATTCCAATGCGTCCGGTGGTGTCGTACTTATATGCTCCGACGTATAAATTGTGTAAATTTTTAAATAATTTAATTCCGACATTCATAGGCTTTAAACCAAAATATTCAATAAAAAATATATTAGAACTAATTAATAACTTAAGAAACTTATCAATTGTGGGGAATTGATAAGTTTCTTAAGTTATTAATTAGTTCTAATGTTCTAATGTAACGCAAAACTAATTTCATTCGACGTCAAAAGCTTGTTTACATCAGTTCCGATAAATGAATTAAAAATTATATTAGAAAATGAAATGAATAAGTCGAATGAATCTAATTCAAAAAAAATTGAACTTAAATCATTAATAGAAATGTGCATAGACCAATGTTACTTCGAATTTAATAATAAATTTTATACACAATCAGACGGCCTACCTATGGGATCACCTTTGTCTCCTTTATTATCTGACATATATATGGATCACTTTGAAAATAATTTATTAACGAAAACAGAAAGCAAACACATTTATTTCTGGGCAAGATATGTAGACGATGTATTTTGTAATAGACAACTGGAAACATTCACAAATTTCATTAATAAAATTAACAAAAACATTCAGTT
This sequence comes from Philonthus cognatus, assembly GCA_932526585.2. Lineage (NCBI taxonomy): Eukaryota > Metazoa > Arthropoda > Insecta > Coleoptera > Staphylinidae > Philonthus > Philonthus cognatus. The sequence continues at coordinate 4,171,404 of OW052244.1, forward strand.
TACAGTTGAAAAATTAATAAAAAACAGCCTCAATTTTCTTGACATTACATTCACGAAAACAGTAAACAATAAATTGTCATACAAAATATATAGAAAAGAAACTTGCACAGATGTCATCATACCAGAATGTTCAAATACACATAGTCAGATTAAATACAGTACATTTCACGCCCTTTTACACAGACTTATCAATATCCCTCTAAATAAAATATACTTTGAAAATGAACTAGACACAATAAAAACAATAGCAGTTAACAATGGCTACACTGAAGATTTAATTAATAAAATGTTAAAAAAGAAACAACACAAACAATTAGGAAATTACTTTTATAGTGGGACAAATTCAGACACAATAACATGGAATAGATTAGAATACATTAAGCCACTGTCTTTACAAATCAAAAATAATTTAAAAGGAAAGAATAATAACATAATTTTGACTAACACAAATAATTTAGGAAAATTAATAGATAACAATAAAATCAAAACTAAAAATTGTAAATTGAAGAAAAGTGGTATTTATGAATTAAAATGTGATGATTGTAATGCAGTGTATATAGGACAAACCGGCAGGTCTTTTGATATCAGGTTAAAAGAGCATAAAAAAGACATAGAGAATAAAAAACAAACCACCGGTTTTTCTAAGCACTGTATCACATCTAATCACCATTTTTCATCAAACAATTTAAAAATTCTGCATACAGGTAATAAGGGATTAACGCTTAACTACCGGGAGGGTTTAGAAATTTCAAAAGCCATAAAGGCAAGTAAAAATGTGGTCAACGACAACGAAGACCTTTGGAATTCCCCGATATTAAATGCCCTTATTACCCAATAAAACCTAAAACTCGAAACTGTATATATTCCCAAACAAATCCATTTGTACATCATTCTTGATAATGGCATTAAGCCGAAACTAGTAGAAAATAAAATACATATAAGTGAAACAAAACCAAGTGAATTTAATTTACAAACCATTATAACTTAATTAATTAGACTGTGTAATAAAACAAACACGATTTTAAATGTTCATTTACATTCATACTTTATACTTAACTTTTTTATACCTTTTGTTTAGTAAATATCAATAAATTTAAAAAAATGATAACACCTAATAAGGCCTTAAGATAATATTTGTAGATTGTATTTGAAGTTAATTATTTACCAATATTTAATGTTTCCATTTTAATCTGTTCTTTGTCTTATTTTTAGTTTGTTTTATATTTTATATCAGAGCTGGGACGAATCCTCTTAAAAGGGATTCGAATCACGAATCCGAATCACGTAATATGATTCAAATCACGAATACTCGAATAAAGGATTCGTAAGAGATAAATATGATTCGAATCAAAGATTCGAATCCTGTTTTTTCGAATCACGAATACAAATCCTTTAAGAAGAAATTTGATTTTATAATTTTTTTGCAACCATTATAATATAACTCTCGTTACCACTTGTTTTAACAAATATATTCAAAACCTAATTATTAATTATTAACACTGAACATCGTTGATAACAGACTAAATATCTGATTCCCTGTTACTTTGATTACAGATGTATTCATGTATTTCACTTCAAATCAGTGTTTTGTACGCGTGGCGCATGAAGTACAATTTCGAGTTTAGAAAAGCTCGAAAATTTGTCTCGGGTCGCTGCGCGACCCTCGACAAATTTTCACGGGGCTTTTCTAAACTCGAAATATTACTTCATGCTTAGTCCGGGAGTGGAAAACACTCGTTTAAAGCTTCAAATTGAACTCTATTATAAAATCGACGAATGCCTGAAAATTGCGTTTAGAAAAAAATTCAGTGAATATCATTAAAACCAGAAGGGTTAGAGAAAATTCATGGAATTTTATTCAAATTGACCAAAACACTAACAAAAAAGCCATGTGATATTATTAAATTTGTCAAAATCAACAGGCATCATAAAAATTACAAAACACGTAAACATTTATAAAGCCAACTTAAATATAACGTCGGACACACTTCACGACTTATTAATAAATAGATTTAATATTAAAAATATAATTTGTGAAAAAATAATACCAAAATATGAAAACCCAACGTTCACTAGTTTTAAAGTAGGGGTTCCCTTCTCACACAAGGAGTTGTTAGAGAATCCTGATTCATGGGAAAGAGGGATCGAGGTGTCAAGATTTAATTTTTTCTAGATGTAAAAACTCAACAAAAAACTTATTAGCATTTATTAATAATTTAGAATCACAGTATGGCTTTAGATTGTTGCACTGCAATGTTCGTTGTTTGAGTACTAGCACAAATGAAATACAAAATCTTATTGACGATATACACAATCTAAGTGTTTTATGTAGCATTGGCAAACTGAGGATGAATTATTAACACACAACATCTCAAATAACTTTAATTTAGTATCGTATTTTTGCAGATCAAAGAACAAACATGGCGGTGTAGCAATCTACTGCGGAAATGATTTAAAAACATGTACGTTAATTAATATTAATAAATTAACTGTCCAGAAGCATATTGAATGTGTCGGTATACAACTAGAAGCCTCTAATTTTAAAATAAATGTCGTTTGTATATACAGACCTCCTTCAGGAGACATATCTTTATTCTTTAAAAAAATGGACATTATATTAAACCAATTAACAACAAATAATACACCATTTTTTATAGCAGGCGATCTTAATATTAATATGTTAAGTATGTCAAATGAATCTGCACAATTACAAAATATTGTAGAATCATTTAATTCAACCCTAACCATTACTGAGGCTACAAGAGTGCATCACACTGGCTCGATGTCCTGTCTCGATAATATAATTACAAATATCAATTGTGAAGACTATATAACTCAGACATTAAAAGTATATATACTCAATGACATTAGAAGCGTAACACCAAGAAGGAATGATTTTTTTGAATTCATATTTTAGCAAAAGAGTGACTATATTTAATGCATACATTGATAACAATTTCAACCTTGTGCCTTTTATATTTATTGTGAAAAAAAAATTAACTTTTTCTTTTTTGATAAAACTATTTATATGAGCTGTTTAGTACAGATGTTTTTAGTTTTTGTGTTTCCGTTGAGTGTGTTAAGCTTAAATAAAATGCCTCGAGTCCGAAGACGTCCACAATATCACCATTTGAGCGATTTTGAGCGGGGTCGAGTTGTTGCTTATCGAGATGTCGGTATGTCCTATCGCGAAATTGCCCGCCGTATTGATTCCACTGCAGCAACTGTAATACGTGTGTATCAGGTATGGACAGAAGAAGGTAGAGGAGCAAGAAGAAGACCAATTGGTCAACCAAGGCGTACCACAGAACGTCAAGATCGGCGCTTAAGACAAATAGCCCTGCGAGACCGTTTCGCTACTAGGCGTCAAATCGGTGATCAATGGATTGGAGAAGAAGGTAGGCCCGTTAGTATGCGAACCTTATATCGCCGCATTCAATCCTTTGGGCTTCTTTCGTACCGTCCAAGATTAGTGCTTCCTTTAACAGCGAGACACTGTCGCCAAGGGTTGGACTGGTGCAGAGAACGGCAGCATTGGGAGGCAGAATGGCACGATGTCGTATTCAGCGATGAATCACGATTTTGTCTAGGCACGCATGATGGCCGTAGAAGGGTACGACGCTACCGTGGAGAACGACCTGATCTTAGGTTTGCTATTGAGAGGCATGTACACAGGACTGCTGGAGTAATGGTTTGGGGGGCTATTGCTTATGGTTGTCGATCACCTTTTGTATTCATTCGAGGCAGTATGACAGCTGCGCATTATGTTGAAGACGTCATACGACCGACTTTGTTGCCTTATTGAGATGGCCGCCCAGACGTACTTTTTCAACAAGATAACGCACGTCCCCATATTGCTCGTCGAACTATGAACTTTCTTAATGAAGCTGGTGTTAATGTTTTGGCGTGGCCGCCCCGTTCGCGGGATTTAAATCCCATTGAACATGTGTGGGATATCATGGGAAGAAGAATATTCTCTTTGCACCATCCTCCACAGACTCTAGCACAGTTGATCGATGAAATTCAAGTTGCTTGGAACGAGATGCCTCAAGAAGACATCGACCATCTCATTTTGTCGATGCCCAGACGTCTACAGGAGTGTATACAGCAAAGGGGTCGCCAAACACATTATTAATTTTTTTTAGATTGTTTTTTAATAAAATTTCTTGAAAATGTAATCATTTTATTCTTGATGTAAGACTACCATACTGGCAAAAAATCAAGTTAAAATAATAACTCCTTCTGGGTGTTACGCTTCTAATGTCATTGAGTATACATCTGACCATAGAGCTCAGATTATTAACTCAAAATTGGTTTTACGCAAGCAACTTACTCATAAAAAAATGAGGATATTTTCCGAAACGGCACAACTAGAGTTTATAAATGACTTAGATGGGGAGAATTTTGGAGATATATATAATGTCTCTGATGTAAATGAAAAATATTCCTTATATCTAAACACATTTATTAGGTATTTAAATAAGCATTTCCCAGTTAAATATGTCAAAATAAACCAGACAAAAACACAACATACGAAAAGCGCAGAAATTGCTCAGCTCAACACTAACATTAATAAGCTCGAAACTATATCAGCATACCTACCCGAATACAAGCCTCTTTTAAAACAAACAAGATTAGACTATATGCAACTTTTACAAACTGAAAAAACCGTCAATATGAAAAACAAATTAAAGATTCATCAAACCATCCTGGAAAATAATATCAAACATAGTATCAAAAGGAACCAAAAGTAGAAATACGTTACCACAAAATAATAACCCAAGCTCGCAGGCAAATAAATTTAATTACTTTTTTAGAGATATTGCGTCAACATTAATCTTGAAGAATAATTCAAATAGAAACTACATTTGTGAAATACCTTATAACAAATACTCTTTCAAAATAAGTTCGATTACATCATTAGACATTGTCAAGTTATTTAACAAGATGGATAATAAAAAAAGTTGTGGTGTAGATGAAATACCTGTTACAATAGTAAAAAAATGCATTTCAAAAATTGAAGAACCTTTGAAACACATTTTTAACAGTTTACTCGCTATAGGTATATTTCCAGATAAATTAAATGTTTCACTGGTGACGCCAATCTATAAAAAAGGGGATCCTGACCTATATGAAAACTATAGGCCCGTTAGCGTGCTTAACACCTTTTCAAAAATCTTTGAATCGTTGGTTGCGGAACAAATAATTGCTTTTTTTAGAAGTAATAAATTATTCAATAGTAATCAACACGGTTTCGCAAAAGGTAAAAGTGTTGACACAGCACTCTACGATTTCCTAAATCAAATTTACGCAGCTCTAGATAACGGAAAACTGGCTTGTGGGGCGTTCCTGGATCTCTCTAGGGCGTTTGACACAATAGATTATTCTGTACTACTTTGGAAATTAGATCATTATGGCATTCGTGAAACTACACATAAGTGGCTAGAATCATATCTACGGGACAGAAAACAAATAGTAAAAATTAAAAGCATACCACAAGAAGTTAAGTCAAACATTCTAGAGACAAATATGGGGATACCACAAGGCAGTACCCTTGGCCCGTTATTATTCATAATTTATATGAATGATATAAATACCATTGTTGAGGGCAGTCAAATAGTTAGTTACGCTGACGACACTAATGTTTTGCTAGTAGCTGCTACATTTCCGGAGATAACTCACATAGGAAGTGCTGTTATTCAAAACATGGAGGGTTGGTTCAGTAAAAATGGTCTCATATTAAATCAAGATAAAATCAAATTTATATTTTTCAAAACAAGTAATAATGTCTCAACTCCACCAAACATCATATTAAATAATAGTAACAATCCATTTAGCACCTCCATAAAATTTCTAGGAATTACATTAGACGAAACGTTGAGTTATAAACAACACATAAGTAATGTATGCAGTAAATTGAATAAAGCTTGCTATGGGCTCAGAATTTTATCAAAAAACACCAACCTATGATAACTAAAACATTTTATTATGCCTACTTCTATTCGAATCTAAAATATGGCATCTTATTTTGGGGTAGTAGTACATTATTTAAATCAATATTCATTATTCAAAAGAGAGCCTTACGAATAATATACAAACTCAAATATGACGGCAGTTGTAGAGGAATTTTTAAAAATGCAAATATTCTAACTTGTTATGCTATATATATATATATATATATATATATATATATATATATATATATATATATATATACAGGGTGTCCCCGAATGGTCTGTACAACGCTCTACCACATATTCTCTGAAACAAAAAATAGCAAAATTTTATAAGAGACAAAAAATACGTAAAATTGAATGATCTTGCAGAAAAAAAGTATTCATTATGATTTGACCTGTTGAATAAAAATATTTTGGTATCTTAAGAAGTCGATGGTCCTAGTTTGACTACTTACTTTAAACGTAGGATAAAGAAACATTTCGCAAAAAGTGCATGGTATCAATGTAATTAAATGTGCCAAATTACGTTTTCTTACCTAATTCCAAAATAAAAATTTTTGAAAAATAATGAAAAAAAAATATCTTTGAGGCCTCGTAGATGGCTTAGGAATCACTTTTGGATAGAGATAAGTTTAGTTAAATCGTCTTATTTTGTTTCAGAGAATATGTGGTAGAGCGTTGTACAGACCATTCGGGAACACCCTGTATATGAGTGTATAAAGTTCTTATGGAAGAATAGAATACTATTTGTACATAATAAACTACAGGGGCCGTATAATACGAGACATGGCATCGAGTACAGTCTTCCAAAACATAAACTTACATTTTTTCAAAAAGGGACGCAATATTCTTGTTTGAAGCTATTTAACAATCTACCTATATATATAAAAACCGCACAATCATATTCAGAAATGAAAAAGTTGACGTTAATATACTTAATAGAGTTAGAGCCGTACAACATGGATTCCTCAATAAATAACAGAATTAAATTATTTTGTCATAGAATATATATTCTTTTGTTGTTATGTTGACTTCTTTTTATGTGTTCCGATGTACAAGTATTGTTACAATGTATTAATTTGAACCCAATGAAAATAAATGTATTATTATTATTATTATTGACAAAAACAATAAAAACAATTTAACAAAATGGGCGTTTCCCTCAAAAGAATGTTATACTAAAAGGCCAGGAAAAACATTTTAGATTGTGGCTACCATGTCAGTTATTATCTTTAAAAACATTTTCAGTTATTTTCATGTTCTTATCAAAGCATTTAGTTTGAAGTTTCGAACGAGCATTTCCACTCCCAGACTAAGTATGAAGTAAAATTTCGAGTTTAGAAAAGCCCCGTTCTGGGCTTTTCTAAACTCGAAATTTTACTTCATGCGCCACGCGTATAAAACACTGATTTCAAGTGAGGTTTAAATATACATAAATTCACAATATTTTTGTTTTGTACCTGTGGCGCATGAAGTAAAATTTCGAGTTTAGAAAAGCCCAGAAAATTTGTATAGGGTCGCTGCGCGACCCTCGGCAAATTTTCACGGGGCTTTTCTAAATTCGAAATTTTACTTCATGCTTAGTCTGAGATAGGAAAACACTCGTTTATAGCTTCAAATTGAACTCTTCTAAAAAAAACATTTTGAACATTTTTCTTTTAGGTAAACATATGCATAAGCTGTAAATTTTCCGACATCGGTTGTTTTTCAAAAGAGCTTAATTTAAAACTTTCAACGAGTGTGCACACGCTTTTTTATAAAGAGTTCAATTTGAAGCTTCAAAGGAGTGTTTTCCACTCCCAGACTAAGCATGAAGTAAAATTTCGAGTTTAGAAAAGCCCTGTGAAAATTTGTCGAGGGTCGCGAGCGACCCGAGACAAATTTTCTGGGCTTTAACGAGAAATTTAAAAAGACACAAAAGACATTTTTCTTGTTAATCCTCACAATGAATTCGAATTATTTTTGATGATTCAAATCCTTTTGTAAGCATTCGAATCCTTTGTAAGTATTCGAATCTTTTTATGAGGATTTGAATCACCCGCATTTGGATTCGAATACGAATCCTCTTACAAAAATGTAACGAGTCCGAATTAGGAATCCAGTTTGACTAAAGTATTCGAATGCCTCTTTTGAATCCTCTAAAAGGATTCGAATCCTGCCCAGCTCTGTTTTATATAGAGTGCTTATTGTTGTTGTAAATATTTTTAAAAGTGGTGTAACAATAATAATGCTTGCTACAAATATAATATGCATACAATTAAAACAATTTCGCATAACATATTTATTTATATCATCAACCTTGGATTTTGCAATTAACTTAAAAATGTATTCTAGCTAATTTAACATTCAAATCGGTTTTAAAATATTTCTTGGTGGTCTTAAAAGTGTTAAATACAATATCTTCCCAAAAAGCAAATTCTGATGGGATAATCAGAAAGAAGAAACCATTATGAAAGTATTTTGGAAAACGATTCAATAAAAGTGTAACCAATTAACACCCATTTCATCCCACTGTACCGGGTGGGCAAATAAGCGAGGTAAGCGGCTGTATCTCAGAAACTAACGATCGTAGAGAGTTACGGTCAAAAAATTTATAGGTAAAGTGGGCAAGGGAAAATGCTGGAAATTATTTTTAAGTTTCCAAGATGGCTGCCAGTGGGCGTTTCCACCATCTTGAATTACATAAAGTTACGCTTCTCGCGATTTTCCCCAATGAATATAACAAAAATGTATTTGCGTTTTAATGTTAACTTAAGGTCGAACATTTTTTGTAAAAACAATTTTTCTCTATCTTTCGAAATAAAGTGATGTAGGGTATTTGAAAGTTGTTTTAAATAAATGCATGTAACTTCGAAACGGCTTAATGGATTTGGATTGATTTGGTATCATTGAAAAGAGCATTTCTTGGGCTTTTAGGTTTCTTATAATTATGACAGTTGTGACCTACACGGTCGCCGATAGAGGGCGTTATTCGATATTATAACCAAAATATTGGATTTTCTCAAAAAATGTAAATGCGATGATATGATTTTTTTTAGAAAATAGACAAATGACCAACCAATAAGCCTGCGCAAACCGCATCTTAATATCTAATAATAATAATAATAATCTTAATAATAAAGATATTAAGATGCGGTTTACGCAGGCTTATTGGCTGGTCATTTGTCTATTTTCTAGTCTAAAAAAAAATCATATCATCGCATTTACATTTTTTGAGAAAATTCAATATTTTGGTTAGAATATCGAATAACGCCCTCTATCGGCGGCCGTGTAGGTCACAACTGTCATGATTACAAGAAACCTAAAAGCCCAAAAAATGCTCTTTTCAATGATATCAAATTTATCCAAATCCATTAAGCCGTTTCGAAGTTACAGGCATTTATTTAAAACAACATTCAAATACCCCCCACCACTTTATTTCGAAAGATAGAGAAAAATTGTTTCTACAAAAAATGTTCGACTTTAGGTCAGCATTAAAACGCAAATACATTTTTGTTACATTCATTGGGGAAAATCGCGAGAAACGTAACTTAATGTAATTCAAGATGGTGGAAACGCCCATTGGCAGCCATCTTGGAAACTTGAAAATAATTTCCAGCATTTTCCCTTGCCTACTTTACCTATAAAATTTTTTACCGTAATTTTCTACGATCATTAGTTTCTGAGATACAGCCGCTTACCTCGCTTATTACTCGGTACAGGGTGGAATTTTTTCGTTGATATTATAGTGTATAGGCTAAACGGTAAGAGATACAAAAAAACTAAGATGTGTGTCCCATTCTCTTTTTAAGTGTTTAGTTTAATGGCGCAATCAGATCTACGCTAACTAGATTGGTTTAGAAGATACAGTGTGATTCTCAAAATCTGCTAGTTTTTATTATCTCTTATGACTCGGTTATTTATGGAGATACAAACAAAACTTAAATACGAAAGTTTTATGACTTTTCACGTAGAATCCAGTGGCGGACTTAAAAAAATATAGATGTTTTAATTTTTGAGATATTATCAAAACTAGTATTATCTTTAATAGGACACCCTGTATCTGAGTACCTCAAAAAATTGCATTTTTTCTTGTGATTGCAATAGTATATAACACTTGATATTTTCACTTTTATATAAATAAAACAATTTAAACACTTTCAATATATATTGTGCATTCGCTACAATTGTTTCGCCACACTGTTTTTTAAATTAATATTTAAGAGGGGCGAATTTGTTAAGTCTGTTTGGTCATTGAGAAGATGTCCCGTGTATTTTCTTTTATTAATTTCCATGGTCTCCATGATGTTGAGTTTCCGGTCTTTTCTTTCTTGATGTAGGACTTTGAAGTTTTCATCGAAGTGGTGTTTTTCTTCTATGAGGTGTTTAGAGTATGTAGAGTTGGTTTTGTTTTGTTGGAAACTAGTTCGGTGTTCTTTTATCCTCTCTTTGAACGACCTTCCGGTTTGTCCTACATATACTTTGGGGCAGTCTTTGCAATTGTTGAGTTTTATTAATGTTGTCTTTATTGTTTTTAATTATTTTACTCAAGGTGTAATTAATTGGTTCTATATGCTATATTTATATTTACTTTTTCTAACATTTTTCCGATTTTTGTGCTATTTTTCCCGGTGTATGTTAATGAAGAATAGTTTTTTAAAGAGTTTTCTTTTATAATCGAGTAAATGGAATTAATTAATTTATTTCTTTGTTTTTTATTTACTATTTTTTCTATTATTGATTTTTTAAAGCCATTTGTATATGCGATTTGAAAAATAATTTTTAATTCTTTATCATTTCATATTTTGTTTTATCCTAAATAGCTAAAATACCAAAAAACAAAAAAAACAGATTTTCTAGATGGCCATGAATTGAATTCTGTAAGCTTTTGTTTTTGTTTGTTTACATGTCATAAAATTCATAATTAATTACGTATTGGTTTTGATATTCCGTTGTTAACGAAATATTTTCGATTATATTTCTTTAAAAAAGGAGTCTAAAATGAATATTTTTATAAACTATGAAAAATTAAACATTTTGGGTGCTTTATTGAGGGTGATGAAAATAAAGACGCAGCTTTAGACCTATATTTTGAGCGTTATTCGGACCGACGACAGCCAGATGAAGAAATATTTCAAATATATTTATATTACAATTTAAGTGAGTATAGATCATTTGGAAAACCAAAAGGTAAGATTTACAAAAAAAGAAAATAGAGATTCTACGGCATCTAGCCGTAATATTGAGAAATATATTGGCACAACTAAATTAAGCGTTTTAAAAACGTTGAGCAAGCATACGTATAAACCGTATAAAATAATAAAGGTTCATAACTTGCATCCTGGAGATGAAGAGCGGCGTTTAGAATTTTTAATCGACAGAACAATCGATATTGGACAAACATAAATCCTCATCAGACGGTCGCCAGGATACAACAAGGACGTTTTGGGTTCCATGTATGGGTGGCGCTTTATCAAAACAGAGTCCTTAACTACAGGATTTTTAACGAAAGTTTGGATACTGAAGGATAAATCCAAATTTTGGAAAAATATGTAATAATCGAGTTGGATAACATGTCATTGGCTATAAGAAAGAAATAATGTTTATTTACAACAAGACGGTGCTCCAGCACACAATAGCCAATGGTAGGGCACTTACTAACTGCCAATTTGGGCAAAAACGTTTTATTTACTTGTGCCAATATATTTCTCAATATTACGGCAAGATAATTTGACATTTGGTAGGTGTAACTTAGATATAAATACCCGTATATTGAAATGAATTTCGTATATTTTGCACCACTTGTTTTTGTCAGATGCCGCCATGCTCAATTTTTCTAAATAGCAAGGTGGGTTTTTTTTAGTTTTTTTTGTAACGTTATTTAATTAGAAATACTACGTGGTATAAAATTAGCATATTTACTCTAAAATAACGACGAAAATAAATAATATTAGATGAATTAGAAGCTTTAATTCGAGTTGCAATAACAAACATTCCTCCTGCATATCTGCAGAATACACTGTGCGCTTTTATTGATAGACTTTCTTATTGTCAAGAAGTGAATGCACAACAATTTGAGACCTTTTGTGATTTTCTTAGGTTCCTTGTTGATTTTAGTTTTTGTTTAAATTATTTATTTTAGTCGTTATTTTAGAATAAACATGTTAATTTTATACCATGCTGTATTTATAACTAAATATCCTTTCAAATAACACTGAAAAAACCTAGGCTGCTACTTAAAAAAAATCAGCATGGCGGCCTCTGACAAAAGCAAGTCGTGCAAAACAAATTAAACACATCTCGAAATATGGGTATTTCATCTATTTTAAACCTACTAAATGTCAAATGTAAATGTCCAATTGTTTCGATATAATCCCACTTAGTGCGATTCTTTTTACGCACCCTGTATATTTTTTGCGATTTATTTAAAATGCAACATGAATTTACTGTTTTCCCGATTTATTGTTTTCGTACAATTTCAGTCAACTTCCAGCTGATATCATTTGTTTTATTCCTATTTACATACAATTAAAATGCGTTTAATTCAAGAATTACATCAGTACGGTCAATGTCGCATGTCGTGTTTATTTTATTGTCTAAGTTTTAATGATTATTTTACCGATTTTAACGTATTACATAATGCAGTGTGTTTAAGTTTAATGTTTATGTAGTAATTTTATTCAGACTGACTAGTAAGTACAATATCCTCTGTTTTATTTATTATTTTATGCACATAACCTATACACACACCACAATAGCAATTAAATATTCCCTCCTTAACGTGGTCTGCTATTTCTGTGTTTGTTTTATTGAGTCAACACGATAGACCGAGTGTTGTGAAGAGTGTGCCCCTTGTCTAGTTCCTCCTCATCGCTTAGTTAACCTGTGATTTTTTCCGTTTAAGAATATTTATAATTTAATAAAATGGCTTGTTATAAATGCCGATCATCTGTAGGATCGGGTATAACGTGTATGCATTGCTCATCTAAGTTTCATCGGAGTTGCATAAAAGTATACAAGAGATATTCAGAGTTAGATTCCAACATTAATTCAATCACACAGTGTCCCAGCTGCAAAGCATACGATGAAAATCGGTCGCCCAACGTCCGAGCGCTAAGCAACAGTACTGATAAGAGTGACAAACTTGCACCTCAAACTCCATGCGCGGACTGCGATCAGTTTCATTGCGCGCTGACGAAGGATCTAAATTGAATAAAATTGGCGCTAAACTTTTCGCCGGTAGAAAATCTGATTGACAGAAAATTTGAAGATATGAAAAACAACGTCAACCACCTTCTATCAGAGAAATCTTTTGCTTTAACCGTCAATAAGGACAGCTATACTGTTAAAAATAAATTAAATGGCGATAAACCCGACGTTTTAGCTAAAAACCACAATACACTTTTGTCAAATAAGCTAAAAGCTATTAATACAACTATATATTCAAAACTCTGCTACCAATGATATTGAGGCTAGTGTCCCAGTAGCGATAGATAATCAAACTACAATTGAGAATAGCTTAAATATTGAGAAAAATTACAATTCTGACAATAGCTCACACATCGATTCATGTATTCTATTAAATGCTGGGCGATTGACTTCTACCCTATCTACTTCATCTAAGTCAAAGTCCCCTTCTTTTATTCGTGGTACAGCTAACAGCTCTTCAGTTAAGAGTGCAACTAGAAGTTTATTATACTATATAGGGAACTGTGCACCTGGGACTACTATTGAGAATATAACCACATGGTTAAACGAGATTAACATTCCCAATACATTATGCATTCAACTTATAAACAACGCTAGATACTGTTCCTTTAAAGTCGGGATCAGCGCAGAAAATTCACCATCAATTTATAGTGCCGATAAATGGCCAAAAGGGATAGTAGTTCGCCCATTCTCTAACCGAAAACGGAATATAAAATCATCTACAACAGGATCCAGTACTTTTTTACCTCAAGAACGAACAACCTTCCAACAGTTATAGATACCCCGACTAAATCACACCCCCTGGATCCGATCATCGACGATGCTGCGGCTATTAACTATTTAGCGCCTGGTAATAAATGCTTACGCACTTATTACCAGAATGTTCGAGGTCTTAGGTCCAAATTGTTTGAAATAAAAAAGTCGTCTATACTATACGATATAATTATTCTCACTGAAACTTGGTTGACATCAGACTTTTTTGACGCTGAATTGGGTTTCCTAAACTATAAACTTTATAGGTGTGATCGTGACCCCCAAAGGTCGGGCAAATCGCGTGGCGGGGTGTATGTATCGCTATTAAAAATACGTTAAATTCTCAATTATTGTACCGTGAAGCTTTTATTCACAAAGAGATTTTTATTTCTGTTAGAGTTGAGTCCCAGGATTTTATATTAGGGGCGGTTTACATCCCTCCTGGGTCTGCTTTGTCTGTGTATCAAGACCATAGTGCTTGCCTCGAAAGACTGACCATAGAGTATCCTCATCATAATGTATGTGTTTTTGGTGATTTTAATCTCCCAAACATAATTTGGGTAAACCGCAGCTTTGGTGTTTATACGGAATCAGCCTGTCCGCTCGCTAATCAGGTTGCTATGGCTTATGGTTATGCCAATACTATGCAAACTAATAACGTTTTAAATGATAATGCGGTCATGCTTGATCTTATATTTTTACAAACTGATTTGGCCGAACAAAGTGAAGTTACTGCAGCTGTTGTTCCGCTTGTTACTTGTGATCGCCATCATCCCGCGCTTGTATTAGATTTAAACTTATTCGCTCAAAGTAATAATTCTAATTTATCAAGTAGTTTGAAATATGACTTCAATAACAGTAACTTCGACCTTCTCAATGATATTTTAATAAATACTCACTGGGACTCATTACTAACAAGTGATAATGTAAACTGCGACTTGGATTACTTTTACGATGTTTTATTTAACTCAGTTTAAAAATGCGTACCAATCATTCGGATTAGGTTGTCAGCTCAGTTTAAAATGGTTTAGTAAGGAACTAATTGACTTGATATTTTTAAAGAAAAAACAGCATAAGAAATTTAAACAATCACAACACGTGATCGACTATACTAGATTCCAGTCCACACAAGCAAAATGCAAGGAACTCACACAGGCTTGTTTCAAATATCATATTGATTCGATTGACTCGTCCATTAATAATAACTCCAGACGCTTTTGGAGTTTTATAAACTCAAATAGGTCATCACCCGATTTCCCGGATACCCTCGTTTTAGAGAGGAGTACATACACCGACCCGCAGGATGTGGCAAATATATTTGCAGACTTCTTTGGTTCGGTTTATAATACCTCACAACTAGTGCTTTCTCAACTCTCTCCGTGCAGTACTAGTCTTAATCATATATCGATCAACCGAATCAACGATATCTCAATGTCTGCCATACTTCAGGAGCTGTCAGGGCAGACCTCTAGTGGAAAAAAGGGCTGGGATGGTTTACCGCCCGTCTTGTTACAGAAGTGTGCGTTTTCACTCTCTAGACCTTTGTGGCTCTTATTTAATAAATCCCTTATGTCTGGCACTTTTCCTGACAGATGTAAGCATTGACTAATAACACCTATCTTCAAAAAAGGCAAAAGGAACCTCGTTGAGAATTACAGACCAATATCATTGCTATCACACATTCCCAAGATATTTGAAAAGCTAGTTACTGATTGCGTTAGTAAGGACTTGAACTCTATTTTAACCGATAAACAACATGGGTTTCGGCCAGGACATTCTACAGTATCTAATTTACTAATCTTTGGGGCAACAATTACTACATCGCTGGAAGAGGGGTACGAGGTTGATACCGTGTACACCGACTTTTCTAAAGCGTTCGACAGTGTTGGTCATCAAATCTTGGTAAGAAACTTTTAGGGGCTGGTGTACATGAGTCTTTGCTCGATTGGATTAAATCATACCTCAGCAACAGAACTCAAACAGTCCGCATCAGTAACTTCACTTCTCGTCCCATACCTGTAACTTCGGGGGTACCGCAGGGATCACATATTGGTCCATTACTATTTCATGTTTTTATCAATGATATTGTAAAGTGTTTCAAATATTCCAATTTCCTTCTTTTTGCGGACGACTTAAAGCTGTACATGCCTATTAAGGACAATTATTCTAGCCTCGACCTGGAAGCGTTAAGTCGTTGGTGTATTATAAACAAATTGAAGCTGAATGTTTCCAAATGTTTTGTTGTGTCTTATTAAAAAAAGAGATTAAAGGGACTCAGAAATTACTCTCTTAATAACACACCATTAGCACACACTAATGTTGTAAGAGATCTTAGTGTTACTTTTACTTTGGAGCTTCACTAACCATATAGACACTGTACCTTCGAAAGCCTTTCAAATGTTAGGCTTTATTAGAAGACAGTGTACAGATTTTTCTAATATAAGAACGCTCGTAAATCTGTATGTGTATCTCGTTCGGCCGCATATCGAATATTGCTCACTGGTATGGTCCCCAAATACATCCCAAAACATCAACCAAGTGGAGCGGGTTCAACATAGGTTCCTTACATACATAACCTTTAAATTCAATCTTGATTGCACTTATCCATATATATTGTCATATATTAATTTGCAATTGCTCGAGCGACGACGCTTAAATGCAGATGTCATTTTTCTTCACAAATTAATATCTGGTGTGATAATCTGTCCATAACTTTTAAGTTTAGTGAACTTCCATGTTCCAAGTCGCCTATTACGGAGCAGTAGGTCATTTTATGAACAAATATACAGAACCAATTACTGCAATAATTTTGGTATCAATAGGATTTGTGCTAATTGCAATAATATCAATTTTGACATTTTTAGTGGAATATTGAAACACCTACGCGCATTCTTATTAAAGGAATAGTTTATTGTGTACATGTTCAGTTTGCTACTTATAAATTATCATTGTGTTTGTAGCTTAGAAAATATATATATATATATATATATATATATTTAATACTTTAGTCTTATATGTTCTTTTGTTAGTTTTAAGAATCACGAACTGTAGTCTCGTTTTGTATATGGATCCCGTTGATGAATAAATAAATAAATAAATTCCTACTTCATTATTACAAAAAATCATGAAAATCCAATTTGTCTGTAGTTCTTAATCTTATGATTTGTTTAAATTCCACATGAATTTACATTTTTTTTTAATTTTAGTCAATTTAGAGCGGCTGTAATTAATTTCTCAGTAGAACAATTTTATTCATGCTTACACAAAAATAAAGCTCACTTTCTCATTTCATAAAAATCTGACATTTCAGTAATTAAGAAAAAAAATTATTTTAACACGAAAATTTTTAATATAGTTTTTAATAAATTTCGGCAACTTTAAGTTGTTGCAATTTATTTATCATTTCAATAATATAACTTTTGCTTAAACAGAAGTAAAGTCCTTTCTGTCCTTTCATAAGTCCTGAAAAAATCACTAAAACTCAAAATTTCAGTAATTTTTTTATGATTTTTTAAAATTCCATATGAATTTACATTTTTTTAGTGCAATGTTTCGCTCAGCTTTAATTTATTTTCCACTTGAGGAGTTTTATTCGCGCTTACATAAAAATAAAATCCATGAAAAAAGACATAATGTTTTCTTTTAATTTTAGTTTCAGCTGTTGCAATTAATTTCCCAGTTAAAAAAATGTATTCATGCTTACACAGAAATCAAGCTCGTTCTTTCGTTATACAATTCCTAAAAAAAATCATCAAAATCTGACGTTTTAGTAATTTTTTACATTGTTTTATTTTTTTATTCAAAACGAATAGTTCATGTTTTACAATCGATCATAATGAAACAAATGACCGTCGGATTTTGATAAAATTGAGATTGCGCAGAGAAGAGAAGCTCGTTCTTTCGTTGCATAATTCTTGAACATTTCATAAAAATCTTACGTTTCAGTGTTTTGTTCAGTGACGGCTCGTGATCTAAAGAAGTGGGGCGGCCGAATGTATCTTAGCGCACGCGCACTGAGACTAAACGGCCTGCCGTACCGAACCATACACCTTCGTTAGAATGATTAAAAAAGAAATCGCCCGACTTTCAAAAATAGAGAGAGAATGCTCTCGAAGTTACAATAACATTTTTAAACATGTTATATACACAATATGGTTAATTACAATTATACACTGATATATTGCACATAATCTACCTAAAATGCCTAGGTAATATTTTGTAAATTACAATTAGGTAACTATTTAATTATTGTTTCCATTTTAAATTACATCTGTTGTTTAACTATATTTAAAAATTCGAGATATGTTCTGATTTCTGAAATAAAATTCTAAACGAATATGTTTTAATACCGGTCAATTGTTGGCCTTAATGATTTGTATTGAGAGCGCCAATTTTTGTTGGTAGTGTGTTTCTGGGGTACGAGATGGCGCAGAGATTGCAAAATTGCTAAAAGTAGTTTTGACTATGTATTGGTTCATAAAAAAAACATGGAACAGTGATGACATGTCATGGTAAAAATGTTTAATTTGCCATCATTTTGAAAAAATCGAAAACTGTCGATTAAATTTAAGAAAATGTTGAAACAATGTCAAAAAGTGATGAAATGTCAAGAAATATTGAAATTTGACAACAATTTGAAGTATGTGAAAAGTGATAATAATAAAAACATGTTTTAAATATTTTAAACTTAACAATGAATCAGTGTTTTTATGCGCGTGGCGCATGAAGTAAAATTTCGAGTTGAAAAAAGCCAGAATTTGGATTTGGACGCTACGCGTCCAAATCCAAATTTTTAGGGCTTTTCTCAACTCGAAATTTTACTTCATGCTTAGTCTGGGAGTGGAAAACATTCGTTAAAAAAGAATCAATGGTTTTTTTACAATATTTTCATTAGTTTACAAATTCTTGAGGGTTTTTAAGTTTTTGTCCAATTTTTAAAATCTTGTCAATTTTCATGAATTTCCAAGATTTCCTTTCGTTACTATTTAAAACTTTGACACCTTTCATGTATTTTCTAGATTTTTGTTAATTTAAAAAAAATGCCGGTATTCATGAATTTTCTAGAATTTCGTTTATTTTCAGGCTTGCAAATTTCAAAACGTTTAATAATAGTTTACGATTAATATAACGTCAAAATTAATTAATCTATTCTGAAAAATTCATGAAAATTAATAAAAATCTCGATATGTTGAAAATCTAACGAAAATTAAACGAGTCTCGTCCACTCCCAGACTAAGCATGAAGTAAAATTTCGAGTTTAGAAAAGCCTCGCGTAGAAAATTTGTCGAGGGTCGCGCAGCGACCCGAGACAAATTTTCGCGGGGCTTTTCTAAACTCGAAATTTTACTTCATGCGCCACGCGTATAAACCACTGATTTAAAGTAAAGTTCAAAACATATATTGCTAAGATGTGATAGATATGTACTAAGATATAACGAAAAAATATAAAAATTATTTATTTTGTAAAGGCGATAATAATAATAAAAGTATAACAAATTTAGTTTGAGACACTTTTCCATATTTTTAATATTTAAATCATCATATCTCTAGCGAGGACAGTGCTATGATGGACACATCAACATTTTTTTTATTATGAAATAAAAACATTTGAAAAATAAAACAATCGCTTACTTGGAGCTGAACCGAAAACGGCAAAACCGTTATTTTTTTCGGAACGAAAACCGCAACGAAATAAATACCGGTTAGAATCCCTGATTAAATTTCGGGTTCGCAAATTTAAAAAAAAAAATAATTTGACAAAAAATATGAGGCCTTTCTTCAAAACATTTATTAATCGTTAACGATTAATATAACGCCTGAATGAATTAATCGATGCTGAAAAATTCACGATAAATGTTAAAAACTCATAATAAATATTGATAACTTCTTGTAAATTTACACTTGTATGAAAATTTTAAAGATTAGCGGAAATCTTGGAATTTTGAAATTTATCGAAAATCTTTAGATTTCACGAAAACTCGAAATTTTGAAAATTAACGGAAATCCTGGTAATTTAATAATAATAATAATTCTTTATTACGGAAACCATTTAAATTGTTACAAAATAGTTACAAAGTATTATTTAAAAAAAAAACTTGCACCATATTAACACAATAACCTAAATATAAATATAAATATACACCTAAGATTATGGTACATATCTTTACGTATGTTCACGTATTATCGATCGGTTTTAAACAATCTAGTTTAAATATTTTTAGAGAAACTCCAAACCCGTTTATAAAATTATAAAATGTATTTACATTTGTCATCATCCTTGCTTCCGGGCCATTTGAGCCATAAGATGTACCATGGAACCTCGTAGCAAACAATTTATGCTGTCTTACCGATTGCTGAGGAATATTTAGAGATAAAGATGATAAAATTGAAGAACAACAAATTTGATTATTCAATATTTTATAAGAAAAGCAAAGCGAAAAGTAAACTCTACGTTTTTCTAGAGACCTCAGGCCGAAATAATCCAGAAGAAGGTTGTAATTATTTCTGTCATATTGTACGTGTGTGTGGAAGCAGATGAGTTTCACCATTTTCTGTTGAACCTTTTCCACACGCTCAATATGGCACATAAAATGCGGACTCCAAATTATACAGCAATAATCCAAAACTGGTCTCACTAATGTCACATAGAGCGTGACAAACGTTCGAATGTTTTTAAAGTTGCTGGATATTCGCCGAACAAATCCAATGACTTGTAAGGATTTTGCAGTAATTTTTTGTATCTGATCAATAGACTGCAGTTTATTGTCAAATAATATTCCCAAATCGTTAATTAAATCAACCCTTTCCAAAGTATTTCCATTCAAGGTGTAAATAAAGGGTATAACTGATGTATATTTCCTAGAGAAACGTATATGTTTACATTTGTCAGTGTTTAAATAAAGATCGTTATCAGAGCTCCACGATGAAATCTTCTCCAAATCATTTTGTAAAATGTTGCAGTCGTCTATGGTGCTGATTTTACGATAAACTTTCATGTCGTCAGCATATAGCAAAAACTTTGATTCAATGTTATTTCCAATATCATTGATGAATAAAATAAAAAGCAACGGTCCTAGATGCGAACCCTGTGGCACACCAGACGTCGCACTGACCACGCTACTTGATAATATGGAATTGATTTTTACTACGTGCTCACGACATGATATAAATGATTTGATCCAATCGTACATATGTCCACTAACACCATAATTGTGAAGCTTATATAATAATCTACAGTGACTAACTCTATCGAACGCTTTGCTAAAATCTGTATAGACAGAGTCTACTACAGCTCCCTGTTCCATTGTGTTCATTATTAAATTTGTGTAAACAAAAAGGTTAGTCACTGTTGATCTTTTAGGAAAAAATCCATGCTGATACTTCGATATCATATAATAATAATAATAATAATAATAATAATAATTTATTTCCCAACAGAAATACACATTTCAAATTACAGGGAAAAATATACAAAATTCTAGCAGAAAATTATTACATATACAATATTTAATTCAGTTAAACAATACTTAACGATATCTGACATAGTGACTAAATTAATACAGCGGACATTTGGTTAATAAATTGTTTACGACTACAACAAAAGATATCAGCAACGTTTTGAGAGTTATTATAATTGCGCATCATTGTATTGAGAGGGGAGTTGTAATATACATTACTTTGACTTCTATTACATACAAATTGTACGCTATTTCTACTACAAATCCTAGGTGTAAAAAAATTTAACTGAGCGAGTATACCGGGAGCATTTATATTGTTGTGAAGCAAATTGTAGAGAGTGGTTAATGAAGCGATCTTGCGTCGTGCAGATAAAGATTTTAAGTTAAACATAGCCAACAAGTCTTCATATCTAATAGATTCGTCCGGGTATACAGAATGTACTACAAAATACAGATACCTTACAAACATTTTTTGAACATGTTCTATAGATTTGATATGGCAATCATAGAACGGAGACCACACTAACGAGCAATACTCTAACTTCGGTTGCACATACGACGTATACAACTTCATAATGGTTCTGGTGTTTTTGAAAGGCTTTGATATTCTACGTACAAAACCCAACATTCTCATAGCCGAGTTCACTAGTTTTGTGTAGTGGGGAACAAAAGACAGATCTTTATCTAGTAAGACACCTAAGTCTTTTATTTCCGTAACACGTTCCAGCAAGATGTTATTTAAAGAGTAATCATAGAATAGAGGGCTACTTAATCTGCAAAATGAAACACATTTACATTTTTTTATGTTTAAATATAATCTATTTTCCCAGCTCCATTGCTGGATAAGCTCTAAATCCGATTGCAGTGTCAAACAATCCTCTATCGATTTAATTTCTCTGTATATTTTGATGTCATCGGCGTATACAAGAATGTTGGATTTTATGTTGTCGACGACGTCGTTAATAAATAACAAAAAAAGCAATGGCCCCAGATTTGATCCTTGAGGGACCCCACTGGTTGGATAGAAAGATGCGGACCTATGGTTCATATATTCAACATAGTTCTCTTTGTCAGATAAATACGCACATAATAAATTAATTAGAGGAGTACTGAATCCCCATCTCTTTAGTTTATATATTAGTATATTATGATTTATAGAGTCAAATGCTTTTCGAAAATCGGTGTATAAGACGTCTACTTGCATACGCTTATCCATATGATGAGATGTAAATTCAGTTATGGTTAATAAATTGGTACACGCAGACTTCTTCATCATAAAACCATGCTGCTTGGTGGTAATATGTGTTTCAACGTAATTATACAATTTATTTGCAATAATTGTCTCGAATAGTTTCGCAAAGTTATTTATAATTGAGATGGGGCGGTAATTTTGTATGTCTTGCTTGTTATCTGACTTAAGGACTGGTGTTATTCGAGATATTTTCCATTGTTTAGGGAATTTTGATGTTTTTAAAATTATGTTAAATATATGAACCAACGGAATTACCAACACATGAATACAGTCTCGTACTATAAACGATGGAATGTTATCGGAACCAGCTGTAAAATTATTACTTAATTTTTTTCCCGCCCTAAGGATGTCATCGGCTGTAATTTCGTTGATATGAATTGAAATATTGTGATCGAAACTTGCATTAAGATTTGCGCCGTTATTTTGACAGTCAGTATAAACGGACGAAAAATATCTCGCAAAGCCATTTACAATGTTATCCGGATTTTCTAAGCTGTTGTTATTATAGAACATAGAGCCAGGTATGCGCGATTGAGATTTTTTAGATGAAACGTAGTTCCAAAGTTTTTTCGGGTCTGAACAAATAGAATTTTCAGCACTGTTAATAAATATTGAATAATCATATTTGATGCTCTGGCGAATTTCATTACGAGTTTTTGATAATTTAATTTTATAACAATTTAATTTTAAGTTCTTGTGTAATTTACGATAGTGATCTTTTATTTTTATCAATCGTCTAGTCTTAGCGGAGAACCAGCATGGATAATTGTTCCTATTATATGTTGAACTGCTTTTCAAAGGAACGGTTACATTAAATATAGTATAAAGCGCATGATACAATTGATTGCAAACGTCGTCAACGTTATCTAAAGTAAGAAGAAGAGACCAGTCGTATTCCAATATTTTTTTATACATTAAATTATAATTAGCTTTGCGAAAGTTGAATGACTTATTCTTTTTATTATTACTTATATTTATTTGCATTTCAGTAGACGGGTAGAATGAGAATGAAAGGGGTGGATGGTGCTTATCTATGTCAACGATTGGTAGGTGATCATCAAATTTACATTTTATATCTTTGGTCACAAATACTAAATCTAGCATCCTGTTGTTTGCATTTAACTTAGTATTACATTGTACCAGACCATTTAACAGCATTAGATTATTAAGTTCGGAGATTTTCCGATCGATTGCACGGGGATTTTCGAGTGCATTCGCAAAGTGAGGCAAATTAAAATCACCGCATATAACAACCGATTTATATATATTACAAATTCTGTCAAATTCTGTACATACACGGATGTATGTCTCAACTGGTTCCGAGGGGGGGATATACAAAGATATGAAACATATACTTTCATTATGTGTAAAAACCCGAGCAGCAACAATCTCAACATTACTGTTAACTGTAATATTTTCGCAGGAGCACCGCAAATGATGACGTACAGCAATCATGACACCTCCACCTCTTTTACCGACTCTATCACATCTAAAAACAGAGAATGTATCTGGAAATAACTCTGCATTTATAACACTATTGTGCAACCATGTCTCACAAAATAGAAAAATGTCACTATCACTACTATGTATGTTAGTATAAAATTCGTTTGTTTTAGTTGACAATCCGCGAACATTCTGGTAAAACACTTTTAAACTGTTTATACTTCGTTGGGAGTTGATCCGTTTTCCGGCGTCGATGATACTATTGTTAATATTCTACGTATATATTTGATACTGATGTTTGTTTCGCCTGCTTCTTTCCTTGCCGCGAATTGTTTTCTAATTTTATTTTCTTCGTCTAATTCCGTAGGTGTTTTATCCTTTTTTAAGATAATATTCTTATAGTTTTCACTCGATTTAATACGAGCAGATCCGCGAAGTAAGTTTATTACATCATCAGCATCATTCATTACCGCTTTTATTGGACGACACTTATTTGGAGATTTTGTTCCAAGACGAAAGATATGTTTGGGTTTAGCAATATTGTTATTAACCATTTTAAAAATATCAAACACGCTTTCACTGTCAGATGAAGCATTTTCTTCCTTTACGTTGAATAGAACGATGTTACGAGATCGCTTGATCCTCTCATTTATTTCATTATTGATTGAATTTATATCAAGGTGTTTATCAATGTTGATTTTTTCTTGAAGTTCTGTCCTTAAAGACGCATTCTCGTTTTCTAATTGATCGATTTTTACGTGTGTATTATCTATTTTTGCGTTAAGTTCAGAAAAAAGTTTATCAAATTGCATTTTAAAATTATCAAGCATATTTTCCATTATTATTTTAATCTCATCAATTGTTGCTATTGCAGAGGTGGAAATCGGATGATCGGTAAGACCTAATTTACATGTAATACTGCATGTCCATTTAATTCCTACACTATCATTTTTACGAAAAAGTTTCAATTCGTTATCAGGCATATTTATGCACGACGCATGAAACCATCTCGAACAGGTGCCTGTGCACTTGATTGAGGAACTGTAAGATGTGGGGTGTAATGCAGTTTTACATATGGAGCAGCAGTTATTCATATTTGTATTTGATTAGTGGTGTAATAATAGAAGGACAAAATTACAGGGAAGTTTTAGACAATATCACAAATGTTCACACCTAGCGGCCCATCAAGGTGACTGACTCATAATATAAACAGAAAACAGCTGAGGTTCAGATAGGCCAGGGTTGAGGTCACACGAGAGATACAGAGGTGTGAGAGGACGATTATTTTTTACCTGTTTTATTGTATTAATGTGTATTCCTATTGGATTTATTCCACGGTTGCAATTACACTTTAAACAACTAATATTGCACTTATTCAATGCATCTACACTGATTTGAGTTAGCACATATGAGAGTATACTATTTCTTCCACCGTAAAAATTAGAATTGTCTATACACTGACATCATCCGTTCGGCAACCAGTTTATCCAGCAACTTAGGAAAACACGATTGTATGGTTATTCCCCTATAATTCTCCACCGATCTTTTCAAACCCGACTTAAATATAGGTACAGTGTAGCATTTTTTCTATTCATATGGAACCATGCCATCTCTGAGAGATCGATTAAATAATAACATAAGGGGTAAACACAAAGCAAGTGCGCACAATTTGATCAGAAATGGTGGTATACCATCAGGACCAGGAGCTGAATTTGACTTAAAATCTGTTAAACAAGACATGACCTCGATTTCATTAAATTGTAAAGCGTTAAAAGTCGTATTACCTACGTCGCTATAATCTAAACTGCTTTGTCTTAAGTTTAGATATGAGTCTTGAAAGAAATCGGTAAATAAGTTAGCTATGGCGATGTCCGAATTAGCAGTACGTGTACCGTAGGTCATGCATGCTGGAAACTCGTTTTTCGTACCTTTTTTGCCCTATAATATCTCCAGAAAGAATTTATGTTATCGGGTATGCTACTCTCTACTGCTTCGATGTATTGTAAATGCTCTTTAACGATCGTCTCTTTGCAAACGGTCCGTAAGTTAGAAAATACGTTATAGTCAGCATCGCAACCGGACATTTTGTAGTTCTTGTGCGCAGTACGTTTTTCTTTGATTAATTTTATAAGTGACTTAGAGAACCACTCAGGATAATGCGATACAAATGTCTTGCGAGTTGGAACATACCGATTAAAAGCTTCTTGTATAATATAATAAAACAAAGTGAGGTCAGAATTTATGCAACGACACATTAATTGGTCATTCCAGTTAATACCGCTTAAGAAGTTACAAATGCCTGTAATATCTGCTTTATGGAAATTAAAATAGTAAGTTTCTGCACTTGATGAATTACTAGATTCTACAATTTCTACAATCAGTGGGGGATGGTAGTAATCACAATTTACTAATGGATCAGCGAGAGAACAGTTGAGGGTCATAATGTTTGAGAAAACTAAATCCAAAATATTTCCGCTACTATTACGTTTATCATTAAATTGGTGCAGCCCCATATTCATTAGGCCATCGCATAAAATCCGTGCAGTTTCCCCATCCGTATTAGTTGGTAAAAAGCCCACGGTTTCAAGTTCCATTATCCACTGAACCTCGGGTAAATTGTAGTCACCGACAAGAAGTACGTTCCAATCGGGATGATGATCGATAATTTCAGTCATTGTTTACGAAAAGCATAAAATTCATGAAACAGGCATGAAATCCAGGAAAAAAAAAGTTTAGGATATTTACGAAAAAATGTCAAAAACCGTCAGAATTTTAGAAATCAACGAAAATCTTGGAATTTCATAACACGCGTCAAAATTTTAAAAATTCATAAAAATCTTGGAAAAATTTACGAAAACTGGAAAATTGATGAAATGTATCAACATTTTAGAAAAAAAATCTTTGAAAAAAAATGTATAATTTCTGTTCAATGAAATTTGACGGTACGGCCGACCCTGCCGTTCCTGACGAGCCGTCACTGGTTTTGTTAATCCAAAACGAATTGTTCATGTTTTACAATCGCAAAACAACTGAAGGCCGAATTTTGATAAAACAAACAAAGATTGCGCGGAAAAAAGCAAAATTAGTTTCAGCGTTGGAAAAAACAAAATCCAATGATTGTGAATTTAATTACTACAACTGTTTAAGTGTACACATAATGACAATAATAATTTATTTTTAAACATTTATTAAATTCCTTTTCATAATTAATTTCGTTCCTTTTGAAATAACCTAAAACTCCCGAGGAATACATAGAAATCATATTCGATAATTCATCAAGGAAAATTACCAAATTTTGGACTTGCGACTCGACAAAGCAGATTTGTTATTTTCACTAAAAATTGTTGATTATTTTGCGATTCGCGGGCTTTTATTATAAAGCGTTCAAGTTTCAACGAGTATATCCACAAGATAAATTTAAATTCAAAACTATTTGAATTCGAGAAAATTAGCTTACGCCTTTTATAGTTTGCACACTTTAAACATAATATATAAAATTACGAAATTGTTATTCGTGAAAATGCAAACAATGTCTTAAGTTGTCTTATTAATTAAGACATTGTTTGCATTTTCACGAATAACATTTACGTAATTTTATATATTATGAGTGTTTCCACTCCCAGATTAAGCATAAAGTAAAATTTCGAGTTTAGAAAAGCCTGATAATTTGGATATGCCGGCTTTTCTAAACTCGAAATTTTACTTCATGCGCCACGAGTATAAACCATTGAAAATTATGAAATTTAAAGTAATTACTTAGCACTGTGTGATATTATGAATTAATTGACAAAATATGAAAAAGTTACGTGGATGAAGCAAGTGTTATTTTGATTTATCCTTTAAATATTATTAGTTCAAAATGTTTCACCAAATGATAAGTGAGAAAATTATTTAAGAATTGGATAAACACATTCTTGTGACATTAACTTCAAATGTTGAAATAATGCATGTCAAATAATATATTTTTTTACATTTCTGACATTTTATGACTTTTTTATTTCTTGCCCCCCTCAAATCGCAATCCTGACTTTAATTTGACAATAAAATACCATAATTGTTATATTAATTAATTTACAATTATTTGTAAACACCATATTACATTTTCAATTTATTCTTTAAAATACATATACAGAGAGTTTTATGTAACACCGAACATGTTCATCCAATACAATTTGACCCCTTTACTTTTGAAGTTATGTGTAAATTGGGTTTCCTATATGACCATTAAAAATTGTAGCCAATCAATCGCAATTAATGCCTCGCCTTGTATACACAGGGAGATTTTCTTTCAAGTATACATGTCCCAATTACACCATATATGTCGTAAATCTTTAGATACTCGTTGTTAAAAAAAATCAATTTGAAACTTGAAATGAGTGTGTTCCACTCCCAGACTAAGCATGAAGTAAAATTTCGAGTTTAGAAAAGCCTGAAAATTTGGTTTGGTCGCGTAGCGCGAAGCGCGGAGCGGCCAAACCAAATTTTCTGGCTTTTCTAAACTCGAAATTTTACTTCATGCGCCACCGATACAAAACACTGACATATTACGAAGTTTAAAACACTCCGCTAAACTTTACATTGCATCAGTGTTTCGTACCGGTGGCGCATGAAGTAAAATTTCGAGTTTAGAAAAGCCTGAAAATTTGGTTTGGCCGCTCCGCGCTTCGCGCTACGCGACCAAACCAAATTTTCTGGCTTTTCTAAACTCGAAATTTTACTTCATGCTTAGCCTGGGAGTGAAAAATACTCGTTTAGAGCTTCAAAATTAATTCTTTTAACAAACCGAGCGTCGGCAAATGTACAACGTATGCTTATGTATACTTAAAAGAAAAATTCTCGTTATGAAAATGTTCGGTGTTACATAAAAAAGACGGAAAGCAGAAATAAAGGACGGTTCCTTCCTAAAGTCATAAATTACTAAATTACTCTAGTAACTCTAGTAAATACAAATGTTATGATAGGGACCCATCATTTTTGACGGATTTGTCTGTGGAGACGATTTCAGTAGGTCGCCTGAATAGTTAGACAAAAACTGATATACATGACACAATAACTATTCAACTATTTGTTTGTATATCTTATAGTTATTGTGAAAAAGACGTATTTTAAAATAACTAATAATTGAAAAACGCCCGATATCTCCCAAACTAATCAAGTTAGCCATGATGTATTAATGCCATTGTTATTTTCTCAGAAAAAAGAAGTCATGACGTGTATACCAGAATCTGATAATCAGATTTTGTCTGACTATTCGGGTTAGCGGGATACCCTATAAAAACATTGAATTTCGATCACGCTGTACTCATTTGAGGTCTAACAGTGACAGATAATTATTATATTTTGTAAATGATAATGGATCAATGTCCAGGTTTTGGAAAGTCTACAACGATTAATATTTGCGATAATGAATTAGTAATTAAGAGTTAATGTTTCTCTCAATTATTGCAAATTGTTGGTTTGGATGCAAACTTAACCTTAATGACTTCTGAGTAATTTAAGTTACTAGCATGATTATAAATATTAATGATTGAACAATTTAAATGGCGTAGTAAGATTAGCTGGTATAGTGTATTCATCGCTCTTTTGCTGAGCAATAAAAATCGAACTTAAATACCCTCAATAAAATTATAATCATTATACAACCTTGCGACTACCGGCACTGCGGGTGACCAGCGCGGGGGGTAGTTGGTGCGCGCCGACAAGGATGCTAAATCGGTTCTATTTCGCCTCGCACAAAATGAATCTATAACTACCTGCGTGTTTTTGGAAAGCAAAAATAATCTTTTTCGAAATGTTCCCTGAAACCTACACCGATCCAGGGGTGTCTATTGGATTTCCAATGGGAAAACCCTGTATGCATTTCCAATCATTTTTGGAATATATTTCTGTGAATTGGTGTGATAATTAGCTTTTAATGTTCCTTTTACCCCCATTTTCGTGAGTACAGGCACAGTTCATATATATCCAGTTAGCCAGTCCCCATATAAATTTTGGGTACACGTGAATGGGAGCAGAGCGCTGGATGCCAAATTGGTGTATATGGCTGCCTATATACACCAGTCTGGCTTCCTGCGGTCGGTCGGTTACGACTATTTTACTCCAGATGTCGCGAAATCAAGTCTCAGAGAGAGAGTGAGAGAGAGACAATTTCTTTCTCCCTCTATTCCGCGCTTCTCGTTGTAACATATTCCAGATGTTGATTTTTCAATCTTGAAAACACGTTTTTTTTTCTTTTACGAGCTAAGGATGCGTGTTAAATTCATTCATGCGTTTCCTTCTACAATTTTATTTTCTGCGTTATTAGAGAATAGATTTTATGAAATTATATGTGAACGTTGTAAAATTCATTAAGTATTATTTATTTTGTACAAGAAACATAAAATACAAAACTATTTAACTTTTGATATAAAGTAAAACAAATACATCAACTTATCATTTTATTAACTAATCAGATCAATCCTATTGATCAGATCAAATCTACTGATCGATAAGGGTTTCTCATTTAATTAAAGGGGTCAATGCAAAATGCAGTTAAGTCATTTTTTTTTAGTTTTTGAATAATTAGCGTTTGAAGTTTTTAACCCATTAAGCGCCGTTGATGCATACACGCAACATTATTATTTTTTGATAATTAAGTTACTAAATAAGTTTATTTGATATATTATATTATTTGACCTGAATTGTAAATGTACCAAGAAACATTTAAATATTTTGTTATTTAAAGTGTATTGTAAATACTTCACAATATTACAATGTTTTATACGCGTGGCGCATGAAGTAAAATTTCGAGTTTAGAAAAGCCTAATTTGGCTCGGTCGCTCCGCTTCGCTACGCGCCCGAGCCAAATTTTCAGGCTTTTCTAAACTCGAAATTTTACTTCATGCTTAGTCTGGGAGTGGATACACTCGTTCTTAACTTCATATTGCACATTTTTATATAAAATCGACGAATGCCTGAACATTGACAGCGTATACATTACATTGTTGAGGCACTAATTTTTTGAAAATCCATTATCACTTTAATATAATAATAATAATAAACTATTTATGATTTTTAACTTTTTATTAAATTCACGTATACATTATGTTTATTTAAAGAAACAATTCACAGTATGTAATGCAATAAGTCATTCATAGAAATCATAAAAAGAAGTGTAGAATTTTAATTAAAATTAACTTTTAGAGTTAAAATTGCTTGGCCGTTAATGGGTTAAAATAGTTTTAAATATACTATGTGTCCCGTTTCAAGGCGCGTTGTATGTTTCATGTAAAGATTTCCAATGTAATTGGAATTTGAGTTTGTATCGCTTATTGAACCAAAACGATTACAATAAAATTAAAATCATTTCTTTACCTACTAGCAGTATTTTCGAGGTATAATTTTTGAGTTCTCCTCAGTTTCATTTGAAATATAGCTTGAAAATAGTGAACGATTATACGAAAATAAAATCGTCAAAACAGTAGTTGCTAGGAAATGTCAGTGTTTGGCATCAAATTTATTAAAACACAAAGCAATAATTCAATTCAACATGAGTGTTTATTCTGCAAAAGAAAAAAATCAGATCCCAAAATGGACTCAGTATATATTTTAATCACGATGCGTATTTTATTAAATGAACCATACTTTTAATAAATATTAACAGTTTCAGAAATTTGTGGTTTTTGCACTGACTACTTTAATTATCCGTTTACTTTGAACGATTGTTACATGATCAACTTGTACTTTTCCGATTGAAATTTTATAAACGCTTATTGTGTGCCATTTGACCAACACCGACAACACTCAGCGGGCACTAAAATGTTACCTAATTTCTGGATTAAAATTTATGGCATTCGTCGTGCGGCTTGCTGGGGATAATTTAAAAAAGAATAAGCAGAAATATTTTTCGATATTCTCAATACTTCCCGAGATACACGAAATGTTATATAAAGAAAGTACAAATTATATAAAAATCATGAAACTTTATAATTGAGAATATTATCAAAAACTGCGAAACAAACAAACTTGTTAAATCAAGTAATTAGTCACATTAATAACATTATAAATTTTACATTTTAATAAATGTTACCGACCTCATGGCTATCTTTTTTGTACGGAAATATACGTTTTAGGGTCCCAGGAATCAGAAACCAGTGTTATCCCTAATATTTGAGATAATTGGCTCAAATATTGAAATATGTTGAAAAGTCTCGTTAAGTGATGATAATCAAAAACATTTAGAAAACAACAAGATGTCTTTTAATAGAATAAGTATAATAATTTTCTCTGAGAAGTGTAATTGCAAAAATTATTGAATACTCTATTTCCAGTTTACAATGTTTTGTATGTCAGGTTAATTCAATTATTTCAATGGTTTTATTCTTAGTCAGATTACATTTACAAAAGGTACCGATGGGATTATGTTACAGACTAAATAGGTAAGTAAAAATAATTCAAAATGATTTAAGAAAACCCGATCAAAAAGTGTCTAACTAAAATATCGGTTAGTGAAAAACATCATAAGAAATTACCGAATTGGATTCTGCGGATACGGATTAAATGTGTCAACAGTAAATAATCTTTTTAAATCCCAAAATATTTATGGTTTTTAGAAGGTTGCGGATTATCTGTAAGTTGCAGTGGTATTGTTCTGGTCGCGCAATACTTGAAGGTATACACCATAATAAAAACGTGGTCGAAAAAATGCCTACAAATAGGTAAAAACAGATAGATCACTTCGAAGAATTTGATTTTTCATCCCTTCTATAAAGCTATCCCCACTAAAATAATGAATATTGTCCAAAAGGAAAAAAGTTAATTCAATATTCGAAATGTTTAATAACATAAATATATTAAAAATCTATTAATTTTTAAACACGTTTTTATTAAAAAAATATATAATAACTAAAAATGTTGGAAATATATTTTACATTTTTTTATTGTAAAATGACTTTGTTTATTTATACAAATTATGAATATTTGAAACAATAATCTATTAATCTAATAATTTTAACAATTTTTTTATTAAAAATATATAAAATTACTAAAAACGTTGAAAATTTATTTTAGAATTGTTAATTTCATTGTAAATTTGTTTTTATAAAATATATTCGCGAATTTCATAATTTGGAACACGCTTGAAATCTCAAAATAAAAGAAATATTTTCGAATAGACTTTTTGTGGTGATAATAAATTTTATTATTCGTCTACCACAGTTCATATACAGTAAGTTTTCCTTTAAAGTATACATATTTCAAATTCACCTTATTTTCTTTAAATCTGTAGATATTCGTTGTGTTTTTAAAAGAGTTCAATTTGATGCTTTAAACGAGTGTTATCCTCTCCCAGACTAAGCATGAAGTAAAATTTCGAGTTTAGAAAAGCCCCGTGAAAATTTGTCGAGGGTCGCGCAGCGACCCGAGACAAATTTTCGGGGCTTTTCTAAACTCGAAATTTTACTTCATGCGCCAAGCGTATAAAACACTAAAATATTGTGAAATTTAAGTATATTTGAACCTCACGTAAAATCAGTGTTTTGTGCGCGGGGCGCATGAAGTAAAATTTCGAGTTTAGAAAAGCCCAGAAAAATGTACAGTGTATTCTGTATATTGAGTTATTTATACTTAAAAAACTCTCTGTATAACTAATCAATAATATAAATTATTTGCCAAATTTGGTACATACCAAAGTTTTAATTGAATTTATGAAGAAAAAAAAAACAATCAAGATAAAAATAATATCAAATGAATTCTTTAATGTAAACTCATTGAATTTAATTTTCTGATTTTTAGTTAAATTTTAGGTTTATTTAGGAGCTTTTTAAATATATCTGATTCCCAAAGTCCATAATTTCGAACACGCTGGAAATCTGAAAATAAAAGAAATGATTCGGAACAGTTTATTTTTTCTGAAGGTCATCAAATTTATCATCGTACAAGGATTGGGGTACAGTTTTCCTAATATTATTTTCCTAATGATTTTTTTCCCTAACTTATTATTTTCCTAATTTAACAATTTTCCTAATTTTTTTTTCCTAGTAAAAGGGCAGACAGCTCGAGGTAGACGTCGAGCCGTTGATGCCCGATACCCACCAGATGTTTGGAACATGTACGATGCGACGCTCCAAAACCTATTGAGAACCAAAAACCTTTCAGAAGGTTCCTTTTCCTTTTTCCTTTTACTTTTTCCTGAATCCAACAACTGTCCTTTATCCCACATCTTATCTTACAGGTTGGCATACTCGTTTCGCACTTGTGGTGGGAAAGAACCATCCGGGTTTGTACACTCTCCTCAAGGAACTCAAGAAAGAGCAATCTGACACTGAAGGCATGATCCGCGACCTAAATTTAGGGAAAAGAGTCCGGCGAGACGTGAGCAAAGCTATGGAGCAGAACGAAGAAAGGATTACGAACGTCGTTCTCCAGTATGAAGATCGGCGGAAGGAAGCTATGGAGTACTTAAAGGACGTCGGTTGCTACATTGGTTTTTGAACTGTACATTTTGAAATGAGTCTCGGAAATAAAATGTGAAATTGGAAAATAGTATTAGGAAAATAATAATAATAGAAATTAGGAAAAAAAAATATTAGGAAAAAAGGATTAGGAAAAAAAAATTAGGAAAAAAGGATTAGGAAAACTGACCCCATACCTCGTACAAGTGGTGTAGACGGGATCAAATTACACGACGAAATAAGAGCGAGCGCGTTTGTGTGTGTGTGTGTGTGTGTGTAGACGCAACCGGAGCAGTTTTCTCTAGAATACTTCTACGTTTACTCTATTCATAAGTAGATGGACCCACTTCCCGACCACAGTCTCTCCTTTTCTATCCTCGAAAACTCGGAATCCAGTTCTCCCATAAGCATTGTCTACCCTTGGTACAGGTCGTTTTGCTTGGTAAAAAATTCATCATTTTATCAGCAATTGTGTTAGTACATATTTCGTTCTGTTTTCTCATTGTTTCTTATTGTGCCTACTTTACTTACGAGTTTATATTCTCACGGATTTTGTTTATTTTTTGCTTGTGACGACTACCAATTTTTGATAAAATATGTGGCGACCCTGGGATAATTGTTTCATCATGGACCAAAATCAATTGATTGAGGGCGCCGTTGAAGCAGATAATAGCAACACTAGAATTTCAGTAAAGAGCCAGGGTATGTATTTACTAATATCATATACATATATAATATTACTGAAAGTATTTTAGAAATATTTTTACTGATCCAAATCGCTAAAGCCATGTTCAGAATAGCAGTGTCCGGCGTATTAAAAATTGTAAGAATTCATTTATGTTATACTATTCTACATACTTTAAAACACAAGAATATACATTGAACAATTTTTATTTATTTGTAACAACACTTCTTTAATATCTAATGATATCTTTATTACATGTTTTATTATTTTGACAAAATAATATTATACTTTTACGTAAAAAAGAATAACAAGATATATCCGTTTTGGGATTCCCTGAGTCGATTAAATTTAGGCTGCGCTCAAGCCTCACCGTCGTTATGATTTAAAATCGTTTTATACTATGAAGGCACACAAAGTGGTGGTATACTAATATATATTTTGGTACATAATTGTCAACTCTTGCTTAAAAAAATATTAATTGTCCAATAGAATGGTCTGTAATGATATTATAAACGATTAATTTTTTTATTGGAAAAAGTTGTATTTATAACTATAGATGTTACGAGAATTTGATATTAGAATTATATAATC
This sequence comes from Philonthus cognatus, assembly GCA_932526585.2. Taxonomy (NCBI): domain Eukaryota; kingdom Metazoa; phylum Arthropoda; class Insecta; order Coleoptera; family Staphylinidae; genus Philonthus; species Philonthus cognatus. The sequence goes on from OW052244.1 coordinate 4,207,160, forward strand.
ATAAAATCGTTCTAGAGTGCATGATGAAATCATATTTTAATTTTTTTTTAATTTTATTAATTCTAAAATAAAAAATTAAATTGAATCAAAATTGCAAATTAATTTTAGACGGATGTGTAAAGAAAGAATTCAAATATTCGAAATAATAACAAAAAAAAATCAGTAATATTAGTTTTCATAGGGTAAAGCGGACTATAAAAGAGCGCATTATAGCTAGGGAATACGCAAAGTTAATTCTGATTTATAATACACAACACTTATTGACCGAAAGCTATGACAAGAAGAGTGATTAGTAGACAGCGGATTTCTAGCTATTATGCTTATGCTTAATATATATAGCATCGAGAGCGTTTCTATAAATGTATACGAATCACGAAAAATGTGATAATTTGGCACTAAGAATTTTTTTGCTTTTTTGTCCTTTTGTGCTTATTTTTAATTTTTATGGCTATTTTAGATTATTATGCTTATTTAAAGCATTTTCTTAAAGTTTTAAAAAATATTTAATTTTAATAAAAAAATTACGCTTATTTTATATAAATAGGCAATATGCTAAAACAAAAAAATCTCTTTTGTACCGGTGTTGTTAAATAAAATGTTTTTTCATTTTAATTAGAACAATCAGTTTTTTTACAAAACGTGTTTTTTTTTTCACTGAAACACCGTTTATAACATGTTTCAAATGATGTTGCTCTCTCACATATAATATAGTTGTAACAATTGATTAAAAATATACATATTGATAACCGAGAATATTTTTAATTTCATGATATTTGGATGTTTCATTTGCGTGGCGCATAAAGTCAAATATCGAGTTTAGAAAAGCCAGAATTTGGCTTCGCGCTACGCGGCCAAGCCACATTTTCAGGCTTTTCTAAACTAGTTCAAATTATTAGAATTTATTAAGTTTTTTTTCTCGTTACATAAATAGCTATTTATAATATATTGAACACAAATTCTGAATTCAGTCTAGTTTTCAATTGTTTTAAGGGGATTATTGCAGTGTAACACGCCGATCGTGTTGGAAAGACCCACATAGTTTAGAGTAGCTCATCCGATGCCAAATTTACAGCACAAGTGGGGAGAATACAGTCAGAGAGAAAAGCGGCAGTTCGCTGTGCATTTGTGCATTGCTCCTTGGCATGAACGGATGGGGTCTCGCGTCGCGTGGAATAGACGAAAAAAACAAAGCGTATAAAAAAGACGGATCGAACGAAAGTGTCGATTCGTATTATTTAAACACGCTGATAATACATACAAGCTATGTATTGTTTTCAATTCGTTAGAAAGCGTTATCGGATCCTGTGTTATTTTTCGGTATTTACAAAACTGATGATTCTTATTCTTGTCATTATAACACATTATTTTTACTTTTAAGACTCCAGTTTCGACAGCCGAACAAACTATGTGTTTTATTTTATTAAATTATAGATTATTTCTTAAAAATATAATAATAAAATAATTCATGTTCATAAGCTCATTGTGAATATTTATATGCCGCACATATATGAAAAAAACATAGGATTTTCAATCATATTTTTTAAATGGGAATATTATCTTCCCTAACTGCTATTGCCATGAAAATAATGTGTATTAATTTGGCCTCTGCCCAATTGGGTAAATACCCCCAATTTTGGGGAGAATTTCAATTTATATTCGGTCAAATATTCTAGTTTTTATGAATGCAACAAATAAATAATAGATTGAAAAAAATTAAACGGAAAGCTGCCCTGTTTTTTTTTATGTTTAGTACAGGGTTTACAAAATGATGATGTGTATAAATAGGCTCAGTCAACTTAGCCCCCCGAAGTTCGACTTTTTTGAGAAAAGCAATTGCGCTAGACCGGCCTTAGCTAGCGCCACAAAAATTAGAGCTAGCGCCATTTAGACAAGAAAACTACGGGGATTTGAACTTTCGGGGGGCTAGGTTGATGCTAGCCCCCCGAGTTTGGATTTTTTAAGTTTTTTTACACTATTCGGATTCCTCAGAGCTAGCGCTACCAATTTAAAAGCCAACGCCACTCCCACAGCCCCAAAAAATGATAAAACATTTTTAACCCTGGCCCCCTAAAATGAGATGTTTTTAATCAAATTGGGTGGAAAATATAACTTAGAGCTAGCGCCAACAGAATATGACAAAAATATTCTCTCAAAAATATCAGGTAAAAAAAGTTCACGTCCAAATTTTGATGCAAGAGCTTTCAGATCCTGTATGCGTATTACCATTTACTTCCTGAATTTTAATACAAAATGATGTTTGGCATATAATATACCGCTTTCAACAAATAGTTCGGCGTTGTAATTACTTTATTTATGTTCATAGACACTGGCTATTAGAAACATGATGCCTAGTAGACAGTAGCGTAACTGACAATTGTGTTTTCACTCCTAGCTAATTTAAATCGTTATTACGCAAGAACTTACCGTACGATTTAAGAAACTCTTTTGGCATTGTAATTACTATACTAATATTTATAAACACTGGCAACGAGATAGCTTGCACTAGTAAGACAGTGGCGTAACTGACGATTGTTTTTGATAATTGAAATCGTTATAACTCGGAAAGTAACCGTACGATTTCAAAATTTTTTTTGGCATTGTAATTGCTATACTGAAGTCTATAAACACTAACAACGACATAGCTAGTGATATTAAAGGATAAATTAAAATCACTTGCTTTGTTTCTCTATTTGTTTCTATTTACTCGACTAGTTTCGCTTTTTACGGCATTATCAAAGTTCACTCTTAATTCACTCTTGATTCACTCTTGATAATGCCGTAAAAAGCGAAACTAGTCAAGTAAATAGAAACAAATAGTGAAACAAACCAAGTGTTTTTAATTTATCCTTTATTATTATTTCAAAATGTTTCACCAAGTGATAAATGAGAAAGTTATTCAAGAGATAGCTAGTGCTAGCAAGACAGTGGCGTACCTCACGGTTGTTTTTTTTATGATAACTTAAATCATTATTACTCGGTGGAAAACACTCGTTGGGAGTTTCAAACTGAACGCTTTTCAAAAACAATGAATGCCTGAAAATTTACCTAGTACACATCGGGTTATGTATGTACCTAATCAAAACATGGGTATCTTTTCGATGCTACAAAATTGTTATTAAGCTCCTTTCGTTGCTATTCAATTGACTTAATTTGCATTCTAACACAATCTATCTCAATATCCTGATTCTACGATATACAGGGAGTTTTTCTTTAAAGTAGACGTATTCTAGATTCACTTTATTTTGTTTAAATCTTTAGATATATGTTGTTTTTACAGGAATTGAATTTGAAGCTTTAAGCGAGTGTTTTCCACTCCCAGACTAAGCATGAAGTAAAATTTCGAGTTTAGAAAAGCCCCGTGAAAATTTGTCGAGGGTCGCGCAGCGACCCGAGACAAATTTTCTATGCTTTTCTAAACTCGAAATTTTACTTCATGCGCCACGCGTATAGAACACTAAAATTTTGTGAAATTTGTGTATATTTGAACCTTACTTGAAATCAGCGTTTTATACGCGTGGCGCATGAAGTAAAATTTCGAGTTTAGAAAAGCCCAGAAAATTTGTCTCGGGTCGCTGCGCGACCCTCGACAAATTTTCACGGGGCTTTTCTAAACTCGAAATTTTACTTCATGCTTAGTCTGGGAGTGGAAAACACTCGTTTAAAGCCTTGAATTGAACTTTTGCACCCAATTTGATTAAAAAAATCTCATTTCGGGGGGCTAGGGTTTAAAATGTTGTAATCTTTTGGGGTTGTGGGGGTGGCGCTAGCTTTTAAATTGGTAGCGCTAGCTCTGAGGAATCCGAATACTGTAAGAAAACTTGAAACATCCAGCATCAACCTAGCCCCCCGAAAGTTCAAACCCCCGTAACTTTCTTGTCTAAACGGCGCTAGCTCTAATTTTTGTGGCGCTAGCTAGCGCTAGCTAAGGCCCGTCTAGCGCAACAGTTATTTTTTAAAAAGTCGAACTTCGGGGGGCTAAGTTGACTGAGCCGTATAAATAGAGGATTGCAATAACATTCAATTTCAATTCATTTATTCCTTATTTACTTACTATCAAAATATGACTCATCATAAATCAGCCAAATTTGAAAAAAATATATTGGGCTCGGTGCAATGTTGAGCAAGAAGCTTATTATTTGAAATGCATTATAATAACTACATTATTATTATTATAGTTCTATTTTTTCTAAAATAATTAACAATGAATATGCACGCAGTTAAACCCTACATTTTTTTAAACATTTGTCAAACAAATATTACCTGTGCTCAGTAAAAAATAGTTGATTTGTAACATTAATCTACGACAACGTCATATTGGTGTTATTCTTACTATTCTTATAGTTTTGATATCATTGATTCGTTGATGAAGTCGCAGTTGGTTCAAATAGGTCCGATTGCTAGAAACTTTACAATTTACTTTAATAGTTTTATTGCGAGAAGTTTAATGGCATTTAACAACTGCTTTAATAACGAAAGATTTAAGACGAAATAATGATTTGAACAAGACTGATTGTTATTCGATTGCTTCTGGCTTATTAATCAGCTTAAAAAACTTTAAAAATAATTTAATAATACCAACACTGTCAAATAATAAGGAAAGCCAATATTAAAGGTATATTACACATCTTTATTTAAATTAGTGAAACATTTCGTGTTTTCTATATTAGTGAACATGCAGTATAAAAAAATACTTATTCCATTAGTAGTCAGAAAGCATGAAAATAAAACACTAGTACAATAAAATATCGATTATAATTGCGAAATATTAATTTTACGAGAATAAATGCTAACGACGCGAGCCGTTTTTGTTAACTATGATTGAAAAAAGAAAAGAAAAACAAACGCGAAGCCGCACAGCGTTCACCGGCCCAGAGATAAACATTGGCCGCATGCTGCTCGCCCCTCCAATAATTGTGCAGATGAGTGTACAACGCGTTCAACTAAGAGAAGATCCGCAAGGCGGCGGTATTTTACGGTCTTATTTTTCAAGATTTTTATTTTAACCTGACTCGGGCATGAGCTATCGCATCCTTATGAAATGTTCACATTATATTCCTTATAGTATAAACTAGTAAGATATGGGAATATTTTTTTTAATTTTGAAAAATTTAACATTATTTTTTTCATACCTCTGAAAGCAAATTGTTTAAAAAAAAAGTACTTCGATATTTTACTAGATAATTGGGCTTAATATACGCTGTCAAAATTTCAACTTTCTAGGACCTTTAGTTTTTAAATAAACCTAACATTAAATTTCAGACCACTGTTATATTCCCCTTAACAGAACTAAGACAGCTGTCACCGTTTTGAAGATATAGCTCGTTTGTTTCGATAGTTGTAATCGCCCGTAGTTCTTTTGTTTTGACAGTTAAAGAAAATCTTTAAAATGAAAAAGTGTGCAAAAAAGGGTTTCTAAGTATTATATTTAATGTATAGATGAGTAAGTACATGACACAAATTATAAATTTAACAAATGATGTTACAATTAAATTTGCAATACTTCAAACCACCAATTGAAAATGTTAAAATGAATATCCAACTCCAACGTCATTCAAAAATATATTAATATCGATCATAATAATCACCAATACGTATTGTAAAATTCCTGCTGCGTCGAGAGCTACTTCAATAATTTTTTGTTTTTCTCTTCAAGTTAAGTGTTTAAAGTAGATAAAAAAAGGTTGGCAAACCCTTGTTTAGAATAAGATTTAGTGGTCAATTGTTTTCATGAATAAATAACCCAATGACTGAGTTACTTGAAGATGATAATATTTGATTAAAAACACTTTGATTCTTTATTCCAAACTTTATTTTGTAACCAAATGTACATTTCGGCCACAATGTGTCCACTAATAATGGTTTGATACTGAATACTAAAAAATAATTTTTATTTTTTAGTATTTAGTATTAAACCATTGATAATGGACACATTGTGTCCGAAATGTACAATTGGTTACAAAATAAAGTGTTGAAGAAATGATCTAAATGTTTTTAATCAAATTGTAGATATTTTGAAATGTATAAAAGAAAAACCTTTTATTTTACAATACTTCACATAACATAACACGTAAGGAAAATATTTTTTTTTATTTTTAACCTGTTAGTTGTAGAATTTCTATTTAAAAAATATTGATAAGCATTTTGAATACTAAATAATGTTCTAGTTTTTATGAATTTTTACTCATTTAATGCCATTTATATGCATTTTCCCGTTTTAATGCTGTTTATATACTTTTTTCTCTAAATGTAGCGCTTTTTTAAGGGGATTATTGCAGTGTAACACGCCGATCGTGTTGGAAAGACCCACATAGTTTAGAGTAGCTCATCCGATGCCAAATTTACAGGATAAGTGGGGCGAATACAGTCAGAGAGAAAAACGGCAGTTCGCTGTGCATTTGTGCATTGCACCTTGGTATGAACGGATGGGATCTCGCGTCGCATGGAATAGACGAAAAAAAAAGCGTATAAAAAAGACGGATCGAAGGAAAGTGTCGATTCGTATTATTTAAACACGCTGATAATACATACAAGCTATGTATTGTTTTCAATTCGTTAGAAAGCGTTATCGGATCCTGTGTTATTTTTCGGTATTTACAAAACCGATGATTCTTATCCTTGTCATTATTACACATTATTTTTTCTTTTAAGACTCCAGTTTCGACAGCCGAACAAACTATGTGTTTTATTTTATTAAATTATAGATTATTTCTTAAAAATATAATAATAAAATAATTAATGTTCATAAGCTCCTTGTCAGAGCTGGGCAGGATTCGAATCATTCAGGATTCGAATCCTGGATTTGAATCCTTTTAGAGGATTCAAAAGAGGCATTCGAATACTTGAGTTTAACTGGATTCGTGATCCGGATTCGTTACGTATTTTTAAGAGGATTTGTATTCGAATCCAAATGTGTGTGATTCGAATCCTTATAAAAAGATTCGAATCCTTATAAAAGGATTCGAATATTTATAAAAGGATTCGAATACTTACAAAAGGATTTGAATCGTCAAAAATAATTCGAATTAATTGTAAGGATTAACATGAAAAATGCCTTTTGTATGTTTTTAAATTTCTCGTTAAATCAGTGTTTTATACGCGTGGCGCACGAAGAAAAATTTCGAGTTTAGAAAAGAACAGAAAATTTGTCGAGGGTCGCTGCTCGAATTTTACTTCATGCTTAGACTGGGAGTGGAAAACACTCGTTTAAAGCTTCGAATTGAGCTTTAAAAAAACAAGGGATATCTAAAGATTTACAGAAAATAGGCTGTTTTGCTGAAAACACTATTTCTACTAGCAGAAACAACTAGCACTATTACCTAGCTCAGATGGCTGTAGCTTCAGATATCTTGCTACCAGCAGACGAGGCCTGTACTAGTACTACTAAGAACTGTTAGCCGAAAGAACCACTACTGCAAACTGTAAAGTTGATTTTTTTTCAGTTAAAAACGATTTGTCCACTAGCAGAAAGAACTGCTGCTATTAGCAGTCAGAGCTTCTAGTTCCGTAGACGGAGCCTGTACTACTACTAGTTGCAGAAAAAACTTGTGGTAGGAGAATAAAAAACTACTATTAAGCTGAAAGAACAACCAAGGCCGCAGCCAGAAAAAAAAATCAGGGGCTTAGGAAAAAATATTGTTTTTGCTCTTACAGTCCCGCTTTTACATTTTTACATACAAACATTTATTTTGAAAATTTCAGAGGGGGTTTGAAACCCCATACCCCCCCCCCCCCCGGCTACGGTCTTGAGAACAACTGCTACTGGTTAAAAGAATTACTACAGCAGAAAGAACTACCGCTATTAACGGAGCTTCTAGTTCAGATGGTTCTAGCTTCAGATGTCTTGCCATCAGCAGACGGAACCTGTAGTACAGGTTCCGTCCGTACTAGTAGTAGAGAGACCTACTCGTAGTAGATGGAACGAAATAGTAGTTGTTCTTTCTAGGACGAACGCTAGTAGCACAAAGAAATTGTACTTCTAGCTGAAATAACTACTACTACTGATAGAAACATTTACGCTTTAGCAGAACACGCTATTTCTAGTAGCAGAAACAACTATCGCTATTGGCAGACAGGGCTTTTGGTTCAGATGGTTCTAGCTTCAAATCTTGCCACCAGCAGATGGAGCCTGTACTACTAGTAGCAGAAAGACCTAGCAGTCGTTTTTTTATTGCAAAAAACACTATTTCTACTAGCAGAAAGAACTACTGTTATTAACAGAGCGTCTAGTGCAGATGGTTCTGGCTTATCGTGTCTTGCCACCAGCAGACGGAGCCTGTATTACAACTAGTTGCAGAAAGTCCTAGTAATAGTAGAAGGAACAAGATAGTAGTTGTTTCATCTACTACTAAAAGGACGATTGCTGCTAGTAGAAAGAACTTGTACTACTAGCTGAAAGATGGATAGTTTACTTCTTTTAACATAAAACGCATTTCTACTAAAAGATTAAAAATACATGTTTTTTCTTTGTCGCCGCCATTGTTTAACAAACGTCAATTGTGTATAATATTATTTAACGAGTGTTTTTTGAGAATGAATTGTTATCTTCATTATGGTTTATAATTATTCATATTTCTTCGGAGCAAACAGATACAGGGAGTTTTTCTTTTAAGTATACGTATTCCAGTGTAGCCTATTTTCTGTAAATATTTAGATATTCCTTGTTTTTTTTTAAGTTCAATTTAAAGCTTTAAATGAGTGTTTTCCACTCCCAGGCTAAGCATGAAGTAAAATTTCGAGTTTAGAAAAGCCCCGTGAAAATTTGTCGAGGGTCGCGCAGCGACCCGAGACAAATTTTCGGGCTTTTCTAAACTCGAAATTTTACTTCATGCGCCACGCGTACAAAACACTGATTTAAAGTGAAGTTCAGAAACACACAAATACATCTTTAACAGGGTAACAGGGAATCAGATATTTTGTTTGTTATCAACGATGTTCAGTGTTACTAATAATTAATTAGGTTTTGAATATTTTTGTTAAAACAACTTTATATATTAATGGTTGCAAAAAAATTATAAAATCAAATTTATTCTTGAAGGATTTGTATTCGTGATTCGAAAAAACAGGATTCGAATCTTTGATTCGAATCATATTTATCTCTTACGAAATCTTTATTCGAGTATTCGTGATTCGAATCATATTAGGTGATTCGGATTCGTGATTCGAATCTTTTTTTACGAGGATTTGTCCCAGCTCTGCTCCTTGTGAATATTTATATGCCGGATATATATGAAAAAAAAAACGGAACATAGGATTTTCGATGATATTTTTTATATAGGAATATTATCTTTCCTAACTGCTATGGCCATGAAAATAATGTGTATTAATTTGGCCTCTGCCAAATTGGGCAAATACCCCAAATTTTGGGGAGAATTTCTATTTTGATTTTATCAAATATTCTAGTTTTTATGAATGCAACAAATAAATAATAAAATGACTTCAGGCAGACATTTTACACTCAACAAAAAATATATTTGAGATTTGTCATCTAAAATATTTATATGTCAATTGGAGCACTGCACGGGCCTGAATTTTTCTTAGGCGATTTTCCCGTATTATATTCAATATTTAAATTATCTTAATTTTATATATTTTTTTTACTTTTTCTAAAAACTACGCCTATAATCAGATAAATATATTTTTTATTTATTTAGACCTGAAATGTTGACCGGGCCGGATCAGGCAAAACTCAATCTTTCTTATTTTATGACTGGGTCGGGCCAAGCCGGGCCTTAAAAAATATATTGGGCTCGGTGCAATATTCAGCAAGAAGCTTGTTAATTTAAATGCATTATAACTACCTTATTATTATTATAGTTCTACTTTTTCTAAAATAATTAACAATGAATATGCACGCAGTTAAACCCTACATTTTTTTAAACATTCGTCAAACATATATTACCTGTGCTCAGTGAAAAATAGTTGATTTGTAACATTAATCTACGACAACGTCATATTGGTGACGTTATTCTTACTATTCTTAAAGTTTTGATATCATTGATTCGTTGATGAAGTCGCAGTTGGTTCAAATAGGTCTGATTGCTAGAAACGTTACAATTTACTTTAATAGTTTTATTGCGAGAAGTTTAATGGCATTTAACAACTGCTTTAACAACGAAAGATTTAAGAAGAAATAATGATTTGAACAAGACTGATTGTTATTCGATTTCTTCTGGCTTATTAATCAGCTTAAAAAACTTTAAAAAATAATTTAATAATACCGACACTGTCAAATAATAAGGAAAGACAATATTAAAGGTATATTATACATCTTTATTTAAACTAGTAAAACATTTCGTGTTTTCTATATTAGTGAACATGCAGTATAAAAAATACTTATTCCATTAGCAGTCAGAAAGCATGAAAATAAAACACTAGTACAATAAAATATCGATTATAATTGCGAAATATTCATTTTACGAGAATAAATGCTAACGACGCGAGCCGTTTTTAACTATGATTGAAAAAAGAAAAGAAAAACAAACGCGAAGCCGCCAGCGTTCACCGGCCCAGGGATAAACGCTGGCCGCATGCTGCTCGCCCCTCCAATAATTGTGCAGATGAGTGTACAACGCGTTCAACTAAGAGAAGATCCGCAAGGCGGCGGTATTTTACGGTCTTATTTTTCAAGATTTTTAGTTTAACCTGACTCGGGCATGAGCTATCGCATTCTTATGAAATGTTCACATTATATTCCTTATAGTATAAACTAGTAAGATATGGGAATATTTTTTTTAATTTTGAAAAATTTAACATTATTTTTTTCATACCTGTGAAAGCAAATTGTTTAAAAAGAAAGTACTTCGATATTTTACTAGATAATTGGGCTTAATATACGCTGTCAAAATTTCAACGTTCTAGGACCTTTAGTTTTTAAATAAACCTAACATTAAATTTCAGACCACTGTTATATTCCCCTTAAGTGCTTTATTTCACATTTTTTGCGCTTTTTATCCGCTCTCTAGTGATTACAATTTATGATTAAGTTTTCATTATCTACTTTATGTAAAGCAGTTTTCAATATTACCAATACTTTCACAAATATAAACCGACAACTAGATTAAAAAACACTATGTTTAACATATTTTACATATTAAGAGTGCTATGACAAAAATATATTTTGTTTTGGTAAAATTGAATTTTTTGGTTTGGTAAATATTGAACAAAATACCGGGAAACAATTAAAAACGAAACAGTAAACTACCACTTTCAGTTTTCAAAATAGTTTTAGCACCTACAAATGTGATAAGTTTTATGTCGATATTTCTAATGGTTTCCGCCAGCCGGGCAGACAGAAATTTAAAAAATATGGTTTTAATCGACTATAGGGATGTCAAAACGGATATTATCGTTAAAATTGTGATTATATTTACCCAAAAAAGTTCAATACATTGTTTTCACTTATACTACATAAAAAAGGGGAAAGTGTAAATGGTGTAAATAATGAACTCTGAACAAGGCTTTACATTTTCAATTATAGAATCTTTATCTCATAATGGCTTTTATTAGTTATAGAAATCCCAAGTTTCCGCCAACGAAATAACCTGGCGAAACATAATAATTTTTCACCCGACGCGAAATGCAATATAAAGGACGTATATCGAAGATGTTCTTGGAATAAAGAATTTTTTGGAAATAGCAGAACTTTTAACCAATGTTTCTGCAAGATTAATTAGCCACATAATAAAAAATCTTACCGACCAAATAACAAATCGGTGCGATAAAGGGGTTGTGAAAAAAATTACGCCTAAAGTATTCAATAAAATTAGAAAAATTACTTATGAAGTAATGAAGGCTAAAAAGGCACCTACTCTAAAAATTATTAATAATATTTTGAAAGAAAAGGAAATTATATCGTGTAGTCCAACAACATTATGGAAATCCTTAAAGGACAATGGATTCAAATTCGCCACTATAGATAAAACGAAGCATCTAATGGAAAGGGAAAATATTAAAAAATGGCGATACGAATATTTACAGAAAATTCAAAAATATAGAGACGCTGGAAGAAATATTTGTTATTTAGATGAATCTTGGTTTGATACACATGATACTTCAAGAAAAATGTGGTCAGACCAGACAGATAATAGTATCATGAAAGTTCCTCCATCTAGAGAATAACGAATAACAATTTTACATTGCGGCAACGAAAATGGATGGGTAAACGATTGTTTACTTCTATCGGGAAAGCAGATCTCTAAATGCCACCTTGATTATTATGAGGATATGACTGCGGTTTTATTTGAAAACTGGTTCGAAAATAAATTGATACCGAATTTGGCCAAAAACTCCGCAATAGTTATAGTCTACGTCCAGTAAAAAATCAGAAATATTTTATTATTTATATAAAAATGATTTATTTTACGAGGACAACTATACAAAGGCGCAGCTTCTGGAAGTGTTGAAAACACAAACAAACCAAAAACAATTTTATATTAACACATTGGTGGAAAAACATGGGCATACGGTGGTACGGCTACCCCCGTATCACTGTATTTTTAACCCAATTGAATTAATCTGGGCCCAATTGAAGCGAACATTAAGAAACAATAACACTTCACCGAATTCAAACAAAACAGTTATCGGTAACAGTATTTTGTTTAAAATTTTATATTTGCAGTATAAATATTGTTTTATTAAATGACAATGTAATTCAATTAATTAAAATTTATTTCTAACCTTACACTTTCCCCTAAGTGTTAGATAAACATCTTATTGCATCCGAAGACCTATGATTATGCCAAAAGTGTGAGATTACGCTGAAAGAAAAAAACAAATATTGTCAGATACGTTTATTTTACTCACGACCTTTGAATAGTGCGAAGGGTCAGGATCGCAGGTATATTTTGAGCCGACAGAATAAGAAACAGCAAACCAAACCATTTCGCGTCTTTGTCGTTCCGGTCCAACTACCCCCCGCGCTGGTCACCCGCAGTGCCGGTAGCCGCAAGGTTGTATAATGATTATAATTTTATTGAGGGTATTCAAGTTCGATTTTTATTGCTCAGCAAAAGAGCGATGAATACACTATACCTGGTGCGGGGAAATATTTTGTCACCCCCTTTCATCACACATGCACATACAAATTTTTTTTTTTAATTATACATATCTCAATTAAAAGTGTTCAAATTGAATCTTTAAAGGAGTATTTTCTACTCACAGATTAAGCATGAAGTATAATTTAGAAAATTTCGAGTTTAGAATAGCCCTTTGGATTGGTCGCGTTGCGAAGCGGAGCGGCTAATCCAAACTTTAAGGCTTGTCTAAACTTGAAATTTTACTTAATGAGCCACGCGTATAAAACACTGAAATATTGCGAAGTTTAAAATATACTACTAAAGCAGTATGCTAAAGACATATATTTTGAACTTTAAAATATTTTAGTGTTTAGTGTGCCTGGAGCATGAAGTAAAATTTCGAGTATAGAAGTGTCTAAAAATTTAGATTTTCAAAAAAAATAAAATTTTCAGGCTTTTCTAAACTTGAAATTTTACTTCATGCTTAACCAAGAAGTAAAAATTCTAGTTAGAAACTTTACATTAAAGTCTTTTTAAAAACGACTAATGTTTACAGCGTATGCTAAATCTTTAAATAAATAAAATTGTAGCAGTTGCAATTGTTATTTTTTTATTAATTTTTTTTTTATTTATTAATGGTATTTTAAAGAAAAACACGACTTGAATTAAACTCGTGACTAACCGCTAACCACATTTAATCAATATTTTTTAAGATCCAAAAAAAAAATGGTGATGTGTCCATCATAGTACTTTCCCCCGTAAATTGCGTATTAAATCACTTTTAAAATATTTGTAGCATTATTATTTTGAAAATGTCTTCAACTTTTTGATAACTACAACTTTTATTTGAAACATTTTTCAATTGGATCAACACATACTGACACAAACCAATGACTAGATAAAAAACACTATTTATTGAATATCTCAAAAACTAAGAGTGCTATGACAAAAAGTGAATCTACAAAAAATCTTTAGTTTTTCATTTCCTACAACTCTTATTTGAAACATTTTTCAATTGTATCGACACATACACTGTCACACACCAATAACTAGATAAAACACACAACTTTTGAAATATCTCAAAAACTAAGAGTGCTATGACAAAAAGTAAGTGAACAATACATCTTCATTTTGTTATTATCTACAACTTTTATTTGAAAGAATTTTTTGTTTGATGAACATTTATTGAAAAAATCTGAAAAAACTGAAAAACGCTAAGAGTAAAGTACCACTTCCGGTTTTCCGATTTTCACCAAAAACTTTTCCGTTCTTCCGATTGTAACAAAAAGCTTAAGTTTCAAGTTTCATCTCGATATCTTTAGCGGTTTTTGCGGTACAGCGCACACAGACACACAGACACACAGACAGACAGACAGACAGACAGACAGACAGACATTTTTCAAAAATGGTCTTATTCGACTCAGGGGACCTCAAAACGGATATTTCCGCTAAAATTTTTGATTCGAAAATTTTCACGAAACAATACTTTCCCTTTGTATTAAATACGGGGGAAAGTAATATTTAGGGAAAAGTTTAGATTTTTATTAAACCTGAAAAAATCAGACGTATTGGTATTAACCTATTGTATTTTCCTTAATAAAGCAAACAAAATCCCAACAGCTCTTTCACGAATTTTATTTATTTATTAAGGCTAATTAAAAAAAATAAACTTGAATTATATTCATTAAAGGTATTTTAAAGACTTGAATTAAACTCGTAACTTTGGGCGCTTGTGCTAACCACAATTTCAAATTAAAAAACACGCGATTGAGCTCAAACGAAAGCCAGATCAATCTAAACAATTTGATTTTAAATTCAATTTTTAAAAATACTTTATTGCAAGAAGCGCCAGTTTTACGATTTGTTTTCCTTCTTCAACTTTCTACTCGTGGAATTTTATTTCCAGCCAACGAATTTTGTTTTTTCAAACAACAGAACAAAATTTGTTTATTTCTTCAAAAAATACATTTTGAATTTAAAAAATCTACCTATTGGTTGATTTTTTATAATTAAATGTTTTATAATGCATTGTTTTTTTATCACTCCAATTAAGTTAAAAGTAATTTTACAACTTTGAACGGCTGTAATTTTATTTCGAGAGCTCGGATTTTGTTTTTCTAGACGTCAAAACAAAGTATGTTTATTTCTTGAACAAAATCGTCTGGATATTATAAAGATTCAGCTTTTGGTTAAGTTATTATAATTAAATAAAATCACACATTAATATCAGATATAAAAAAAATATTTTTTGATTATCTACAACTTTTTTTAACAAGATTTTTTTATATGACAATATTGAAGAAAAATTAAAAAAAAATGCTGAGTAAACTTATTTTTCCGGTTTACGCATTTTCACCAAAAGTTAATCAGATACTACTATTGTAATACAAAGCTTTAGTTTATAGTATCTTAATAGCTCAATCGGTTCAGACGTTATCGTCACGACAGAAGGACAGACTTTTTTCAAAAATGGTCTTAATCAACTTGGGGGACCTCAAAATGGATATATCCACTAAAATTTTTGATTTAAAATTTTCCCGTTGTTTTGCGAATGGGGGAAAGTAATAAAACAATAATACTTCTAGCAGTTAATGACTTACCTTTAACGAGGGTTTTTACTTCTTGATTAAGCATGAAGTAAAATTTCGAGTTTTGAAAAGCTTGCAAATTTTCAGGATTTTCTAAACTCGAAATTTTACTTCATGTACCACGCGTATAAAACACAGATTTAAAGTAATGTTTAAATAACACAACCTGATTTTCCAGACATGATATTTTTATATTAAATCGCCAATGAGGAAGAAACAGTATTATGGACACATTAATTCCTTCTTTCTTGATTTTTTGGATATTGCTAGCAGTACCTGTTAATGAAATCTATCTTTCCTAATTAATTAACCTAGGGCGAGTTGCATCAAACACGTTGAACTGGTTTAACTCTAAACTCGAGTTCAAAGCGACATTAGAACGATAGGAACTGTCATCTTAAATTCAAGTTCAGCTTAAACTCGAGTTCAAGATTTCTGATACAACTGAGCCTTAATTGATAAATTAAATTAACAAAATAACTCTTACCCTCCAAATAAAAAAAGGTATTTAGACCCCGTTTCTTTTAAGTGCCTCAAATGTTACCCAACACACTTTTAATTTAAGGTATGGAAACAATAATTAGATGATCAACGTTTTATAAATAGGAGAGGATTGTTTGCGGTTTCCAACAAATAAACATGGCGGGCAAACACCAGCAACAGCAGCAGCACCAACAAGCATTGTTTAAACAAATAACTCACCTTGACAATCCTTGGTGCACAAATCCGGCTGGAAATTATGATGGCTTTTATTGCAAATATCCACACACGAATAGCATTGCTTTTCAAAGGGCGAACAGTACTCGTGACTTTTACACGTCAAAGACCCGCACTGGGTACCAGCTAAATTCAAATCGCACAAAACAAAAGGCAAAACACAGAATAACAACACTAATAGTCGCTGATCCATTTTTCGCGTCACATTTTACTTTTTGGGCAATTCGGGGGGCGAAATCGACGCAACAGGTGTAACTGTTGGCGAGTAACTGTTATGGCGCAGGTAGTTACCTACCTGTGCGTCTCTATGAGTCACTTGACTTCAACACCTCAATGCCGTGATTGGATAAGGTCCAGTTTCTCGCAGGTAACAATGTTCCCCACCTTTTCGGAAAAAAGTAAAGAGAGAGGTGCGGTTGTTGGAAAATTGGTTACCTTTTTTAGAATAATACGCGCTGTTTTTTGATTGTTTCGCTTGGCGTTTGTTGGGTTTGAATGGCAATTTTCTACTGAGGAAGTGTCGGCGATAAAAATGTAATTCTTATAATGGGGGCTCTGTTTGTTTTGGTTTGATTTACGGTGTTGGGTTACGTTTTTAATTGCAATTGTTTTTAAGATAAGGCGCATATAGATTTAGTTCTTATCTTTAAAAAGTGTAAGGTATGTTTAAATTCTTAGAATGATTTATTGTGACGATCAGGGCCGCCCTTTACACTGATTGAGGCCCCTGGTGGTAGTAAAAAATTATCCCCCGCCCTGGTAGGAGCGGATTTCCCATTAGGCCCACTAGGCTTGGGCTTAGGGTGCCACGATCAGGGGGGCGCCAAATTGCACGTTCGACTACGACAATAGCAACCCATGCACGATTGTATAAAATAAATACTCGCAAAATTACAAATTTTACGACACTTTCGTCTAGAATAGACTATTTCCTACTCGCGCTCCTCAACTTGTTTTAGCTCGGAATACTCAATCACAAAATATACATATTTTAAGACACTGCGCTTTTAATTTGATAAGATATGTATTTTTTATAAAAACGAGCAACTTCAGGTAATAAAAGAAGAAATAGCTGTTTTTAAACTTTACTGGAAATCAGTGTTTTACACGCGTGGCGCATGAAGTAAAATTTCGAGTTTAGAAAAGCCTGAAAATTTGCTTTAGTCGCTTCGATTCGCTCCGCGACAAAACCGAATTTTCAGGCTTTCCTAAACTTGAAATTTTACTTCATGCTTAATCAAGAAGTTATACTTAAATGAAAACACATTAATTCGGTATCCAAAATCTAATAATGATAGGTTAGGTTAGATATCTTTTGTTAAACGACAACTGTCATCAAACTAACTTAAAATTAGTGACTGTCGCATAACCTAATAAGTAACGTTCGGATTTCTAAGGACAAAACAAAATGAAAAAAGCTCTTTAAAAAGCACAAATTTAAGCAAAAAAGCATTATTTTATGCAAAAAATGTATTATTTTAAGCAAAAAAGCATCATTTTAAACAAAAAAAGCATTATTTTCAGTAAATATATAAATATATGTTCAGAATTAGGCGTGCACCATTGCCAACTTTATTATTATTTAAGCTACAGAGTGAAATGAAACAAAATAGTAGAAAATTTAATAACAATCACAATGGTCAAATTAGAAAAAAAATTGAACTTCTAATTTTTAGGATATTCAGAAAATTAACATTTGCTTAAATGTAACACCTTGTATATTTTATATTTGTATATTCCTCAGAGCTGGGACGAATCCTCGTAAGAAGGATTCAAATCACGAATCCGAATCACCTAATATGATTCGAATCACGAATACTCGAATAAAGGATTCGTAAGAGATAAATATGATTCGAATCAAAGATTTGAATCTTGTTTTTTCGAATCACGAATACAAATCCTTCAAGAATAAATTTCATTGTATTATTTTTTTGCAACCATTAATGTATAAATATCGTTACCAGTGGTTTTAACAAAAATATTCCAAACCTAATTAATTATTATTAACACTGAACATCGTTGATAATATACTAAATATCTGATTCCCTGTTACTCTGATTAAAGATGTGTTTGTGTGTTTCTGAACTTCACTTCAAATCAGTGTTTTGTACGCGTGGCGCATAAAGTAAAATTTCGAGTTTAGAAAAGCCCCGTGAAAATTTGTCTCGGGTCGCTGCGCGACCCAAGACAAATTTTCTACGCGGGGCTTTTCTAATCTCGAAATGTTACTTCATGCTTAGCCTGGGAGTGGAAAACACTCATTTAAAGCTTCAAATTGAACTTAAAAAAAAACAAGGAATATCTAAAGATTTACAGAGAATAGACTAAATTTGAAATACGTATACTTAAAAGAAAAACTCCCTGTGTCTGTTTGCTCCGAAGAAATATGAATAATTATAAACCATAATGAAAATAACATTTCATTCTCAAAAAACACTCGTTAATTAATATACACAATTGACGTTTGTTAAACAATGGCGGCGACAAAGAAAAAACATGTATTTTTAATCTTTTAGTAGAAATGCGTTTTATGTTAAAAAAAAGTCAACTATCCAACTTTCAGCTAGTAGTACAAGTTCTTTCTGCTAGCAGCAATCGTCCTTTTAGTAGTAGATGAAACAACTACTATTTTGTTACTTCTACTATAACTAGGACTTTCTACAACTAGTTGTAATACAGGCTCCGTCTGCTGGTAGCAAGACACGATAAGCCAGAACCATATGAACTAAACGCTCTGTTAACAGCAGTAGTTCTTTCTGCTAGTAGAAATAGTGTTTTTTGCTATAAAAAAAACGACTGCTAGGTCTTTCTGCTACTAGTAGTAGTACAGGCTCCATCTGCCGGTGGCAAGATTTTAAGCTAGAACCATCTGAACCAGAAGCCCTGTCTGCCAATAGCGATAGTTGTTTCTGCTGGTAGAAATAGCGTGTTCTGCTAAAGCGTAAACGTTTCTATCGGTAGTAGTAGTTATTTCAGCTAGAAGTACAATTTCGTTGTGCTACTAGCGTTCGTCCTTTCAGTAGTAAAAAGAACAACTACTATTTTGTTCCTTCTACTACGAGTAGGTCTTTCTACAATTAGTACGGACGGAACCTGCACTACAGGTTCTTTCTGCTGTAGTAATTCTTTTAGCTAGTAACAGTTGTTCTCAAAACCGTAGCCGGGGGAGGGGGGATGTGGGGGTTCAAACCCCCCCTGAAATTTTCAAAATGATAAATTTTTGTATGTAAAAGCGGGACTGTAAGAGCAAAAACAATATTTTTTCTAAGCCGCCCCCACGAAATTTTTATAACCCCCTCCGATTTATTTTTCTGGCTGTGGCCTTGATTGTTCTTTCAGCTTAATAGTAGTTTTTTATTCTACTACCACTAGTTTTTTCTGCAACTAGAAGTAGTAGTAGTACAGGCTCCGTTTATGGAACTAGAATCTCTGTCTGCTAATAGCGGTAGTTCTTTCTGCTAGTGGACAAATCGTTTTTAACTGAAAAAAAATAAACGTGACAGTTTGTAGTAGTGGTTCTTTCGGCTAATAGTACTTAGTAGTACTAATACAGGCTTCGTCTGCTGGTAGCAAGATATCTGAAGCTACAACCATCTGATCTAGAAGTTCTGGCTGGTAATAGTGCTAGTTGTTTCTGCTAGTAGAAATGGTGTTTTCAGCAAAACAGCCTATTTTCTGTAAATCTTTAGATATTCCTTGTTTTTTTTAAGCTCAATTCGAAGCTTTAAACGAGTGTTTTCCACTCCCAGACTAAGCATGAAGTAAAATTTCGAGTTTAGAAAAGCCCCGTGAAAACAAATTTTCACGGGGCTTTTCTAAACTCGAAATTTTACTTCATGCGCCACGCATATAAAACACTGATTTAACGAGAAATTTAAAAACACACAAAAGGCATGTTAATCCTCACAATTAATTCGAATTATTTTTGACGATTCAAATCCTTTTGTAAGTATTCGAATCCTTTTTTAAATATTCGAATCCTTTTATAAATATTCGAATCCTTTTATAAATATTTGAATCCTTTTATAAATATTCGAATCCTTTTATAAGGATTCGAATCACCCACATTTGAATTCGAATACGAATCCTCTTAACAATACGTACCGAATCCGGATCGCGAATCCAGTTCAACTAAAGTATTCAAATGCCTCTTTTGAATCCTCTAAAAGGATTCGAATCCTGAATGATTCGAATCCTGCCCAGCTCTGATATTACTCTATCGATAGAGAAGATCATCATTCGAAAAAAATCATAAATAAGAAAGTTATTCACGTATTAATGCTTTATTTAATAAAACTAAGAATCCCTGAAATAATTCAACGACGAAAATCACTTTAAATGAGAATTTTATTGATACAGTACGGGTGCGGTAAACAGGCTTTGTTTTGGTAATTTGTTGGAATTCTGTTTTGTTTTTAGGGCTTCTTGATTGGATTAAACAAAACAGATATATGCGAATAACTTTTTTATTTACTATTCGTATTAAATGGTCCATTTAAAAAGACGTGTATTTTCTTAATATCTTAAAAATATGACTTCTAACTGTTTCTCTGATTTGACAATTGTGATTGTCATTAAATTTCCTACTACTTTGCTTATTTAACCGACTCTTAACTGAAATTATAAAAAAGTTAGCAATGTAATACCCTGTATCAGAGCTGGGCAGGATTCGAATCATTCAGGATTCGAATCCTTTTAGAGGATTCAAAAGAGGCATTCGAATACTTTAGTTCAACTGGATTCGTGATCCGAATTCGTTACATATTTTTAGGAGGATTCGTATTCGAATTCAAATGTGCGCGATTCAAAACCTTATAACCATTTATAAGGATTCGAATCGCCCACATTTGGAATATTTATAAAAGGATTCGAATATTTATAAAAGGATTCGAATATTTATAAAAGGATTCGAATATTTATAAAAGGATTCGAATACTTACAAAAGCATTTGAATCGTCAAAAATAATTCGAATTAATTGTGAGGATTAACATGAAAAATGTGTTTTCTGTGTTTTTAAATTTCTCGTTAAATCAGTGTTTTATACGCGTGGCGCATGAAGTAAAATTTAGAGTTTAGAAAAGCCCAGAAAATTTGTCGAGGGTCGCCGCGCGACCCTCGACAAATTTTCACGGGGCTTTTCTAAACTCGAAATTTTACTTCATACTTACTCTGGGAGTGGAAAACACTCGTTTAAAGCTTCGAATTGAACTTAAAAAAAAAACAAAGAATACCTAAGATTTACAAAAAATAGGCTGTTTTGCGGAAAACACTATTTCTACTAGCAGAAACAACTAGCACTATTACCAGCCAGAACTTCTAGCTCAGATGGTTGTAGCTTCAGATATCTTGCTTCCAGCAGACGAGGCCTGTACTAGTACTACTAAGTACAATTAGCCGAAAGAACCAGTACTACAAACTGTAACGTTTACTTTTTTTCAGTTAAAACCGATTTGTCCACTTATAGAAAAAACTGCCGCTATTAGCAGACAGAGCTTCTAGTTTCGTAGACAGGGCCTGTACTACTAGTAGTAGTAGAAAGAACTAGTGGTAGTAGAACAAAAAACTACTTTTAAGCTGATAGAACAACAGTCTTGTGAACAACTGCTACTAGCTAAAAGAATTACTACAGCAGAAAGAACTACCGCTATTAACGGAGCTTCTAGTTCAGATGGTTCTAACTTCAGATGTCTAGCCATCAGCAGACGGAACCTGTTCCGTCCGTACTAGTAGTAGAAAGACCTAGTCGTAGTAGAAGGAACAACATAGTTGTTCTTTCTCCTACTAAAAGGACGAACGCTACTAGCATATAGAAATTGTACTACTAGCTGAAATAAATAACTACTACTACTGATAGAAGCGTTTACTTTTTAGCAGAACACGCTATTTCTACTAGCAGAAACAACTACCGCTGTTGGCAGACAGGGCTTCTGGTTCAGATGGTTCTAGCTTCAAATCTTGCCACCGGCAGATGGAGCCTGTACTACTACTAGTAGCAGAAATCCCTAGTAATCGTTTTTTATAGCAAAAAAACAAGATTTCTACTAGCAGAAAGAACTACTGCTATTAAGAGAGCGTCTTGTTTAGATGGTTCTGGCTTATCGTGTCTTGCCACCAGCAGACGGTACTACAACTAGTTGCAGAAAATCCTAGTAATAGCAGAAGGAACAAAATAGTAGTTGCTTTATCTACTACTAAAAGAAGCATTGCTGCTAGCAGAAAGAACTTGTATTACTAGCTGAAAGATGGATAGTTTACTTAACATAAAACGCATTTCTACTAGAAGATTAAAAGTACATGTTTTTTCTTTGTCGCCGCCATTGTTTAACAAACGTCAATTGTGTATAATATTAATTAACAAGTGTTTTTTGAGAATTAATTGTTATCTTCATGGTTTATAATTATTCATATTTCTTTTTGATGTACGAAAATCGTCATTTTTTATTCCAGCCTTCTCAGAAAAGCTAGAGTTACGAAAAAATTCATACATAATCTTGACCCCATTTTAGGACCTGTGTGCATCGCTTATGATTCTAGCTATTATCGTTTTTCTGAAAAAAAATCATAAAAATTGCAATAATTTGTAATCACGAAATAATCTTCAAAAATTCTCACGGATTTGCAAAATCGATGCACACCGGACCTATTTTTACCCCCTGAACATTTCTGTAAAGTTAGATTTTCACGAAATGGCCTGGGAAGGCTCAAATAAAAATGTTCACTCGTTTTGCAATTTTCCGCATACCGTCACGCCACCTAGTGGTTGTATAGAGGAAATGGGGTATTTTCCAATTCGGTAAACAATATTAAACTTTTAAAGCAATCAAGTCATCGTAGATTAAATATGCTTGAATCCATTGAAATGTATAAAAATAAAATTGTTTTGCTGAATTTCGATCTTAGTCCCTTAGTTAATCCATTATTAAATTTGTTACCCAAATATAATCCTGCAGTGAATGTAATCCTACCGACCAACTTCCCGATCCATAACCCGCCCGCGCCGTCCCACCCCGCAGATAATGTAATGACACCGACAACCATCTCGAACCTTTAGCCGCTAACAATAGGTTTAATTACTTTTTGGTTTTTCCGATAACCCGTCAACTATAACTATATTTATTAGTTTATTATTGATAATGAGCAGCTTGTGTCTCGAAATGTACATCTAACATAAAAATAAAAAGTGAAGTAAGGAATAACAGTCTTTCTATCTGTCAACTTTGACAATTTGATAAATTTCAATAATTTCCGTCAAATTTGACATTTTTAATTGTATTTTAAATAATTCCCTCAAATATGATATTTTGAATGTTCGACGTATTCAATCGTATTCTAACAATTTTCGCACAAATTAATATTTTTGACGTTAGCAATCATATCACATTTCTACAATTTTCACACGGATAGACATTTATGACGTTTCGAATTATATTTTGACCATTTTCATATGAATTGACATTCCCAATCTAATGTTTACACTTAACATGTCGATTTATAACATTTTTATAAGATTTCGCAATATTCCCTCAATTTTCCTCAATTTATCGAATGTTGATAAAATTTTCAATATTTCGAGATTTTTAATTAATTTACGAAAATGTTTATTTTCAACACATCTTGATTTTTGTTATTTTGTCATTTTTATCGATTTATAAAATTTTGATGAAATTTTCGATATTTCGAGATTTTCTCCTCAAATTATATAAAATGTTTATATGTAAGATTTTCAATATTTTTATTCAGATTTGTAACGATTTTCAAAAATTATTGACTCATTATTTGAACACACAAATTTGAGATTTTTTTTTCTTCAAGACATATGTAATCATTTTTGACATTGAATGACATTTTTGATATTTTTTACCTTTTGAGATGACATTTTTTACAATAGATTATATTCTTGATACTACGAGACTACGTTTCTTGACATTAGATGAAATGTTTCACATTAGATGTTACTTTTGATAAACAATGAAATGTTTAACTTTTTTACCATTTCTGATGTTGACATTAAATGACGTATTTGACATTAGATGGCAGTTCTGACATTTTATTTTTTTTTACATTAGACGACAATTTTGGCATTTGATATTTTTGATATTACATATTTACTTGTTTTACATTAGATGACAATTTTTATATTATTAGATTACTTTTTTGACATTAGTACTGATTTTGACAGACATTTTCGATTTTCTATGAACGTTTTTGTCAAACTGTCACGTACTGAAATAAAATGATAATTTTGACGTAAATCGATTTTATCGACGATTTTTTGATGTTTTTGATATTTTTTATATTTACGAGATGACATTTTGGTCATTTTGATGTTTTTGGCAATTTTAAATAATTTTTACATATTTTGATAACTTTTAAATCTGAAAACAGTTTTAATATGTTTTTATATTTTTAACTTTACTTGAACTCAGTGTTTAATACGCGTGGCGCATGAAGTAAAATTTCGAGTTTAGAAAAGCCCCGTGAAAATTTTCTGGGCTTTTCTAAACTCGAAATTTTACTTCTTGCTTAGTCTGCGAGTGGAAAACACTCGTTTAAAACTTCAAATTACACTTAAAAAAAAAAAACAAGGAATATTTAAAGATTTACAGAAAATAGGAATGTATCCTGTTTACATTAGTCCTAATTTGCATTAGAACTACTAAAAATCGTAACCAATGAAATCGCACCCAGAAGACTGTAAATTGAGTTGACTATATTACTATTGGAAATCGTAGCCAAAAACATCGCACTCAATGCTTTGATGCGTTCCAGAACAAATCGAACATGGGAAAATTTACAATGAACATTTTTTGGCATGTTCGGTGTTACTTAGAACTCTCTGTACATTTAGAATGTATAAGCATTAACAACTAAACTTATATAAATATTTTACTGTTTTGTAAATTCTAATTCACAGCCTTAATTTATAATAAACTTTAAGGCACTGTTAACTCTAACTTACTCCAATTTAATAATTACAGCAGTAAAAATAATAGCAATTTAATAAAATAAAACACTTTAACTTTATTCGTATAACATACTATTTTTTAGTTATGACAGTAGTTTATACAGTGATTCTCAAAATGTGCCGATTTTTATTATCTCTTATGACTTGGTTATTTATGGAGATAAAAAAAAAGTTAAATTAAAAAACGTTTATGACTTTTTACGTAGAATCCAGTAGTGTACTTAGAAAATATACAGCGTGTAAACGAACTACTGTACAGGCTCTCTACCACATAAGGGGCAGCGTTTAAATAAACAATACCTGCATTTGAAATTACCATACCTTTAATAGATAGCTCACAAATAATTATTAAAAATAATTAATAATAATAGGCCACATGTTTGTGGTATCTGGTATACGCGAACATTGCGTATTTTAAGAGAGATTCCACATAGACTGGTAGTTTTTAAACGATTTGGATATCGAATTACACCATCCAGAGAAAAGTGGGCCAGATTGTGAAGAATTATGCCTATGTTATCGTTTTCATAAGTACCCATTGCTGACTAAATTCCGAATATTTTCTAAACGTGTTAATGAAATTCAATATTTTTCCTTATTAGGTTCACACTTCACTTTATCTCTACTCCTATTGAAATGTTTAGATAAGAGCGGCGAGGGTGGATGATTTTTAAACATAAAAATAGTTTGCTGTTTAGTCTATGGTGAAACTTATTCCATGAAACATCTACATTTTGTAACATGGCGCGATACGTTTATTCAAACATGGAATTGGCAGACATGTTTCTTATTTACGGTGAAACTCGGTGTAATTCCACGGAAGCTGTAAGAATTTATCAAAAGCGATTTCCTGAACGACACTTACCACCGCCAAACCGATTTAGAAATTTATTACAAAGAGCACGCGACACTGGAAGTTTGCAGCCCGTCGCCGTCGCCGGAGCCGTCGGAGGTGGTGACCGTCCAATGCGATATTTGCGAGCGGAAGATGAAATTTTGAATCTGTTGGAAGCGGATCCTGGTTTAAGTACCTGTATTATCGCCGCTCAGCTAAATGTATCGCACACATTTGTCAGCAGTGTTATACGAGACAATAATTTTTATCCGTATCACTACCAGCGTGTACAACATCTTAAACCCCATGATTTTCCCAAAAGAATTGCATTTTGTCAATGGATTTTGGCACAAAATGTTCAAAATCCTAACTTTACCAAAGACATTTTAGTGACCGACGAATCGTGCTTTACGCGTAATGGAAGTTTTAATTTCCATAATATGCATGTTTATGCAATAGAAAATCCTCGTGTTACGCTTAGAACTCATTTCCAGCATCGCTTCTCCCTTAATATCTGGGCAGGTATTTTAAATGATCAATTAATTGGGCCATTTATGTTCCCATTTAATTTGAATGGAGAACGATATTTACGATTTTTGCAAGATGACCTTTTAGATCTTCTAGAAAATGTACCCTTAGCGGTTCTTAGAAGAATGTGGTATTTGCAAGATGGTGCGCCAGCTCACTATGAAAGGCGCGTTAGAAGATATTTGGATGATGAGTTTCCAGGACGTTGGGTTTCTTTGGGGATACTTTAAAAGTGAAGTCTACACTACGGAAATTGACAATGCTGAAATGCTGATACAACGAGTAAACGCCGCGGCTAATACCATTCGTGAAAAACCTCGTGAAATGTTTGCTACTGTTCGTGCAAATTGGATACGTAGAGCCCAAATGTGCATTGAGTGCGGCGGACGTCAATTTGAACACGTATTGTGATTTTTTTTATACGTGACCCAGTTTCATCTAGTAATTCTAGACAGTGTGTGTGTGTAGTGCGTGCTAAGTGATTTATACGTCTCGCAGTAGTAACAGTAAATAAACAATACCACAAATGAGTGACTTAGTTTCATCTAGTCATTCGAGACAGCGTGCGTGCGAAGTGATTTATGCGCCTCGCAGTAGTAAAAGTAAATAAAAAATACAACAACTTACGCATCCACGAAAAATATCATGAACGCAGGTAACCAGAAGTTCTCAAAAAGTAAAAAATGCATGAAAAATTATGAAAAATCCAATATTTTTTTTCCGATTTTATTTTTGCTGCAATTGGTGTCAAAATATTTTGTGTATACGCCCTTAAGAGGATGTACATTAGTTCGATTACACGCTGTATAGATGTTCTCATTTTTGAGATATTATCAAAACTAGCTTTTTCTTAAACGGGACACCCTGTATCTGAGTATCTAAATAAATTGCATTTTTTTTTGTGAATGCAACAATATGTAACACTTAATATTTTGCTCTGTCCTAAATAGCTAAAAAACAAACAAATATTTTCTAGATGACCATGAATTGAATTCTTTAAGCGTTTGTTTTTGTTTTTTTACATGTTATAAAATTCAATAACAATTACGTATTGGTTTCGATATTCCGTTGTTAACGAAATATTTTCGATTATATTTCTTTAAAAAAGGAGTCTAAAATGAATATGAAAACAAATATTTCAAAGATTATATCACAATTTAAGTGAGTATGGATCATTTGGAAAACCAAGAAATAACATTTACAGTAAGAAAAGAGATTTACAGAGAAAGAGATGAAATAAATTCATTAGCTTCTGTTATTGCTGATCCGACAGTATCTAGCCGCAATATTGAGAAAGATAATGCTTTAAACGGGTGTTTTCCACTCCCAGGCTAAGCATGAAGTAAAATTTCGAGTTTAGAAAAGCCCCGTGAAAATTTGTCGAGAGTCGCGCAGCGACACGAGACAAATTTTCTGGGCTTTTCTAAACTCGAAATTTTACTTCATGCGCCACGCGTACAAAACATTAAAATATTGTGAAACTTATGTATATTTAAACTTCACTTGAAATCAGTGTTTTATACGCGTGGCGCATGAAGTAAAATTTCGAGTTTAGAAAAGCCCAGAAAATTTGTCTCGGGTCGCTGCGCGACCCGAGACAAATTTTCACGGGGCTTTTCTAAACTCGAAATTTTACTTCATGCTTAGCCTGGGAGTGGATAACACTCATTTAAAGCTCCAAATTGAACTCTTTTAAGAAGCAACGAATTACGGAAAATTTGCAGCGCATGCATATGCGAAAAAATCGCTGTATAAGTATATGAGATAATTGTAAAGTTATTTATTTATTTATTCAACGGGATCCATTTACAAAACGAGACTACAGTTCAATATTCTAAAACTAACAAAAGTACATACAAGACTAAAGTACAAGACAAAAAAAAATAATAATAAATATACAAATACAATGATAATATAATATATAATTGGCAAACTAGCCATTTACACAATAACCTATTCCTTTATTAGGAATGCGCGTAGCTGTTTCAATGTCCCATTAAAAATGTCAAAATTGACATTATTGCAATTAGCACAAATCCTATTAATACCAAAATTATTGCAGTAGTTAGTTCTGTACATTTGTTCATAAAATGACTTACTGCTCCGTAATAGGCGACTTGGAGCATGGAAGTTTACTAAACTTAACAGTTCTGGACAGATTATCACACCTGATATTAATTTTTGAAGAAAAATAACATCTGCATTTAAGCGTTTTCCGAAATATGTTATTATAAATTTTTGTTTGGTTTTTGTAGTTGTTGTAGTTTTAGTTTATCAATGTTTAAATATTCTTGTTAAATGGGTTTTTAATATACCTATTATAAAATAAAAGAATAATCATTCAATTCATGGCCATCTAGAAAATGTTTTTTTTTTTGATATCTTAGCTATTTAGGACAAAGCAAATATTAAGTGTTACATATTGTTGCAATCATAAGAAAAAATGCAATATTTTGAGATACTCAGATACAGGGTGTCCCATTTAAGAAAATGTTAGTTTTGATAATATCTCAAAAATCAAAATATCTATATTTTGTTTAAGGACACCACTGGATTCTACGTAAAAAGTCAAAAAACCTTTGTATTTAAAATATTTTTTTATCTCTATAAAGAACCGAGTCATAAGAGATAATAAAACCCAGTAGATTTTGAGAATCACCCTAATCTTCTAAACCAATCTAGTTAGCGTAGATCTGATTATACTAAACACTAGAAAAGAGAACGGGACACATATCTTAGTTTTTTGTATCTCTTACCGTTTAGCCTATACCCTATAATATCAACGAAGAAAAACCACCCTGTACATTGCTTTTATATTACAGCATCAAAGAGTATACATTATGTCGGTCTGGTCATTAGTGAGGGAAATTTGCGGATTAGCTTTTAATTTATGATATTCCAGCGCTTCAACTAAATCCATTCTTCGGCCTTTATCCGACAAACGGATTACTGAAAGCATGCTGTTTTCAGTGCAGGTATGGTTGTTTTCCAATAAATGTGTTGCGAAGGTTGTTTTTTAATCGCAATGAATTCATATTGCCTCTAATTCTAATTTAAAAATTTCTACCACATTGGCCAATGGATGCTCCTTTACATGTGTCGCACGCTAATTTATAAATGCCGGATTTTTTGTTTTTATTTATGGCGGTTTTGGGATTGGTGAATAATGTTGGCTATTGTACTGTACGGTTTAAAAACTATATTGACTTATCAAGGGATCTTTTGATTTTGTTGCTAATTTTCCGAAATATGTTAGTGGGTAAAATTTATTTTAATTTGTTGTATTTGAAGCGTAAATGAATTTTTGAATTTGTTTTAGTTCTTGTTTCGTTATAAGTGTGTTTATTAGAGCTGAATTATATCCGTAGTTTGTAGCAATTTCTTTAATTATTGAAAATTCTTTTATACGCGATTCATTAGACAGGGGTAATTTGATTGCTCTATTAATGAATGTATGGCGGCTGCGTTTTTTAGGAAATTACCGTCGTCATATAAATGTAAAAATTAGTTATTCTTTTTGAGAAGTGAAAATACAACACAAGTTTTGAATTATAACTCATCTCATTGATCTCCTTACATTTGGTGACCCCGGCGTGATCTTTAAATCGAATAGATATATATGCAAGGAGAGCAACCAGAAAATCCCACGCAAGGAACCCTAGAAATCAACCGCATATCAATTAAATCTCCCCCATTTTGGCGTGAGCGTCCTGCATTATGGTTTCTGCAATTAGAGGCATAATTCAAACATTATCAACGAAGCTACAAAGTTTTCATACGTAATGGCTAATTTAGAAGAAAGGCTCGCTCATGAAGTCGAGGACATATTGAACAACGTTCCTACGGAAAACCCCTACAGTAAACTGAAGTCAGAATTAATTACCCGTTTATCTATGTCTGATGCGAAAAAGGTGAAACAACTGATCAGTGAAGAAGAATTAGGCGATCGAAAATCATCACAATTCCTTCATCACCTACGCTTTCTACCGGGACAAAATGTACAGGAATCCCTATTAAAAAACATATGGTTGCAACGTTTACCGACTCACGTACAAGCAATTCTCAGTACCAAACTAGATCTGTTACTTGAAAAATTGGCGGTAACTGCTGACAAAATCGTCGAAGTTCAACCCGCCCCTAACCTTTCCACAATGCCACCCGTTTTCGCTGCGTCAACGTCGACATCTGTCTCTAGCCATACGTCAAACGAATTCCTTCAGAATCAGATTTCAGAAATTTCGAAGCAATTGGAGAAAATTCAATCGAAACTGTTAGACCGAAACTACCAGCGACGGAGCAGATCGTCGTCGTTCTCTCGCCACAGTAGATCATCAACACCAACCTCTTCGCCTTCGCGTATATGCTGGTACCACCGTCACTATGAAAATGAAGCCCGCAAGTGTACCCGACCTTGTGCATTTAAGCCTTCTCCGTCGACAAACTACAACAGCGACGTATCGCTCTCAGAAAGGAAGCCGTCTTTTCGCTACAGATGTAAGATCCAAAATTAAATTTCTTATCGATGCTGGCTCTGATATATGTTGTTTTCCCCGACAAATGCTTCCATCACGAGTTACCCGTGTAAACCTGCAACTTCAAGCAGCCAACAACTCCATCATCAACACGTACGGTACACTCACCCTAAACGTCGACCTGGGACTAAGAAGAAGCTTCAATTGGAATTTCGTGGTAGCTGACGTAGCCGTTTGCATCATCGGTTCCGACTTCTTAGCACATTTTGGATTGATACCAGATTGCCGCCAACGTCAACTAATAGATTCGATCACCAAACTTTCGATTCCATGCCAAGAACGAAGCCACCACCAATCAAGCGTTCGAGCCATCTCCTCGCAAGTTGAAATTGTCAAAGAGTTACCCTCATTAACACGCCCAGTCGGAACGCCAAGGTCAGTCAAGCACAACACCATTCATTTTATCAAAACGAGCCCTGGACATCCAATTTCATGTCGGCCACGTCGTCTTGATCCCGAAAAGCTTCGAATAGCAAAGAACGAGTTCGACATCATGATTACAGAAGAAATTGCCCGTCGTTCCGACAGTCCCTGGTCCTCCCTATTACATATGATTCCGAAGAAACCTAAAGGATGGCGTCCATGTGGTGACTATCGTGGTTTAAATTCCCGAACAATTCCAGATAGTTATCCTGTCCGACATATCCATGATTTTTCTCAACAACTGCGTGGTTCGACAGTATTTTCGACAATTGATTTAGTGAAAGCGTATACTCAAATACCAGTAAATCCCGACGACATCCCGAAAACTGCCATCACCACACCGTTTGGATTAATTGAATTTCCGTTTATGTCTTTTGGTCTCAGAAATGCTGGTCAGACCTTTCAAAGATTTATCGACGAAGTTCTATTTGGATTAAATTTCTGCTACGCGTTCATCCATGACATTTTAATTTTTTCAAGCAACGAAGAAGAACATAAAGCTCACTTGCGAACAGTTTTCACTCGATTGACAGATTACTGAATTATAATCAACACAAAAAAATCAATTTTTTTCAAGACATCTGTTTCATTCTTAGGCTACGAAGTTTCCGCGAAAGGTACGAAACCATTACCCGACCGATTAATTGCATTAAGAAATTATCCTCGCCCGAACACGTCAAAAGAAATGCGAAGATTTCTTGGAATGCTCAATTTCTACCGCCGGTTTATCCCCAACGCAGCAGAAAAGCAAGTACCGCTACATTCAACTATGGTTAAGGAAATCCGGACAATCGTATGGACAGAAGAGCTAGAGAAAGCATTTAGTTATTGTAAAAACTGCTTAGAAGATGCTACGCTTCTCGCTCATCCAGACCCAAATTTGCAGCTGGCACTGTTTACCGATGCATCAAATCTCGCTGTAGGCGCTAGTCTCCAGCAATACGCGAATGAAGTTTGGGAACCACTTGCTTTCTTCTCCCAAAAACTTATTCCACGACAAACAAAATGGCCAGCCTACTACAAAGAATTATACGCAGTCTTCTCAGCAATTAAACATTTTTGAAACATGGTTGAAGGTCAAAATGTCATTGTGTACACTGATCATAAACCTCTTACCTTCGCATTCCAGCAAAAATCAGATAAAGTACCACCTGTCCAACTTAACCAACTATCGTTTATCTCTCAATTTACAACTGACATCCGTTACGTCAACGGTGACGCAAATGTCGTTGCTGACGCATTCTCTCGTATCGAGTCAATTAAAACAAGAAGCGATGCGGACATTATCGAACGTATTGAAAGAGCTCAAGCGAATGACGATGATCTTCAATCACTTCTACGCGGAGAAACAAGTCTAGTACTACAAGAGATGCCTATACCAGGTATGGCTTGTAAGCTATTTTGGGATAATAAACTGCGCAAATATGTCCCAGCAGGATTACGACATCAGATTTTCCTTGCTGTGCACAACCTCAGTCATCCCGGCACCAAGACGTCAGCCAAATTGGTAGCGGAACGTTACGTGTGGCCTAACATGAACAAGGACTGTCGCAACTGGGCTCGAGCCTGCATCGTCAGCGTAGCAAGATTAATCGACACGTTCATACACCTGTTGGAACTTTTACATCTCCTACACATCGTTTCGAACACATTCACGTGGACATTGTCGGCCCATTACCACCTGCAAAATCGTTTCGATACTGTTTAACCGTCATAGATCGATTTTCAAGATGGCCTACCTTTAAGCGGTATCAGCGCAGAAGGTATAATAACTTGTTGGATTTCTCGATTTGGTACTCCTTTACGCACACAGATACGCTACAGACCGAGGTCGACAATTTGAATCCGATATTTTCTCCAAATTAAATAAATTGTTAGGAATTGAGCGAATACGAACAACAAGTTACCATCCAAGCAGCAATGGTATCATTGAACGATTCCATCGCAATCTAAAAGCAGCATTGATGTGCCACTCCAACGCAACTTGGGTAGAAGCATTGCCACTAGTTTTACTTGGTCTACGCACTGCAATCAGAGATGAAACTAATGTCTCACCAGCAGAATTGGTTTACAGCGAGCCTCTGCGCCTCCCTGGTGAAATTTTCATTCAACAAAACGAATCCATGAATGACCCACAACATTAAGTATCACGCTTAAGAGATATTATGCAAAATCTTCGCCCGGTAGAAGCCTCTCATCATTCAAGCGTGAAACCATTTATTTTTCCAGACCTTTAAAGCTGTAAGAAAATCTTCCTTCGTTATGACGCAATTCGGAAATCACTGCAGCCTCCTTATACTGGACCTTATAATGTCATTAAACGCGGCGAAAAGACTATTACCATCCTATGTAATGGAAAACCAGTTTGTGTTAGTTTAGATAGAGTTAAACCTGCATATACTTTGGATACTCTCAGCTTACCTTCCATCAACGGACCTCAAGAAATTAAACCTAAACCTAAAGTACGCTTCGAGTTATCATGAACTCCGTTCTCGATGAGGGGCTGATATGGCGGTTGCTTTTTTTAGGAAATTAAAGTCGTCATAGAAATGTAAAAATTAGTTATTCTTTTTAAGAAGTGAAAATACAACACAAGTTTTGAATTATAACTCATCTCATTGATCTCCTTATAAATGAATTGAATGCCGCAATTTTCTTGATTGTATGGATGACGGGATGTGTTTGGAATTATGGAGTCGGTATATGTGGGTTTTCGAAATATATCAAATAAAAGTGTGTTATTGGATTTTGTAATCGTTAAATCTAGGAAATTAATGCTGTTGTTGTTTTCAAATTCTACTGTAAATTTAATTGATGGATAAAGGGTGTTAATGAAATTAAGGAACTGATTGACTTGTCTGTCTGTACCTTTAAAGGACGCAATAATGTCGTCTACATATCTATACCAC
This sequence comes from Philonthus cognatus, assembly GCA_932526585.2. Classification (NCBI taxonomy): domain Eukaryota; kingdom Metazoa; phylum Arthropoda; class Insecta; order Coleoptera; family Staphylinidae; genus Philonthus; species Philonthus cognatus. The sequence continues at coordinate 4,241,671 of OW052244.1, forward strand.
CAGTTAATATGTTTTTTACCTAAAGTAGAGTTAAGGATTTGTTTGGTGAGGTTTTCCATAAATACTTCTGCTAATAAGGGGCTAAGGGGGAAATCCATTGCTAAAAATATGTCCTATGGTTTTTTTTTTTATTTTTTACTTAATTTTTAAATTATTAATAATTTTCCCGCAAATTGTACTCGTAAAAACGCTGTGTGACGTAGCGATCCACGCACACGCATGTGCTGTAAGATGCTAATGCCCTTAGATTTAGAAGTACCATCCGACTTGACGATAAAATAATAGGAAGGTGTGACGGACAATAAATTCGGTATTTACTTATAATTTCTTTGTATAACACAGAGAATAGTTGTTTATACAAAACAAGCGTTGCCAATATACATGCGGACTTGTTTATTTACTCAACAGACGCGACGCCACGCTAATCAACATAACCTTTCATACATCGCATATAAGAAACATAACTGCAGTAAAGTTATTATTTACAATAAGTTATTGTTACAGTATTGTATCAATGTGTCCTAACAACTCGAAAAGAAAGTTTCTACCTGAAAATAAGTATGGAGTTAGAAATGGAGTTTTTATTTTATTTGAAAATATTGCAATGCGCATGACTTTATACAGAGAGTTTTATGTAACACCGAACATTTGCATCCAATACAATTTGACACCTTTAAATTTTAAGTTATATGTAAATTGAGTTGCCTATATGATCATTAAAAATTGTAGCCAATCAATCGCAATTAATGCCTCAACTTGTACATACAGGGAGTTTTTCTTTCAAGTATACATGTCCCAATTACAGCGTATATGCCGTAAATCTTAAGATACACGTTGTTTTTTAACAGAGTTCAATTTGAAACTTGAAATGAGTGTGTTCCACTCCCAGACTAAGCATGAAGTAAAATTTCGAGTTTAGAAAAGCCTGAAAATTTGGTTTGGACGCGTAGCGCGAAGCGCGGAGCGGCCAAACCAAATTTTCAGGCTTTTCTAAACTCGAAATTTTACTTCATGCGCCACCGGTACAAAACACTGACATACTACAAAGTTTAAAACACACCGCTAAACCTTACATTGCATCAGTGTTTGTACCGGTGGCGCATGAAGTAAAATTTCGAGTTTAGAGAAGCCTGAAAATTTGGTTTGGCAGCTCCGCGCTTCGCGCTACGCGACGAAACCAAATTTTCAGGCTTTTCTAAACTCGAAATTTTACTTCATGCTTAGCCTGGGAGTGGAAAACATTCGTTTAAAGCTTTAAATCTTTCAATAAATCGAGCGTCGGAGCAAGCACAACGTATGCTTATATATACTTGAAAAATGCTCGTTATGAAAATGTTCGGTGTTACATAAAACTCTCTGTATGTACTTCCAATAAGAATGCGGTTTCGGGTAAGCCGATATTTGTTTAAAATTAGCACTTTTGAATTTTAAATTACACCTAAAATAATTTTTATTCAATGCTTCTTTTTGGTGGACCATGTTTTTAGAACTTAAACTATTAAATTATGAACGGTGGAGGCTTCTACTTCGTTATACATGTTAATTTAATAAAATAAAATACTTTAACTTTGTATAACACAATATTTTTATTTTCGTGACTGCAGTTTCGGCAACTCAACTTGCCATTATCTGTTTGATAATGGCAAGTTGAGGTGCCGAAACTGCAGCCACGAAAATAAAAATATTGTGTTATACAAACAAAGTTAAAGTGTTTTATTTTATTGACTTAAAATATTAGGTAATAATAATTTTACACGATTTTAAAATTCGTGCAAGATCCCTATTATACAAGGATTTTTTTTTTAGGTAAACATGCATAAGCGAGAGTTCAATTCGAAGCTTTAAACGAGTGTTTTCCACTCCCAGACTAAGCATAAGGTAAAATTTCGAGTTTAGAAAAGCCCCGTGAACATTTTCTGGACTTTTCTAAACTCGAAATTTAACTTCATGCGCTACGCGTGGCGTAGCGCATAAAGTTAAAGGACAGATTTTAAGCGAAGTTCGAATATACATACATTTCACAATATTTTAGTGTTTATACGTGTGGCGTATGAAGTAAAATTTCGAGTTTAGAAAAGCCCAGACAAATTTTCACGGGGCTTTTCTAAACTCGAAATTTTATTTCATGCGCCACGCGTATAAAACAAAGATTTCAAGTGAAGTTCGAATATACATAAATTTCACAATATTTTAGTGTTTTATACGCGTGGCGCATAAAGTAAAATTTCGAGTTTAGAAAAGCCCAGAATTTTTACGGGGCTTTTTTAAACTCGAAATTTTACTTCATGCTTAGTCTGGGAGTGGAAAACACTCGTTTAAAACTTCAAATTACACTAAAAAAAAAAAAACAAGGAAGATTTACAGAAAATAGGAATGTACCCTGTTTACATTAGTCCTAATTTGCATTAGAACTACTAAAAATCATAACCAATGAAATCGCACCCAGAAGAATGTAAATTGGGTTGACTATATTACCATTGGAAATCGTAGCCAATCACATCGTACTCAATGCTTTGATGCGTTCCAGAACAAATCGAACATAGGAAAATTTACAATGAAGATTTTTTGGCATGTTCGGTGATACTTAAAACTCTCTGTACATTTAGAATGTATAACCATTAACAACTAAACTTATATAAATATTTTACTGTTTTGTAAATTCTAATTCACAGCCTTAATTTATAATAAACTTTAAGGCACTGTTAACTCTAACTTACTCCAATTTAATAATTACAGCAGTAAAAATAATAGCAATTTAATCAAATAAAACACTTTAACTTTATTCCTATAACATACTATTTTTTAGCTATGACTGTAGTTTATATTATACAATACAATGGGGTTCTTCCACATTTTTTTTATTGCCTTAATAATTCTTTAGAAGCAAAATCCGTTTTCTCTCAAACAATATGTCCTAGCAATTTAATGAAAACACTTAACATTGTTTTACCACTTTTATATTTACATTTCAGTGACTATAGTTTCGACTACAAGCTAGTCATTATCAAACTAAGTGCCTAAAATTATGTGTACATTGCTTTTATATTACAGCATCAAAGAGTAGACATTATGTCGGTCTGGTCATTAATGAGGGAAATTTGCGGATTAGCTTTTAATTTATGATTTTCCAGCGCTTCAAGTAAATCCATTCTTCGGCCTTTATCCGACAAACGGATTACTGAAAGCATGCTGCTTTCAGTGCAGGTATGGTTGTTTTCCAATAAATGTGTTGCAAAGGTTGTTTTTTAAACGCAATAAATTCATATGCTCTTTAATTCTAATTTAAAAATTTCTACCACATTGACCAATGTATGCTCCTTTACATGTGTCGCACGCTAATTTATAAATACCGGATTTTTTGTTTTTATCTATGGCGGTTTTGGGATTGGTGAATTTGGCTATTGTACTGTACGGTTTAAAAACAATATTGACGTTATACTTTTCAAGGGATCTTTTGATTTTGTTGCTAATTTCCGAAATATGTTAGTGGGTAAAAACTATTTCAATTTGTTGTATTTGAAGCGTAAATAAATTTTTGAATTTGTTTTAGTTCTTGTTTCGTTATTATTGTGTCTATTAGAGCTGAATTATATCCGTAGTTTGTAGCAATTTGTTTAATTATTGAAAATTCTATTATACGTGATTCATTAGACAGGGGTAATTTGAGTGCTCTATTTATGAATGAATTGAATGCCATAATTTCTTTGATTGTTTAGATGACGGGACGTGTTTTGAATTATGGAGTCGGTATATGTGGGTTTTCGAAAAATATCAAATAATAGTGTGTTATTGGATTTTGTAATCGTTAAATCTAGGATATTAATGCTGTTGTTGTTTTTAAATTCTACTGTAAATTTGATTGATGGATAAAGGGTGTTAATGAAATTGAGGAACTGATTGACTTGTCTGTCTGTGCCTTTAACCCATTAAGCGCCATTGGTGCATACACGCAACATTTTAATGTTTTGTTAATTAATTTAATTAAATTACTAAATAAGTTAATTTAATATATTATATTATGTGACCTGACTTGAAAATGTATGAAGAAAATGTATATATTTTGTTATTTAAATATTTTAATTATTACTCACTAAAAAAAAATGTCAGTACATTTCTAACTTCACAATAATTCAGTGTTTTATACGCGTGGCGCATGAAGTACAATTTCGAGTTTAGAAAAGCCCCGTGAAAATTTGTCTCGGGTCGCTGCGCGACCCTCGACATATTTTCTACGCGGGGCTTTTCTAAACTCGAAATTTTACTTCATGCTTAGTCTGGGAGTGGAAACACTCGTTCCAAACTTAATATTGCACTTTTTATATAAAATCGACGAATGACTATAAATGTAGAGCGTATACATTATGTATATTTAAAAGAAAAATTCACAGAATGTAATATAATAAGTCATTCATAGAAATCATAAAAAATAAGTGCAGAATTTTACCTAAAATCAACTTTTGTGTTCATTTTATAATTGCTCGGCCGGTAATGGGTTAAAGGACGCAATAATGTCGTCTACATATCTATACCACCAGTTAATATGTTTTTTACCTAGAGAGTTAAGGATTTGTTTGGTGAGGTTTTCCATAAATACTTCTGCTAATAAGGGGCTAAGAGGGAAATTCATTGCTAAAAATATGTACTATGGTTTTTTTTTTATTTTTTACTTAATTTTTAAACTATTAATAGATTTAGAAGTACCATCCGTCTTGACGATAAAATAATAGGAAAGTGTGATGGACACTTATTAACGGTATTTACTTAAAATTTCTTTATAACACAGCGAATAGTTGTTTATACAAAACAACCGTTGCCAATATACATGCGGACTTGTTTATTTACTCAACAGACGCGACGCCACGCTAGTCAACATAACCTTTCATACATCGCATATAAGAAACATAACTGCAGTAAAGTTAATATTTACAATGAGTTATTGTTACAGTATTGTATCAATGTGTCCTAACAACTCGAAAAGAAAGTTTCTACCTGAAAATAAGTATTGAGTTAAAAATGGAGTTTTTATTTTATTTGAAAATTATCGCGATTATATTGCAATGCCCATGACTATACAGAGAGTTTTATGTAACACCGAACATTTGCATCCAATACAATTTGACGCCTTTAATTTTTAAGTTATATGTAAATTGAGTTGCCTATATGATCATTAAAAATTGTAGCCAATCAATCGCAATTAATGCCTCAACTTGTACATACAGGGAGTTTTTCTTTCAAGTATACATGACCCAATTACAGCGTATATGCCGTAAACCTTAAGATACACGTTGTTTTTTAACAGAGTGCAATTTGAAACTTGAAATGAGTGTGTTCCACTCCCAGACTAAGCATGAAGTAAAATTTCGAGTTTAGAAAAGCCTGAAAATTTGGTTTGGACGCGTAGCGCCAAGCGCGGAGCGGCCAAACCAAATTGTCAGGCTTTTCTAAACTCGAAATTTTACTTCATGCGCCACCGGTACAAAACACTGACATACTACAAAGTTTAAAACACACCGATAAACCTTACATGCATCAGTGTTTTATACCGGTGGCGCATAAAGTAAAATTTCGAGTTTAGAGAAGCCTGAAAATTTGGTTTGGCCGCTCCGCGCTTCGCGGCCAAACCAAATTTTCAGGCTTTTCTAAACTCGAAATTTTACTTCATGCTTAGCCTGGGAGTGGAAAACACTCGTTTAAAGCTTTAAATCTTTCAATAAATCGAGCGTCGGAGCATGCACAACGTATGCTTATGTATACTTAAAAAATGCTCGTTATGAAAATGTTCGGTGTTACATAAAACTCTCTGTATGTACTTCCAATAAGAATGCGGTTTCGGGTAAGCCGAAATTTGTTTAAAATTAGCACTTTTGAATTTTAAATTACACCTAAAATAATTTTTATTCAATGTTTCTTTTTGGTGGACAATGTTTTTAGAACTTAAACTATTAAATTATGAACGGTGGAGGCTTCTACTTCGTTGTACATGTTAATTTAATAAAATAAAATACTTTAACTTTGTATAACACAATATTTTTATTTTCGTGACTGTAGTTTCGGCAACTCAACTTGCCATTATCTGTTTGATAATGGCAAGTTGAGGTGCCGAAACTGCAGTCACGAAAATAAAAATATTGTGTTATACAAACAAAGTTAAAGTATTTTATTTTATTGACTTAAAATATTAGGTAATAATAATTTTACACGATTTTAAATTTCGTGCAAGATCCCTATTATACAAGGATTTTTTTTAGGTAAACATGCATAAGCTGTATATTTTCTGAAAAACGTTGTTTTTTAAAAGAGTTCAATTCGAAGCTTTAAACGAGTGTTTTCCACTCCCAGACTAAGCATAAGGTAAAATTTCGAGTTTAGAAAAGCCCCGTGAACATTTTCTGGACTTTTCTAAACTCGAAATTTAACTTCATGCGCCACGCGTATAAAGCACAGATTTTAAGCGAAGTTCGAATATACATATATTTCACAATATTTCACAATATTTTAGTGTTTATACGTGTGGCGTATGAAGTAAAATTTCGAGTTAAGAAAAACCCAGACAAATTTTTATTTTCTGACATTAGTTGTTTTTTAAAAGAGTTCAATTCGAAGCTTTAAACGAGTGTTTTCCACTCCCAGACTAAGCATAAGGTAAAATTTCGAGTTTAGAAGAGCCCCGTGAACATTTTCTGGACTTTTCTAAACTCGAAATTTAACTTCATGCGCCACGCGTATAAAGCACAGATTTTAAGCGAAGTTCGAATATACATATATTTCACAATATTTCACAATATTTTAGTGTTTATACGTGTGGCGTATGAAGTAAAATTTCGAGTTAAGAAAAACCCAGACAAATTTTTATTTTCTGACATTGGTTGTTTTTTAAAAGAGTTCAATTCGAAGCTTTAAACGAGTGTTTTCCACTCCCAGACTAAGCATAAGGTAAAATTTCGAGTTTAGAAGAGCCCCGTGAACATTTTCTGGACTTTTCTAAACTCGAAATTTAACTTCATGCGCCACGCGTATAAAGCACAGATTTTAAGCGAAGTTCGAATATACATATATTTCACAATATTTCACAATATTTTAGTGTTTATACGTGTGGCGTATGAAGTAAAATTTCGAGTTTAGAAAAACCCAGACAAATTTTCACGGGGCTTTTCTAAACTCGAAATTTTACTTCATGCTTAGTCTGGGAGTAGAAAACACTTGTTTAAAGCTTCAAATTTAACTTAGAAAAAAAAACAGGGAATATTTAAAGATTTACAGAAAGTTGGCTGAATTTGGAATACGTATACTTTATAGAAAAACTGTCTGTATAATGTACATACATATTTAAAGAGGGTGCGAAAAGGGGAAATTAATATTTATAACATGTTAATAACTTTAATTATTTAAAATTTATTAAATTTTCTCCTCTTTGCATTTTATTTTATCTAAGAGATTATGCCGTCAAATTCTTTGTTATTTTTGAAAACTTAATATTAGTAATTTAAATAATTAAGACTTATAAATAATCTTTGTTTCAAATATGTTTTTATTATAACCCGATCAACGTCAACTTATTTTTTAAATTTAATTACAAGTAACAAACTATTATTTGAATTACACTTATTTTTAACACATAATATTAAAAAATCTATCTATGAAAGTACATCGAAACCGGAAAGAGAGGTTAATCTTTATTAAACGGAAGGTCAATACATAAATATAAACATACAGAATAAGAACATATAAATAAATAATACAATCCAGAAATCAGCACAATAAAAACATGGTACTAATAATAAAAGTGTATAACAATTAAGGACAAACCAAAATAAGACAAAATTCACAACGATTTCAATGCGCGCAGTAAGGTGTTGTAGGAGTCAACAAAGAAGTCAATATTGACTTCGTTTGCGTTCCTTAATATAAGCGTAGAGGCCGAGTGCAGAACGTAATCCGTCCTAAATGGAACGTCAAATGTTTGATTTTTTCTTAATGTTCTAAAAACATGGGAACATGCACTCCTATCCAATTTAGAAGGTCCGAACAATCGATTTGACCATTTCCAATTTTATATACAAGAGTTACGTCAAAGTTTACCAAACGTTGCTCTAAACTTTGGATGCCGAAATGGTTACAGAGTTCTGCAGTGCTTCCGATGATGTTAAATGTATAACCTAAAAAACGAATAAACTTCATTTTGATGCATTCAATCCTGTCTTTGTCTACCGCCGTGTATGGAGACCAAACACAAGAACCATATTCCAAATGGGAACGCACTAAAGTGTAGTATAGTATGAGTATAGTCTTCGAATCCGAGAACTCTCTGGAGTTCCGTTTTATGAATCCGAGAAGCTGATAGGCTTTGGCAATAATATGAGATATGTTCGTTGAAAGAGAGCACGGAATCTAAGACCACACCCAAATCGCTGATTGATGTTATGAGTTTGCACTTTTATAAGTTAAGTTGAAATTTATTCGACTGACTAAAACCATTTAGGGAATCGTGTTGGTTTAAATTTCGGTGTATTGATAATAGAAACAAAGTGGTCAAATATTTCTTATATAGTGGAGTAGAATATCTGACAAGCCACATCAATATTGCAATCATTAAGAATGGAAGCCCAACTTATGTTAATTACAGCTTGTTTATAGAAACAAAATCTGCACGCTTGAATTTGTATCTTAAGAAATTATCGTCCCACAAAGTACCAGAAAAATCAACATTTGTATCGAACGAAAGAAGGAGTTCCAAGACTGGATGGTATGGAAATGAAGGAAATTGGGATTCATCTAAAGTGGCGTTGGAAGAATATGTGGAAGGTATAAATATCAGATCTAAAGTAACATTATTATAATAAATTGATTTTGAGTTACGTGAAGATCAAATTAATTTGACGAATAAAGCATTAATAACCTTTCTTCACACTTTTATTTGAATTACCAAATGTACATTTCGGACACAAAGTGACCATTATCAATGGATTAACACTAAATATAAAACAGACATTTTAAACTATATATAGACAGGCAGATTATAATACAAAGGTGGTGGGAGTGCAAAAAGGGAAAAAAACGTAAATTAAGAGGTGAGCCGAGGGAATGAGGGTGGCGGTACAACCAGGTAAAGTGGATTTGGGGAAAAACACAGATTAAGGTGGTGCATTTAAATCTAATATTGTATTGTGCAGTGGACTTAAATCAAAATTCAATAATTTATTTTCATGTTTTTTCATTTCAATGGCTTCTAACATGTTTAATCGATAGTTTGATAATTGTTTTAATAATTATATGTTCTTTATTGTGATTTTGTGGCCGGTTTCTAGTAAGTGTAAACAACGCCGAATATAATATTGGTATTTTCAATTCGCACACGGGCGTAGAGCTCTTCGTGAGTTAAAATATTTTTGTAAATTTCAGTAGTGGTAGTTATGATGATGACCAGTGACGGCTCGTCAGGAACGGCAGGGTCGGCCGGGCCGTACCGGTAAATTTGATTGAACAAAAATTATAAATTGTTATTTTCTCAGAAATAAATATTGCGCACTTTTTGTAATAAATATACAAGGTGGCCAGAAAAGGTGTGATAATCTTCAGGTAGAGTGGTTCATTGATTAATTTCAAGCAGAAAATTTAAGTAAAAAAATATTGTATTGTGGCTTATAACTCCTCACGAGCCAATTTAAAAAAATGAAAGATTAAAGTAAATGTTCGAATTGATAACCATCCGTTTCTAAGCAGATCTGGAGCCGTCGTGGGATAGAATTAATTACTCGGAGCAACATCTCTTCAGTAATTAATTCCACTGCAACACGAATTCTATTCATGACGTCTACATTGTCCACTGGAGGTGTTGCATACACCTTTTCTTTTAAAAATCCCCAAACGAAAAAATCAAGTGGATTCATATCCGGCGACCTTGCTGGCAATAGTATGGGTCCATTACGCCCAATCCATCTATTTGGAAAATGTTCGTCCAACCATTCTCTTGAAATTCTTGCTGTATGAGGTGGTGCACCATCATGCATGTACAGCATGTTGTTTACTAAATTTAGTGGAACATTCTCCAAAACTTCTTCTAAAATATTTACATAATTTAAGGCATTTAATCTTTGATGAATAAAAAAGGCCCAATTACACGTAAATTTAGAATACCAAGCCAGACGTTAACTAAAAATGTCCTTTGATGTCCCATTTCTCTAACCGCCCGAGGATTTTCTTCTGCCCAAAAGTGATAATTATGACAATTAAATACCCCATCTCTAGTGAATGTACATTCATCACTCCAAAGAATTTTAAATAAAAAATTTGGTTCTTCCCGTATTTGATCTAAAATCCTGTCACAAAACATACGTCTACGCTCGTTATCATTTTCATACAGTGGTTGAACTTTTCTTGCATGAAATGGACGCATTCGATTTTCTTTCAATACTGCATGGACTGTTGTTTTACTGGGGACATTTAACTGTTGAGCTATTTGTCTCGTACTAATATTGGGATCTTCTTGAACTGCATTCAATATCTGTTCTTCTAGGTGAACAGTGCGACGTTCCCTAGGTCTCCCTCTATCTATGTTATTATAAACGAACGACCCAAAAGTACGTAGCCTTTGGTCTAATTTTCTAAACGTATTTACGCAGGGCTGTTGGCGATTTGGATATCTTCTTTGGTACTCATCTTTGGCACTAGTTGCATTACCATTGCAGAATCCAAATATCATGTACATATGTGCATACTCGTTGAATGTGTACATCTTCAAAAAGTATGATGAACTTATACAAACTTACACAAATAAATTATGACAAGTATATGTCAAAGTCAAGTGAAATTTAATAAGGTTACATATGAAAATACATAGTTGTCAGGTCTATTTTTATTAAAAAATGCTTCTGAAGAAGTTATTAATTTGTTAAAGTTTCCAATTTATTTATCACCTATGTCATTTAAATATTACAAATGTGTAATTGATTGTAAGTTCTATTGATTTTTTCCAAAATAATAGAAAATAACACTAATTTCCAGAGATACGTTTAATATTTTAACGACCTCGTGAGATGTTACGAGGAAGAATACAATATTTTTTTATTTAGATTTTTTATCCAAAATTAATCAACGAATCACACTACCTGAAGATTATCACACCTTTTCTGGCCACCTTGTATAGCAGGCTAATATGTAGTAATAATAATAAGCACTCAGCATAAAGCCGATAAATCTAAACATTTATTTTAATTTAATATATGTTTACTAAGCAGATTCGTATCCGCAAAATCGGCCAGACGTAGATTTTCAGATTATAAAGATTATTGCAAGCGCTATGTCGTCACAAGTGTCAGTGTAGTTTCTGTCGTTACATTTTTCCTGCAGGGTAAACGTACGTCCGCAAATGGTTTACTCGAGTACGGCAAATTTGCTGGGGCCGTACTCGCCGTTCTTCCACTCAATACACCGATGCCTGTGTCAGAGCTGGGCACGATTCGAATCATTCAGGATTCAAATCCTGGATTCGAATGCTTTTAGAGGATTCAAAAGAGGTATTCGAATACTTTAGTTCAACGGGATTCGTGATCCGGATTCCTTACATTTTTCTAAGAGGATTCGTATTCGAATCCAAATGTGGGTGATTCGAATCCACATAAAAGGATTCGAATCCTTATAAAAGTATTTGAATATTTATAAAAGGAAACGAATATTTATAAAAGAATTCGAATACTTACAAAAGGATTTGAATTGTGAGGATTAACATGAAAGATGCCTTTAGTGTGTTTTAAAATTTCTCGTTAAATCACTGTTTTATACGCGTGGCGCATGAAGTAAAATTTCGAGTTTAGAAAAGCCCAGAAAATGATCACGGGGCTTTTTTAAACTCGAAATTTTACTTCACGCTTAGTCTGGGAGTGGAAAACACTCGTTTAAATGAAGACAACCTTATACAAAGCTGTCTCAGTTTAAACCGAGTTGACCTTATACAGTAATGATATTGATTTTCACGTCATGTGAGGATTTCCGCGCGGGATAAGGTCGGCTCGGTTTAAATCGAGATAACCTTGCTCAGTAATGATCTTGGTTTTGACGTCACGTACGGATTTCCACGCGTGACGCCACAACCAAGGTGTGTAAGTTTGTCTTGATTTAAACCGAGCCGACCTTGCATTGTTAAATTACCTTGATTGTTGACGTCACGTGAGAACTTCCACGCGTGACGTCAGCAATCAAGGTGGTTAGTGTATAACAGTAGTGGGGAAACTTTTTTTAAGACGGGCCATTTGTAATAACCAGACAATCGTAGCGGGCCAAAGAATAATGCTTAATCGTAGGTAGGTAGTTTTTATGCGGGTCGTCACATTACGAAGTAAGAACGCGTTCAAACATTCTCACGACGGCACTCTTAAACGGGCCGGATTAAACCTTTCCGCGGGCCGGACTTGGCCCGCGGGCCGTAGTTTCCCCATCACTGGTGTATAAGGTTGTCTCTATTTAAAATTGAGTCGACCTTGTTAGTTTAATACATTGACTTTTCACGCCACGCGGGGAATTTCATGTGTGACGTCAGAAAAACTCCCTGTATTTCTCGGGACATAGATATTTCTAATAAAATCAAACTGAATTTGCTATGAAATTCAAACATTAAAAGAAAAACCAGTATATTTTCAATTTCACAATATTTCAGTGTTTTATCCGTTTAAACCAAATTTTCAGAATTTTCTAAACTCTATATTTTACTTCGTGCGTAAACAAGGACAGTAAATCTATGTTAAAAAACAAAAATTAATATTTCTTAAGATCTAAACTTTCTATCTGGTGTAATATAAGGCAAAAGTAATGTCATATTATGAATAGGCAGTCATTTTATTAGAAATGAAAAAAATGGGCAATGTTTTGACTGAAAGTTAATTTAAAGGTGTAAAATTGATAATATAAAGGTAAAAAAGTGATATCGGTCAAATGACCATCTCCTGATTTGATGTTGATTGTGCTCGTTTTACAATATTTTGAATTGTTGTTCGTAAAACATCTGACCTAAAATTGGTGATTTCTTCTTCAATTTTGGCTTTCAAGACTTGCAAGGTTTGTGGTTTGTTGTGGTAAATGCGAAATTTCAAAAAGACACACAGGGAGTGGAAACGCTCGTTCGAAACTTCAAACTGAATGCTTTGATAAGAACATTAAATGACTAAAACTGTTTTTAAAGATAATAATCTAGTTTTCAAAATTATGTTTAATATTATTTGAAGTGAAACTGATATGGTAGCCACAATCTGAAATGTTAAATTTTTCCGATATTTTCCTGATCTAAGATTTTTTCCCTGGGCTTTTAATATAACTTTCTTCTGTGGGAAACCTCCATTTTGTTAAATTGTTTTCATTGCTTTTGTCAACTTAAAGTTAATTTTATAAATATTTATGTGTTTTGTAATTTGTCTGCTGATTTTGACAAATTTAATAATGTCATGTGGCTTTTTTGTTAGTGTTTTGGTCAATTTGAATATAATTTCATGACTTTTCTCTGACTATCCCGGTTTTAATGATATTCAGTGAATTTTTCATCTACGTAATTTTCAGGCATTCGCCAATTTTATAATAGAGTTCAATTTGAAGCTCTAAACGAGTGTTTTCCACTCCCAGGCTAAGCATGAAGTAAAATTTCGAGTTTAGAAAAGCCCGAAAATTTGTCTCGGGTCGCGCAGCGACCCGAGACAAATTTTCGGGCTTTTCTAAAATCGAAATTTTACTTCATGCGCCACGCGCACAAAACACTGATTTGAAGTGAAGTTCAGAAACACACATAATGTTAATAATGTTATATAATTAAATAATTATAGTTATTTATTTAATTATATATCATTATTAAGTATATAACATGTTTAAAAATGTTATTGTAATTCCGAGAATATTCTCTTTCTATTTTTTAAAGTCGGGCGAAATTATTTAATTTAAAATATCGTTCTAGCGTTTCTGTACGGCTGGCCGTTTAGTCTCAGTGCGCGTGCGCCAAAATACATTTGGCCGACCCACTTCATTAGATCACGAGCCGTCACTGATGATGACTCAAAAACGTAACCAAATTTAACGTCATTGTTCTCTCTCGCACGAACTATGGCCTGCGGGGAAAGGGGTAGGGGAAAAGAGCCAACTCTGTCATACCTTGTAACACATATGTGTTACGCCCATCGATGTACCTTGCTCTCAGGGTAGGACGCAGTTCATTAAAATCCCGTAAACACTATGAGGCCAGCACTGCATTGACCAAAATATTCGTCTCAGCCTTAAAACCAAGCTTGACGCTTTCGCCCGTTCAGTTGCAGTTCTTTCCATTCTTGGTAAAGGAATTTCTAAAAAAATAGTTGAAAACTGTATATTTGTTTTGAATTTACAGGTTTCTTTTTAATTGCAGATTTCTGTAAACTTTATGATATTTAAGTTTTCTGCACGTCAAACAAAAACATTATTCCAGCATTTGATTCAGAGATGGCAGTTTTAATGAAACAAAAAATAGCGTCACTTTATGTAAGAGAGTACCGCAATTAATAAGACCAATGTAAGGGCGTCAACATGGCGTCACGACTGTTCTATCACAACGCTTGAAACAGTCGTGTGCATGTCCAGTAAAATATTGGGTGCATTATATTTATTAATAAATAAATAATCACAACGATTTATCAATTGATGAAATGTTCATGATTTGTAATTGTCTATCACTATGCTTCGACAAACGTCAGGTACAAACGTCATTTCGCCGAAAATAACGCGTGCGTTTTTTTGTTAATACAGAGAGCGAGTTTTTGTTTATACAGAGAGTCTTATGTAACACCGAACATTTTTTCCATATGCATACGTTGCACATTTTCCGATGCTCGGTTTATTAAAATAATCCAATTTGAAGCTTTAAGCGAGTGTTTTGCACTCCCAGGCTAAGCATGAAGTAAAATTTCGAGTTAAGAAAAGCCTAAAAATTTGGTTTGGTCGCGTAGCGCGAAGCGCGGAGCGGCCAAACCAAATTTGCAGGCTTTTCTAAACTCGAAATTTTACTTCATGCGCCACCGGTACAAAACACTAATTCAATATAAAGTTTAGCAGTGTGTTTCGTAATATGTCAGTGTTTTGTACCGGTGGCGCATGAAGTAAAATTTCGAGTTTAGAAAAGCCTGAAAATTTGGTTTTACTTCATGCTTACCATGGGAGTGGAAAACACTCGCTTAAAGCTTTAAATTAAATTCTTTTAATAATTTAAGCATCGAAAAATGTGCAACGTATGCATATGGTTACTTCAGTTGTGTTTGGCGATTTAGAGGTTCTTTTCGCACATAATTTATCTACCCCATTACCACGGATAGTAAGAATTATTTTTTTAATTTTGTGTACAATAATTTAGTTTGAATTTGGTGCCAAAATGCGTCAAGATGGATGCCAGTTTGTACTACTATTTTAAACACAGTGACGACACTAACAAAAAAATGGTTTAAATCCATTTTAAACACAAATGTTGTAAGAAGTTAACAGACTTTTTAAATACCCCACAATCCATACTGAATACAAATTTTGTTAGGCGTTAGTAGAGTATTTAAATACCTCACAAAAATATAAATAACATGTTCAATAGAGAGAAAGATTTCAATTTAATATAAATTGATTTGGTTCTCATCGATCAATTGATAAAACATTTTAACCAATACTGAATTCAAATTAAACACACTTGGACTTTAAGTGAAACACTTGATGTAAATTTATTTCTGCTTACATAAAAATATAGCTTATTAGTATTCTTTCATAAATCTTATAAATTTTATAAAATTGTGAAAGTGAGTTCGGTAATCATAGTAAGATAATTGAAAAATGTGTAAGAGGTTTTAAAGAGGATAAGTAAATTTTAACAAAATGAATCATTTTGATCAGTTTGATAATAATAACAGTTTGGAAAGAGGATACAGATTTTACATACAGGGAGTTTTTCTTTAAAGTATACATATCCCGATGTAAATGTTCAGGCATTCGTTGTTTTTATAAAAACCTTAAATTTGAAGCTTTTAAGGAGTGTTACCAATCCCAGATTAGGCATGAGGTAAAATTTCGAGTTTAGAAAAGCCATAAAATTTGGTTAGGTCGCTCCGCAAAGCGGAGTGACCAAACAAAATTTTCAGGCTTTTCTAAACTCGAAATTTTACTTCATACGCCATGCATATAGAACATTGATTTTAAGTGATGTTTTAAATATATTACTAAAGTAGTATAATTTAATCGTCGCAATTTACGTGAGTTTAGAAAAGCTTGAATTTGGACACTTCGCGTCCAAATCCAAACGTTCAGGCTTTAGTACCTAATTTTTCCACTCGTTAATTAAGCATGAAGTAAAATTTCGAGTTTACAAAAACCTGCATTTGGATTAATTAAAACGTTCAGGCTTTTCTAAACTCGAAATTTAACTTCATGCTTAATCAAAGAGTGGAAAAATTAACCTTGATTAAGCATGAAGTAAAATTTCGAGTTTAGAAAAGCCTTAATTTGGATTTGGATGCTTCGTGTCCAAATCCAAACGTTCAGGTTTTTCTAAACTCGAAATTTAACTTCATGCTTAATCAAGGAGTGAAAACATTAGTTTGCGGCGTCCCTTCCTTGACTTAGGATGAACTTACCTGTGGTTGTCAGTAACACTAAATGTCACTGGTGGAATTAACTGTAAAAGTTCTGGTATAAGCTATATCAACTCAAGGGACATGAGTTCAAATATAGTATACGGTGACCAGCGAATTGACGAACTGGTTTATAAGGTCCAAGCTCGGTTTTGACTAAATTAAATTATAAAAAAAAAAACAAATGAATAAGGGTATGCTAAAACAGTTATTACGTTTAACAAAAGTTTAATTTATTCCCAGAATATTCAAATAACATCAGTTAACCTTACAACAAAAAAATTAAAGAAAATGTATAAGTAAATATATGTGTGTACTAAAAAAGTATAAGGCAATTTTTCAATAAGAAAAGTAAACTAATGTTTATATGATGTAAACATAAGGTAACATAAAAATGAAATAACTATACAATAATTCTCAGAGCGTTGATATCACAACATTAAGTAAACAACACTGTCAATATAAACAATCTCCTTCAATCTCGATTCAAGTTACTTATATTGACATGTATCAATCACTCATTTACAAATAGCAATTTAACAGTAAGTTGCAACAACACCTCATTGCAACATAATTTTATTCTTGTTCTTGAATAACTAATCTAAATTCAAGATGTCATAATGATAAATAATCTATATAATCTTTACAATTTAAAAATAGCAGTTTCTCTGCATATGAAAACTGAAATAACTTTAAAGTGATGCTATTATTGTAAAGTATTGTCCATCAATAAATAAGATAATTAATTGTGTCATGTTATACCAAACTTTGCTGGGAAAATTCAAATAAGGGCTCATCGTAAAATATACCTACTAATGAAGTTCCCTCATCATATGAAATCCAACTCAATCAGCTGTCAAACGTTCACCAGCAAAGTTTAGGTTATTGTGACTTACTTGAAACTTAACAACAGAAAACACAACACCAACTGCTCCTTCTGTCGGTTACTTCGTTACTGCTCCTTCAACATTACTCCTTATCATGCTGGATCGAAGATGCATCCTCGTCGTAATCGATGTAAGCTAAAACATTTTACGCGAGTGAACCACAAAACATGTGCACAGCGTTGTAGTGCTTTATACTGAAGTTAAGTTACAAATTTGAGTATCACACCATGACACAACAAAAAAACTACTAAAACTGATCAGCATTAAATTATCAAGCTTCATCACCAATACTACACAAACCTCTGCTCGTTTAATCACAGCTCATGAACGTGCAGAGTTTTACTTTTAAGTGATCGTTACACCAATAAAAAGCATTGATCTATTGAATATTAGTTACTCACTTGACAATTTTTCACCTTGCCATCGCTGCACTTAATCACTAAATCTGACATAAGTAAAACTAAAATCGTGGTTATCAATTAAGCTCACGACTTGCACCAAGGCAATTAACAATTTAATTTAATTTTATAACGATTTGTCAGTAAATTTAACTTAGGTGATAGGGCTAAATACACGACCTGTTAATATAAAAGGGCGTCCCACGATGAAACATGTCTCCAGAAAAAAGCAGCTCTCGTCTCCTGTTATTCCAAACTGCATCCTCGCTCGACGCACTCACGCCAGGAAATAGCAGAAGATATGTCCAATCCTGAACCTTCATTCGCCCTTGAATTCTGTTGAGACTCAGCCAGCGAACGCAAATTACGCTCCCTCCTCGTGAACATCACAAATGTAGATGGAATCATAAACGGGAAATCCTCGCAACCATTTCCGTAATTCACAACCCTTTGATCGTTTTTTGTGATCAACGGAACTCGAATAATAAAAAGGAAAGGCCGACGTGCTGTCATAACCGGGTAATCATATCTCCTTTAACTTGAAATATCGCAGGGCCTAGCCCATGGATGGCTTTTCTACACTTAAATCTAACTAGCTTTAACAAGCGGCTTCTTCTTCACCGTGTGGCTTAACCCAGGGTTCTGTAACTCGCGGCCATATTGGGCGACATGGGGGCTGCCATTACTCGGAGCAACGTACCAACTGAAATGCAAACGCACGAAAATGTCCAGATATTTTCTGATTTGGGGTTGGCACAACTATAAATTGCTGGGTTAAGTTTTTACCGTGATGCTCCCACGCTAACCTCTATTTTAAGTGTTTTCAAGTGTGATTTGATGCATTGAGTGTGGTTCGAGAGCTGACCCCGAGCAGTCCGTCCCGCTGCACAATTAAAACGTGCGGCCTCCACGTGGTCCACCATATCCTTAATCATCCTTTCAATCACATCCTTTTCAATAATCCTTTTCCCAAATTCCCTTCCATTGAACCTTTTCCTTTAAAAATCCACGTGTATTTCCTATTTCCTATCCCTTGGGGAGGGCAGAGGGCGCAGCAATGGCTGTTTAACTCTGTCCAGATTTTAACCTACGCTTAAGACCTAGATTTAAGATTTCATTACTCATCCCTTCATCCACTCAAGCATTCATTCATACATACAATCGACACTCAATAAATTTAAAACAATTTTAATTATTATTTCATAATTACTGTGACTGGTCAACAGAGCTTTAATAGCTAAGGCCATTAATTACGCAAAGAAGAAGAAGAAGAAGAAGATTTGATGCATTTTGTTTGTGACTTTATTACTAGGATTATTTATTTTTTATTTAATAATAATGCCTAGCAAGTGTTGTGTATTAGGGTGTGAAACCCCAACTGGAAGTAAAAGTCCATTGTTTTCCTGCAAATAGCGAGGTTAGTGTTTATTTTTAACATATAAATTGCAACTAATAGTTAACAACATTGGTGGCCAACCCGCGGCCCGTCGAATCAATTAGAACTTTTATTCTACACAAACCACAATATTTCTAAAATTTACTGTAGACAATAAGAACATGTATTTTTTTCAAAATGTGTAAAAACTAAAACTCCCACTTTCATATTTTGCTTATGCTTATGCCAGTGGCGGTTCCTCAGTAAGTGCACATGTGCACGTGCACTCCCAAATTAATGCCTGCAAACATATTTAAATTTCCTCATTCTTTAAATAATTTTATCAATCCATTCTACTTGTAAAATAAATCCCAAACATTATTTTTTCCGCTAGACGCTATCCGATGCGTCGTCCTAATATCCAAGCGCAAAGCAGAAAACGACGAGTGCCACCGACCCGACGGCAACCGAACACCGCGGCCGCGTCACCTCGCCTGATCCGCTCGTGCACTGCACATGTCAATTTTAAATCTAATTGGTGGAACCTCTGCCCCCCGCACTCTTTCTTCCCCGCGACAGCCCAGCGACGTTCAATGCTTTAAGCTGGCTCGTGTGCACATATAAGTAGTGCACATCGTGGTCGGATTGATATCGGCGTATCGGTTTTAGGTTGATTTCACGAATTTCCAGAATGGCGGAGTGTTCGAACTCCATTATTACCGTGCAATATTTAAAAACAATCAAATTTTCTTCGCTATCTTTAGAGGAAAAAATGAATATCAAAAGTGTCGGTCGTCCAAAACCCAATTTGTTAATAACGAATGTTACAAAATGCAAAAGTCGGGAATATAAACGAAGTTTTAAAATAGAGACATATGAAAAAACAGAATGGTTGTGCGGGTGTGACGTTAGTAATAGTCTTTACTGTTTTCCGTGTTTGTTATTTGGAAGTGATGAGGCATCAGAATGGACAAAATCCGGTGTTAAAGATTTAGTACATCTATCAGAAAAAATTAAAAAACATCAACATTCAAAGTTACATCTATCTGCTAAATTAGGATTTAATTTGTTAGGTAAACAAGATATTCGGCAACAATTAAATAGTGCATACCGATTAAGCATTGAAAAACATAATGAGCATGTAAAAAAAAATAGGTATGTTTTATCTAAAATTATTAAGAGGAATATAACAGTGGTCTGAAATTTAATGTTAGGTTTATTTAAAAACTAAAGGTCCTAGAAAGTTGAAATTTTGACAGCGTTTATTAAGCCCAATTATCTAGTAAAATATCGAAGTACTTTCTTTTTAAACAATTTGCTTTCAGAGGTATGAAAAAAATAATGTTAAATTTTTCAAAATTAAAAAAAATATTCCCATATCTTACTAGTTTATACTATAAGGAATATAATGTGAACATTTCATAAGGATAGCTCATGCCCGAGTCAGGTTAAAATAAAAATCTTGAAAAATAAGACCGTAAAATACCGCCGCCTTGCGGATCTTCTCTTAGTTGAACGCGTTGTACACTCATCTGCACAATTATTGGAGGGGCGAGCAGCATGCGGCCAGCGTTTATCTCTGGGCCGGTGAACGCTGTGCGGCTTCGCGTTTGTTTTTCTTTTCTTTTTTCAATCATAGTTAACAAAAACGGCTCGCGTCGTTAGCATTTATCCTCGTAAAATTAATATTTCGCAATTATAATCGATATTTTATTGTACTAGTGTTTTATTTTCATGCTTTCTGACTGCTAATGGAATAAGTATTTTTTTATACTGCATGTTCACTAATATAGAAAACACGAAATGTTTCACTAATTTAAATAAAGATGTGTAATATACCTTTCCTTATTATTTGACAGTGTCGGTATTATTAAATTATTTTTAAAGTTTTTTAAGCTGATTAATAAGCCAGAAGCAATCGAATAACAATCAGTCTTGTTCAAATTATTATTTCGTCGTAAATCTTTCGTTGTTAAAGCAGTTGTTAAATGCCATTAAACTTCTCGCAATAAAACTATTAAAGTAAATTGTAAAGTTTCTAGCAATCGGACCTATTTGAACCAACTGCGACTTCATCAACGAATCAATGATATCAAAACTATAAGAATAGTAAGAATAACACCAATATGACGTTGTCGTAGATTAATGTTACAAATCAACTATTTTTTACTGAACACAGGTAATATTTGTTTGACGATTGTTAAAAAAAATGTAGTGTTTAACTGCGTGCATATTCATTGTTAATTATTTTAGAAAAAATAGAACTATAATAATAATAAGGTAGTTATTATAATGCATTTCAAATAACAAGCTTCTTGCTCAACATTGCACCTAGCCCAATATATTTTTTCAAATTTGGCTGATTTATGAGTCATATTTTGATAGTAAGTAAATAAGGAATAAATGAATTGTAATTGAATGTTATTGCAATCCTCTATACGGCTCAGTCAACTTAGCCCCCCGAAGTTCGATTTTTTTAAAAATAACTGTTGCGCTAGACGAGCCTTAGCTTGCGCCACAAAAATTAGAGCTAGCGCCGTTTAGACAAGAAAGTTACGAGGGTTTGAACTTTCGGGGGGCTACGTTGATGCTAGCCCCCTGAGTTTGGATTTTTCATGTTTTCTTAAAGTATTCGGATTCCTCAGAGCTAGCGCATTTTAAACGCTAGCCCCCCGAAATGAGATTTTTTTAATCAAATTGGGTGCAGAATATGAAAAAAATATTTTTTCAAAAATATCAGGTAAAAAAAAGTTCACATCCAAACTTTGATGTGAGAGCTTTCAGCTCCTGTATGCGTATTACTATTTACTTGCTGAATTTCAATACAAAATCATGATTGGCATATAAAATACCGCTTCCAAGAAATATGTTGGCGTTGTAATTACTTTATGTATGTTCAAAGACACTGGCTATTACAAAGATGATGCCTAGAAAACAGTAGCCTAACTGACAAGTTTTTTTCAACAAAGTCGTACTTCGGGGGGCTAAGTTGACTGAGCCGTATAATGTAATCAACAACTATCAAAACATTTAAGCTAAATATTTGATATGTAACATGGATTAGATATTTAGGTTTGCTTAGAGAGTTGCTCCTTCATCAGGCAAGAAATTAATCTTAAACTTAATATGAGTAATAACTTAATAATATTTAAGTTGAATACAACATAATAACATACAGGGAGTTTTTCTTTAAAGTATACGTTTTCAAAATTTAGCTTATTTTCTTTAAATCTTTAGATATTCCTTGTTTTTTAAAAAAAGTTCAATTCAAGGCTTTAAACGAGTGTTTTCCACTCCCAGACTAAGCATGAAATACAATTTCGAGTTTAGAAAAGCCCCGTGAAAATTTGACAAATTTTCTGGGCTTTTCTAAACTCGAAATTTTACTTCATGCGCCACGCGTATAAAACGCTGATTTCAAGTGAGGTTCAAAAATAAATAAATTTCACAAAATTTTAATGTTCTATACGCGTGGCGCATGAAGTAATATTTCGAGTTTAGAAGAGCCCCGTGAAAATTTGTCGAGGGTCGCGCAGCGACCCGAGACAAATTTTCTGGGCTCATGCTTAGTCTGGCAGTGGAAAACACTCGTTTAAAGCCTTGGATTGAACTTTTTTTAAAAAACAAGGAATATCTAAAGATTTAAAGAAAATAAGCTAAATTTGGAAAACGTATACTTTAAAGAAAAACTCCCTGTATATTGTAGAATTAGGATATTGAGATAGATTGTGTTAGAATGAAAATAAAGTCAATTGAATAGCAACGAAAGGAGCTTAATCACAATTTTGTAGCATCGAAAAGATACCCATGTTTTGATTAGGTACATACATAACCCGATGTGTACTAGGTAAATTTTCAGGCATTCATTGTTTTTGAAAAGCGTTCAGTTTGAAACTCCCAACGAGTGTTTTCCACCGAGTAATAACGATTTAAGTTATCACGTAGTAAAAAAAAACAACCGTAAGGTACGCCACTGTCTTGCTAGCACTAGCTATCTCTTGAATAACTTTCTCATTTATCACTTGGTGAAACATTTTGAAATAATAATAAAGGATAAATTAAAAACACTTGGTTTGTTTCACTATTTGTTTCTATTTACTTGACTAGTTTCGCTTTTTATGGCATTATCAGGAGTGAACTTTGAACTAGTCGAGTAAATAGAAACAAATAGTGAAACAAACCAAGTGATTTTAATTTATCCTTTAATATTACTAGCTATGTCGTTGTTAGTTTATAGACTTCAGTATAGCAATTACAATGCCAAAATAAATTTTGACGGTTAGTTTCCGAGTTATAACGATTTCAATTATCAAAAACAATCGTCAGTTACGCCACTGTCTTACTAGCGCAAGCTATCTCGTTGCCAGTGTTTATAAACATTAGTATAGTAATTACAATGCCAAAAGAGTTTTTTAAATGGTACGGTAAGTTCTTGAGTTATAACGATTTAAATTAGCTAGAAGTGAAAACACAATTGTCAGTTACGCTACTTTCTTCTAGGCATCATGTTTCTAATAGCCAGTGTCTATCAGAGCTGGGATGAATCCTCAAAAACAGGATTCGAATCACGAATCCGAATCACCTAATATAATTCGAATCACGAATACTCGAATAAAGGATTCGTAAGTGAAAAATATGATTCGAAACAAAGATTCGAATCCTCATTTTTGAATCACCGATACAAATCCTTTAAAAATAAATTTGAATCTATCATTTGCAACCAGTAACACTTTATTCCATCAGTTTCTATTAAGAAATATGTTCATTTACCGACTAAATATCTGATTAAATAATGATTTTAATTAATTATGATATATGTGTTATTGAACTTTATTCTAAATCAGTGTTTTATACGCGTGGCGCATGAAGTAAAATTTCGAGTTTAGAAAAGCCCCGTGAAAATTTGTCTCGGGTCGCTGCGCGACCCTCGACAAATTTTCTACGCGGGGCTTTTCTAAACTCGAAATTTTACTTCATGCTTAGTCTGGGAGTGGACAACACTCGTTCTTAGAAGTTTCAAATTGAGTGATCACTCTAGATTACTAAGTTTATTACCATTTTACAAAGGATGCAGCTCGAAGGACCAATCATGGTCTTCGGGGACCGAAGGACTACAGGGAATCGAAGTTTCTTTACAAGAAAACAACGAATAACTGAAGGTTTGTAGCATGGATAGGAAAGAAAACATCCAATTTTGAAAAAATATCGAAATTGGGTTGATTTTCAGTGCGTTCTTATCTTTAAATCAGTGTTTTATATGCGTGGCGTAATAAAATAATTGAAGTTTTTTTTTACAAGAAAACAATGAATATCTGAAGGTTTAGGGCATGGATAGGAAAGAAAACATCCAATTTTGAAAAAAATATCGAAGTTGAGTTGGTTTTCAGTGCGTTTTTAACTTCACTTTAAGTCAGTGTTTTATACGCGTGGCGCATGAAGTAAAATTTCGAGTTTAGAAAAGGCCCGTAAAAATTTTCTACGCGGGGCTTTTCTAAACTCGAAATTTTACTTCATGCTTAGTTTGGGAGTGGACCGTCAAGATTTTCTACATGTCGAGATTTTCAATATTTCTAGATTATTGTCGATTTATTCACAGTTTGTTATTATATTAAATGCAACTTTATTATTAAATAAATATCGTTTTTTTTAGGAATAGAATATTTACCCATTAAGAGCCGAGCAAATTATAAAGTTAACTCTAAAAGTTCTTTTTAGGTAAAATTTTGCATATTTTTCTATGATTTCAATGAATGATTTATTATATTACATACGTAGATTTTAATAAACAGTTAAATTTAAAGTTCAAACGAGTGTTGTCCACTCCCAGATTAAGCATGAAGTAAAATTTCGAGTTTAGAAAAGCCCCGCGTAGAAAATTTGTCGAGGGTCGCGCAGCGACCCGAGACAAATTTTCGCGGGGCTTTTCTAAACTCGAAATTTTACTTCATGCGCCACGCGTATAAAACACTGATTTAAAGTGAAGTTAAAAATGCACTTAAAACCAATCTAACTTTGATATTTTTTCAAAATTGGATGTTTTCTTTCCTATCCATGCTGTAAACCTTCAGATATTCGTTGTTTTCTTGTAAAAAAACTTCGATTCCCTGTAGTCCTTCAGTCTCCGAAGACCATGATTGGTCCTTCGAGCTGTAGCCTTTGTAAAATGGTAATAAACTTAGTAATCTTGAGTGATCACTCAATTTGAAACTTCTAAGAACGAGTGTTGTCCACTCCCAGACTAAGCATGAAGTAAAATTTCGAGTTTAGAAAAGCCCCGCGTAGAAAATTTGTCGAAGGTCGCGCAGCGACCCGAGACTAATTTTCACGGGGCTTTTCTAAACTCGAAATTTTACTTCATGCGCCACGCGTATAAAACACTGATTTCAAGTGAAGTTAAAAATATACTATTAAGGTTGGAAATTTTATATGATTAAATAATCAAATATGCATTTACAAATATTTTAATTATTGAAAATGTAAATATTTATATTCAAATATGAATAATTTAGTGATTTAAATATTTATATTCAAATATGAATAATTTAGTGATTTAAATATTCATATTAGAATATTTAACTATTTGAATTAATCGAATTCGAATCCCAGCCTTAATAGCGATGATTCGAATTATTTGGGAGGATTTGAATCCGTGTATGAGGATTCGAATCCTTTTATAAGGATTCGAATCCTTTTATAAGGATTCGAATCCTATTATAAGGATTCGAATCATCTACGTCTGGATTCGAATACGAATCCTTTTAAAAAAATGTAACGAATCCGGATCACGAATCCGTTTTCACTAAAGTATTCGAATACTTCTTTTGAATCCTCTAAAAGAATTCGAATCCAGGAATCGAATCCTGAATGATTCGAATCCTGCCCAGCTCTGGTGATTATGAACATAAATAAAGTAATTACAACGCCGAAATATTTGTTGGAAGCGGTATATTATATGCCAAACATAATTTTGTATTAAAATTCAGGATCTGAAAGCTCTCGCATCAAACTTTGGATGTGAACTTTTTTTTACCTGATATTTTTGAGAGAATATTTTTGTCATATTCTTTTGGCGCTAGCTCTAAGTTATATTTTCCACCCAATTTGATTAAAACATCTCATTTTAGGGGGCCAGGGTTAAAAATGTTTTATCATTTTTTGGGGTTGTGTAGCTCTGAGGAATCCGAATAGTGTAAAAAAACTTAAAAAATCCAAACTCGGGGGGCTAGCATCAACCTAGCCCCCCGAACGTTAAAATCCCCGTAGTTTTCTTGTCTAAATGGCGCTAGCTCTAATTTTTTTGGCGCTAACTAAGGCCGGTCTAGCGCAATCGCTTTATTCAAAAAAGTCGAACTTCGGGGGGCTAAGTTGACTGAGCCTATTTATACACATCATCATTTTGTAAACCCTGTACTAAACATAAAAAACAGGGCAGCTTTCCGTTTAATTTTTTCTCAATCTATTATTTATTTGTTGCATTCATAAAAACTAAAATATTTGACCGAATATAAATTGAAATTCTCCCCAAAATTTGGGGTATTTACCCAATTTGGCAGAGGCCAAATTAATACACATTATTTTCATGGCAATAGCAGTTAGGGAAGATAATATTCCCAATTAAAAAATATCATTGAAAATCCTATCTTCCGTTTTTTTCATATATGTATGTCCGGCATATAAATATTCACAATGAGCTTATGAACATGAATTACTTTATTATTATATTTTTAAGAAATAATCTATAATTTAATAAAATAAAACACATAAAAATAATGTGTTATAATGACAAGAATAAGAATCATCAGTTTTGTAAATACCGAAAAATAACACAGGATTGCTTTCTAACGAATTGAAAACAATACATAGCTTGTATGTATTATCAGCATGTTTAAATAATACGAATCGACACTTTCTTTCGGTCCGTCTTTTTTATACGCTTTTTTTTTCGTCTATTCCACGCGACGCGAGACCCCACCCGTTCATGCCAAGGAGCAATGCACAAATGCACAGCGAACTGCCGCTTTTCTTTCTGCCTGTATTCGCCCCACTTATGCTGTAGATTTGGCATCGGATGAGCTACTCTAAACTATGTGGGTCTTTCCAACACGATCGACGTGTTACACTGCAATAATCCCCTTAACTGCATTAAATTTTGTGGTGCTTTTGAGCTTGCTCTCCGTGGACACGATGAACAAAAAGATTCATTAAACCCCGGTATATTTAGAGGCTTCATCAATTTTTCCGCCGAATTGGACTTTGCACCAATGGATCATTTGCAGCAAGCTACCGTGTTTAAAGGCACATCAATAGACATTCAAAATGACTAATTAGAATGTATGCTTTCTGTGTGTCAGGCAAATATCATAAGAGAAATTGCCGCTTCAAATTTTGTGTCCGTTATGAGTGACGAAACAAGTGACATTTCAAATATTTTCCAAAAGGTTATAGTTTACCGTTATATTTTAGCAAACGGCACCCCCGTTGAACGATTTTGGACTTTTGTAAAACCAAATGAACACGATGCTGTTGCCTTAGCTGGCTGCTTAGAAGAAGCTTTAAATTATGTTTTGAAAAATTCGGATCAGTTAATTTCCCAAAGTTATGAAGGAGCAAGCGTCATGAGTGGCGTCCATGGTGGTGTGCAAAAACTGATTTAAGATAAATTTAAATATGCCCATTATATTCATTGTTATGCACATCAATTAAATTTAATAATGTCTCAGGCAACAAGCATAAATACAAATGTACGTATATTTTTTTCTGATTTGAGTGACATTACCAATTTTTTTTCTAATTCTCCACAAAGAGTTGCCGTATTAGATGAAGTGGTTGGAAATAGGGTCTCTAGAGCATCTGCTACAAGGTGGAACTTTAAAATTAGAACCGTTAACACTATATGAAAACAGAGAAGCACTTATAGAGTGTATGGGAAAAATTCAATCCACATCCAGACAATCTGATACCATCAGAAAAGCAGGTGCACTTCTAAGGTTATTGCATGACCTTTGTTTTTTGGTTGACAGTGTTTCATCGTATAATGCCCCACGTTAATATTTTATATTCACAGCTCCAAAAAAGGGCTACTGATTCCGTAACAGTAAAACGATGCATAACTGAGTTTGAAAAAAATATTCAAAAAGAAAGAGATAACATACATACTATTAGAGAAACCGAGTTAGCAGACATTGATGAAAGTCAAGCTAGGAAAAGAAGGAAGACAGATGAGAGAAATTCTTATGATTCCACGACTGCGCAAGCTAAGGAAGTGTGCGACACCATAATTGCAGAAATAAAAAGAAGGTTTTCGTTCACAGGCCATTTGGAAATAGCACACTTATTTTCGGTGGAAAATTTTGAAACATATTCATCAAATTTTCCTATGCTACATTTAGATTCAGCAACTCGAAACTTTCCATTTTTAAATAAAAGCATATTGAAGACAGAATTGGAAATAATATACAGGAGAACAGATTTTAGAGAAGTTTCCGGAGCAGTCCACTTACTTAAATTTTTAATTGAAAATAATTTGCAAAAAGATTTTTCAGAAACATTGTCAGTGCTACAAGCACGATGCCCATGACAACCGTAGAAGCGGAACGTTGTTTCTCCACCTTAAAGCGAATAAAAACATTTTCCTTAGAAGTACAATGGGCCAGGATAGACTAACTGCCCTCGCGATGTTATCTATTGAGAAACAAATGATTCAGATATTCCAAATTTTAATGAATTGGTCAAGAATTTATCTGAAAAAAGGACAGACAGCTTAATTTTCAATATAAAACGTGTTTGTGAAATATAAAAACTATCATATCTTTAAAAACAATTGTTTGGCGAGGCCGAAATAGTCAGCTAGGTAAGTTACTTAATTTCTAATTTCTGATTCTTAATAAGTTCCTTTAATTTCTACAATTTGATAGCTCAAAAATAGTTTTTAGGCTTGGCACCCCAAAAATGTTGCCTGTGGCGCTTACTATCTTTCCAATATTGTGCACCCCCAAAGAATTAAACCACGCGCCGCCACTGGCTTATGCATGTATACATATCCTGGGAGCTATTCGACAAATTGCATCGGTGCTGTGAATAGCCCCCCTGAAGCATAATACTCTATAAATGTTCAGGCGTCCGTTGTTTTTATAAGAGTTTAATTTGAACTTCTACCGAGTCACTCCACTTATAGTTTTAGGTTGTGGATTTTATTATTTGGTTCAGCTTACTTAAATGTAATTAATTGTGTTACTTTATTTATTAGTTTATTTATTATATCAAAATGTTCACTTAAGGTTTTATTAGTCATGTGAATATAATCATTTAAATTAAAAATCACTAGGTTTGTTTCACTAACGGTTGAATTTATTCCAACTAGTTTCGGAAAAAGCTGAAACTATTCGGAGTCAATTAAATCATTAGTGAAACAAACGTAGTGTTTTTAAATTAAATTATATTCATAAGTATATATACAGGGTGTCCCCGAATGGTCTGTACAACGCTCTACCACATATTCTCTAAAACAAAATAAGACGATTTAACTAAACTTATCTCTATCCAAAAGTGGTTCCTAAGCCATCTACGAGGCCCCAAAGATATTATTTTTCAAATATTTTTATTTTGGAATTAGGTAAGAAAACCTAATTTGGCACATTTAATTACATTGATACCATGCACTTTTTGCGATATGTTTCTTTATCCTACGTTTAAAGTAAGTGGTCAAACTAGGACCATCGACTTCTTAAGATACCTAAATCCTTTTATTCAACAGGTTAAATCATAAGGAATACTTTTTTTCTGCAAGATAATTCAATTTTCGTATTTTTTGTCTCTTATAAAATTTTGCAATTTTCCCCACAAAAAAAATATTGAATAAAAAGATTTAGGTATCTTAAGAAGTCGATGGTCCTAGTTTGACCACTTACTTTAAACGTAGGATAAAGAAACATATCGCAAAAAGTGCATGGTATCAATGTAATTAAATGTGCCAAATTAGGTTTTCTTACCTAATTCCAAAATAAAAATATTTGAAAAATAATGAAGAAAAATAATATCTTTGAGGCCTCGTAGATGGCTTAGGAACCACTTTTGGATAGAGATAAGTTTAGTTAAATCGTCTTATTTTGTTTCAGAGAATATGTGGTAGAGCGTTGTACAGACCATTCGGGGGCACCCTGTATATATATATATATATTTATTTACATTTATTTTTATCATATACATTTACTTTTATTTGTAAAATGAATAATATATTATTATTAGGTGGCGGCTTGAATGCTTTGCAAAAATTGTGTATATTAATACAATTATTAATTTTTTTAAATGTTTGTTTTAGAGAACAACTGTTAGAGCATTCCAGGACTTCAGATATGATGACGACATATATTGAAATAAACAAATTTCAGAGATTCAGTCTCAGGATTGAGGATGCGTACATCCAAATGAACAGATGAGATTTGATTGACAAAGCCTCTCCTTAATCAAAACCGTCTGTGCCTGACGAAGAGTCACATCCTTCACAAGGTAATCCTGTCGTAGCAAAACACAGCGGATCTAAGCTAGAAAAAGCTGAAAAATAATCATTAAATACTTTCTATTTAATTTTTTGTATGAAATTTGTATTTTATTATGTAGCTATACATTTGTTTTTTCTTCTTGTACATTTTACACATAATCAAATAAATTCTTATTTTTGTTAATATAATTTTGATTTTCCCGCTTTTCAATATAATTTGATTTTCCTTCTTTTTATTCCAGATGTGTTGCTAAAGTTTGGCACAATAAACTCAAACTAATTTTGGGATTAAGAGATTCAGGATCAGGATTGAGGATGCGTACATAAAAATGAACAGATGAGATTTAATTGACAAAGCCTCTCCTCAATCAAGACCGTCTCTGCCTGACAAAGAGTCACATCCTTCACGAGGTAATCCTGTCGTAGCAAAACACAGCGGATCTAAGCTAGAAAAAGCTAAAAAATAATCATTAAATACTTTCTATTTAATTTTTTGTATGAAATTTGTATTTTATTATGTAGCTATACATTTGTTTTTTCTTCTTGAAGATTTTATACATAATCAAATAAATTCTTATTTTTTTTAATATAATTTTGATTTTCCCGCTTTTTAATATAATTTGATTTGAAATAAAACAACACAGTTGGGAGGGTTTCACTTTTATTGTTGAACACTGCAACATGTTTCACCATACAGTGGCTTCATCAGGCAGATGAAATAATGATTTGACAAAGTACAGGTAAAACCTTATATACTAATGGAATTAAGTTAATAGGAGGGGGGGGGGGGGGGGGGGGGGGCGTAATGAGATAATTAGGCTGAAACTAATATGATTAAGGGTGAATTGTTTACTTCTATTTGGTCATTTAATAGAATACCTTTTTTGTTATATTTATTAATTTCTAATTCTTCTAATAAGTTTAATTTACGACTTTTGTTACATTCGTGCAAAATTTTGAATTAGGGTTAAAGTTATGTTGGTATTCGATTAAATGATTGGCGTAGGTTGAGGAGGTTTTCTTAAATTGAAAGCATTTTTGATGTTCTGAAATGCGATCTGGGAAGCTACGTCCAGTTTGTCCAACATATACCTTAGGGCAATCCCCACACTCCAGCAAATACACGCCAGAGTTCGTAGTTTTATCAGATTTGTCTTTAGAATTATTAATGAATTTATTAAGTGAATTGACCGTTCTAAAGGAAGGAGTTAGGTTTAAGGATTTGAGTTTTTTGCTGATGGCAATCGAAGGGGGACCGTTAAATGTTAATGAGCAATATTTATCATTCTGATTTTGAAAATTGGTGGGATATACTAATTTCAGGGCTTGTTGTTTTTGTGTTTTAAAAAGGATGTCTAAGATAAGCTTTTGACGAAAGCCGTTGTTATTAGCTATTATGAGAATTCTGTTGAGCTCATTATTAAAATTATTAATTGATAGCGGGATAGTGGTTACCCTATGCAACATGGAATGGTAAGCTGCTATAGTCTGTTTAAAAACTAGAAGGAGTAAGTGCCAAAGCCCAATTTACACTATAAAAAGTTACCAGAAATATCACTAGACAAATTTGGCGGCAATTTTAAATAATTTAATAATTACTCTTTAAATAAAATCAAATATCCACTTTGTACTTCTTAATTGTGGTTAAGTATTTTCTTTTCCATCGTACGATGTCGTCAGTTCAATTAAAATGCTTATACGGCATTTCGCCATTTATCTGTGAAATAAAACATATTTACGTTACCTTCATAATATAATATGGAATTTATATAATAATGTGTCTCTATCAGAGCTGGGACGAATTCTCGTAAAAAGGATTCGAATCACGAATCCGAATCACCTAATATGATTCGAATCACAAATACTCGAATAAAGGATTCGTAAGAGATAAATATGATTCGAATCGAAGATTTGAATCCAGTTTTTTCGAATCACGAATACAAACCCTTTAAGAATAAATTTGATTTTATTATTTTTTTGCAACCATTAACATATGAATATCGTTACCAGTTGTTTTAACAAAAATATTCAAAACCTAATTATTTATATCGGACACCTTTTTCTCATTAATCACTTGGTAAAACATTTTAAAATATAATGGTTTGTAAATTAAATTCACTTGGTTTTGTTTCACTTATATGTATTTTATTTTCTACTAGTTTCGGCTTAATGCCATTATCAAGAATGATGTACAAATGGATTTGTTTGGGAATATATACAGTTTCGAGTTTTAGGGCATTTAATATCGGGGAATTCCAAAGGTCTTCGTTGTCGTGGACCACATTTTTACTTGCCTTTATGGCTTTTGAAATTTCTAAACCCTCCCGGCAGTTAAGCGTTATTCCCTTATTACCTGTATGCAGAATTTTTAAATCGTTTGAAGAAAAATGGTGATTAGATGTGATACAGTGCTTAGAAAAACCGGTGGTTTGTTTTTTATTCTCTATGTCTTTTTTATGCTCTTTTAACCTGATATTGAAAGACCTGCCGGTTTGTCCTATATACACTGCATCACAATCATCACATTTTAATTCATAAATACCACTTTTTTTCAATTTACAATTTTTAGTTTTGATTTTATTGTTAACTATTAATTTTCCAAAATTATTTGTGTTTGTCAAAATTATGTTATTATTCTTTCCTTTTAAATTATTTTTGATTTGTAAAGACAGTGGCTTAATATATTCTAATCTGTTCCATGTTATTGTGTCTGAATTTGTCCCACTATAAAGGTAATTGATAAGTCTGTGTAAAAGGGCGTGGAATGTACTGTATTTAATCTGACTATGTGTATTTGAACATTCTGGTATGATGACATCTGTGCAAGTTTCTTTTCTATATATTTTGTATGACAATTTATTGTTTACTGTTTTCGTGAATGTAATGTCAAGAAAATTGAGGCTGTTATTTATTTCTTTTTCAACTGTAAACTGAATGTTTTTGTTAATTTTATTAATGAAATTTGTGAATGTTTCCAGTTGTCTATTTGTACCTGTCCATATACAAAATACATCGTCTACATATCTTGCCCAGAAATAAATGTGTTTGCTTTCTGTTTTCGTTAATAAATTATTTTCAAAGTGATCCATATATATGTCAGATAATAAAGGAGACAAAGGTGATCCCATAGGTAGTCCGTCTGATTGTGTATAAAATTTATTATTAAATTCGAAGTAACATTGGTCTATGCAAATTTCTATTAATGATTTAAGTTCAAATTTTTTTGAATTAGATTCATTCGACATATTCATTTTATTTTCTAATATAATTTTTAATTCATTTATCGGAACTGATGTAAACAAGCTTTTGACGTCGAATGAAATTAGTTTTGCGTTGTGGGAAATTGATAAGTTTTTTAAGTTATTTATTAGTTCTAATGTATTTTTTATTGAATATTTTGGTTTAAAGTCTATGAATTTTGGAATTAAATTATTTAAAAATTTACACAATGTATACGTCGGAGCATATAAGTACGACACCACCGGACGCATTGGAATATTTTCTTTATGAATTTTTGGTAATCCATAGAGAATTGGGGCTTTTGGATTCATCAATGTTAATTTAAATCTATCTCTGTCTGAAATTAAATGTTTACTATTTTTTAATACTTTTTTGAGTTCTATTTGAAATTTGTTTGTTGGATCAATTTTTTTAATGCAAAATGTATCTGATTCTAATAACTCCTCTGTTTTTTGGATGTAATCTTTTTTATTCATGACTGTTATGGTGTTACCTTTGTCAGCTTTACATAGTATCAAATTATTGTTTTTTAGTTTATTTCTTATGCTGGTTATTGTTTTGTTGTCATAATTGGAATTCCCCGATATTAAATGCCGTTATTACCCAATAAAACCTAAAACTCGAAACTGTATATATTCCCAAACAAATCCATTTGTACATCATTCTTGATAATAACATTAAGCCGAAACTAGTAGAAAATAAAATACATATAAGTGAAACAAAACCAAGTGAATTTAATTTACAAACCATTATATTTTAAAATGTTTTACCAAGTGATTAATGAGAAAAAAGTGTCCGATATATTGAATGCTAGTACAGCAAAACTCATTACCATGTATAAATGGAATCTAGTAAAATTCGAAAGAGCAAACAACCACATTAT
This sequence comes from Philonthus cognatus, assembly GCA_932526585.2. Lineage (NCBI taxonomy): Eukaryota > Metazoa > Arthropoda > Insecta > Coleoptera > Staphylinidae > Philonthus > Philonthus cognatus. Next base: position 4,276,558 of record OW052244.1, read on the forward strand.
ATTCAATAAAATTTGCATTCAAGAAAAATTAAAACCGAAATACATGAAAGTGCAGTGCAATCACTCATCAACAGAGTCAAAAAGAGTAGTAGAAGCATCGTATCATTTATGGATTACATTGGAAATGAAGAAATGGTACAGACAACGCAGCATCCTATCAGAACTAAGGAAATTAATTCACACACGGCTCATAATGTATCTACATCCAATTGAATTCGACCTTATCGATACTACATTTAGAGGGGAAGCCAAGATTTCATCATATGAACATTCCATAAAACAGAAAGCTAAAGTGTCTAAATTACGCAGTGAAAAATTCAACAATACAAAAAACAATAGTGATAAAATTAGTGTCAAAAGTTGTGGTAAGCAAAATAATGTTAAATTCTTTCCTAGAATCACCAATCTTACTAACACCCAATTTAATAATGTAGAGACAGAACTGCTTAAAAATACAACCCACACATTTATAACAAATCAAGTCTAGAAACAGTGGGAATTAATGCAGAAACTATTTGTAACAAAATATCCAGAGACGAAGAACGGTTAATTTTAAAAAATAAAACTTCAAAATTAATAAAAAAGTATAAATCACACTGTAAAAGTAAAGCTCGCAATTATGACAACAAAACAATAACCAGCATAAGAAATAAACTAAAAAACAATAATTTGATACTATGTAAAGCTGACAAAGGTAACACCATAACAGTCATGAATAAAAAAGATTACATCCAAAAAACAGAGGAGTTATTAGAATCAGATACATTTTGCATTAAAAAAATTGATCCAACAAACAAATTTCAAATAGAACTCAAAAAAGTATTAAAAAATAGTAAACATTTAATTTCAGACAGAGATGGATTTAAATTAACATTGATGAATCCAAAAGCCCCAATTCTCTATGGATTACCAAAAATTCATAAAGAAAATATTCCAATGCGTCCGGTGGTGTCGTACTTAATACTCCGATGTATAAATTGTGTAAATTTTTAAATAATTTAATTCCGACATTCATAGGCTTTAAACCAAAATATTCAATAAAAAATACATTAGAACTAATAAATAACTTAAAAAACTTATCAATTCCCCACAACGCAAAACTAATTTCATTCGACGTCAAAAGCTTGTTTACATCAGTTCCGATAAATGAATTAAAAATTATATTAGAAAATAAAATGAATATGTCGAATGAATCTAATTCAAAAAAATTTGAACTTAAATCATTAATAGAAATTTGCATAGACCAATGTTACTTCGAATTTAATAATAAATTTTATACACAATCAGACGGACTACCTATGGGATCACCTTTGTCTCCTTTATTATCTGACATATATATGGATCACTTTGAAAATAATTTATTAACGAAAACAGAAAGCAAACACATTTATTTCTGGGCAAGATATGTAGACGATGTATTTTGTATATGGACAGGTACAAATAGACAACTGGAAACATTCACAAATTTCATTAATAAAATTAACAAAAACATTCAGTTTACAGTTGAAAAAGAAATAAATAACAGCCTCAATTTTCTTGACATTACATTCACGAAAACAGTAAACAATAAATTGTCATACAAAATATATAGAAAAGAAACTTGCACAGATGTCATCATACCAGAATGTTCAAATACACATAGTCAGATTAAATACAGTAGATTCCACGCCCTTTTACACAGACTTATCAATATCCCTCTAAATATAATAGACTTTGAAAATGAACTAGACACAATAAAAACAATAGCAGTTAACAATGGCTACACTGAAGATTTAATTAATAAAATGTTAAAAAAGAAACAACACAAACAATTACGAAATTACTTTTATAGTGGGACAAATTCAGACACAATAACATGGAACAGATTAGAATATATTAAGCCACTGTCTTTACAAATCAAAAATAATTTAAAAGGAAAGAATAATAACATAATTTTGACAAACACAAATAATTTAGGAAAATTAATAGTTAACAATAAAATCAAAACTAAAAATTGTAAATTGAAGAAAAGTGGTATTTATGAATTAAAATGCGATGATTGTGATGCAGTGTATATAGGACAAACCGGCAGGTCTTTTGATATCAGGTTAAAAGAGCATAAAAAAGACATAGAGAATAAAAAACAAACCACCGGTTTTTCTAAGCACTGTATCACATCTAATCACCATTTTTCTTCAAACGATTTAAAAATTCTGCATACAGGTAATAAGGGAATAACGCTTAACTACCGGGAGGGTTTAGAAATTTCAAAAGCCATAAAGGCAAGTAAAAATGTGGTCAACGACAACGAAGACCTGTGGAATTCCCCGATATTAAATGCCCTTATTACCCAATAAAACCTAAAACTCGAAACTGTATATATTCCCAAACAAATCCATTTGTACATCATTCTTGATAATGGCATTAAGCCGAAACTAGTAGAAAATAAAATACATATAAGTGAAACAAAATCAAGTGAATTTAATTTACAAACCTAATTATTTATTATTACCACTGAACATCGTTGATAACAGACTAAATATCTGACTCCCTGTTACTCTGGTTAAATATGTATTTATGTGTTTCTGAACTCCACTTCAAATCAGTGTTTTGTACGCGTGGCGCATGAAGTAAAATTTCGAGTTTAGAAAAGCCCGAAAATTTTTCTCGGGTCGCTGCGCGACCCTCGACAAATTTTCACGGGGCTTTTCTAAACTCGAAATTTTACTTCATGCTTAGCCTGGGAGTGGAAACACTCGTTCGAAACCTTAAATTGAACTCTATTACAAAATCGACTAGTGCCTGAAATTTAGGTAAATAAAAAATTCACTGAATATCATTAAAACCGAGAAAGCGAGAGAAAAGTCATGGAATTTTATTCAAATTGATCAAAACACTAACAAAAAAGCCATTTGATATTATTAAATTTGTCAAAATCAGCAGGCAAATTACAAAACATGTAAAAATTTATAAAATTAACTTAAATATTGGCAAAAACAATGAAAACTATTAAACAGAATGGAGGTTTCCTGTAGATGAAAGTTAAATTAAAAGGCCAGGAAAAAAATCTTTAGTCAGGAAAATTTTGGAAAAATTTAACATTTCAGATTGTGGCTACCATGTCAGTTTTACTTCAAACAATATTAAACAACATTTTGAAAACTAGATTATTATCTTTAAAAACATTTTCAATCATTTAAAGTTCTTATCAAAGCATTCACTTTGAAATTTCAAACGAGCGTTTCCACTCCCAGACTAAGCATGAAGTAAAATTTCGAGTTTAGAAAAGCCCCGTGAAAATTTGTCGAGGGTCGCGCAGCGACCCGAGAAAAATTTTCGGGCTTTTCTAAACTCGAAATTTTACTTCATGCGCCACGCGTACAAAACACTGATTTGAAGTGGAGTTCAGAAACACACAAATACATATTTAACCAGAGTAACAGGGAGTCAGATATTTAGTCTGTTATCAACGATGTTCAGTGGTAATAATAAATAATTGGGTTTGTAAATTAAATTCACTTGATTTTGTTTCACTTATATGTATTTTATTTTCTACTAGTTTCGGCTTAATGCCATTATCAAGAATGATGTACAAATGGATTTGTTTGGGAATATATACAGTTTCGAGTTTTAGGTTTTATTGGGTAATAAGGGCATTTAATATCGGGGAAAAAATTTTCGGGCTTTTCTAAACTCGAAATTTTACTTCATTCGCCACGCGTACAAAACACTGATTTGAAGTGCAGTTTATAAACACACAAATACATCTTTAACCAGGGAAATAGGGAGTCAGATATTTAGTCTGTTATCAACGACCAGAGACAAATTTTCTGAGCTTTTCTAAACTCGAAATTTTACGTCATGCGCCACGCGCATAAGTAGTGATTTAACGAGAAATTTAAAAACACACAGAAAAAAGTTTACATGTTATTCCTCACAATTAATTCGAATTATTTTTGACGATTCAAATCCTTTGTAAGTATTCGAATCCTTTTATAAATATTCGAATCCTTTTATAAATATTCAAATCCTTTTATAAATATTCGAATCCTATTACAAGGATTCGAATCCTTTTATAGGGATACGAATCACCCACATTTAGACTCGAACACGAATCCTCTTAAAAAAATGTAACGAATCAGGATCACGAATCCAGTTGAACTAAAGTATTCGACTGCCTCTTTTGAATCCTCTAAAAGGATTCGAATCCTGAATGATTCGAATCCTGCCCAGCTCTGACCTCTATCTTGCTTAAAATTGATTTGTTTCATAAAAGTATACTAGGTATAACGACTCATCTTTGGCATGCCTGCATGATCGTTTACTTCTTTTGAAACTGTATTCAACGTTGGCAATTCATTTTATAGAAGAAACTATGCACGGATCTCTTCACTACGTCATCAAAACTTGTAATTATGTCCTCCAAGCTGTTTAGGGCTACAAATCTCTCCGGATTTCTTATATTCGCTAATGGTACGATAGACAATGGAATTTACAACTCCTAAAAATTAAACATTTTCTTATTTGATGCATATTATTATGCTATTTGATATCTCACCTACTGCACCAACAATTTCTGATACAACAGCAGTCATTTTCATATGTGGATCATCTGTTATCATCTGCTTATACATATTTATTATGCACTGTTTTTCAGACAGATATAAATGACCCAAATCCAACTTCTTACGCTTTTATGGGGGTGAATGTGATATCATCACCAAGCTTGTACTGGGTCCATAATCCATCACAACAATATTAACAAAACTAACTTTTAACTATGCTAAAGAGACACCGCACAAAAGGTTATTACGAAACAGACAAAGTTGCAACTCGGTAACGCTTCGAATTAAGGTTATGTCAGCTGTTGCGTCTAATAATAATAATAATAAATCTTTATTAACGGACAAGCCATTTACAATGTAGAGCCAAAAACGTATAAAAATAATGACGTAATTAGCATAGTGTAAAATGGGCGCGCTCTCGGCCAATCAGAGTTGTAGGTCTTGGCGCGTGAAATTTAAAACGCTCCTCCTAGTTATTAAACAGATTATAGTTTATGTTGCATAGGATGGAATGATGTGCTATGGATCGTAGTATCTGTATGGGTCGGCTTGTGAAAAATATTGAAATCATGTTTTTGACCTGGATGTGAAATTGTTAAGTCTAAAAAATTAATAGATTTATTAGATTTGATTTCCCTAGTGAATGAAATATCGTTGTGAATTGAATTAATTAAATTTAAAAGTTGAACTAACTGTCTCTCCGTTCCTGTGAAACAGGTGAGAATATCATCAACATATCTAAACCAGTATAGGCATTTATTAAACAGTGGGTGTTTACTAATTATTTCTTCTAATGAATTCACGAAAATTTCGGCAAGTAACGGACTGAGGGGATTACCCATCGCTAATCCTTTGTTTTGGATGAAGAAGTTGTTATTGAATTGAAAGTAATTTTGTCGTAAACATTCATTAAGGAGGTCAAGAAACTCCGACCTAACAATCGGATTAGTACCCCGGACGGTCAGCAATCCTTCATCCAGGTTTACCACCTCTTGGGGCGGCACACTAGGGAAGAGATTACTGACATCAAAGGACACCAACCGGCTTTTCATCGGAACTTCGAGGTCTTTAATTCTAGTGATTAGGTCTAATGAGTTTTTAATAGCAAATGTGGATTTGAATTTCGTGGGTTCGCAAATCTGACTAATTAAATATTTTGAAATATTTCGACAAGGAGCCGAAACATATGATACTACTGGCCTAATAGGGGAATCTTCTTTATGGATTTTTAACAATCCATAAAGTTTTGGTGGTTTGGGATTCATAGGGATAAGGACTTTTGACTGAAACTCGGAAAGGATGGTATTGCAGTTTTTGGTGATAGACTTAATCTCTTTTGTAAATTTATTGGTGGAATTTGATTTTAGTTCAACGAAGTTATTTGAATTGAGAAAATGTAGGACTTTGTCAATGTAGATTGGTTTGGGGATTGCAATAACTAAATTGCCTTTATCTGCTTTAGTGAAAACGATATTGTTTTTAATTGATTTATCCTTAAGGGATTTCGCTGTTAGGAGTTCTGAATTTTTAGAAATCAGTTTGAAACATGTTTTGTTTCATGTTTTAAAACTGATTTCTGCTGGCCAACCCGCGGCCTGTCGAGTCAATTAGAACTTTTATTCTACACAAACCACAATATTTCTAAAATTTACTGTTGACAATAAGAAACTAAAATTCCCACTTTCATATTTTGCTTATGCAGGGAGTTTTTTTTAAAGTATACATATCCTAGGGGCTATTCGACAAATTGCATCGGTGCTGTGAATAGCCCCCTGAAGCATAATACTCTGTAAATGTTCAGGCGTCTGTTGTTATTCTAAACTCGACATTATACTTCGTGCCTAACCCCTTCCTTACACAGGTTGAGTTTCAAATGCGTGGCCTGTGTACGGACCTCGGAGACACAATGCGTATCTCGCATATACCGTGTGTAGCGGCTCTATTTTTGAATAAAAATGAAAAATAAAATATATTATAAAACTGGGTGTTAATTGCTACAATCTGCCCGTAACATATTTTTTCTAAGGATGGCGGAATGCAAATAACCAAACAAACAAAAGTTGGCTATGGATTTTTTTTTAAATTGTATACTGTAAAGACTGTGCATTAGAGGTACACAAACTTTGTACGATCATCGCTCATGTTTTACAGGCTTTTAAAAATATACGCTCTTTGCACATGGATCACATACAAATAAAATGTATGGATATGTTCCTCGTAATGAAAGGGGTAATCAGGGAGTGAAAACACTCGTTAGAAATTTCAAATTGAATGCTTTTCAAAAACAACAAACGCCTAAAAAATGTACAGCTAATACTTCAAAGAAAAATTCCCTACATATTTATCTTATTATTGCCAATTGTAATGTAAAGTCACTTAAAACGGCTGAAAACTAAATCATATTAAATGTTCTTTCAGCGCGGCGTTGAATGGATTGCAGCTAATGGGCAAGAAAATTTATTGGAAATTGATATATGCCCTGAGAGCATATACCACCTTTGAAGATGTCACACAGACATCAACAATTCTGGGAACAGCAACTTTTTGTAGTTTCATGGATTGTCTTTTTGATTCCGTTAATGGGAAGGAAAAAAGATGCTCCATTTAGTAAAAAATATAAGTGTGGTTTATCGAATGATTCACCACATTTAATTTTTTGGGAAACTGCAAAAAGAACTTTGCGTACCATTGAATTCAGGACAAAGCTTGGAAAAGTTATTAAACCACCTTGTTTGAAAAACTGGATATCAACCCTCGATGGAATTGGATACCTTTGGAGCTTACTTTCACAGAAGGGCCTGCAGTTACTACCATTACGCAGATTGAACCAAGATCCCTTGGAGAATTTATTTGGTTGAATCAGAAGTCATGGAGGAAGGAACAAAAACCCTACTTGCCAGATTTTTGCTGGTTCGCTTAAATATATAGTACTAAGCAGGTTGACCAGGTAATCCTGTCGTAGCAAAACACAACGGATCTAAGCTAGAAAAAGCTGAAAAATAATCATTAAGTACTTTCTATTTAATTTTTTGTATGAAATTTGTATTTTATTGTGAAGCTATACAGGGTGGGCCACGATTAACGCCCATTAAAAGTTTGCGGGATTCCTGACAGAGGAAAAATTTGAAAAAATTCACTTCCGGTTGTATCGGAAATGGCTAGCAACTTTGTTATTTTAAATGGAACATCCTATATATTATTTTTTTAGATTCCCCGTTCAATTGTCTACCCTCTCATATGAATTTATGTCCACTTAACTCTTAAAGTTTTTGAGTTAAAAATTTATTTGTCAAATATTGACCTCAAATAGACGTTTTGAAAAATGCTTATAACTTCTAGTAGGGACAAGATAGACAGACGAGCGGCATTTTGAATTGTTACTTATAGATCCCTCTAGAATTAAAAAAATTGACATTTGTCAATTTTGACAATAGGTATTTCAAAAATGTCAATATTTCAGTGCCCACTTAAAAACATCATAATTCAATGTTTTCAAATGGAATGACCAATATTTTATCTCATATGGTGATTGGCAAGACAATTTGCAACATAAAAGTATTATGTCTCCCTATATCTAGAGCAAGTAGTTTTTGAGTTATTTCGAAATTTCTTTTCTTCCAGAATGTTTGCACAATTGAATAATTCCTGTACTATTCACACGTGCACAATAGTAGGCTACTGTCAATATTCGCTGAACCGAATCTGTCAATATTTTTGAACGCTCCGTTCGAGTAATATTAAAATGAATAAGTATACCAATCAAGAAATTATGAAATTATTCGCCATACATGGTCAGTGCGACAGAATTGTTGAGAGAACTTGCAGAATTTTCAACAAAACTTACCCACACTTACCGCCGATGGATAGAAGAAAATTTAGAAGACTGGAGTCAAATTTTGTACAATTTGGAAAACCAAAGCCAATAACGTAGAACGAGGGAGTTCAAGTGAATGTTTTGGCTTTGGGAGTAAGCAGAACATCACTGCGAAGAATTTTGAAAATATATCGTATGCATAATTATAAATTTATTTGGTGCAAGAATTATTTCCTCAAGATGCAGTGAACAGGATTGATTTTTGTGAGTTTTTGTTGGTTAAAAATCAAGAAGACAATGACTTAAAAAAAAATTATTTGGACCGACGAATCAAATTTCTCTCGTGAAGGTATTTTCAATAGAAAAAACAATCACATGTGGTCAACTGAAAATCCACATGCAACGCTTGTACATAAATCCCAACACAAATTTAGTTTCAACGTATTTTGCCTTTTGATGGACACGCGTGTTACTTTTTATTTGTACCACGAAAGATTAAATAGTGGTAGATATTTACAAATTTTAAGAAATTTTGTAGAGAATTTTTTGCATGAGCTTCCTTTGAATTTAAGGATACGTTCATGGTATCAGCTCGATGGAGCCCCAGCTCATTGCACACACGAAATATCGCAGCAACTGACGAATATGTTCGAAGATAGATGGATTCGAAGGTTAGGTCCGTGGAACTGACCCGCTAGATCTCCAGATCTTACTCCACTCGACTTTTTTCTTTGGGGTCGTATAAAAAATAAAGTTTATGCCACACAGTGGGCTGAATGTCGATTCTAGCTGGACAAAAGTATTTAACTATTCAAATAAGCTGGAAATGATTAGAAATATATAATTATAGTCCTTAATTAATATTTCGAGATGAAATTGCATTATTTTTCAGTTGTTGCGAACATTTTGGACATTCAGTTGAAATATCTTAAAAATCTTAGATAACTATCTTAAACTAAAGGATAACTAAATATATTATATATCAATATTCCATTTTATTCATCAATAACAATGACATAAATTAATCATTGGAGTCGGAATTGTCATCGCTGTCAGAGTCTTTATTCCCGGACGCTTTCATTAATTCTTTTGCTTCGCTATGCAAGTCGGTTGCAGGTTTTTCTCTCAATGGTCTGAAGGAATTGATAACCAGGTCTGAAGATACCAGGAGCATGTGAATCAAATCGACACATGTGTTATAATGTGACGATTTTTGCGTGTTATGAGTCCGGAACCGTTTCATGTCTTTGTTTCTGGCTTCTTGTGCCTCTTCAGAAAGCTGCCCTATCGGCACATTTACGTGCTTGATGATAAGGGAACCGTGCATTAATATTTTATGCACAGTCGGAGGCATTCTGTACCAACCGTACAGTTGTACGTACAGTTCAGCTGTTTGAAAGGCATATTTGTCAAACTTTTCCTCGTCAACTTGATTCCCACTTGAAATCACCCATAACAAAATTAAACATTACTAACAAGTCAATGAATCAAAAAATGTGCACTCAAATCGGAAGTTAGTGTAACACTTACTTGAAGAATAACTCCAAATCTAACTATTAAACTTTTGTCAATCCCTGTGGCTTCAGCAGCTGCATCCGGGTGCTGGAAAAAACGACGAGCAACATTTCCCGTATTCGATGTTCCCTTTCCCTGAACCACTTGATCGACGCGTATTCCTATGGAATTATATAAAGCTTGTTGCACGGATTTCTTCCTGTCTTCCATGAGTCGCTTGTCTTCACCAGATGCACCTCTGATTGTGGGTCGTTTCCAATCCATCTTGTATGCAATATGTAGAAGGGATTCGAGGAATTTAATCCACGCGTGCAAGGAACTGAGACCATATTTGAGATTTTCCTGTACAATGGGTCTTGTTTGTACGCTTTTTAAGTTGTTAACTTCAGTGGGCTTACATCCACAGAGAAAGCACAACTGACTGGATGTTTGTGTTAAAGCGTTTGCCACTTTACTGTCAATCATTGTTAGCAGCATTTTGAACTCGATTTTGACAACTTCACCTGTAAATAGAGAAAAATAATGTTATTCATAATGGTAAATACCTTATGAATGCAATACAAACAGCCAATAAACTTAAACATTGTCATTTACCATCTACGTCGATCTTAAGAGGCTCCAACGATTTAATCTGTTCCGCAATATCATTGAATTCCTCATTTGTCGTATCAGTCGATTCTTTTACGAATAACAATTTTAATGGCCGGCAATATTTCGTCGATGAAGGAACTGGATTTTCCCACAGTAATGTCTTGTTATCATCTGAGTCCATTGCAATTCCATGAAGCTGAAGAAGGACTACTGAAAACATAAATATACTACTCCCGGTGTATTTATCAGCATTCTCCTCTGCCTCTTTTGACGACTCTGTCTCTTTTGGCGGTGTTTCCGGTCGGTTCAACTGGTGATATTCATTGATACCGGACGTACCATTGCCACCATACTTAAGTATAAGTTCGAGACGTCTGAATTTCTGCAGTGACGAAGCATCGGGCAATGTTATAGTTTGCAGTAACCTTTGGGCGGTGAGGTTTAATAAGGCCTGCAGTTGTATCTTAATACCTGTAATGAATTTTTCATATAAATCCCCATAGAACCAAACAGATAATATACGTAAAATATATGTATATTATCTGTATAAAGGATAAATGTCCGGCTAATATATGTATAATATACGTATATTATATGTCCTGTTCTATTAGGGAATTGAACCTATACAATATTTAACCTATATAAGAAATATAAGTTCATGCTCTAACCGTAGGCGAATGTAAACAAACTGATACCTGAATGTGATATTTTGACAGCAGCAGATTCTGGATAACATCTTTCTTTGGCTGATCGAATCTTCTCGTACGAAGGAGACATTCGCATTTTTTTTCTTCAACGCGATTCTATTTAGTTGGTATGTTTCTTTAGTCATCCGGCAGTTAACCATATGAGCTAATGCCTCGTCTTCTGTAAATGCAATAACTGCCCCCTTTTGCTCGACGCTTTCCTTCATAACTTCTCTGATTTCTGAAAATCAAATCGACAAAAAAACGCATTACAAATTTTCACTTTACTAAAATGATCATTACTCGAAAAATGCACAAAAGTGCACTTTCATGTATAGCTTTTAATAATCCTAGAACGTCAGAGAATTGTTCTACGAATGTCCGATGTTGACCAAAGTTGCCCATTTTATGTACGCATACAAAACGTGCAAAAAAATCATGTTTTTTTGCGATGATTTTTTGCGTTTATGGACAGTGAAACAGTGAATACGTGTATTTGTGAGCTCCAGTTATTTCTAATTAATTTCATGGTTAATTGTCATTTAATTAATATGAAATTTATATACTAGATGTGCACTGCTCAGGTACGACTACTGTTAAATTTACAAATTCGTACGATTAACGGATCTTGGCTAATCAATACACAAAACGTACAACATTTATTAATTCAATACAGCTGATCGATCGATGCTCGTTGCCCACTGATCTTTTTGTGAATTCCCGAGTTTTTGCGCTCTCAATATTTTTCCATCCTCATTCATTAATTTTATTATCAATTCTCCTTCAATTTATCACCTTTGTTCTCTTGTGTATTCCCCTCCGTGGCCTACCAACCCCGTGTGTGTGTATTTTAAAGTCGTTACTATCGGCCCAGTAACGTGAAGTCAGTGGTTTGTAATTTTTGTAATTTTTTTAATTTATTTATTACTTCCTGATATTCCTGCTCCTTTATTCACGTAAGGCACTCACGGTCGTGAATATTTTTATATTATAAATAAATAAAACACAATGACTAATTGTGATGCTTGTAATCAATTTATTCCGCCTATTAAAATAAAAAATTGTACGAAATCTGCTGATGGTAAATGGACCTGCCCATCTTGCCACAATGGAACAAATACCCCATCAAGTCTTACCGATAAAGAAAACACGCTAAAAACGGAAATTATATCTGCTATGAACGTAATGTTTCAAACTCACTTTCAGTCATTTTCTAATGAAATTAAGGAGCAAGTTGATGCCTGCACTAAAGCCATTTCTTCACTAACTCTCCAAGTTAGTAAGTTAAAGGCTCAAAATTCATCTCTCAGGTCTGAATTAGAAACTCTTAAGAGCTATTCATCACAACCGGAAGATATTGTAACAGAGATTGAAGATAGGTTAAGGAGATCCTCGAATGTCATGATTTTCAATCTAAAGGAGTCGGAAAATACTGATGCAAAGATTAGATGTCAAGAGGATTTACACCACTGAATCAAACACTTACTATGTTTTTACCACAAAATATTTATTGTATGTATATATATTATATTACACAAATATACACATAAATTCACTTGATAATGACCGTCAAACGTCGAAACTTAAGTCGTGAATTTATGTGTATATTTGTGTAATATAATATATATACATACAATAAATATTTTGTGGTAAAAACATAGCAAGTGTTTGATTCAGTGATCATGAATTACCACGTAGTTACGGTCGCAACCATCATTATGATTAGGATTTACACCGTTTGAACGAGATTATCCAGGATAATAGTATAATCAACCTACTCTCTAATGTATCACCATTAAGAGTTGGAAAATCTGGAACCCGCCCTAGGCCACTTAAACTTCGATTTTCATCTCAGAAGGAAGCCAATATATTTTCGAAGCTGTGTCGGAATTTAAAATTAAAGGACATTCGTGTGGCGCCAGATCGTACACCTATGCAAGCCCAACTATTAAGTGATGCTCGTGCTCAGTTAACGGAAAGGGAAAAGATGGGTGAAACTAACCTATCCATCAAATACATTAAAGGTCTTCCTACAGTCATCGCTACGCAGTCTTGAAATGTGCTACCAACAGGAAACATCAATGCGTATTATCAAAACGTCCGAGGCTTAAACACTAAACTTAGCTCATTCTACAATAGCGTCTGTACACACAATTTTGACTTAATTTTACTTACTGAAACTTGGTTAACCTCTAATGTCAGTGATAGCGAACTATTTAATAATCACTATAAAGTATTTAGAACTGATCGAGACACAGCTCTAACGGGTCGATCAAAAGGAGGCGGTGTACTTCTTGCGGTCAAGCAGTCCACTAATATAGAAATTCTATCTTCTGAGCACATCAAGTCCCAAATTCCTATTATTGATTTATTAATATGCAAATACAAAATTAATTCCAATTGGTTGTATATAGTCTTAATTTATATACCACCTGATACACTAACTTCTGACATAAAAGTATTTTTTGATCTTTTAATGGAAATAAATTTTAATGACAATCCTGTACTTCTTGTTGGCGATTTCAATTGTCCATTACTGATGTCAAGTAATTGGAACTTATCTGATAAAGCTCTCATTATCTCAAATTTTTGTACTTTCCTAGGTCTCCATCAATATAATAATATTAATAACTGTGTCGGGAACATCTTAGACCTAATTTACTCTAACAATGAATGTTTTATAGAAAGAACAATTGATCCCCTGGTTCCAGAGGACTCATATCACCCTGCTATTGTATTTTCATTAAAATTATCTTCTATGTTGTCTCCTATTAACAGTAATGTTACTAAACTTAATTTTAAACGGGGAGATTATAAATCTCTTTATTCGCATTTATGCACTATCGATTGGAATTTTATATCAAATTATACTGATCAATTTAGCCATAGACGAATTTTATTTAGTTATAAACAGTGCACTTTCGAAGTATATTCCTACGTTTAAATTAAAAGAAAAACGTAAATACCCTCCATGGTTTGACAATGAAATTATCCACACACCAAAGACAAAAATAATCTTAGAAAAAAATCTAAAGCAAACCCATCATCCTTAACGGCATTTAAGAAAGTAAGGGCACTCGTTAAAACTAAAATTAATTCCGCCCATAGAAATTATATCACACATATAGAGTGTCAACTCACCACTAATCCTAAACAATTCTGGTCTTATATCAATTCTAAAAAATCCAATCCATCGCGCATTCCATCAAAACTAGTATATGAAAATAAGACTTATGAAACACCCGAGGATATTGCCAATGGATTTCGTGATTACTTTGAATCAGTTTTTATATCACCCTCTGATATTGATACTGACACAACCACTATAGACCCCAGTAATATTCCCTTCTTCTTCTTCACTCCCACATCTGAAAAATCTGTCTACACTCTATTAAAAAAACTACCGAATAAATACTCCGCAGGTAATGATGGGCTACCAGCATTTTTCCTAAAAGATTGTGCTACTGTTTTATGCCAACCGCTAACTCTCATTTTCAACTTGTCTATGAGGACTTCAGTATTTCCCAACAAACTAAAAATTGCATCAATTTGTCCCATACCTAAAATGTCTAATAATCTCAGTAATGTAACAAATTATCGTCCTATTGCCATACTATCCCATATTGCAAAAATATTTGAAAGAACAATATATGATCAAATTAATGCTCATGTGTCTCGGTATATATCACAGCAATGGTTTCGTTTCAAATCGATCCACTGTAACTAATTTATCTATTATTACACATGAAATAGCGGAATGTCTTGACTCAAAGGGTCAAATTGATGTAATATATACGGACATGTCGAAGGCCTTCGACAGAGTTGATCATGAACTATTGTTAGCTAAACTTGATTCCTTTGGGTTCGGTAAAAGTGCATCCACACTTATTGGTTTCTATCTTGAAAATCGCGAATCATATGTTACCCTAAATAGTTTCAAATCCGACTCATACTTTCCACGTTCTGGTGTGCCGCAAGGCTCTATCTTGGGTCCATTGCTTTTTAATTTATTTATAAATGATCTTTCGAAATTGTTGACATGTAAACATCTATTATATGCTGACGATCTAAAAATTTACTCAACAATTGGTACCCTTGATGATTGCCTCCACTTGCAGAACTCACTGGATAGTATCTCGAACTGGTGCACTGTTAATAAACTGAACTTAAATAGTGATAAATGTAAATTCATGTCTTTCACAAAATAATCCAAACCCATTGTATTTTCGTATCTAGTTAGTAATAAAACCCTCGAGCAAGTCAAATTCTTTAAAGATTTAGGTGTTATCTTCGATAACAATTTCACATTCAATCCCCATGTACAGTCCCTTACAAAGAGCGCATTTAGAGCACTAGGTTTTATACATCGGAACTCAGCCAACTTACGTGATCTTAGTGCTTTAAAGGCGTTATTTAACGCTTACGTTCGGTCCAAGTTGGAATATGCGTTGAAGGGGTTCAACGAAAATTTCTCAAATTTCTCTACTTTAAAAGTGAAGGTTGCTACCCTATTAGAGGGTATAATCATATGTTGTTGATTGAGAAATTTAACGTTGAATTACTTCACTGCCGACGCCTCAATGCAGGCATAGTTTTTTTGCACAAGCTAATGCGCCACAAGATAGACTGTTCTTGCCTATTGCAACTGGTGGGACTGCATATTCCAACTTTTAACAGTAGGCAAAAACCTACATTTAGCATTACCTCATTTCGAAATAACTTTGGATCAAAATCACCCGTACACATTAGCTGTAATATATTCAATAGTTTGCCTGTCACTTGTGACATATTTCATGACTCATTAGAATCAATTTTGCTCTGTGTTTAATTGTTAATTTAATATGTAACATAAAAGTTAACATTTTATTGTTTAGGCATATCATTTATTTTGTTTATTATTATTTGTTAAGTATCATATTATTCTACTATATTATTGTACATATTGCCTTGTAATTAGGATTTTTCCTGTTGGGTAATAAATAAATATTATTATTATTATTATTATTATTATGATACGTGGTGCCATTGAGTGTACACACTCTGTGAGTAATATTTACTCATCAACCACGTATACATGTCAAAACAAATGGCATTTGATATACTTACTATCGGAAATATGTACTTACTTGTGTAGAAATGCTTTGGCGCTTCGAGATGCAAATCCACTAAGTGACACTTTGATCCCGGACCGTAATCGAGATTTTAAGTGTTTTGAATCGTATATTTACCTTCATAACGACTCGAGCATCGAACTTTTGTCCAGCTAGAATTCCCATTTAACCCACTGTGTGCCACTGTCGTCAATACCCGAGAAGAATTGGAAGCAAGGGTACGAGCTGCATTCGCGGAATTAAGTGCAGAAGAAATTAGGCGAGCAAAAACAGAGGGTGTCGCAACACGTGCTGCACAGTGCTTATACGTTAATGGTCATAATTTCGAACAATTGTTATAATTTTTTTTTCTGTTCTTGCATTTAATTATTCGTTTGAAAATTACTTTATTTCAATCTTCTTGCTTTTGTTTTGTTTGTAAGTTGTAAGTGTGGATAAGTTTCGTTGAAACAATTCTGTCGCACTAGCCATATATGACGAATAAATTCATAATTTCTCGATTGCTTCACTTATTTATTATAATATTACTCGAAGTGTTTAAAAATATTGAAACGTTGGAAACGAATTTTTAGATTCGGTTCAGTGAATATTGACAGTAGCCTAGTATGGTGCATGTGTGAATTGTACAGGAATTATTCAATCGTGCAAACATTCTGGGAGAAAAGAAATTTCGAAATAACTCAAAAACTACTTGCTCTAGATATAGAGAGACACAATGTGTCTGAGATAAAATATTGGTCATTCCATTTGAAAACATTGAATTATGATGTTTTTAAGTGGGCACTGAAATATTGACATTTTAGAAATACCTATTGTCAAAATTGACAGATGTCAATTTTTTTAATTCTAGAGGGATCTATAAGTAACAATTCAAGATACCGCTCGTCTGTCTATCTTGTCCCTACTAGAAGTTATAGGCATTTTTCAAAACGTCTATTTGAGGTCAATATTTGACAAATAAATTTTTACTCAAAAACTGTAAGAGTTAAGTGGACATAAATTCATATGAGAGGGTAGACAATTGAACGGGGAATCTAAAAAAAATTAATATATAGGATGTTCCATTTAAAATAACAAAGTTGGTAGCCATTTCCTTTACAACCGGAAGTGATAGAAAGTCGGAATATTTTCCATGAGGTGATCGCATTCAACCGTGCAATGTAGAATTTTTTCAAATTTTTTCTCTGTCAGGAATCCCGAAAACTTTTAATGGGCGTTATTCGTGGCCCACCCTGTATATTTGTTTTTTTTATTGTACATTTTATACATAATAGAATAAATTCTTATTTTTTTAATATAATTTTGATTTTCCCGCTTTTCAATATAATTTGATTTTCCCGCTTTTTAATAAAATTTTAATTTTCCAGCTTTTTAAATTCCGTTCTTGTCGTGGCGCCTCCTACCGGCAGTAATATGCACATAACTGCATTTTAAGTTTCCCGCGTTCAGTAAAATTCTGGGGTCACTAGATAAAAATTCGACTGATCGCCTGCGCCCTCCCAGCGATCCGAGTAAGGTACTAATCCACTGGTGGCAACCTGTCACTCAGAGAGTCGCACATCTATTCTTGTCTAGGGTGGCAACCTGTCACTCGGAGAGTCGCACATCTATTTGTCTAGGGCTCAACCCAAAATGGACGAGAAGTCGGGTTAACTTCCCGTACTCAACCCTGCGCATAAAAGTATTGCTCGCAACCCAACATACACTCTGATTAGCATGACAGCCCCTATAGTCTGTTTAAAAACTAGAAGGAGTAAGTGCCAATGCCAATTTACACTATAAAATGTTACTAGAAATATCACTGGATAAATTTGGCGGCAATTTTAAATAATTTCATAATTGTTAAAGAGTAATTATAAAATCAAATATCCATTTTATGCTTCTTTATTGTGGTTAAGTGTTTTCTTTTCCATCGTACGATATCGTCAGTTCAATTAAAATGCTTATACGGCATCTCGCCATATATCTGTGAAATAAAACATATTTACATTATGTTCATAATATAATCCTCGAAAAAAGAATTCGAATAACGAATCCGAATCACATAATATGATTCCAATCATGAATACTCGAATAAAGGATTCGTACGAGATAAATATGATTCGAATCCTGTTTTTTCGAATCACGAATACAAATCTTTTAAGAATAAATTTGATTTTATTGTTTTTTTGCAACCATTAATATATAAATATAGTTACCAGTTGTTTTAACAAAAATATTCAAAACCTAATTATTTATTACTACCACTGAACATCGTTGATAACACACTAAATATCTGACTCCCTGTTACTCTGGTGTAATGTATTTGTGTGTTTCTGAACTCCACTTCAAATCAGTGTTTTGTACGCGTGGCGCATGAAGTAAAATTTCGAGTTTAGAAAAGCCCGAAAATTTGTCTCGGGTCGCTGCGCGACCCTCGACAAATTTTCACGGGGCTTTTCTAAACTCGAAATTTTACTTCATGCTTAGCCTGGGAGTGGAAACACTCGTTCAAAACTTCAAATTGAACTATATTATAAAATCGACTAATGCTTGACATTTACGTAATTAAAAAAATCACTGAATATCATTAAAACCGGAAAAGTCAGAGAAAAGTCATGGAATTATATTCAAATTGATCAGAACACTAACGAAAAAGCCGTATGATATTATTAAATTTGTCAAAATAAGCAGGCAAATTATAAAACACGTAAAAAATTATAAAATTAACTTAAATTTGGCAAAAACAATGAACTATTAACGCATTAGTGCATGCGGTTTACCTTAAACATTTTTTAAATCAAAGTCCCACAGAATCCTTTTTAGGGTTTAAAATAAAAGTATAAAACTGAAATTACATTTGAAAAACATTTATTTTTCAAAATATGACGTGTCGTTTAAACCCTGCGTCTCCAAACTATCTTCTTCGCGGGCCACAAATACAATTCTACATAATAAAGTCGGCCAAGATCCGATTAATTTTATAAAATTATGAAAAATTTAAGGAACAATTGTTACAATATTTCAAAATATGACATTTATAAACAAAATTACAAACAATCGCGGGCCGGATTTGGCCCGCGGGCCGTAGTTTGGAGACCACTGGTTTAAACGATCACTATGCGCACAATATTCATTGCTAAAAATAAATGTTTCAACTAAATATTTAATTTGTGTGGTACTTCTCAAAACAATTCTTTGGATGAAGAGACAAATTACATTTTTTGCATTTAAAATGCGCATTTTTTCCACATATTTTACACCGCCTTCCGTCGTATCTAATGTTGTTACTTGGTGGCTAAAGTATTTTTCCTCGTAAAGACGAGCTTCCGTAAGTCGTCAACAAGTCCACTGCAATTGATCTCCGAAATTTCAACCATCTTCCTGCGTTTTCATCAGTTGGCCGAAATCAGTTGGCCGAAATTGTCTCATGAGTAGCCAGTAATTGACAATAATTAATTAATTAGCCAGTAATTGACACGTCAATGAGGTACGAGAAAATTGGCCACCACCATTTTTTTGTCTCATTTTGGTACGGTAAACTGCTACCAACTGGTCCATTTTGTCAACGCCACCCATTCCTTGATTATAATTTGAAAAACGTTTGGGTTGCTTGACTGATATTTTACTCCTACTTACACATGAATATCTGGTACATATTCCTTCTTCAATATTATCATAATTTGTGATACACGTTACTGTCTTGTTGTCTTTCCATCTGATAAGTGAAATCCTGTTGCTATTGTGAATGCGATATTAATAATATCCTCTAGGTTTTCTATTCATTATTTTTTTCTCAGGCAGTGTACATTTCCCAGTTCTTCCATCCTGAATTGTGCCGGTTGCACAATATCCTAAATCTGCTAGATGAGTCAGCAATGAACTGGATGAAAAATAGTTATCAAAAAAGAATCTGTATCCTTTATGCGGTGGAATACTAGCTTCATTTATAAGTGACAAGACCATGTCGCCACCAACTTCAAATAAACTCGTCTTTTGTGAAGATTTTCCAGTGTAAATTTCGAATGACACCATGTAGGCATTACTCGAACAAAGAGCCCAATTCTTAAAACCAAACCTTATAGGTTTCCCCTTGATACATTCTTTGGCGTAGTGTTTACCATAATAAGGTATCATACTCTCATCTATAGACATTTTTTCTTGTAAGCCCCCTTGCAATTTGAAACTTTTATTGAGATGATTTATCAGAGGCCTCAACTTATATAAACGGTCGTCTTTGTCAATATTTGCGTTGTCATTGAGATAAAAGTTTCTTTGCTCAAACCTATTGAGCCTTATGCTGTTTTGAAGTATAGGAAGAATGTCAGGTAAAGTCGACTAAAACATTCTCTTATTAGGATATTTCGGGTATCCGGAAAGCAAAAGGCCGCCAATAAAAACAAACATTTCATCAATGTTCATATTTAGATAATTATTTTTTTGACCTGAATAAAGGTTCGTTTGATCCAGCATATATGACAAACATTCATTATCAAAGAAAAGTTGAAAAAAATCTTTTGGGCTTATACATTTCCTTGCTTCTTCTGAAGGTGATACTTCAGTGCAATCCGTATGAATATCGAAAGTTGGTTTAGATTCAGTCCATTTGAATTTAGTATTTTTTTCAAATGTCTTATTGCGTTCAGTGCCCACGCAAGCATATTTAGAAAGTGGTTCATCATCACTATCCAATTCAAGTGATGGCGACTTATTTTTACGTGTCCGCATTTCACAAGTAGTTTTTAACATTTGGGGCCCCAAGCAATTCAAATCAGCAGTGTGTTCGTTATCACTAAAATCTTCGTCAATAT
This sequence comes from Philonthus cognatus, assembly GCA_932526585.2. Classification (NCBI taxonomy): domain Eukaryota; kingdom Metazoa; phylum Arthropoda; class Insecta; order Coleoptera; family Staphylinidae; genus Philonthus; species Philonthus cognatus. Next base: position 4,297,609 of record OW052244.1, read on the forward strand.
CGGTGACATTCCCGTCAACTGGTGGTTCGGCATAAATTTCAATTTCCTCATCACTGTCGTTCTTTTCGAGCTCTTGCAATAGTTCTTCAAGCGATAACCTAGACAAAAATATTGTTACGTTATGAATACTCTAGGCGTACTGATCGTTATAACGATCACAGAATCTAAAACCAAAAAATAATAACCATTATGAACTTTATCGAAATTTTATTGCTCAATATTAATTGCTTTAACATTTGTGCATACAAATTAATTGATACTGATTGAAAATAATTATCTGTAAAACAAACAAAAAACTTACCCGTCGCCTCTCTTCTCGTACATGGCGGGGTCCATTATAAACAATTGCACACCTTGTTATTAAAATATTCACCGCAGTAGGCTCAAACTCTTTAATTAATTTTCAATACTAATCTGTAAGTAGGCCTACGTGCATTACAAATTGTAGGTTATGTTATAACACGTGTTTTTCGTGAAAATAACGGCGATCGTTTTAACGACCACTATGCACTAATGGGTTAAACAGAATGGGGGTTTCCTACAGAAGAAAGTTATATTAAAAGGCCAGGGAAAGAATCTTTAGTCATGGAAATGTCGCAAAAATTTAACATTTCAGATTGTGGCTACCATGTCAGTTTTACCTCAAATAATATTAAATAACATTTTCAAAACTAGATTATTATCTCACTTTGAAGTTTCGAACGAGCGTTTCCACTCCCAGACTAAGCATGAAGTAAAATTTCGAGTTTAGAAAAGCCCCGTGAAAATTTGTCGAGGGTCGCGCAGCGACCCGAGACAAATTTTCTGGGCTTTTCTAAACTCGAAATTTTACTTCATGCGCCACCCGCATAAAACAGTGATTTAACTTAAATTTAAAAACTCACAAAAAAACATTTTTCATGTTATTCCTTACAATTAACTTGAATTATTTTTGACGATTTAAACCCTTTTGTAAGTATTCGAATCCTTTTACAAGGATTCGAATCCTTTTATAAGGATTCGAATCACCCACATTTAGACTCGAATACGAATCCTCTTAAAAAAATGTAACGAATCCGGATCACGAATCCAGTTAAACTAAAGTATTCGAATGCCTCTTTTGAATGCTCTAAAAGGATTAGAATCCTGAATGATTCGAATCCTGCCCAGCTCTGGTCTCTATCTTACTTCAAATTGATTTGTTTCATAAAACTATACAAGGTAGAACGACTTATCTTCGGCATGCCTGCATGATCGTTTACTTCTTTTAAAACTTTATTCAAAGTTGGCAGTTCATTTTTATAGAAGAAATTATGCACGGATCTCTTCACTAAGTCATCAAACTTGTAATTATGTCCTTCAAGTTGTTTAGGGTTACAAATCTCTCCGGATTTCTTATATTCGCTAATGGTACGATAGATAGTGGAATTTACAACTCCTAAAAATTAAACATTTTATTATTTGATGCATATTCTTATGCTATTTGATATCTCACCTACTGCACCAACAATATCTGATACAACAGCAGTCATTTTCATATGTGGATCATCTGTTATCATATGCTCATACATATTTATTATGCGCTGTTTTTCAGACAGATATAAATGACCCAAATCCAACTTCTTATGCTTTTTTGGAGGTGAAGGTGATATTATCATGAGCTTGTACTGGGTCCATAATCCATCACAACAATATAAACAAAACTAACTTTTAACTATGCTAAAGAAACACCGCACAAAAGGTTATTACGAAACAGACAAAGTTGCAACTCGGTAACGCTTCGAATTAAGGTTATGTCAGCTGTTGCGTCTAATAATAACGTAATTAGCATAGTGTAAAATGGGCGCGCTCTCGGCCAACCAGAGTTGTAGGTTTTGGCGCGTGAAATTTAAAACGCTCCTTCTAGTTATTAAACAGATTATAGATAAAAATTCGACTGATCGCCAGCGCCCTCCCAGCGATCCGAGTAAGGTACTAATCCACTGGTGGCAACCTGTTACTCGGAGAGTCACACATCTATTCTTGTCTAGGGTGGCAACCTGTCACTCGGAGAATCGCACATCTATTCTCGTCTAGGGTTTAACCCAAAATGGACGAGAAGTCGGGTTAACTTCCCGTACTCAACCCCGCGCACCCAACATACACTCTGATTAGCATGACAGCCCCTAGGTGTCCTGTTGCCTCTCATAGAGTGCATAAAACTCAACAAGTGAAACTCAATAAAAACGATTACTAAGCCGAGTGCCTTAATTCAATATTTTGAACAGGATTTAATAAAACCTATTCAACATTTGACTCCCTCATGGCAAAATCAACGCTCGTGTTCCTAAATGAAAATTGAAATGCTACAAGTTAAAAGCTTCAAATTCATCTGAAAAGAAAAATTCCCGGTATGTGAGGAAAGAAGATAAATAATTAAATAAAACACAATTTATATGATCTGATAAAGTTTTAAGTTTTTTTTTATTCTTGTCGTTTATTTTATTTTCTGTGAAAATGTGATTGAAATAAATACTATAAGGTGTTTATGCACTGGCTAAGTACTACAAAATTCCTAACAAAAATCTGTATACATGTCGTAATCTATACCGGCCTTATTTAAGGAAGAAACTGGTACAAAAAAAAAATAAGAATAGAGAAAACCGCTTGAATAAATACACACAAAAAAAAATATATAATATACAATATATAGTTTAAAAAAGCATTTGTTAATTTAAATAACGTTAAACTTAATTACTGTCAAGCAACTTGTTTACATTAAAAATACTGTACTTTTCATGTTTAATTTGTTTCATATATTCGTTTTTTTCTTCTTTAAATTCCGTATTCATATATTACTATATATAAAGAATTTCCGTCGTCTTGTTTTTAAACTAGAATACACAGACATTGTAAAAATGCTAAATTTAAATTAATTATCACATCTACTTAAAACTTAAAAACGAAAATTATATATTGCTTTATACTTCATAAGCAAAGGTCAGTTTTATTTTTAGATTCCGCCGTTGATATTAAAAAAAATGTACCTAATATCATCAACATTGGAATTCTTTTTAATTCCGCTGTTAATGATCTGATTTTACTTGTCATTTTAGGTAAGAACAATATCAAAATTATATTTAAAAAAATGCAAATATCAGCATTGAAATGCATAAACTATTAATTAAAACACTTGGTATTGTTGCAGTAAAACATTCCCAAGTTAATAGTATCGTATGTTCAATAAAAAAAACCTCTAGAGTACCATGATTTTATCTTTTTTTAATTTTAAGTTGGTTACTCGCTTTAGGAAGTGACATACAGAGAGTTTTATGTAACACCGAACATATTCATAACGAGAATTTGTCTTTTAAGTATACATATGCAGACGTTGTACATATGCAGACGTTGCTTTAAACGAGTGTTTTCCACTCCCAGGCTAAGCATGAAGTAAAATTTCGAGTTTAGAAAAGCCTGAAAATTTGGTTTGGTCGCGTAGCGCGAAGCGCGGAGCGGCCAAACCAAATTTTCAGGCTTTTCTAAACTCGAAATTTTACTTCATGCGCCACCGGCACAAAACACTGATTCAATGTAAAGTTCAGCGGTGTGTTTTGAACTTCGTAATATGTCAGTGTTTGTACGGGTGGCGCATGAAGTAAAATTTCGAGTTTAGAAAAGCCTGAAAATTTGGTTTGGCCGCTCCGCGCTTCGCGCTACGCGTCCAAACCAAATTTTCAGGCTTTTCTAAACTCGAAATTTTACTTCATGCTTAGTCTGGGAGTGGAACACACTCATTTTAAGTATCAAATTAAACTCCTTTTAAAAAAAACAACGATTATCTAAAGATTTGCGGTATACAGGGTGCCCGTTTTTGAAGCTCAAGCATGGGGATCTCGGTTATTTGAAGAAATACGTCGGATAAATTAGGGTAAAGTTGCCCAATCTGGAGTATAACATAATGCCGTTTTGAAACATAAAATATTCCGAATACTTCCAAAGATATCCGAAAAAAATCGAAATTTTCAAAAAACGTTTTTATTTTTTTGTGAGACTATTTGAAGAGACAACAATTTATACTTTATCATTGCCACTTTGTACGCTCTACAACGTGGTGATATCATAATAGAAATTCGACATTTCGATTTTCGGCAAACATCATCAACTTTGTTTTTTCTTATAGGCGCCATCTTGGATTTTTACATTTTCAAATACAGCTTTCTTTTCTGATTACAGTGATGTGTCATGTGTTGGGGTTTGGTTTAGCAGTTTGATGGACATGTCAAAAATCCTGTTTTTGCAAAGAGTGCCTTGGAAATGACAGCTACACTTTTGTTTAATAACTGCATTTCGCGCATCTTGACCTACAGTTACAAAACTAGTTTAAATTTATAACAAAATGCCGTTTTCATTTGAGAAAAACGCGATGTGCTAGAACTTTATTACGGATCGCATTGAAATGTGCGAGTTACTTCGAATGCGTTCAGCGGGATCCAGAAAGACAACAACCTGCTCAAAATTATTTTCTGATTCTTCATAGAAATTTAGCTAAGCTTGCTGCATGTTCTAAGCCTAGAAGACGTGTTCATAGACCCAATGGAATTGAAATGGAAATTTTACAAGCAGTAAATAAAATGTTAAAACCTTCAGCAAAATAATAAACGGGTTTAAATTTAATTTTCTATTAGATTCAAAATAATCCTTCTACTTCGACAAGGGCTATAGCAGAAGAAATTATTGTATCTCATCAAGTAGTGCGGAGAGTCTTAAAAAAACATAAGTATCGTCCCTTTAAAATTCATATCACGCAAGTCTTGCATCCAGGAGACACTGAACGAAGAAGAAGTTTTGAAGGAACATCATGACGCTGTTATTGCAAAATCCCTATTTTCTTTCTAACGTGATATTCACGGATAAGTGCAAGTTTACCAACACAGGCATGTTCAATCGTCACAATAAACATGTACAAGGTGGTCTAATTTCGATGTTGCTTATGGCCATCTCGGTAAATATAAGAGTTAGAAAAAAACCGATGGCGCAATCGCGATCTCTTTTTTTGAGACTAGGATAATGCCGAAAACAAAAATGCACCATCTTGTTTTTTTCAGAAGTTATGGGGCAAAAACGAGTTTTCTTGATTTTTAACTTTAATTCATATCTTGCATAATTTGTAAGATAGACAAAAACTATAAATACCTTCGTAAGACACTTTTTTAAGTAAAATCCAGTGGTTTGGGTATTTTTTTATTTTATGCACACATTTTCGAGTTATGGCCAACATTTTTTTTTTAAATGTAAATCATAGTTGGCTTTGACACAGTTGAAAAGAGTGTTTTTCACTGATTTCAAAAATATATACTTTTGTGAATTCATCTTTAAAAATATTCCTATAGAATAGAAACTAGCTTTTAATCTACTAAATAATATAATACAGAAGACAATAGCCATTTTTGATCATTTGCATGCTCAATTTTAATTAATTATTCCATTGCAACAGCAAAGAATTCTGTTCTTCCAACAAGAATTCTGTTCTTCCAACTTTAGTTAGTATATTTAAAAAAAAACTGTATTTTTCTCTGTAAATAGAATTTATTCTACTGAGAAATAAACGATTATTATTATTATTATTATAAGATGGAGTAGATTGCTTTTGAATGCAAATTTAGAGGGCAAATGGTTGGGAACATTTAGACCGGTTAGGTGGCCTGCTAAATCTCCAGATATAGATTTTTGCTGTTGCAATGGAATAATTAATTAAAAGTGAGCATGCAAATGATCAAAAATGGCTATTGTCTTCTGTATTATATTATTTAGCAGATTAAAGGCTAATTTCTACTCTAAAGAAATATTTTTTAAGATGAATTCACAAAAGTATATTTTTTTGAAATCAGTGAATAACACTCGCATTAACTATGCCAAAGCCAACTATGATTTAAATTTAAAAAAAAAATAATTTGGCCATAACTCGAAAATCTGTGCATAAAATAAAAAAAATGCCTAAGCCACTGGATTCTACTTAAAAAAGTGTTTTAAGTATTTATAGTTTTTGTCTATCTCACAAATTACCCAAGATATTAATTAAAGTTAAAAATCAAGAAAACCCGATTTTGCCCTATAACTTCTGAAAAAAAACAAGGTGGTGCATTTTTGTTCTCGGCATTATCCCAGTCTCAAGAGAAGAGCGATCTCTTCTCTTGAGACTGGGATAATGCCGAGAACAAAAATGCACCACCTTGTTTTTTTTCAGAAGTTATAGGGCAAAATCGGGTTTTCTTGATTTTTAACTTAACGACTGCGCAATTGGTTTTTTCTAACTCTTATATTTACCGAGATACCCATAAGCAACATCGAAATTACACCACCCTGTATAGTCGGTTGAAAATCCACACGAACACCAAGGACGTCTATCTATGGGTTAGTTTATTTGGCGATAAGATCATTGGCCCGTGCATTTACGAACACAATTTGCCTGCAGATAGGTATTTGCAATTTTCAATGACCTGACCGATTACATCGATGACAACATTTGCCTCAGCCACCTAAATAGCCTTTGGTTTCAGCAAGATGGAGCTCCACCACATAACGGTAGGAGAGTGACTGATTACTTGTCTGAAATATTTCCCGATAGAGTCATTTTAAATAGTATGGACGTACGCTGGATGGTACGTTCGCCAGATCTTTGCCCATTAGTTTATTATTAATGGAGAGCTATAAAAAACATAATTTATAAATTTGTACCCACCGATATCAATGACTTGCGAAGAAAGATCATTAGAACTGTATGGACCAAAAGAAGAAGAAGGGATGTTTTAAGATCAATATAAAATTTAAGAAGACGTATACAGACGCATATGCTTGGAGATAGAGGGTGGGCCATTCCAACACCTCTTATAATTTTTTAATTTATTCGTTTATTCGCTCTAGTTTCATTCTTTGTTATGAATTTGAATAATATTTTTGTACTTTTTATATCTTATAATGAAAACGGAATATTTGCGTTAGATTTGTATTATTGTTTAATAAATTACTTTATTAAACAAAAGTGTAGCTGTCATTTCCAAGGCACTCTTTGCAAAAACAGGATTTTTGGCAATTCCATCAAACTGCTAGACCAAACCCCAACACATGACACATTACTGTAATCAGAAAAAAAAGCTGTATTTGAAAATCTAAAAATCTAAGATTGCGCCCATAAGAAAAAGCAAAGTTGATGATGTTTGCCGAAAATCGAAACGTCGAATTTTTATTATAATATCACCACGTTGTGGAGCGTACAAAGTGGCAATGATAAAGTATAAATTGTTTTGATGTGTCTCTTCAAATAGTCTCGCAAAAAATAAAAATGTTTTTTTGAAAATTTCGATTTTTTTCGGATATCTTCGGAAGTATTCGGAATATTTTATGTTTAAAAACGACATTATGTTATATTCCAAATTGGGCAACTTTGCCCTAATTTAACTGACCTTGTATCTCTTCAAATAACCGAGATCCCCATGCTTGAGCTCCAAAAACGGACACCCTGTATACGCAGAAATTGGGACATGTATACTTGGAAGAAAAACTCCCTGTATGTACAAGTTGAGGCATTAATTGCAATTGATTAGCTACAATTTGTAATGGTCATGTAGGCAACCCAATTTACACATAACCTAAAAATTACAGGTGTCAAATCGTATTTTATGAAAATGTTCGGTGCTATATAAAACTCTCTATATAAAACATCAATCATAATAAATATAATGTATAATTTCAGAGTTGCCAACCTACAATATTTTGCATGGCACTCTTGAGGATTTATTTTATTGAACATAGGATACATCTAGCATTAAAAATAAAAGTGAAGAAAGGAATATAGCTGGGTTTTACTTAAGTGTTTAGTAGTTTAGTATCAAGGGTTAACCCATTAAGTGCCATTTATGCAATAACGCAACATTATTATTTTAATTTTTTGAAATTATTACCGAAATAATTTGAAGTTAGAAATACACTAAACACTTTTTTAAATGAGTAAAAACCTAAATATTTGAATAACAAAATATTTACATTTTACTTCGCGCATTCTCAAGTCAGGGTGAGTCACTAGGCGGAAATCGGTCTATAGTGGGCGTATCGTTGAAAATAGCAAAAAAAGTTTCAAATAAAAGTTGTTCAGAATCAAGTTTTTTATAACCTAAAATTATTGCTAAATATGGCGGCCTTGCGGTTATACCGGAAGTAAACACCAACTTCCTTATTTTAAATAGAACACCCTATATGTTTTTACATTTTTGGATTGCTCGTTAAAAATAAACATGAGTTTATGCACACAACATTGGGCCTCAGTTGAACCGTTTTCGAGTTATTTCATTTTTTTTTATTTTATAAATTTGACGATTTTAGAGCTCGACGCCATTAACAATATCTTTAAAACGAAATAAGTCAGAGTTGTGTGGCTTACGGTTTTGGATTCGGGAAGAAATGTAGTATTTGTTTAGGTTTTTGCCATTAGTCAGATTTTCAAAATTGAACCGAGTCCGTCGACGGTATTCTTCAGTACTTCAAACATGCATAACTGCATTTTTTTAAATGGAACCATCTATCTTGAGATACTTTATCTGGTGCGAAATTAAATTTCCTTTTTATTGATACCGGGTTGTTGCCATATCCTTCCAACAGTTTTTGAGAAATTTGGGATTATGTAAATAACCGCAAGGCCGCCATATTTAGCAATAAGTTTAGGTTATGAAAAACTTGATTCTGAACAACTTTTATTTAAAACTTTTTTTGCTATTTTCAACGATACGCCCACTATAGACTGATTTCCGCTTAGTGACTCACCCTGTATAATAAATAAAACAACAAACAACATAACTAATTAAGTTAATTGGATACATTGTTTTATTTAACCTGACTTGAGAATGCGCAAAAAATTTAAATATTTTGTTATTCAAATTTTTAGTTTTTTACTCATTTAAAAAAAGTTTTAGTGTATTTCTAATTTCAACATATCCAGTATTTTATACGCGTGGCGCATGAAGTAAAATTTCGAGTTTAGAAAAGCCCCGTGAAAATTTGTCTCGGGTCGCTGCGCGACCCTCGACAAATTTTCTACGCGGGGCTTTTCTAAACTCGAAATTTTACTTCATGCTTAGTCTGGGAGTGGAAACACTCGTTCGAAACTTCAAATTCAACGCTTTTATTAAATCGACGAACGCCTGAAAATTAACAGCGTTTATGTTATGTATATTTAAAAGAAACATTCTTAATATGTAATAAAATAAGCTATTCATGTAAATTATAAAAAGAAGTGCAGAATTTTTCCAAAAATCAACTTTTAGAGTGAACTCTATAATTGGTCGGTCGTTAATGGGTTAAGTGAGAAATTAACTAAAGTTATCGGAATTTATTTTTATTACGCTGATGATATTCTATTTTATTGAATTTTAAAAATATTAATCTAATCCTTCAAATTCCACTGCTAATATTTGTTTTTTAAGCATTTTTTTTTTTTAATATCAATATCAAAATCGGAATCCGTATTTGGTTTGGTTGTCTGTGCCCTTAATCTATTTAGTACATGCTTTGTTTTGTATTTCTATTTTTATTCTTTTCATAAGGTAATTTCTAATGACTACATTAAAGATTAAAATGTTTTCTTTGTTTGTTTCTGTGATGGTGGTTCGATTGTTTAAAAAAATATCTCTCATTTTTGTTTACATCTAATGAGTAAGTGATGGCAGTCGAAATATCGCAAAGTTTTTTTTTTTCGTTCTTACTTCAATCAAGTCATTAGAGATTAAGTCTGTGTTAAATGGCAGTGTTTTCTTGGAATATTAATTATCGAAAAATTACTAATGGACAGTTGCAGTGAAAAAATGGACTAAATTGTACCAACAATTTTATTAGGAAAAAGAACTAACTGTAAGGACCAGTTGCAACAACAACAAATGACTGAGTTTGTAAACTGCAGTTTTGAATGATCCGAAAATCTCTGAATTCTCAATTCAGAAGTAACTCTTTTCAAGCTCAGATAATCAAAGTCCTAAATTGCAAGGTTGTAGCCAGAGGGGAGGATATGGGGGGTTCACCCCCCCCCCCCCTCCTATCCTGAATTTACAAAATGTTAATTTTTTGTAAGTAAAAGCGGCCCCGAAAGAGCTTAAACAATATTTTCCCAGTAAAACCCCCGCCGATGTGTTTATCCCTTGCCATTTTTTTTCTAGCTACGGCCTTGCTGAATTGAGTTCAGAATTAAAGTCGGTTCAGAGTTTATCTTAACTGAGAGTTGAGCTAATTTTAGAACTAATTTAAGCTCAGACTTGAGCATAGTTCGATATCAGTTTAGAGTTGAACTTAATTCCAAGTTGAAAGTCATCATAGCTCAGACTTGAGCTCAGTTCGATATCAGTTTAGAGTTGAACTTAATTCTGTGTTGAAGAAGTCAGTTTAGGCGTTCACAGTACAGAGATGAACTCATTTCAAAGTTGAAATCAGATAAGAATTAATCTCGGAACAGAGAGTTGGTCGAAGTTCAGATTTGAGCTTGGTTGAGATTTTATAGACACAGTTCAGAGTTGAAGTCAGATTAGAGTTAAACTCGGAACAGTGCTAAGCTCACTTTGAGCTGATCTAAGTTCAGACTTGGGCTCAGTTTAGTTTTAATATCAGTTCAGAGTTGAACTCAATTCTAAGTTAAACAAGTCAGTTTAGGCGTTCACAGTACAGAGATGAATTCAGTTCAGAGTTGAAATCAGATAAGAATTAATCTCGGAACAGAGCTGAGTTGGTCGTAGTTCAGATTTGAACTTGGTTTAGATTTTTTAAATTTTATAGACACAGTTCAGAGTTGAAGTCAGATTAGAGTTAAACTCGGAACAGTGTTAAGCTCACTTTGAGCTGATCTAAGTTCAGACTTGGGTTCAGTTTAGTTTTAATATCAGTTTAGAGTTGAACTCAATTCTAAGTTAAACAAGTCAGTTTATACGTTCACAGTACAGAGTTGAACTCAGTTCAGAGTTGAAATCATATCAGAATTAATCTCGGAACAGAGCTGAGTTGGTCGAAGTTCAGATTTGAGCTTGGTTTAGATTTGATATCTGCTCAGAGTTGAACTCAATTTCGTGTCGAACAAGTTAGTTCAGAGATTAACTCAGTTCAGTTTAAACTCATTTCCGAGATGAACAAGTCAGTTCAGAGTTGAAGTCAGATTAGAGTTAGTCTGGGCACTCAAAGTGAGCTCGATCCCAGCACAGAGTTGAGCTCACTTTGAGTTGATGTAAGCTCAACTATGAGCTCGGCTTAGAGCTGATATTAGCTCAGAATTCAACAAAATTCTGAGTTGAACAAGTCAGTTTAGAGATGAAGTCAGATTTGAGTTAATCTCGGCACAGAGTTGAGCTCAGTGTGAGTTGATCTAAGCTCATATTTAAGCTCAGTTTAGATTTGATAATAGCTTACAGTTGAACTCAATTCCGAGTTGAACAAGTCAGTTTAGAGATGAACTCAGTTAAGAGATTAATTCGGTTCAGAGTTAATACCGGCACAGGATTGAGCTCACTTAGAGTTGATCTAAGCTCAGTTTAGAGCTGATATTAGAATTCAACACAATTTTGAGTTGAACAAGTCAGTTCAGAGATGAAGTCAGATTAGAGTTAATCTCGGAACAGAGTTGAGCTCAGTGTGAGTTGATCTAAGCTTATATTTAAGCTCAGTTTAGATTTCATAACAGCTTAGAGTTGAACTCAATTCTGAGTTGAACAAGTCAATTCAGAGATGAACTCACTTCAGAGATTCAGAGATGAATTCGGTTCAGAGTTGGTCAGATCAGAGTTAATCCCGGCACAGCGTCGAGCTCACTTTGAGTTGATCTAAGCTCAGATATGAGCTCAGTTTACAGCTGTTATTAGCTCAAAATTCTACACAATTCTCAGTTGAACAAGTTAGTTTAAAGATGAAGTCGGTTCAGAGTTAATTTCGGCACAGAGTTGAGCTCAATGTGAGTTGATCTAAGCTCACATTTAAGCTCAGTTTAGGTTTAATAACATATTAGAGTTGAGCTCAATTGAATGATGAATTCGGTTCAGAGTTGAACTCAGATAAGAGTTAATCCCAGTACACCATCGACCTCACTTTGAGTTGATCTAAACTCAGACTTGAGCTCAGTTTAGATTTAATATCTGCTTAAAGTTGAGCTCAATTCAGAATTGAACAAATCAGTTCAAAAATTAATTCGGTTCAGAGTTAAAGTCAGACCAGAGTTAATCTAGGCACAGAGTTGAGCGCACTTTTAGTTGATCTAATGTCCGATTTGAGCTCAGTTACTTTTGTCAAAGGTAAACTTACTTTGAGTTGATATAAGCTTAGATTTTAGCTTAGAGTTGATCTCAATTCCGAGTTGAACAGGTAAGTTTAGAGATGAAGTCAGTTCAGAATTTAACTTGGCTCAGAGTTAAGCTCACTTTAGAGTTGATCTAAGCTCAGACGAGTTCAGTTTAGATTTAATGGTTACAGTTAAATTCAATTCAGAGCTGAACAAGTCAGTTCAGGGATGATCTCAGTTAAGAGATTAATTCGGTTTAGAGTTGACGTCAGATCAGAATTAATCTAAGCATAGAGTTGAGCTCACTTTCATTTGATCCAAGCTCCGATTTGAGCTCAGTTTAGATTTGATATCAGCTTAGAGCTGAACTCAATTCCGAGCTGAACAAGTCAGTTCAGAGATGAAGTCAGATCAGAGTTAATCTTGGCACAGAGTTAAGCTCAATTTGAGTTGATATATGCTCAAATATTTGAGCTATTAAGATTTGATATCAGCTCAGAATTGAACTGAATTCCGAGTTTAACAAGCCAGTTCAGAGATGACGACAGATCAGAGTTAATCTCGGCACAGAGTTGAGTTCACTTTGAGTTGATCTAAGCTCAGTTTAGATTTGTTATCAGCTCAGTTGAACTCAATTTGATTTGAACAAGACAGTTTAAAGATTAGTTCAAAGTTAGTCTCAGTTCAGAGTTGAGCTCACTTGAGAGTTGATCTAAGCTCAGATTTGTGCTCAGTTTAGATTTGATATCAGCTTAGAGTTGAACTCAATTCCGAGCTGAGCAAGTCAGTTCAGAGATGAAGTCAGATCAGAGTTAATCTTGGCACAGAGTTAAGCTCAATTTGAGTTGATATATGCACAAATATTTGAGCTATTCAGATTTGATATCAGCTCAGAATTGAACTGAATTCCGAGTTTAACAAGACAGTTCAGAGATAACGACAGATCAGAGTTAATCTCGGCACAGAGTTGAGTTCACTTTGAGTTCATGAACAAGTCAGATTAGAAATAAGTTCAAAGTTGGTCTCTGTTCAGAGTTGAGCTCAGTTTAGAGTTGATCTAAGCTCAGATTCGTGGTCAGTTTAGATTTGATATTACCTTAGAGTTGAACTCAGTTCCGAGTTAACTTCACTTTGAGTTGATCTAAGCTCAGATTTGAGCTCAGTTTAGATTTGATATCAGCTTAGAGTTGAACTCAATTCCGAGTGGAACAGGTAAGTTCAGCTCAAAGTCAAACTTGGTTCAGAGTTAAGCTCACTTTAGAGTTGATCTAAGCTCGGACTTGAGCTCAGTTAGATTTGATATTAGCTCAGAGTTGAGCTTAATTACTAGTGAAACAACTCAGAGTTGATTCAGAGTTGAACACGAATTAGAGATGATCTCTGTTCAGAGTTGAACTCAGTTAAAAAAATCTTTACGCAATCGGCTCTGGATTTTATTAACATATCACGTTGTGCTGTATATTATTTTTATTATCACAATTTAAAAATAGTTACAAAATGAATACACAATTAGTACTAAAAAAAATCAATATTTTGTTGTAATGTGGATCAAGTGAAATAAACTGTTTTGATTTATTTAAATAAAAACGATTGCGTATGAAATAAACGCAATTATTTTTATTCCTTGTTAAATAAATTAGGTAAAATCCACAAAGCTTATTGATTACTAGTTACGTGCTTTATTAATAAAACGTTTTAGTATGCAATTTTTATAATATGCAAAGTTGGTTAAACATTGCTTAGTTTAGTATTAAAAACTCTGTTTTATAGAGCTTTTTTACTTGTACATTTTTAGCTGCAATGTTTTCTTGCGCAATTTTTAAATGGCAAATTGCATTCGCAAGCAATACGATGTCAGTTTAAATCCCTCAAATCGATCTGTAAACTGACAATTTAAGTTTTGTAGAATATAATTTGACAATGTATTGTTTGTGAATAAAGTTTGGTATTTAAAAATTGCGCAACAGCAAGTTGCGCCATAAAAGTGTACAAATGTATTTGCTCAATTGGAGGCAGAAAAGCCCCATTATTCTTGTTGGTTAACAGTTTTTTTAGACTGTATTAAACTATACATGAGTTATAAGACAATTAGATACTTAGTATTGTCTTAAAATAATAACATGCTTAACAATGTCTATTAGTAGGCATTTTTATAATAATAATAATCTTTACATTTTTTCGATGATAAAAAAAAATAAGAATGAAAATCCAAAGTTTGCGTATTTGGAATTTACTAAATTTAATGCGGATACAAAATAAAATCTGGGGGAACTGCATATTAGAAAAATTAAAATGAATCTTTTAATCGAATGATTTTCTGCCTATTATTTCAAAAGAAAAAAGTTGGTGTAACTAATTAATTGTTCAAAGAAAACACAAACAAAAGAGAAACACGCCAATCAACAAAGACATCCCGTTAAATTTAAATAGAAAACCTAAACCTATGTGTATGAAAAAAAAACCATAATATGTGTGTGAAGAAACAATTTTAATAATTACAATAGATTTTTTTTTTCGTCTTCATCTCATAAATTCTCAAATATAACAAAATATTGTTGTTTCTTTAAACATTTTTTTCTTACAACCCCCACACACACACTCAACTAATTAATCCACAGCCTTCGCTATACAATTAAACAAAAAAATAAACAAAAGAACATACTTTGAGATTATTTTTAAAGACACCCTGTATTTTATCATTATTATTCATTAAGGAGGAGATAATACTGAATTCCGCATACATAATACGTTATAGAAAAAAAATTAAATTGTAAAAAAAATAATAAATACCCTCCTTATTTTTTTTGTTTTATAATCCGTCTTTTACAATTTTTTATGTTTTCTTTACTAATAATTATAGTGTACAAAGTAAAGTAATCCTCTTAAAAAATTAAAACTAAATAATTTGTGTTGGTTTTTCTGTTGTTTTATTATTCAGTACACGATAATTATTATCACCCTATTTTTTGTGTTTCACTCCCGACTTCGACACTTAACCTCTCCCCTCTCTTCCGTGTATAAAAAATAAAATCATCAATTTCATAAAAAGTCTGTGTGTTTTGTTTGCGTTTGCGGATTTTTTTTTCTTAAAATCCGTTCGTCGTCGTGTTGTTCGTGTTGATGACGCTGGTGCTCTGGACGACGTAGTGCGTCAGCCTGGTCGGCAGACAGCCGGCGTTCAGCTGGTAGAACTCGACTAGCTGCAGGAGGTCATAGAACTTCGTGACGCCGCTGTCCAGGGAAAAGACGTGCGCCTCGCGTACCGGGTCCATAATGGGGGCGATCTGCGCGTGCAGCACCTTGCCGCCGAATTTGTACGTCAGCACGAAGGCGCCCGGGTTGGAACGGCTTTCTCTGACAAGGAACACCCTGTAAATATAAAAATAATAAATGTGTTAAAATCCTCCACAATTAACAACGTGTATAAAGGGGGGTCCTACTAGTCAGTACTATATATCTCGGCTGTCGTATACAGAGTAATTCACTTAAAATAAACAAATTGCACTCGCTACTATCTTTATGGCTCACCCTGTATATCTGAAAATATATTTAGGTTATGCCGCTCTTAATGCCAAGCAATTTTGGTGCAGAACCAACTATGGCTGAAATATCTTCCGAGAACGGAATAAGGGGCAAGGTTGATAACTAGAGCTCGAATTTCTAAGGTAAAAAAATTGAAAAAAGCGCCTAAAAAGCATTAATTTTAGTAAAAAAAAGCATTATTTTATGCAAAAAGCATAATTATAAACAAAAAAATGATTATTTTAGACACAAAAAAAGAGCTGAATATTAAAAATTGACTCGGGAAGCTGGAGGACAAAATAAAGATCATCTAAAACAAGATGAAGTTAAAAAGCGCGCAAGAAACCTAATTGATAATATGATGACAACTGTTAAAGTAGCGATAGTCAACTTTTTTTCTCAAATAACACCATACCTATTTTTTGTTCAATTCTGATGCACTTTCCTGCATCCAATTATTCTTTACGCTATATGCTTAGATAACAAAAATTATAAAAAAATAATCATATGTGGCCACGAAAATTATGAAAAATTAAACAAAATATTTCATCACGTGTTGAATTCTTGAAGGTAGATCATTTAAAAATTCAAACATTCGTTTAAAAAATAATAGGCAGAAATAAAGATAAAAAGTGGATATTTTGGTAAATCCTCATATTTTTATTCTATAGACCAGGGGTTCTCAACCTTTTTCAGGTCTTGCCCCCCTCTCATAACTCCACGCCCCCCCTCCCTGATTGTATTTAAGTTATTTAGTTAGATTAAAACACTATTATAACCTAATTTTACTTCAACTACTCATCAGGAAATCAGTCGTGCACCCCCCCCCCCCCCCCTGAAATCTTGACGCGACCTCCTAAGGGGGCGTGCCCTCCCGTTTGAGAAACAATCATATGTCTATAGATATGATCTATAGACAGATGTAGGAAAGTGTCCTCAATTCGAATTGAACAAAAAAATAGGATTGGTGTCATTTGAGAAAAAAAAAAACGACTATCGCTACATTTACAGTTGAAACCGTATTGTCAATTTGGAGACGCCATTAATTAGAGAATTTCCTACCGTTTACAAATAAATATAGTATATAGTTTGTTATATTTTACTATCAAAATAAAAAAGTTAGAAGGGGGTGGAACACCAAACTGAATCACCTTGTATACTTAAAAGAACAATTCTCTGTATAAATTCATTTGGAACAAATATACGATATACTTGAATAATTGTATTTAGAATATTATTCATAGAAATTGTATATTAAATCGTCAAAAATTGAATTTTAACTTGAAGCAAATCAGATTCCTCAATTTTCTTTACATTGTTGGTACTTATATTTACAATTTATTAATAGAATGCGTTATAACCGCTTGTTATCATAATATTTAAGTAAATTAAACAGATATATAAAATAGTAAATCATTTTGGACAACTTTTTAGTGCAAATACCCCACTGTGCGCCACACAGTGGTCTGGGCGACGACAAAACCCTACTTATTAATAACAAACGGTTTAACTTTGTATAACACAATTTATTTTTATGTGACTGCAGTATCGGCAAATTTAGCTTGCCATTATCAAACATGTTTGATAATGGCAAGCTAAATTTGCCGATACTGCAGTCACATAAAAATAAATTGTGTTATACAAACAAAGTTAAACCGATTTTTATTCATAAATTAACATGTATAATGAAGTAGAAGCCTCCACAATACCAAACCCTACTTATTTCAATTTGCTGGAATAAAAAATAACTTTTATTCTCAGTTTATAGAAAAGCTAACTACTGCATTCCAGTTACTCAAGTCGGAGAATTTAATATTTTTATTATAATTATTATCAATTTTTAAAGTTCACGATTAGAATTCAGAATTTTAATAATGATTTTTCTTTTTTATTTCCTATTTTTTTTACACAATAAAGTGATGTTAATATATTTTTCTCATATTTCTAGCATATTAATTTATGTCAAAATGTACTCACTAATTTAAAATATATGTTTTTCAAATTTTTATAATTTTCGAAATATGTTGTAAAACAATGGCACTTTCATAAAGCGTAACTTTTAAGCGCAGGCTAGAGCAGGTTTCTAACTTGATAAAAGACCTAACCTACTATGTAAAGTTATTTAAATAAAAAACACTTGGTATTGTTTCACAAATTAAAACTTTATTCCGACTAGTTTCGTTTTGTTAGAGTATTTTCAAAGAAATGGAAAATGGTCTAACAAACCGAAACTAGTCGGAATAAAGTTTTAATTTGTGAAACAATACCAAGTGTTTTTTATTTAAAAAACTTTACATATTCTAATATGTTTCACCAAGTGCCAGATGAGAAATTAATTCAGGAGACTTAACCTAAGCTCCAAAGAAAACAAATTGATGAGTTTTAGCTGCGACGATCTACTATCTTGGGATATAACTGGTGCCAGACATTTGTTTTTGAATTATTTTTATCCTTTTGACTTCATAAGAAAAATCATTTGCAAAACCTACCCGAATATTTCAACGAGACTAGTCTCGACTTTCTAATCTTACCGCTAAGGGACGCATCTGCAATTATCATTGACATGTTAAATAGCAACCTAAGTTATGTAGGGCATCATTCGATAGATAATTTAAAAAATAGCTGGGGCCAATATAGGTACCGACCGCCAATTATTATAATCTAGAATTATTTCCAATTACGTGATATTAATAATGCTTACTGAGACAGAACAGCTTTTTATCATTTTCTCGAAAACTCAATACAGTAAGTTGCAATTACCGTATTGGTAACAGTATCTTAAGTCAATGTACTGAAACTAGGGACTTAGGTGTTACTTTTGATAAACACTTAAATTTTAACGCGCATGTCACAAAGCTGGTTCAGAAGTGTTTCAGGTTTCTAGGATTTATATTCAGAAATTGTAAAGGGTTTAAAAAGGTTTTGAAAACATTATTTTCCACCTACATCTTAAATAAATTAACTTACTGTTCAATAGTATGATCACCAATGTATGCTAAATACATCAACTTGCTAGAAAGCGTCCAAAGACGATTTGTCAGGTACATGTTCTTTGTTAAACATGGCGAATATAATTGCTATATACCTTACAACAATCTTCAAGACGAATTTGATATGCTGTCTATTCGCAATAGTAATTTACAGAGCTGGGACGAATCCTCATAAAAAGGATTCGAATCACGAATCCGAATCACCTAATATGATTCGAATCACTGTTACTCGAATAAAGGATTCGTAAGAGATAAATATGATTCGAATCCTGTTTTTTCAAATACATATCCTTTAAGAATAAATTTGATTTTAACAAAAATATTTAAAACCTAATTATTTATTATTAACACTGAACATCGATTAAAGATGTATTTGTGTGTTTCTAAAATTCACTTCAAATCAGTGTTTTGTACGCGTGGCGCATGAAGTAAAATTTCGAGTTTAGAAAAGCCCGAAAATTTGTCTCGGGTCGCTGCGCGACCCTCGACAAATTTTCACGGGGCTTTTCTAAACTCGAAATTTTACTTCATGCTTAGTCTGGGAGTGGAAAACACTCGTTTAAAGCTTCAAATAAATAAACAATTCACTGAATATCATTAAAACCGGGAAAGTCAGAGAAAAGTCATGGAATTATACTCAAATTGACCAAAACACTAACAAAAAAGCCATATGACATTATTAAATTTGTCAAAACCAGCAGGCAAATTACAACACTGTTACATTTCAAATTTTCATAATGAATATTCCATTTAATACTCATTTAATTTTTATTAATTTGAAGTTTCAAATTAAATATGTGTATTAGGTTGTCTATAATGATTGGACGTTTTTAAATTACTTAAAATTTTGCGCATGCTTATTTGATTTATCTTCCGGAACGTCCGTTCTGAGCCATTTTGTTTTAAATTATAGTAATTTTATTAATATCACGCCAGTTATCTGGATTTATATAATTTAGTCAGCTAAAGTCGGTGTTCGCTGGTTTGATTGGTTTTCTTAGCGGCCGATTTATCGATATTTTATCGGATTTTTGTCTGAACAAAAGTACTCGCAGCACGTGATTTCTAATAAAAAAAAACTCCCTTCGTAATAAGGGGAAAGTGGTTTTCATTTTTCCAATTAATTTTTCTAATATATTTTCCGTGTGTTTTAGGGTTTATTTGTATGCTATAATTCCGCTTTTTTGCTGGATTCTTCTCTTGGAGATTCGTTCCCTGGGAGTTGGTGAAATATTCGTTTTTTTTTGTCGCAGAGAGTATTTCGAGTTGGTTTTCTGCTTCTATCCACGGACCGATATCTTCCCCTACGTACGCATTCACCGCGCTCGTATCCAGCATCAGGTCGCGCCGCCAAGATGAAGACAACAGATGCCGATGAGTATTTCTTTTATCATTATCAATGATGAATTATTTGATGAATTATTTTCCTTATAACGAAATCTATTTTAACGAAATAAAACCAGCAATATTTTTGTGTGAATAATATTTAAATGTTTAATATCACGTTTTACGTAAATTTCGTTTATTATTTTTTTATATCAATCAATTATTAAAAATCATTTACGTTCATTATATTGCGTCGTTGCTAAGAAAATTGATTATTTCATTAAATTCATTCGTTTTCTCAAAATTTTATTAATATAAATAAAGAAATTTTAAAGACAAATAATTTATTCTGGTTTGTGAACCGAAAGATATGGCTATATTTTAGGGCAAAAAGGGTTATGTAGCTGAATGCGTATATATATATATATATATATATATATATATATATATATATATATATATAATATATATATAATATATATATATATATATATATAATATATATATATAATATATATATATATATATATATATATATATATATATATATATACAGGGTGGGCCACGAATAACGCCCATTAAAAGTTTTCGGGATTCCTGACAGAGGAAAAATTTGAAAAAATTCTACATTGCACGGTTGAATGCGATCACCTCATGGAAAATATTTCGACTTTCTATCACTTCCGGTTGTACCGGAAATTGCTACCAACTTTGTTATTTTAAATGGAACATCCTATATATTAATTTTTTTTTAGATTCCCCGTTCAATTGTCTACCCTCTCATATGGATTTATGTCCACTTAACTCTTACAGTTTTTGAGTTAAAAATTTATTTGTCAAATATTGACCTCAAATAGACGTTTTGAAAAATGCCTATAACTTCTAGTAGGGACAAGATAGACAGGCGAGCGGCATCTTGAATTGTTACTTATAGATCCCTCTAGAATTAAAATAAATTGACATCTGTCAATTTTGACAATAGGTATTTCAAAAATGTCAATATTTCAGTGCTCACTTAAAAACATCATAATTCAATGTTTTCAAATGGAATGACCAATATTTTATCTCATATGGTGATTGGCAACACAATTTGCAACATAAAAGTATTATATCTCCCTATATCTAGAGCAAGTAGTCGAAATTTCTTTCCTCCCAGAATGCTTGCACAATTGATTCCTGTACTATTCACACGTGCACCATAGTAGGCTACTGTCAATATTCTGTTGTGAGTTTTTGTTGGGTTAAAATCAAGAAGACAATGACTTTTTAAAAAAATTATTTGGACCGACGAATCAAATTTCTCTCGTGAAGGTATTTTCAATAGAAAAAACAATCACATGTGGTCAACTAAAAATCCACATGCAACGCTTGTACATAAATCCCAACACAAATTTAGTTTCAACGTATTTTGCCTTTTGATGGACACGCGTGTTACTTTTTATTTGTACCACGAAAGATTAAATAGGGGTAGATATTTACAAATTTTAAGAAATTGTGTGGAGAATTTTTTGGATGAGCTTCCTTTGAATTTAAGGATACGTTCATGGTATCAGCTCGATGGAGCCCCAGCTCATGGCACACACAAAATATCGCAGCAACTGACGAATATGTTCGAAGATACATGGAATCGAAGGTTAGGTCCGTGGAACTGGCCCGCTAGATCTCCAGATCTTACTCCACTCGACTTTTTTCTTTGGGGTCGTATAAAAAATAAAGTTAATGCCACTGTCGTCAATACCCGAGAAGAATTGGAAGCAAGGGTGCGAGCTGCATTCGCGGAATTAAGTGCAGAAGAAATTAGGCGAGCAACAACAGAGGGTGTCGCAACACGTGCTGCACAGTGCTTATACGTTAATGGTCATCATTTCGAACAATTGTTATCATTTTTTTTTCTGTTCTTGCATTTAATTATTCGTTTGAAAATTACTTTATTTCAATCTTCTTGCTTTTGTTTTGTTTGTAAGTTGTAAGTGTGGATAAGTTTCGTTGAAACAACAATTCTGTCGCACTAGCCATATATGACGAATAAATTCATAATTTCTCGATTGCTACACTTATTTATTATAATATTACTCGAAGTGTTCAAAAATATTGACACGTTGGAAACGAATTTTTCTAGATTCGGTTCAGTGAATATTGACAGTAGCCTAGTATGGTGCATGTGTGAATTGTACAGGAATTATTCAATTGTGCAAACATTCTGGGAGGAAAGAAATTTCGAAATAACTCAAAAACTACTTGCTCTAGATATAGGGAGACATAATACTTTTATGTTGCAAATTGTCTTGCCAATCACCATATGAGATAAAATATTGGTCATTCCATTTGAAAACATTGAATTATGATGTTTTTAAGTGGGCACTGAAATATTGACATTTTTGAAATACCTATTGTCAAAATTGACAGATGTCAATTTTTATAATTCTAGAGGGATCTATAAGTAACAATTCAAGATGCCGCTCGTCTGTCTATCTTGTCCCTACTAGAAGTTATAGGCATTTTTCAAAACGTCTATTTGAGATCAATATTTGACAAATAAATTTTTAACTCAAAAACTGTAAGAGTTAAGTGGACATAAATTGACATGAGAGGGTAGACAATTGAACGGGGAATCTAAAAAAAAATTAATATATAGGATGTTCCATCTAAAATAACAAAGTTGGTAGCCATTTCCGGTACAACCGGAAGTGATAGAAAGTCAAAATATTTTCCATGAGGTAATCGCATTCAACCGTGCAATGTAGAATTTTTTCAAATTTTTCCTCTGTCAGGAACCCCGAAAACTTTTAATGGGCGTTATTCGTGGCCCACCCTGTATATAATATATATATATTATATATATTTTTTTAAATTCATATTTGAGATATTAGGTATAAGTTGACTGCTGAAATATTATTTTTGTTTCTTGTTAATATAAATGTTTTCATGCCATATATTTTTAAATATATATACATATTTCTTTTAAATGTATTTATTTGATTGTTGTTCTTCTTGATACCTTATCAATCATTCAAAATATTTGGAGTTAATTTATGAGCTTAAATATAATATATACTATTTTTGAATTTATACTTTATTTGGTATTTGCGAATGGAAAGAGAGAGTGTACTTTCTTGGTTAAGGTAGGTGGTATAATTTAAACCAAGTGGCGCCCATTAATTATAAATTATTTTAAACCTACGACAAACCCTCCATTGCAGCTGGCCGAGGTGCGTCGTTTGCCACCCGCTCTTTCCATAAGCAAAAATTTGTGGTCATATATATTTTATTGATTATTTAGATTATTTGATTTGAGTCAAACGACGCTTGCGAATACACCTTGGGCATAAAAAAAGGGTGTAGCTAAACACGTAAAAATTTACAAAATTAACTTAAATATTGACAAAAACAATGAAAACAATTTAACAAAATGGAGGTTTCCCACAGAAGAAAGTTATATTAAAAGGCCAAGGAAAAACTCTTAAATCAGGGAAATGTCGGAAAAAATTAACATTTCAGATTGTGGCTACCATGTCAGTTTTACTTCAAATAATATTAAACATAATTTTGAAAACTAGATTATTACGTTTAAAAACATTTTTAGTCATTTAATGTTCTTATTCATTTAGTTTGAAGTTTCGAACGGGCGTTTCCACTCCCTGTGTGTCATTTTGAAATTTCGCATTTACCACAACAAACCACAAACCTTGCAAGTCTTAAAAGCCAACATTGAAGAAGAAATCACCAATTTGGGGCCAGATGTGTTACGAATAACAATTTAAAATGTTGTAAAACGAGCACAATCAACATCAACTCAGAAGGTGGTCGTTTGACTGATATCATTTTTTTAACTTTATATTATCAAGTTTACACCTTTAAATTAACTTTCAGTCAAAACATTGCCCATTTTTTTCATTTCTAATAAAATGGCAGCCAATTCATAACATGACATTACTTTGCCTTATATTACACGAGATAAAAAGTTTGTATCTTAAGAAATGTTAATTTTTGTTTTTTAACATAGATTCACTATCCTTGTTTACGCACGAAGTAAAATTTAGAGTTTAGAAAATTCAAAAAATTTGGTTTAGTTGCGTAGCGAAACGGATAAAACACTGAAATATTGTGAAATTGAAAATATACTGGTTTTTACTTATTATGTTTGAATTTCATAGCAAATTCAGTTTGGTTTTATTAGAAATATCTATGCCCCGAGAAATACAGGGAGTTTGTCTGACGTCACACATGAAATTCCTCGCGTGACGTGAAAAATCAATGTAATTAAACTAACAAGGTCGACTCGATTTTAAATTAAGACAACATTATACACTAACCACCTTGGTTGCTGACGTCATACGTGGAAGTCCTCACGTGACGTCAACAAGCAAGGTAATTAAACAATACAAAGTCGGCTCGGTTTAAATCAAGACAAACTTACTTTCACACCTTGGTTGATGTAGTCGCGCCTGGAAATCCGTACGTGACGTCAAAACCAAGAACATTACTGTGCAAAGTTGTCTTGATTTAAACCGAGCCGATCACGCGCAGAGCTTCTCACATGACGTCAAAATCAAAGTCATTACTGTATAAGGTCGACTCGGTTTAAACTTAGTCTTCTATAAGGTTGTCTTCATTTAAAAAAGTGTTTTCCACTCCCAGACTAAGCATGAAGTAAAATTTCGAGTTTAGAAAAGCCCCGTGAAAATTTGTCGAGGGTCGCGCAGCGACCCGAGACAAATTTTCTGGGCTTTTCTAAACTCGAAATTTTACTTCATGCGCCACGCGTATAAAACAGTGATTTAATCAGAAATTTAAAAACACCCAAAAGACGTTTTTCATGTTAATCCTCACAATTAATTCGAATTATTTTTGACAATTCAAATCCTTTTGTAAGTATTCAAATCTTTTTATAAATATTCGAACCCTTTCTAAATATTCGAATCCTTTCATAAAGATTCGAATCCTTTTATTAGGATTCGAATCACCCACATTTGTATTCGAATACGAATCCTCTTAAAAAAATGTAACGAATCCGGATCACGAATCCAGTTGAAGTAAAGTATTCGAATGCCTCTTTTGAATCCTCTAAAACCTGGGTCTCCAAATTATCTTCTTCGCGGGCCACAAATACAGTTCTACATAATAAAGTCGGCCAAGATCCGATTAATTTTATAAAATTATGAAAAATTTAAGGAACAATTGTTACAATATTTCAAAATATGACATTTACAAAAAAAATTACAAACAATCGCGGGCCGGATTCATGCAAGTCGCGGGCCGTAGTTTGGAGACCACTGCTCTAAAAGGATTCGAATCCAGGATTCGAATACTGAATGATTCGAATCCTGCCCAGCTCTGGTAATTTATATACAGGGAGATTTCCTTTAAGAATACCTATTCCAAATTCAGTTTAGTTTCTTTAAATCTTTAAATATTCATTGATTTTTTAAGAGTTAAATTTCAAGCTTTAAACGAGTGTTTTCCTCTCCCAGACTAAATTGTTTAGAAAAGAGCCCCGTAGACAAATTTTCACGGGGCTTTTCTAAATTCGAAATGTTCCCTTATGCGCTACGCGTATACAACACTGATATATTGTGAAGTTTAAAAAATATTAGCCTTTTTTTTGTTCGGTTGGTTGACAAATTGTGTTGAATCTTCTTAGCTGTTTGTACATACCAATTCTATTTATAAATTATGACAGCTTTTTGTCAATTCTTGAGTATATAATTTTTGTTAGTTAAGAAAATTTCATTTTCTAATAAATAATTTATTTTAATTTTGGTGAGAACTTGCCTACAACCATTTAAAATGTATGCTTTTTTGGTATCTAAAGGAGGGCCCGGGCCTCCCCTTTAAAGTAACGAGTGTTTTCCACTCCCAGACTAAGCATGCAGTAAAATTTCGAGTTTAGAAAAGCCCCGCGTAGAAAATTTGTCGAGGGTCGCGCAGCGACCCGAGACAAATTTTCACGGGGCTTTTCTAAACTCGAAATTTTACTTCATGCGCCACACGTATAAAACACTGATTTACAGTAAAGTTAAAAATATATAAAGGTTAGATGTGATGATGATCAATATTTACCTAGATGTAGCAAAACAATGGAAGAATTACTTTTTTCGTGTATAGTTTTGGAATAATAATAAAAGCAGAATACATTTAGTTTGAGCTAGTTTTCCATATTGTTGATATTTAAATCATCATATCTTTAACGGGGAAAGTGCTATGATGGACACATCAAGACTTTGAAAATTGATGTATGTAATTTCCAGTGAAACCGGAAGTGAAAATAATATTTATGGAAGATCTGTAAACTCGAATTTGTGTTTAGTGTAAGCATACCAAATTTTAAATTGATATCTCACAAAATAAAAAAAACTGTGGTGTTTTGTCGCATTTTGATCGGTTTCAGACCACTGTGCGCCATACAAATCGTGGCTATCTTCACATCGGTATTTTACTTTTACATTCTGGGAGTTTTTCTTTTAGGTATACATATTCCAACTATATGCTGTAAATCAGCGGATACTCGTTGTTTTCGAAAAATGTTTAATCAAAAGCTTTAAACGTGTTTTTTACTCCCAGTTTAGGCATGAATTAAAATTTCGAGTTGAGAGAAGACTGAAAATTTGGTTTGGTCGATGGCGAAACCAAATTTTCAGGCTTTTCAAACTAGGAATTTTACTTCATGCGCTACGCATACAAGACACTGATTTCAAGTGAAGTTAACTTCTTAACAATAACTTTAGAAAAGCCTGAAAATTTGGTTTGGTCGCGTAGCGCTACGTGATTAAACCAAATTTTCAGGCTCTTCTTAACTCGAAATTTTACTTCATGCTTAATGTGGGAGTGAAAAACATTCGTTAAAAGCTTCAAATTAAACTCTACTACAAAAAGCGTATTTGGTGAAAAAAAAAACTTTCTATAAATTGTGCTTTTTGATTAAACATTTTTATAATGCTTGGGCATACATAATTTTATTGCTGTAAGTACATTCAATTTTATATTTAAACTACCACTCATCAATCCTAATTGCTTCTTCACCTAAAGAAAATCCATAAAATAAAGCAAAAATTTCAGACGTTGCACATACTGCAATAAATCTAAATTTCCCTCCGCCTCCGCGTCTAAACTTCGCGTTATAAACTAGTTTACGTATAGTTTCCATTAAAAAGTAATGCATGTATCAAAAGTTACAGCGGATGGGTGAGTGCATGAAGCGCTTTTCAAAGTGATTTAATAAAAGTTTCCATTCCCCGGAGATGACCCGGAGTTTACTTATGATTTTACCCGTCGGCCCTTGAAAAGGGTACAAATCCGGACGGAGAGGGCCGGCTTGCATAACGAGATAAAATCCCGTGAGCGCTCACCCTGTACCCCCCTCCTTCCTACACCCGGAGGACAAATTCAATTCTCGCAGAAATTCAAATAAGGCAGGAATACAGTCGTGCTCTTGACTAAATAAATAGGGTTTTTATTATAGCCAAGAGTGGTTTTCTTATTGAAGTACGAAATATAGATGCTTTTGTACAATAATAATTTAGTATTTCTCGTCTTTGTATTAAGAAATTTGTGTAATGTACAGAGCTGGACAGGATTCGAATCATTCAGGATTTGGATCCTGGATTCGAATTCTTTTATAGGATTCAAAAGAGGCATTCGAATACTTTAGTTCAACTGGATTCGTGTTCCGGATTCGTTACATTTTTTTAAGAGGATTCGTATTCGAATCCAAATGTGGGTGATTCGAATCCATATAAAAAGATTCGAATCCTTATGAAAGGATTCGAATATTTATAAAAGGATTCGAATATTTCTAAAAGGATTCGAATACTTACAAAAGGATTTGAATCGTCAAAAATAATTCGAATTAATTGTGAGGATTAACATGAAAAATGTCTTTAGTGTGTTTTTAAGTTTCTCGTTAAATCACTGTTTTATACGCTTGGCACATGAAGTAAAATTTCGAGTTTAGAAAAGCCCAGAAAATTTGTCTCTGGTCGCTGCGCGACCCTCGACAAATTTTCACGGGGCTTTTCTAAACTCAAAATTTTACTTCATGCTTAGTCTGGGAGTGGAAAACACTCGTTTAAATGAAGACAACCTTATACAAGACTATCTCAGTTTAAATCGAGTTGACCTTATATAGTAATGACTTTGATTTTGACGTCATGTGAGGATTTCCGCGCGTGATAAAATCGAGGTTTAAATCGAGACAACCTTGCACAGTAATGATCACATTGACTTTGACTTTTCACGTCACGCGAGGAATTTCATGTGTGATGCGAGAAAAACTCCCTGTATTTCTCAGGATATAGATATTTCTAATAAAATCAAACTGAATTTGCTATGAAATTTAAACATAATAAGTAAAAACCAGCATAGTTTCAATTTCACAATATTTCAGTGTTTTATCCGTTTCGCTACGCAACTAAACCAAATTTTTAAAATTATCTAAACTCTATATTTTACTTCGTGCGTAAACAAGGACAGTAAATCTATATTAAAAAACAAAAATTAATATTTCTTAAGATATAAACTTTTTGTCTCGTGTAATATAAGGCAAAAGTATGAATTGGCTGCCATTTTACTAGAAATGAAAAAAATGGGCAATGTTTTGACTGAACGTTAAATTGATAATATAAAGTTAAAAAAATGATATCGGTCACATGGCCATCTCTTGAGTTGATGTTAATTGTGCTCGTTTAACAGCATTTTAAATTGTTGTTCGTACAACATCTGGCCCCAAATTGGTGATTTCTTCTTCAATGTTGGCTTTCAAGACTTGCAAAGTTTGTGGTTTGTTCATATTCATATTCATATTCATATTTATTGATGCAACAACAATGTACATGTTATACACAGGTCAGTTCTTAACTAAATAATAATAAAAAAAATAAAATAAAGTACATATCAAAGTAAAAATTAATAAGTAAAAAAGACTGCATTTTAATGCAGCGTTTAAACTGCAATTACAGTTTAAACGCTGCATCAAAATTAAATTCAAGATAATCCTCCCAGCAGTAAAAGGCATTAATTGATAAGAAATCCTTCAGTACTCGGTAGAACTTCTTGTGTGGTAATTCCTGGATGATTTTTGGCAGGACATTAAAAAATTTAATAGCGTAGAAACGTTCTCCCGTCCGAGCTTTAGTCAGCCTCGAAGCTTTTAAATACAGATTTGATTGTTGTCGAGTGCTATATTGGTTGATATCACTGCATGTCAGGTAATCATCGATGTTAAGTTTAATGTGGGAAAGGCAAACAAGTATGTAAAGTGATGGGAACGTCAATATATTCAGATCAATAAATGCTTGCCTGCAGTCGACTGTATAGTTGATCCAGCGATGACTCTGATTGCTCTTCTTTGGAGCCCAAAAATACGGTGTCGGATGGCGGAGTGTCCCCACGCAATAACCCCGTAAGTTATCTTACTTTGGAAAAGAGAAAAGTATGTCGTCCGAACAACATCTTTAGACACCAAGGGTACTAGACTCCGAATAAGAAATATACTGGAACATAACTTTGCAGCAAGTGTGTCCCCGTGGGTACTCCATGTTAGAGATGAATCAACATGAACACCAAGAAACTTCGTAGAACCTTGCTGCCGCTCACTACCCTTAAGCGAGAAAGTTAGCGTAGCAGATTTGCTGTTGTTCAGTTTCAGGCGGTTATTTAGGAACCACTTTGAGACTTCATTAAGTGATTGATTGTGCAAAGTGGTAACAGATGTCAAATCGTAATTATGGAGGTGTCGTCCGCATATAATATCGTTTTGGAGGCTGATATTACACGGGGTAGGTCGTTAATGTAAAGTAGGAATAATAGTGGCCCTAATACAGAACCCTGCGGTACCCCATGTTCTATAGCTGACGCTTCCGATATGTTTCCGTTGGATAACACACTCTGTGATCTTCCAGAGAGATAGGACAGTAAGAGCCTACAGCTGTCTGGGTGTATGTTGTAAAAATACAGTTTCCGTAACAGTATTGCGTGAGAGACACAGTCGAAGGCTTTAGACAAGTCCAGGAAAGTGGCCATTAATACTGAGCCATCCTCAAATGCATCAGTAATTGATTCACCGAGATTGGATATCGCCGCCGTTGTAGATCGACCCTTTCTGAACCCATATTGTTCATTTTCTAGGATGCCCGTATCTTCTAAATAAGTAACTAATTGGTTCAGCATAATTTTTTCAAATATTTTCCCAAATAGAGGCAATAGTGAAATTGGACGATAGTTATCGGGATCGTCTACCTCCCCTTTCTAGAAAATTGGTATTACAATGGCTCGCTTAAAATCATCTGGAAACACGTTGTTTCTTATACATTTATTAATCGTTTTGGTAAGTGGGGATAAAATAGCGCTGATTACCGACTTGATTAGATCAATTCGAAGTTCGAAGATATCTTTAGAAGAGCTATTACGGAGCTTCAACACCACATCTCTCAGTTCATTCATTGATATTTCCTTAAACTTGAAGAAATCACAAATACGTTTAGGATTAATACACATTAAGTTGATAGGGTCCACATCTGGTTTAGGTAACAAATCAATAATTTTGTTTGCAATATCAGTGAAGTGCGCATTAAACATATTCGCAGAAATAGTAGGATTTGTTTTTGTTTTGTTCGGTCTAACGGAGTTAATAACTTTCCATATCGCCTTTGGCTTAACGTTATTGTATTTAATGTAAGAGTTATTAACCTCCAGCTTACTCCTTTGAATAGCGTGTCTATAAGTATTTCTAAAATTGTTTCTCAGCAGTTTAAGTTCCGGATTACCAGTTTGATTGTACGCTTCTGCAATTAATTGAAGGTTTTCTCTCTTAGCTTTTAGTGAACTATTGAACCATTTCACGCTCTGTCCTTGTTTATTCAGTTTCCTAGGTTTTAATGGGAAGCATGATTGAAAGTGTCTGAAAAAACGCGACAGGAATTCACTAACACAATCATTGGGGTCAATTATTTCGTCCAAGAAACTCCAGGATTCCCCATCAACCAGTTTAAAGAAGTTAAATTTACCTACAGTCGTAATAGTTCGAATTGGTGAACTTGTTGCGGTAAATGCGAAATTTCAAAAAGACCCTCAGGGAGTGGAAGTGACATTCGAAACTTCAAACTGAATGCTTTGATAAGAACATTAAATGACTAAAAAATGTTTTAAAGATAATAATCTAGTTTTAAAAATTATGTTTAATATTATTTGAAGTGAAACTGACATGGTAGCCACAATCTGAAATGTAAAATTATTCCGACATTTCCCTGATTCAAGATTTTTTCCCTGGACTTTTAATATAACTTTCTTCTGTGGGAAACCTCCATTTTGTTAAATTGTTTTCATTGTTTCTGTCAATATTTGAGTTAATTTTATAAATTTGTACATGCTTTGTAATTTGCCTGTTGATTTTGACAAATTTAATAATGTCATATGGCTTTTTTGTTAGTGTTTTGGTCAATTTGAATATAATTCCATGACTTTTCTCTGACTTTCCCGGTTTTAATGATATTCAGTGAATTTTTTATCTACGTAATTTTCGGGCATTCGTCGATTTTATAATAGAGTTCAATTTGAAGCTCTAATCGAGTGTTTTCCACTCCCAGACTAAGTATGAAGTAAAATTCCGAGTTTAGAAAAGCCCCGTGAAAATTTGTCGAGGGTCGCGCAGCGACCCGAGACAAATTTTCGGGCTTTTCTAAACTCGAAATTTTACTTCATGCGCCACGCGTACAAAACACTGATTTGAAGTGAAGTTCAGAAACACACAAATACATCTTAAATCAGAGTAACAGGGAATCAGATGTTTAATATGTTATCAACGATGTTCAGTGTTAATAATAAATAATTAGGTTTTAAATATTTTTGTTAAAACAACTGATAACGATATTTATACATAAATGGTTGAAAAAAAATAATAAAATCAAATTTATTCTTAAAGGATTTGTATTCGTGATTCGAAAAAACAGGATTCGAATCTTTGATTGATGTATGATTCACGAGAGGTGTCGTATTCAATCACGAGAGGTGTCCATGGAAACCATTTGAAACCATTAATTAGTAATGCTTTCTGCACCAATACATGTAATATGAAAATAGTTTGATGTCATCAGATTACGTGTGTAAAAAGAGACAGAAAACTTCATAATATGTCTGCTATGGTTTTTAGACGGAACATGCGAAATATGTTATGTATGAAATATGTTCCGATATGCGGCTTTAAAATTTTAAGGTTAAACGTCACATTTGGACAATGTCTTCGTAAAACCAAATCTGCAAAAACCCAGCCACAAATCATTTGAATTACTGTGCACAATCGTTTTAAATGTGAGTCAAAGTGGTACAATTCCAATTTCTATATCTACTAAATAGTTCCGGTATTTACAGAAATAAATAATGCATTTATGTTGATTTTGCTGAAGCTCAAACGAAAATGTTAGTTTTTTTTTAAATATACATACATAGAGTTTTCTAGATCGCCAAATGAACTCGAGTACATTTAGATGTGTACTTATAGTGGAATGCGTGAGAGATTTTTAAATATTCGTTGTTTTCTTAAAAGAGGTCAATTTGAACTTTAAACGAATATTTTCCACTCTCAGACTAAGCATGAAGTAAAATTTCGAATTTAAAAAAGCCTGAAAATTTGGTTTGGTCGCGTACCAATACGGTAATTGCAACTTACTGTATTGAGTTTTCGAGAAAATGATAAAAAGTTGTTCTGTCTAGAACAACCTAGCGGTAAGATTAGAAAGTCGAGTCTAGTCTCGTCGAAATATTCGGGTAGGTTTTGCAAATGATTTTTCTTACGAAGTCAAAAGGATAAAAATAATTCAAAAACAAATGTCTGGCACCAGTTATATCTCAAGATCGCAGATCGTCGCAACTAAAACTCATCAATTTGTTTTCTTTGGAGCTTAGGTTAGGTCTTTTATCAAGTTAGAAACCCGCTCTAGCCTGCGCTTAAAAGTTACGCTTGATGAAAGTGCCATTGTTTTACAACATATTTCGAAAATAATAAAAAATTGAAAAACATATATTTTAAATTAGTGAGTACATTTTGACATAAATTAATATGCTAGAAATATGAGAAAAATATATTAACATCACTTTATTGTGTAAAAAAATAGGAAATAAAAAAGAAAAATCATTATTAATTCTCAATTCTAATCGTGAACTTTAAAAATTGATAACTATAATAAAAATATTAAATTCTGCGACTTGAGTAACTGGAATGCAGTAGTTAGCTTTTCTATAAACTGAGAATAAAAGTTATTTTTCATTTCAGCAAATTGAAATAAGTAGGGTTTTGTCGTCGCCCAGACCACTGTGTACAGTGGGGTATTTGCACTAAAAAGTATTGTATTGCACTAAAAAGTTGTCCAAAATGATTTACTATTTTATATATCTGCTTAATTTACTTAAATATTATGATAACAAGCGGTTATAACGCATTCTATTAATAAATTGTAATTATTATAACTACTAACAATGTAAAGAAAATTGAGGAATCTGATTTGCTTCAAGTTAAAATTCAATTTTTGACGATTCAATATACAATTTCTATGAATAATATTCTAAATACAATTATTCAAGTATATCGTATATTTGTTCCAAATGAATTTATACAGAGAATTGTTCTTTTAAGTATACAGGGTGATTCAGTTTGGTGTTCCACCCCCTTCTAACTTTTTTATTTTGATAGTAAAATATAACAAACTATATACTATATTTATTTGTAAACGGTAGGAAATTCTCTAATTAATGGCGTCTCCAAATTGACAATACGGTTTCAACTGTCAATGTAGCGATAGTCGTTTATTTTCTCAAATGACACCAAACCTATTTTTTTGTTCAATTCGAATTGAGGACACTTTCTTACATTTGTCTGTAGATCATATCTATAGACATATGATTGTTTCTCAAACGGGAGGGCCCGCCCCCTTAGGGGGTCGCGGCAAGATTTCAGGGGGGGGGGGGCACGACTGATTTCCTGATGAGTAGTTGAAGTAAAATTAGGCTATAATAGTGTTTCAATCTAACTAAATAACTTAAATAAAATCAGGGCCCCCCTCCCTGAGTTATGACAGGGGGGCAAGACCTAAAAAAGGTTGAGAACCCCTGGTCTATAGAATAAAAATATGAGGATTTACCAAAATATCCACTTTTTATCTTTATTTCTGCCTTCTACCTTCTACCTTCAAGAATTCAACATGTGATAAAATATTTTGTTTAATTTTTCATAATTTTCGTGGCCACATATGATTATTTTTTTATATTTTTGTTATCTAAGCGTATAGCGTAAAGGATAATTGGATGCAGGAAAGTGCATCCGAATTGAACAAAAAATAGGTATGGTGTTATTTGAGAAAAAAAGTTGACTATCGCCACTTTGACAGTTGTCATCATATTATCAATTAGGTGACACCATTAAATAGAAAATTTCCTACCGTTTACAAATATACAGAGAGTTTTATGTAACACCGAACATTTTCATAACGAGAATTTTTCTTTGAAGTATCCATATGCATACGTTGCACATTTTCCGATGCTCAATTTATTAAAAGAATCCAATTTGAAGCTTTAAGCGAGTGATTTCCACTCCCAGGCTAAGCATGAAGTAAAATTTCGAGTTTAGAAAAGCCTGAAAATTTGGTTTGGTCGCGTAGCGCGAAGCGCGGAGCGGCCAAACGAAATGTTTAGGCTTTTCTAAACTAAAAATTTTACTTCATGCGCCACCGGTACAAAACACTGATTCAATGTAGAGTTTAGCGGTGTGTTTTAAACTTCGTAATGTGTCAGTGTTTTGTACCGGTGGCGCATGAAGTAAAATTTCGAGTTTAGAACAGCCTGAAAATTTGGTTTGGCCGCTCCGCGCTTCGCGCTACGCGACCAAACCAAATTTTCAGGCTTTTCTAAACTCGAAATTTTACTTCATGCTTAGCCTGGGAGTGGAAAACACTCGCTTAAAGCTTGAAATTATATTTTTTTAATAATCCAAGCATCGAAAAATGTGCAACGTATGCATATGGATACTTCAAAGAAAAATTCTCGTTATGAAAATGTTCGGTGTTACATAAAACTCTTTGTATATGGTTTGTTATACTTTACTCTCAAAATAATAAACTTAGAAGGGGGTGGAACACCAAACTAAATCACCCTGTGTATACTATATTGGGAAATACACATATTCAATTGTACCATTTTTTCTATTACTAAGTATGAATCTCATTTTTACTTAATATGAATCTCATACAGGGTGTCAATTTGAAAACAAGCCAGCCACAATATCTTTGGAACCGTAACAGAGAAAATTTTCCAAAACCGTTCATAGGATATGGAGGGGGAACCATTTTTATCCACATAACAATCTTCTGCAACCAACCCTTGGGCTGTAGCCACCCTTGGCCATTTTTTTTAAATGCGTGAGAGATTTTTAAATATTCGTTGTTTTCTTAAAAGAGGTCAATTTGAATATTAAACGAGTATTTTCCACTCTCAGACTAAGCATAAAGTAAAATCTTGAGTTTAAAAAAGCCTGAAAATTTGGTTTGGTCCCAACCAAATTTTCAGGCTTTTCTAAACGCCACGCGTCTTAAACACTGAAAGCACTGAAACATTGTAAACGAGTAAACTTCGCTTGAAATCGGTGTCTTATACGCGTGGCGCATGAAGTAAAATTTCGAGTTTAGAAAAGCCTAAAATTTTACTTCATGCTAAACCTAGGAGTGGAAAACACTCGTTTAAACTTTAAATTGACCTCTTTTAAGAAAACAACGAATATTTAAAAATCTACAACACGTAATTGGGATATGTATACTCAAAAGAAAAAAATCCCAACAAATTTTGATATAAAGCTTTTCTAAAAGAAAGAACACTAATATACTCGCGACCTAAACAGTATGATATTTTCATGTAACATCAAAATTTGAAACAACTAGGAAAAATCGTTGCAGATACAACTGTCGACATACTCTCTAAAAAACGAATTCCACTATAAGTACACATCTAAATGTACTCGAATTCATTTGGTGATCTAAAAATGAGTCGAGTAGAAGTACAAGTACTTAGAAAATAAAGTACTCGTGGACTAAGTACCGAGTACACATTTTTAGTACTTGTACTGGAGTACTGTCCAGCTCTGCTAACTACACATAATATGAACATCACTTACATTTGACCTACATCTCATTCTTTTGTTCATAAATATGCGGTTTTTATATAAAAGAATGCTCCAAAGTTGCTATTTAACAGAGCTGGGACGAATCCTCGTAAAAAGGATTCGAATCACGAATCCCAATCACCTAATATAATTCGAATCACAAATACTCGAATAAAGGATTCGTAAGAGATAAAAATGATTCGAATCAAAGATTCGAATCCTGTTTTTTCGACTCACGAATACAAATTTGATTTAATTATTTTTTTGCAACCATTAATATATAAATATCGTTACCAGTTGTTTTAAAAAAAATATTCAAAATCTAATTATTTATTATTAACACTGAACATTGTTGATAACAGTCTAAATATCTGACTTCCTGTTACTTTGATTAAAGATGTATTTGTGTGTT
Organism: Philonthus cognatus; assembly: GCA_932526585.2. Lineage (NCBI taxonomy): Eukaryota > Metazoa > Arthropoda > Insecta > Coleoptera > Staphylinidae > Philonthus > Philonthus cognatus. The sequence goes on from OW052244.1 coordinate 4,334,247, forward strand.
TCTGAACTTCACTTCAAATCAGTGTTTTGTACGCGTGGCGCATGAAGTAAAATTTCGAGTTTAGAAAAGCCCGAAAATTTGTCTCGGGTCGCTGCGCGACCCTCGCCAAATTTTCACGGGGCTTTTCTAAACTCGAAATTTTACTTCATGCTTAGCCTGGGAGTGGAAACACTCGTTCAAAACTTCAAGTTGAACTCTATTATAAAATCGACGAATGTCTAAAAAATATGTAAATAAAAAATTCAGCGAATAACATTAAAAAGGGAAAAGTCAGAGAAAAGTCATGGAATTATATTCAAATTGACCAAGACACTGACAAAACAGCCATATGATATAATTAAATTTGTCAAAATCAGCAGGCAAATTACAAAACACGCGAAAATGTATAAAATAACTTAAATATTGACAAAAACAGTGAAAACAATTTAACAAAATGGGGGTTTCCCACAGAAAAAAGTTATATTAAAAGGCCAGGGGAAAAAATCTGGAATCAGGGAAATGTTAGAAAAATTTTACATTTCATATTATGGCTATCATGTCAGTTTTACTTCAAATAATATTAAATAAAAATTGAAAACTAGATTATCATCTTATAGAACATTTTCAGTCATTTAATGTTCTTATCAAAGCATTCAGTTTGAAGTTTCGAACGAGTGTTTTCCACTCCCAGACTAAGCATGAAGTAAAATTTCGAGTTTAGAAAAGCCCCGTGAAAATTTGTCGAGGGTCGCGCAGCGACCCGAGACAAATTTTCTGGGCTTTTCTAAACTCGAAATTTTACTTCATGCGCCACGCGTATAAAACAGTGATTTAACGGGAAATTTAAAAACACACAAAAGACATTTTTCATGTTAATATAAGGATTAACATGAAAAATTGATTAATTCAAAGTATTCGAATCCTTTTATAAATATTCGAATCCTTTTATAAATATTCGAATCTTTTTATAAATATTCGAATCCTTTTATAAAGATTCGAATCACACACATTTGGATTCGAATATGAATCCTCTTAAAAAAATGTAACGAATCCGAAACACGAATCCAGTTGAACTAAAGTATTCGAATGCCTCTTGTGAATCCTCTAAAAGGATTCGAATCCAGGAATCGAATCCTGAATGATTCGAATCCTACCCAGCTCTGCTATTTAACGCTTGGCTCTTTTGTTCCATTTAAACATTAAAAAAACTGAATGAAAAAACTCATGATGATTCAACATTAAACTCCACAATACGCAATTTAATTCGCATTACAAAAAATATAGAACCCTTTTTTAATTGCGTATCCCGTGAATGGTTACGTGCGCCTTTGGCTGTGCCTACGTGCTCAAGCACAATTTCATTGCGATCCACACACAGCCATGCACATGAAAACACACCGAGGCACGCACGGCCGAGCATAATTGACACGATAAAGTGCGCCGGACATGGCAACAGAAATAAAACGTTCGCCTAGGTCAAGTCGATTCCTAGTCATGCTCATTATAAGGCATTCTAGTCGGCGCGCTCGTTTCCGATCTGTCAATACGACCGCGATTAATTGCGAATTATCCACTAGGCTTTGAACTAGTTTAGATACATTTACTGTTAACGAGCGAACAACTCATTTAAGAATAAATATTATGTACCTAGTGTCTTTAAAATAACACACTTGAATTCAAGCAATTAGAGCTTCGGTGCATCAAATACTTTGAGTGGTCGAAATATTTCTATTACTATTATATTTATGGTAATAGAAGAGTGGCAATGAAAGCGATAGAACAAACGATCTAAAAAAACCTCTGTATAAGTCAGTACACTTATTAAAAATTTGGTGAATTCGAAAGATTAATATGGGTGTAATACGCACTATATTTGATGACATTAGAACAATTCAAATGAGCAAGGACACAAAAAGGAATGACAGATGCAAAAAATCCTAAGGCAATTTTTCTTTGGACTTTCTTTTCTACCATGTGTTGTCCATTTCCATACAGGATTACACAAGGACAGGATAGACCAAGAAAATGAAATGAGGTTGGGAAAGGTCAATTTGGAAAGAGGAAACCGAAAAAGATGTAATAGAAAGAGAAAGACCAATAAACAATTGGAGAAAAAGAACTGGACAAAGAACTAAGAGAAAAAAAAATGAGGAAGAACAAGAAAAAGTGCAAAGAGAGAGATGAGGAAGAACAACTAAAGAGAAGGAATTGGAGAAAGAACCAAGAGAATAAATGAGGAAGAACAAAAAAGTGCGAGAGAAGGAATTGAAAAAGAAATAAGAGAGAGAGAGAGAGAGAAGAGGAAGACAATAGAACAGTTAGAGAGAAGAAACTGGATTAAGAACTAAGATAAAAATTGGGATGGAACAAAGAAACTTGCGAGAAAAAGAATTAAGAAAGAACTAAGAGACGAAATGAGAAAGAACAAAAAAAAGTGCGAGAGAAGGGATTGAAAAAGAAGTAAGAGAGATATCATCGGGGGATTATTACGGTCTTTGACTTTTGGAGTCAAACACTCCCGATCAAGACAAAATAAATAGTTTGGCCTTATGTCTGATTCGGTACCCCCCTGATTACCCGATTAACTCGTAATCAAACACAATCACTTTATAATAAAATGCGTACTTACCCGACATATCCACTGGATAGTCGGTCAGGAACCACTCACGAATTTACTTTACTCACTTATAAATTTGATATTTAAGGAATAATTGTTAATGAAAATTAATTAAAATATTTTTGTTTTTAAGTAAAAATATAAACAAAAATTTATTAATAACAATAAACAGAATAATTAATAACAAATATAATAGAAGTTGAAAAAGAAAATGAATAAAAAAAAATATAAGTAAAATAATAGTAAAACAAAATAACGGCACACAAAAACAAACTTACTAATTCACATAGACTGGTGGTAACTCGATGTTGGTTTAAAGATAAGTACTTTGGAACTGAACTCTCAAAGCATCCCTCGCCGTTATATATGTTTGCCCAAAAATCGCATCCCCCACTACGATTTCTGGGCCGCGCTAACCATTCTTCGCCCGTGCGCCCTTAGGGGCGCGTCGAGGAACCCGAATTTCTGGACTTATGAAATAAGTGCTGTGAATAATTCTTCTCCATGACAAATGCATTAACATGCGAGAAAAACTATTCCGCACACAAATAAATAAAATCGGGTTCAGGCGAAAAATGGTTAGTCGATTAAAACTTAATAATTAATAATTAATTAATTTCTAAAAATAATTGAATATATATATATATATATATATATATATATATATATATATATATATATATATATATATATATATACATACGCACATGCCCTTTGATACGCAAGTAACGTTGCATAATATTTACAGAAAAATGTACAGAAAAGTGTTTACGGAGAAGTGTTATTTTCCCATCACGACAGCTAGAAGTATTAAATTAAACAAAAATTAAAACATATAAGTTTTCCTCGTTAACTTATTTAAGTTGTGATTTATATCACATTAAAGGTCTTTCTCTCAGCTATTTAGTTGCGAATTTGGTTTATCGGTGTGATTCGCGGTTTTCCTATAAACCGCGAAGAGAGCTGGGGATTTTCCAGCCTATTGTTAGGCGAGTATTCCGTGCGCTTTGCGTCTTTGTTTTTCGGAATCGCACGCTTTTTGGAATACCCGTGCCAGATGTTGGCCCGGCCTTTTGGGCCAGGTAATCGGCTGCGTGTTTTCGCGCTGACCGATTTAAGCTTTTTACAGCCTATTGTAGGTAGCTGAGAGAAAGGACCAGTTGAGGATTATTGAACATTTCTTGAAACTTCTAGCTGGCATGAAGGGCGTTTCTGGTTTTATGGCTCTCCATAAACACAATTCTTGGAGACACGGATTTTACCAGTTTGCAAATAATAAAAATTGAATTATGGGGTGTAACAGAATTCTCGTTATCATCGCTTGGGGAAAAACGACGATAACAGAGAGAGAAGAGGAAGAACAACTAAAGAGAAGGAATTGGAGAAAGAACCAAGAGATGAAATGAGGAAGAACAAGAAAAAGTGCGAGAAATGGAATTGAAAAAGGAGTAAGAAAGGGAGAATTGAACAGTTGGAGAAAAAGAATTGGACAAAGAACTAAGAGAAGAAAGAGGAAGAACAAAAAAAAGTGCGAGAGAAGGAATTGAAAAGAAATAAGAGAGAGAGAGAGAGTGAAGAGGAAGACAATAAAACAGCTAGAGAGAAGAAACTGGATTAAGAACTAAGATAAAAATTGGGATGGAACAAAGAAACTTGCGAGAAAAAGAATTAAGAAAGAACTAAGAGAAGAAATGAGAAAGAACAAAAAAAAGTGCGAGAGAAGGGATTGAAAAAGAAGTAAGAGAGAGAGAAGAGGAAGAACAACTAAAGAGAAGGAATTAGAGAAAGAACCAAGAGATGAAATGAGGAAGAACAAGAAAAAGTGCGAGAAATGGAATTGAAAAAGGAGTAAGAAAGGGAGAATTGAACAGTTGCAGAAAAAGAATTGGACAAAGAACTAAGAGAAGAAAGAGGAAGAACAAAAAAAGTGCGAGAGAAGGAATTGAAAAGAAATAAGAGAGAGAGAGAGAGAGAGAGAGAGAGAGAGAAGAGGAAGACAATAAAACAACTAGAGAGAAGAGGAAGACAATAAAACAACTAGAGAGAAGAAACTGGACTAAGAACTAAGATAAAAATTGGGATGGAACAAAGAAACTTGCGAGAAAAAGAATTAAGAAAGAACTAACAAAAATAGTAGTGGAAGATCAATGAAAAGTTGGAGAGAAGGAATTGATAAAGAAGTAGGAGAGGGAGCAGAGAAAATCCATTGAATAGTTAAAGAGGAGATACTGGTCAAAGAGCTAAGATAAAGAGTAGGATAGAACCAGGAACAGTTTTAAAAAAGGAATTAAACTCTACACTTATTTGTCAGAAATAGAACCATATTCTATTCATGTGCTTTTGAACCAATAATGATAATTAAAAACAAAGAAAAACACCATAATTACTTAAGTCACTTTTCTTTCAACCTTCATAATTTCCTTATTTCTATTCCTGTTTTTGACGCATTACATTTTTGTTGCTTATTGTATTTTTACTTTTTCTCCATATGCAAAAAATATCCATTTTGAGTTTACTTGAGTTAATTAAGACCATTTTTAAAAAATGTCTGTCTGTCCTTCTGTAATTCTGTCGCCACGATAAAGTCTAAACCGATTGAGCTATTAAGATGACACTATAAACTTAAGCTTTTTATTAAAATAGTAGTATTCCATCAACTTTTTTGGTAAAACTACGGAAACCGGAAGCGGTAATTTACTCTTAGCATTCATTTGGATTTTTATTTAATATTGATCATATAAAAAAAATCGTGTAAAGAAAAGTTGTACATAATCCAAAAATTTGCATTTAATGCGTATTCACTTTATATCGTAGCTCTTTTAGTAATTTTAATAATATTGTTTTAAATGTGTGCATTTTTCGAACTATTCTATATAAGTAAGCTATTGCTATAAATGACGTTAGTTTGACTTTGTCATGACTAATGTTTTGTGAAAAACTGAAAACATGAGTGAGGCTTACGAACAAAGTTTAACAGGAATAAGAAACATTTGTTGAAAAGTAAGGTAGGTGAAGGCTATTGATTTAAAGTATTTAACAAAAGGTTATCAGACCCTGTTGATTACGACTGAACGTTTAATAGGGAAAGTACTATGATGGACACATCAACATTTTTTGAAAAATGTCTGTATTTCTGTTATTCTGTCGTCACGATAAAGTCTAAACCGATTGAGCTGTTAAGATGAAGCTATAAACTTATAAGCTTTTTATTACAATAGTAGTATTTGTCAACTTTTGGTGAAAATGCGGAATCCGAAAGTGGTAGTTTACTCTTAGCATTTTTTGTTTAAATGTTCTTTAATATTGATTTTATAAAAAAATATCTTCTTAAGAAAAGTTGTAGATAATCGAAAAATTAGCGTTTAATGTGTATTCACTTTATGTTGTAGCTCATTTAGTTATTTTACTAATATTATTTTAAAAATGTGAATTTTACGAATAAATTACACTAAATATCATGATTAATATTTTGTGGAAAAGTGAACACATAAGTGAGGCCTATGTACAAAAAAATTTACTATGTTTCTAATTCGTTGAAAAATAAGTATCTAATAAAAAGTATCAAACAAAAGTTCGTGAGACGTGGCTAATTATAATTGGATGTTTAATTGGGGAAAGTAATATGATGGACAAATTATTTTTTTTTATCATAATATAACAATTATAAGGTATTATTATTATAAATTTAATGAAAAGTTGGAGGGAAGGAATTGACAAAGAAGTAGGAGAGGGAGTAGAGAAAGTCGATTGAACAGTTGGAGATCAAAACCATCGTGATGCTAGAAATAGTAACATTTTTCCAAATCCAGTTTAAATTGAAATTTTTAGGAACATTTTCGCAATTTAAATATATAAACGAAAACACTAGTTTGGTAGTCTTCTAATTCCCCATCTATTTCTTAATTTTGATTGCACCAATCCAAATGATGAAAACTATTTCCCAAGTGCCGCTGTTGTTGAATTAACTGTTTGCAATTCTTCAATTAATAAAGAAAAAACTGCAACTGGGAATACGAGGGTTGCCTTTTATATTTCGGGATTGGGCAACCCTAGTGTTGCAATCTGGCAACTGAGAGCTCTATCGTAAAGTTTGACATTTTTGAGGTTATACGTACTCAGAACGTTTTGACATATGAGCGTTATTTGTGTCGTTTACACTAACTTAAAAGATTTATCTCGGCCAAAGAATGGAATTAAATCGTGAACATTTTCGTGCGATTATTTTTTATAACTTTCGACGTGGATTAACTCAACAACAGTGCATGGATGAACTTAATTCAATTTTTGGCGATGAAGCTCCATCAAGGACCAGTGTTAATCGATGGTATGGTTAATTCAACCGAGGTCGTAGTTCACTCCAAGACGAATTTCGTGGAGGTCGTCCAAAATCAGTTGTTGTTCCGGAAACCATTGATGCTGTGCGCAAACAAATATTGCAAGATCGTCATGTGACCTATCGTGAGATTCAGACAACCTTAGGCATTAGTGGGACCAGCATACATTCAATATTGCATGAACTTTTGACTGTCAAAAAAATTTTTTCGCGTTTGATCCCACACAATTTGTCAATCGCTCAAAAAAAGGCTCGTGTCGATTGGTGCAAAGAAATGCTCAAAAAATACGATTGCGGTGCTTCGAAACACGTCTATGACATCGTGACAGGTGATGAATCATGGATTTACGCGTATGAGCCCGAAAGTAAACAGCAGTCAACCGTATGGGTGTTTCAAGATGAGCCAAATCGAACAAAAGTTGTTCGCGCACGAAGCACTTCCAAGCAAATGGTCGCCTGTTTTTTCGGAAAAACTGGACATGTCGCAACCGTACCACTAGAACAACGCAGAACAGTCAATTCTGAGTGGTGCACAACCATTTGTTTGCCAGTTGTCATCCAAGAAATCAGGAAAACCAACCGCCGAAAACGGGTCACTCTTCACCACGACAATGCGAGCTCTCACACATCGGCTCAAACAACTGCATTTTTGAGCACGCAAAACATCGATTTGATGAGTCATCCGCCATATTGTCCTGACTTGGCACCGAATGACTTCTTTTTATTCCCATCCGTAAAAAAATAAAATGAGAGGTCAACGTTTTTCGACACCTAAACAAGCGGTTGATGCGTTCAGAATGCATGTTTTGGAGATACCTCAATCAGAGTGGCAAAAGTGCTTCGACAATTGGTTCAAACGCATGCAAAAGTGTATAGATCTTAATGGGGAATATTTTGAAAAACAATAAAGCGATTTTCAATGATTAATATTTATTTTTGTTCTCTAATCCCGAAATATAAAAGGCAACCCTCGTATTGGAGAAATAGAGGAATACCCGGCGATGTTCAATTTAATAGTTTTGTGCATTCCATAAACATCATAGTTTATAAATATCAATATATATCAGGAAAAGCATCGTGATAGATATTTGATGAGATCAAAAAAGCTGGAGAAAAGGAATAAATAAAGATCAAAAGGATAAGATAAGAGTAAAATATTTTATAGAAGGAATTGATAAAGGTCTAACAAAATAAGAAGTTTGAGGAAAAGAATGATATAGAGCACTAAGAGAAGAAAAGGAAAACCAAGGAAGAAATTGATAAAGAACAAACAAAACGAGAAGGAAAAGAGGACACAAAGAATTGATAAAGAACTAACCAAATAAGAAGTTTAAGAAAAGGAATTGACATAGAAAACTAAGAAAAGAAGAGAAACCCCAGGGAAGGAATTGATAAAGAACTAACCAAATGAGGAGTTTTAGGAATGGAATTGATATATAGAACTATGGGAAGAAGAGGAAAACCAAGGAAGGAATTGACAATGAACTAACAAAATGAAAAGTTTGAGAAGAGGAATTGACATAGAGAACTAAGAGAAGAAGAGGAAAACCAAGGAAGAAATTAATAAAGAACTACAAAAATTAAAAGTTTGAGGAAAACAATTAACATAGGAGAGAAGTTGAGGAAAACAAAGTAAACAACATTGGACGAAAGGGATTGGAAAATAGAAGAATGAAAATCGGAGGACGTTTTAAACTGACACAAACGATTAGAGATCTAGACCCATCGGACGATCTATTGACATATTTTTTGGTATATTTTCGTTTGTTCTTACCCGTCAACTGTTCCGTGTCGACTGACGAGCGCTGTTGCTTGGTCCCGGCTCATCCCGCTGTGGAACCACGGCTGGGTGATGTGTACTCCGGACTCGATGCCCTGGATGTGCGTGTTTTGGGTGCGGCAGGAGGGCCTCCATCGGCGCTTCCACGAGTAGCCCTCCGCCACCGCTATGGCTTTGGCCTCCTTTGGGTCGTCCACTATCCTGCCCACCGAACCGGTGAAGTCCATCGCCACGCGAGACCGCACGGACTCCTGGAATCACAAATAAAATACACCATAAGTATGTTAGCTTGTGGTGAGAAATCTCATCCTGTTTAGATAAATGCACAATAAATGCGAAACCGCAGAGATTGATATAAAATAAGGATGTCTAAGTAATAATGTAAGATATATATGAACTGTGGTAATAATAAATATTAAATGTATGTCATCACCAACGACAGATCAGCTTCTTTCACATTTTATCAGTTGCTCTTTGCTAATCAAAGAGTAAAAGAAGCCAAATTTCAGTTACACTTTTCGATATTACAGTTTAGTATACTGAATACTTTAATGCCCATTTGCACCCAAGTCGATTAACTTAATCAGTAATTAGTAATTCTTAAAAACACAACAGTTTTATTTAGAAATTGTTTACATAATCGCATATTGATAAAACACACATGTTTAGATTATCTTACAAATTTATAACATTCTTATAGTCTAGAATGTTGACTTAATCAAAGGTTTAATCAATGATTAGTAAATGATTAAACTTAATCAGTCGGAGTGCAAGCGGCCCATATGTTTTGTGACATTTTTTTAAAATTTAAAAGCAGAGTGCAGTATTTTGCTAAAAGGGATATTTAAGTTACAATGTTTTGGATACTCTTGTCGATATGAAGCGTTGAATCTCACAAATTGATTATGATAATTGCACTCAGCACGCAGACCTGCATAAAATACTCGGAATTACATAAACGAATGCAAATTCACATTGTGTGTATTTTTCGCATTACGAAAACGTGTAATTAGCATAACTCTGCACGGACACGTTTCTAGGACATTGCCTTAAAACTATGCAAGTTGCGTGCGAGAGCGTCTTTGAAGTACAAAAAATGCATAGCATTGATAAGCAGAAAAATCCATAGAGTTAATTTACGGTTGCATTATTGATGTGCGATAATTAAAGAATAATTGAATATTAATTGATGTGATTCAATATTTTACAATAACAATAAAATATTGAAAAATTGAATATGTATTCTTAACTAAATTTGAAATAAGACAAAATTAAAAGGCATTTTTAAATATAAATAAATTCCAATCCAATTTAAAATTGGTTACAATTTTAACACATTTTAAACTGAAATAAAATGTCAATCCATTTTATAATGGGACAGAATTCGAGCACATTTTAAAATAGGACAAAATTTCAGCACATTTTCCAATGGGACAAAATTCCAGCCCATTGTAAAATTAGACAAGCTTCCATTCGACATGCTTAATAAAAATGAAGATACAAACTTTTCTGTTAAATGTACTATCGATAGACATAAAATGTTGGGATAAATCGAAAATTGAGTAATGTTAAATATAACCAAATTTATACCGGTTAAGTCATTTTTTTAAAGCAGTGACAATAAAAATATGTAAGTGATAAGAAAAGAAAGAGATTTTTAGTTTTGACACATCAAATGACAATTAACTGACAAGACCAAAGTTTGACATACGAGGGTAGATTGAAAAGTTTCCGGAATGGGCAAGAAAACGCAGTAATTGAACAGGATTTATTTTTTATTTTTCAACATAGTACCCTTGCAGGGCGATACACTTTTCCCAGCGGTGCTCGAACTTTTTTAAGCCTTCAGGAGAATATGATTTCGGGAACTCTGCAAAATAAGCTTTAGTGGCGGCGATGACCTCCTCTTTTGACGTACAGCGCTTGCCTCCGAGCCAAGTCTTCATGTTTGTGAACAATAAGAAGTCGCACGGGGCCAGGTCTGGAGAGTACGGGGGATGCGGCACCACCTCGTAGCCCAATTCAACCATTTAGCATTGGCGATTCGGGATGAATGGGCCGGCGAGTTGTCGTGGTGGAAGAGCACTTTTTTCCGCTGCAAATGAGGCCGTTTCTCCTTCAATATGCCGTTGAATTGATCCAATAAATCGCTGTAGTATTGTCCCGTGTAGTTCTTCCCTTTTGCAAAAAGTCAATGTGTATCACACCTTGCGAATCCCAAAAAACGGTGGCTATGACCTTTCCAGCCGATGGGACAGTCTTTGCCTTCTTCGGAGCAGATTCGCCTGGAGAAATCCACTGTTTCGACTGCTGCTTGGTTTCTGGTATGTAGTGGTGGATCCATGTTTCGTCCACGGTCACGAATCGGCGAAAAAAATCCGTTGGATTACGCTTTAACAAGGCCAAACACTCTTTCGAAGTGGTCACACGATTTCGCTTGTTGTCCATAGTCAGCAAACGCGGCACCCACCGCGCCGACAGCTTCCTCATGCCCAAATGTTCGTGCACGATATTTTGCACACGTTCATATGAGATGCCCGTGGTCTCTACTATTTCGCGCAACTTCACTCGTCGATCGGCTAACACGAGATCATGGACTTTGTCGACCATTTCTTCATTTATGGCCGTGTTTGGACGTCCATTGGGTGGTTCATCCTTGGTGCTCGTACGGCCACGTTTGAACTCACTCACCCAGAAACTAATAGTCGAAAATGAAGGTGTAGATGTGCCATGAACTTCCTGCAAAATATCTCGTATCTCCGTCGCCTTTTTCCCATCCATCCAAAAATGTTTGATGACTGCTTCACAAGATATCCTAGTAAACAAAAACGGAACGACACTCGTGTCTAAAAATTTGACAGCTTACCTAAAATAGGTTAGCCTTGACAACCATCATAACAATTTCACGATACGTGCGCCATCTCTTGCCCATTTCGGAAACTTTTCAATCAACCTTCGTACACTAAACAAATTTTACGTATTCCAACATTTAATTTTCACCGATGGTACATACAAGGCATTTATTTTGTAAGTGTACATTCATACATTCATTATGTATGGAACCGGCCTAATATCTCCAAAACTACTTGTCGGATCACCATAAAATTTAAAACGTAAATTTAATTAAGTAAAATATTTTTATGATAATTTTTTTCAATGTTTATATGTCACACTTTTCAAGATACAGCGCCAACTTAATTTTTTTTAAATAGCACTTCTAATCAAAATTGTCATCATTCGATAGCTTATTTTTTTTCTGAAATCTGGAGTATAATTACTTGTATCAAAACATTGTCTAATAAACGTCAAAAGTTATCATATATGCAACAGGGTAGTGTTAAAAATGGTGAAATTAAACGAAAAAGAAAAAATAGAGATCATTATTATGAACTATAGTTTGTTTAAAAACTAGGAGTAAGTGCCAAAGCCCAATTTACACTATAAAATGTTACCAGAAATATTACTAGATAAATTTGGCCCAAATTTTAAATAATTTCATAATTACTCTTTAAATAAAATCAACTATCCATTTTGTACTTCTTAGTTCTGGTTAAGTATTTTCTTTTCTATCGTACGATATCGTCAGTTCAATTGAATTGCTTATACGGCATCTCGCCATATATCTTTGAAATAAAACATATTTATACTATGTTCATAATATAATATGGAATTTATATAATAATGTATCTCTATTAGAGCTGCGACGAATCCTCGTAAAAAAGATTTGAATCACGAATCCGAATCACCTAATATGATTCGAATCACGAATACTCGAATAAAGGATTCGTAAGAGATAAATATGATTCGAATCGAAGATTCGAATCCTGTTTTTTTGAATCACGAATACAAATCCTTCAAGAATAAATTTGATTTTATTATTTTTTTGCAGTCATTATTATATAAATATCGTTACCAGTTGTTTTAACAAAAATTTTCAAAACCTAATTATTATTATTACCACTGAACATCGTTGATAACAGACTAAGTATCTGACCCCCTGTTACTCTGGTTAAAGATGTATTTGTGTGTTTCTGAACTCCACTTTAAATCAGTGTTTTGTACGCGTGGCGCATGAAGTAAAATTTCGAGTTTAGAAAAGCCCGAAAATTTGTCTCGGGTCGCTGCGCGACCCTCGACAAATTTTCACGGGGCTTTTCTAAACTCGAAATTTTACTTCATGCTTAGCCTGGGAGTGGAAACACTCGTTCAAAACTTCAAATTGAACTCTATTATAAAATCGACTAATGCCTGAAATTTACGTAAATAAAACCGGGAAAGTCAGAGACCAAAACACTAACAAAAAAGCCATATGATATTATTAAATTTGTCAAAATCAGCAGGCAAGTTACAAAACACGTAAAAATTTATAAAATTTACTTAAATATTGACAAAAACAATGAAAACAATTAAACAGAATGGGGGTTTCCCACAGAAGAATGTTATATTAAAAGAACAGGGAAAAAATCTTTATTCCGAGAAATGTCTGAAAAATTAACGTTTTAGATTGTGGCTACCATGTCAGTTTTATTTCAAACAATATTAAACAACATTTTGAAAAGTAGATTATTATCTTTTAAAACATTTTCAATCATTTAATGTTCTTATCAAAGCATGCTGTGTAAAGTTTCGAACGAGCGTTTCCACTCTCAGCCTAAGCATGAAGTAAAATTTCGAGTTTAGAAAAGCCCCGTGAAAATTTATCGAGGCGACCCGGCTTTTCTAAAGTCGAAATTTTACGTCATGCGTCACGCGCATAAAACAGTGATTTAACGAGAAATTTAAAAACACACAAAAAAACATTTTTCATGTTCCTTACAATTAATTCGAAATATTTTTGACGATTCAAATCCTTCTGTAAGTATTTAAATCCTTTTACAAGGATTCGAATCCTTTTATAAGGATTCGAATCACCCACATTTAGACTCGAATACGAATCCTCTTGAAAAAATTTAACGAACTTGGATCATGAATCCAGTTGAACTACAGTATTCGAATGCCTCTTTTTAATCCTCTAAAAGGATTCGAACCAGGATTCGAATCCTGCCCAACTCTGCTCTCTATCTTACTTAAAATTGATTTGTTTCATAAAACTATACAAGGTAGAACGACTCATCTTCGGCATGTCTGCATGATCGTTTACTTCTTTTAAAACTTTATTCAAAGTTGGCAGTTTATTTTTATAGAAGAAGCTATGCACGGATCTCTTCACTACGTCATCAAAACTTGTAATTATGTCCTCCAAGCTGTTTAGGGCTACAAATCTCTCAGGATTTCTTATATTTGCTAATGGTACGATAGACAGTGGAATTTACAACTCCTAAAAATTAAACATTTTATTATTTGATGCATATGATATCTCACCTACTGCACCAACAATGTCTGATACAACAGCAGTCATTTTCATATGTAGATTATCTGTTATCATCTGCTTGTACATATTTATTATGTACTGTTTTTCAGACAGATATAAATGACCGAAATCCAACTTCTTACGCTTTTTTGGAGGTGAAGGTGATATTATCACAGAGCTTGTACTGGGTCCATAATCCATCACAACAATATAAACAAAACTAACTCTTAACTAAGCTAAAGAAACACCGCACAAAAGGTTATTACGAAATAGACAAAGTTGCAACTCGGTAACGCTTCGAATTAAGGTTATGTCAGCTGTTGCGTCTAATAATGACGTAAAATGGGCGCGCTCTCGGCCAATCAGAGTTGCAGGTTTTGGCGCATGAAATTTAAAACACTTATCCTAGTTATTAAACAGATTATACGGGGATAGAGGATGAAATCATGCAGATGTATTTGTTCTCTAAATGTCCAATGAATAAATCTTACTAAAACTTTGAAACGATTTAGTAAGACTGGAGATGTTAGGGATCGTCCGAAAATAGGACGTTCTAAAACTGTAACTAATAATAAACAAACTTCAAATCTTATGTTAGATGTGGTTGTAAATAAAAAAAAAAGATGTGCGCCAATCCAAATACATCTTGATTACTTCTTTAGATAGCAACCTATAGCATATAATACATTTTTGGAAACCTTATTTTGTTCTTTGTACAACAATGTAACTAATGACGCAAGTAATACTAAAAACAACCGAGAAAATGTAGTTTATTGCTTAAAGAATAATAATAACAATAATTATGGAGAAACGTGGACTAAATTAACTTGACCCACAGATGTTTTTTTGTTAATTTTCAACCACATCTAACATACAAGCTCTATTATTTTTCGCTTAATTTCACCATTTTTTACACTTCCCTGTTACCATAAATAGAAAGACTGGTATTCCTTACTTCACTTTTTATTTTTATGTTAGATGTACATTTCGAGACACAAGGTGCTCATTATCAATAACAAACTAAATTCTTAAAACTATGTGCGCGGTATATATAGTTGACGGGTTATCGGAAAAACCAAAAAGTAATTAAACCTATTGTTAGCGGCTAAAGGTTCGAGATGGGTGTCGGTGTCATTACATTATCTGCAGGGTGGGACGGCGCGGGCGGCTTATGGATCGGGAAGTTGGTCGGTAGGATTACATTCACTGCAGGATTATTTTTGGGTAACAAATCTAATAATGGATTAACTAAGGGACTAAGATCGAAATTCAGCAAAACATTTTTATTTTTATACATTTCAATGGATTCAAGCATATTTAATCTACGATGACTTGATTGCTTTAAAAGTTTAATATTGTTTACCGAGAATGTGTGTCCTGTTTCAATTGAATGGTGTGCAACTGCTGATTTGTCCGGGTTTTGTATTTTAAAATAATACTGGTGTTCTTTAAATCTTTTTAATATGTTACGTTGTGTTTGACCTACGTATATTTTATTGCAATTGTTGCAGTTTATTGAGTAAATTCCGGACTTTTCTAGGTGGTTTGTTTTAGTAAATGTGTTGCCAAGTAAACATTTTAATTTTGTGTTGACATAAAATGTAGGAGAAAGGTTGAATTTATTCAATAAACCACCAATTTTCATACAAGTTGCTGGGTGGTACACGAATCTAGCATACTTTTTTGGGGCGGCTTCCTTTGAGTTGGTTAGTGTGGTATTTGAAATAATTTTATGATTCCTAATTTGTTTGTTAATTAATCTATTTATTGTGTCAATGCTGTAATTTAATGAAATGCCTATGTTCTTGATTGAACTAAATTCCTTTTCCCTATTTTCTTTGGATAATGGTCCCTGTTACCATTTATCATAACTGTTGACGTTTATTAGTCAATGTTGTAATACAAGTAGTTATACTCTAGAATTCAGAAATAAATAAGCTATCGAATGATGACAATTTTGATTAGTTATGCTTTAAAAAAAAAACAGGTTGGCGCGGTTTCTAAAAAAGTGTGAAAACGAAAACTGAAAATTTACAGCAAATGCATCGTGGTATACATATCTTGATGCGTTCGCTGTATTTTTTCAGGCAATGAAAAAGTTCAATTCGAATTTAATTTCTTTAAAGAAAAATTCCAATAAACTACAATAGTTATTTTTTTAACTGTGCAAAATAGGGCTCTTAGACACGATTTGCGGACACAAGCTGTAGTCGAGTTTCCTAATCGCAAAGCGCACACAGAAATATTTACAATATGTAGAACATTATTCCACAAATTGCAACAGTTATAAAAAATGAATTTTTACTGTGAGTGTTTCAAATTCGTGTAACACTTTAAATATTTCGTAGTGGTGCAATTTACGAAATTGCACGGCAACAAGGTGACCCTTTACTTCGGCCAGTTGCATTATATCGCAGATAATGCAGCATTAGGACAGGATGTGTGGTAATTGTGATTGCCTAAAACGAAGCCGCAGAAATCAAGGCTGAACCGATTACACCGGCTGCACGTTTTGCTGCATTAATTAGTCAGCTTGAACCGAAATTATTTACGACCTTGGCGACTCTCCGTTGTCGACCCGGGCTCATTTCTAAGCATGCGATCTCAATTTTTCCATTCACAATCAAAATGATGATGATTGATGAAACGTCACGCAGATAATGTTCAATATTTGAAAAAATAAAAAGTGACTAGTTCGAAATATAAAATACGTAAATTAAATTGCAACATTGTTGTACAAAATATGTAATTGATTTTTTTTTGTATCAATGACAGTTGATCTGCATCATTGAAAGTTGTTGATTTGTATTCAATAGATTTTGTTACGCCCATATATTCATGAAATTTAAACGAGTGTTTTCTTTTAAAATCATGGCAAGTCCTTCAATATTTACATTTATATTTTCATTATTTTCTATACTTAAAGTAAAATTTACGAAAGGTGTCGTATGATTACAGATTTGAAATCTATGGAGCAACTTTTCTTTGGGGTATTTTCATATACAAAGAGTTTTATGTAACACCGAACATTTTCATCCAATACAATTAGACACTTTTAATTTTCAAGTTATGTGTAAATTGGATTGCCTATATGACTATTACAAATTGTAGATAATCAATCGCAATGAATGCCTCAACTTGTACATACAGTGAGTTTTTCTTTCAAGTATACATGTCCCAATTACAGGGTATATACCGTAAATCTTTAGATAACCGTTGTTTTTTAACTAAGTTTAATTTTTTCTTTAGGTAAACATAAACATACGTTGTACATTTGCTAACGCTCGGTTTATTAAAAGTATTTAATTTGAAGCTTTAAAGAGTGTTTTCCACTCCCAAGCTAAGCATGAAGTAAAATTTCGAGTTTAGAAAAGCCAGAAAATTTGGTTTGGTCGCGTAGCGCGAAGCGCGGAGCGGCCAAACCAAATTTTCAGGCTTTTCTAAACTCGAAATTTTACTTCATGCGCCACCGGTACAAAACACTAACATATTACAAAGTTTAAAACACACCGCTAAGCTTTACATTGCATCAGTGTTGTGTACCGGTGGCGCATGAAGTAAAATTTGGAGTTTAGAAAAGCCTGAAAATTTGGTTTGGCCGCTCCGCGCTTCGCGCTACGCGACCAAACTAAATTTTCAGGCTTTTCTAAACTCCAAATTTTACTTCATGCTTAGCCTGGGAGTGGAAAACACTCGTTTAAAGCTTCAAATTAAATTCTTTTAACAAACCGAGCGTCGGAAAATGTACAACGTATGTTTACTTAAAAGAAAAATTCTCGTTATAAACATGTTCGGTGTTACATAAAACTCTTTGTATAACATTGGGCCCGTTCATCAAAATGTTTGGTCTTGTTTGTGATGTATGTTGGTATCTAATGAACGGTACTCCAGCCGGTCTTTTTTGTACGGTTGCAAAAATCCTCAACATGTTCACAATGAACAGTCCAGTCATTAGATAATTTCCCAACAGTTAGCAGTAAACTCCCACTGTTGTTTCTGATAAACGGGCTCATTATTTCTTCTAATGTTGTGTGCTCAAATGCAACTTATGTTAGGCGCTCGTAACAAGAAGATTTATATTATTATAGTTATTTTAAATTAAACCTAAATATCACAGGACACCTCTCGTGAATTGGACTAAATATGGAATATTCAAGCTCAATAAATCCAAATTGCTAAACGTGCCATCCAAACAAAGAGAAAAACCTACTCAAAACAAGCATCTGTGATACAAACTTGATTAGAAATCAATATCATGAATAATTCATTCGCATTTAATTAAAGAGCAAAGACGAAACGAAACGTAGTGAAGAGAGAAAAAAAAACAACAATAATCTGGGAGAAAATAAAAAAGATCATTTCTATGAGGCTCACGTATTCTATTAAAGCAAACGTTGGGCAATATTCTACACCGTCCTTGACTTAACTTTGAACTGAATGGCGAATCCACCTCTCTGGATAATTAATGGCCAATTCAGCACATAATTATCCCTCCCACGCGACGCCCTAATCGTCTAATAAATAATTATTAGTCTGATTAAAGCTGTTGAGACTGATGGTGATTCTTGATTGGGCATCTTGGAGGGGTAATAATTAATATAGGGTTACACGACTACGGAAAGAACCAAGTGTGGTGATGGAGCAGTTATATAATATAATGATATTGAGATGTGATCATCGCACATTTCAAGATGAGACAAGGTCGAAATCGGGTTTGTTTGTGTAATTAATCATTAAAATCAGTCGACAATTTTAAGCATTCACATGTTTTGGAGGATATATGTTTTGTTTATCACTGAGCAAAGAGAGCCGAGTCTCTCTTTTTCTAAAAAGAGTAGTTTCAAACCTTTTTCACCAGGGACCACTATGACTTTTTGTTCTTCGTACTTAAACTGAAAGCTTCAAAAGAATTTTAAACAGTTTTCATAAAATACACTTTATTCAGAACTTTAAATATATTAGAATGAGTTAAAGCTTCGCGGGCCATATTTTAGTTTTCGCGTACCACCGGTTGGAAACCATTGTTCTAAAGTGAGGACTTCTTCTCTTCGTTCTTCTCATGAAGACTTGTATTTGTTCTTCTGGAGTAAAGCCTTTATCTTTTTCCTATTTAGTAATTATTTTCAAGTGTAGACTTCATCGGTTTGTTCTTCTGGAGCAGAGACTTCTTCTCTTTGTTTTTCCGAAGCAAAACCTTACCGGTTTGATCTTCTAGAGCCTGGGTCTCCAAACTATCTTCTTCGCGGGCCACAAATACAATTCTACATAATAAAGTCGGCCAAGATCCGATTAATTTTATAAAATTATGAAAAATTTAAGGAACAATTGTTACAATATTTCAAAATATGACATTTACAAAAAAATTACAAACAATCGCGGGCCGGATTTGGCCCGCGGGCCGTAGTTTGGAGACCACTGTTCTAGAGTAAATCCGTCTTCTCTTTGTCTTTCTAAAGTCGACTTCTTCTGTTAGTTCTTCTGAAGTGAAAACTTCATCTATTTATTTCTCTGAGGTGATGATTTGTTCTCTGTGTTCTTCTGAAATAAAGACTTCTTCTGGAGTGAAAACGTCCTCTATTTGTTCTTCTAAAGCGAAGCCTTCTGCTCTTTGTCCAGCGGCGGCTCGCAGCCTAACTTCATGGTAGGCCAAAGACCCAAGGTAATATGTATCAGGTATTGATAGGTGACGTTGTTGTGCAATTCCTCGTATTTATTAAGCGCGATCCCAACCTTAAATTTTGTGTGCCTGAAGTTAGGCTGTGAGCCGTCGCTGTCTTTGTCTTTATGTAGTAAAGACTTGTTCTTTTTGTTTTTCTGGAGCGAATACTTTTTCTCTTTGTTCTTGAGAAAAGAATACTTCTTCCATTTGTTCTCCTGCAGCGAAGCCTTCTTCTCTTCGTTTTTCCGAAATGAAGACTTGTTCTTTTTGTTGTTCAGGAGCGAAGACTTTTTCTCTTTATTCTTGAGAAGATAATACTTCTTCTATTTGTTTTTTTAAAGTGAAATCTTCTTGCCAATCTAGAGGCAGCGTCCCTTATTGTCACTAAATTTGGTGCCTTGCATTTTCGGGTTCAGACGATTTTTTTTAAGATGCAGACACGGCTAAATTCTGTTGCTTACTGTAGAGTTTTAGTGTCAAATCAAGTGAGAGAGAGATGAATACATTTTATTGTAATGCGGTAACAAAAATCGGTAATTGAAGTTTTTTATGTAGACAAAGAGAGAGTTGAATACATTTTTAAAATGTTAATGTTTAATTTTGAAATAGCAAATTTTTTTTAAACACTTGTAAAATTTATTACGTAAGACAAATATAAAATCAAGTTGAGACTGCTATTATGAATCTTAAAATATTTAAATGTTTTAATTTCGAGCTAAGAAATGTCTTAAAATTTGGATTTGCGCGTCAGAAAATCAAAATTTTCAGACTTTTCTAAACTCGAAATGCTATTTTATGAGTCCCGCGCAAATAACACCGATTTAAAGTTAGGTTCCAAACATAAGCAATATTTAGAAGTGAACTTTATATACATTAATCATTGATTAAGGATGAAGTAAAGAACACTGATTACAAGTTAAGTTCCAAACATAAGCAATATTTGAAACTGAACTTTATATACATTAATAATTGATTAGGCATAAAGCTAAATTTCGAGTTTAGAAGAGCCTGAAAATTTGGATTTGCCGGGGCAGGCGAACGAAGCGAGTTGCGCCCTGGCAAATCGAAATTTTCAGGCCTTTCTAAACTCGAAATTTTACTCCATGCGCCACGCGTATAAATCACCAACTTCAAGTGAAACCTTGAATCAATTGGTTAGAGTGAAATAAATTTAGTATGTCAATTATCAACTACGATGGACACATCACCTTTTCTTTTAATGTACAGCTCTGGCGAATAGCAACCCTAATTGACAGTAATTTTTTAAATTTTAATGTTAATTTTAGCAAGAAAAAAGTCGGTTGATTTTAAAATACATCCATTTTGCATTAAAAACTGTAAATACTCGTAATTCTAAAAACAGTTTGAACTTCATTCACGAACTCCTATCGTTCTATTTCCAACAGAATTTATTTATCTACTTTTGAGTTCACATATTCACTTTCCAGATACCAGATCCAGGATTACACATATCAACATCCTGCCCGCTAACAATAACATAAATCCCCCTGAAGATCAAGAGGAGGTAGTCTATTATTAGTTGACGGACGAACGTCCAAATCAGCTGGATTTTTACTTCCATCAGCTGTTTGTTTGGCGCACATCTGCTTGCCAATTCCATTTATAACGCCGGATTATTAACATCAGTGTCGCCGAAACCGAAACGCGACACAGAATTTTCGACAGTTGGTTTAATTTTTCGCAACTTCGCATTCTGACGGAATTTATTTTCTAATACTAGCTTCTCCGAAAACGGGTTTATGATTGATGGTCTGCCAGTTCTATTAGTTGTAGGGATATCAATCATGGATAAAATACGCTAGAGGGGATTTATAAAATGTAAATGTAATTCCTAATGGATTTAAACAAATTATAAGGGAAGCATTTGCATTCACTGTTTATACATCTGTCTCCTCAAAATTAGATGTTTCCACAAAATCGGTGTCGTCAAAATAATTGTTATACTCTGCCTTTGCAATATTTTCGACTGAGGCCTCTGAAGAAGTGGTTTTGTGGATCCACAGCCTTCAAAACAAAAGCAAACCTTTATATGTTAGGCGCTCGTAACAAGAAGATTTATATTATTATAGTTATTTTAAATTAAACCTAAATATCACAGGACACCTCTCGTGAATTGGACTAAATATGGAATATTCAAGCTCAATAAATCCAAATTGCTAAACGTGCCATCCAAACAAAGAGAAAAACCTACTCAAAACAAGCATCTGTGATACAAACTTGATTAGAAATCAATATCATGAATAATTCATTCGCATTTAATTAAAGAGCAAAGACGAAACGAAACGTAGTGAAGAGAGAAAAAAAAACAACAATAATCTGGGAGAAAATAAAAAAGATCATTTCTATGAGGCTCACGTATTCTATTAAAGCAAACGTTGGGCAATATTCTACACCGTCCTTGACTTAACTTTGAACTGAATGGCGAATCCACCTCTCTGGATAATTAATGGCCAATTCAGCACATAATTATCCCTCCCACGCGACGCCCTAATCGTCTAATAAATAATTATTAGTCTGATTAAAGCTGTTGAGACTGATGGTGATTCTTGATTGGGCATCTTGGAGGGGTAATAATTAATATAGGGTTACACGTTCCAAACATAAGCAATATTTGAAACTGAACTTTATATACATTAATAATTGATTAGGCATAAAGCTAAATTTCGAGTTTAGAAGAGCCTGAAAATTTGGATTTGCCGGGGCAGGCGAACGAAGCGAGTTGCGCCCTGGCAAATCGAAATTTTCAGGCCTTTCTAAACTCGAAATTTTACTCCATGCGCCACGCGTATAAATCACCAACTTCAAGTGAAACCTTGAATCAATTGGTTAGAGTGAAATAAATTTAGTATGTCAATTATCAACTACGATGGACACATCACCTTTTCTTTTAATGTACAGCTCTGGCGAATAGCAACCCTAATTGACAGTAATTTTTTAAATTTTAATGTTAATTTTAGCAAGAAAAAAGTCGGTTGATTTTAAAATACATCCATTTTGCATTAAAAACTGTAAATACTCGTAATTCTAAAAACAGTTTGAACTTCATTCACGAACTCCTATCGTTCTATTTCCAACAGAATTTATTTATCTACTTTTGAGTTCACATATTCACTTTCCAGATACCAGATCCAGGATTACACATATCAACATCCTGCCCGCTAACAATAACATAAATCCCCCTGAAGATCAAGAGGAGGTAGTCTATTATTAGTTGACGGACGAACGTCCAAATCAGCTGGATTTTTACTTCCATCAGCTGTTTGTTTGGCGCACATCTGCTTGCCAATTCCATTTATAACGCCGGATTATTAACATCAGTGTCGCCGAAACCGAAACGCGACACAGAATTTTCGACAGTTGGTTTAATTTTTCGCAACTTCGCATTCTGACGGAATTTATTTTCTAATACTAGCTTCTCCGAAAACGGGTTTATGATTGATGGTCTGCCAGTTCTATTAGTTGTAGGGATATCAATCATGGATAAAATACGCTAGAGGGGATTTATAAAATGTAAATGTAATTCCTAATGGATTTAAACAAATTATAAGGGAAGCATTTGCATTCACTGTTTATACATCTGTCTCCTCAAAATTAGATGTTTCCACAAAATCGGTGTCGTCAAAATAATTGTTATACTCTGCCTTTGCAATATTTTCGACTGAGGCCTCTGAAGAAGTGGTTTTGTGGATCCACAGCCTTCAAAACAAAAGCAAACCTTTATATAACAGGAATAAGTGGAGTAAGTTTTCACTTCAGTAGAATAAAGAGAAGAAGTGATCGCTCTGGATGAAAAAATATAAGAAGTTTTTATTTCAAAAGAACAAATACAAGAAGTCGGGGCAAGTCCTGCGGAACAGGCAAGCGCCGATCAAAGGGGGCGCCGGAAGTGTTTGCAACCTAGATGTCTAAAAATGTCATTTTAAAAATCATCAATATCAAATTTTCAGGCTTTTCTAAAATCGAAATGTTACTTCATGCGCCACGCGTACAGAGATTAATTTAAAGTTCAATTCAAAACATACATTATCTATAATAATATTTTTTGTTGATCAAAATTCTCACTTAGCACTTGGTAAACATTTTGAACTATTAATAATAAAGGATGAATCAAAAATAAGGCTTCATTTGTTTCACAATTTGCTTCTAATTACTGAAATAGTTTTGGAACTAATTTTAAATCGTTTTTATATTTTTATAATATAAGTTTAAACACAGAAAAAAACGTATTGTAAGTAAACTGTAGATAAATCCGAAGAATAATTTGAGCTGTCCATTTAAGATCGCTGCAATTAGGACTTCGGCGATTAAGTTCGGAAAGTTTGTTTGGAAGCGTACCAAGTTTGCAGATGGAAACGGACGGCGAAATTAGCGTAAAAGAGCGTTCGTTCGCCAGCCAAACGCGAACGTGTTCAGCGTTTACGTCCGTTTTTCTTGCTCTATTATTTAACGTCTTTTCTATTTTATTTGCCCGTGGTTTGCATCATTGTTGAATTTTTGGCCGTTGTGTGCATCTTTGAAATGATGAGAAATTACAGAGGAATCTGATCCTTGGCAGCGGCTCTCGTTGCGGGCTAATAATAAATTCAGTTGGAAGTGGATACGAGAAAAGTTTTACCTAATTGGAATGGTTGATTGGGAAATCGGTATTTGGTGATCAGCTTTAAATTCATACACGTGTATTGAAATGTCCTTGAAAGCATCAGACCTTGCAAACACTAGCGAGGATTTTCTCGGAAACGAATGTATCGATTTTAAAAATAAAAACACACATCAGGGCTATAGGGTTTAAGTTTAATAAATACGATGCCTCGAAAGAAGAAAATCAAACTAAATGAGTAATTGTATGTTCAATAAATCAAAATTATTCAATTTTGTGGGAGTTTTAAAATTCATAGTAAATGGTTATGTCTCTGTAGAGCCTTAACATTCAGCACAAGTGCATTAAAAGAATCCTAAAAATTGTTCTAGACAGGGAAATCTCAGAAATTTGTTTATATAAATGAAGTTCTATTATTATTATACAGAGAGTTTTATATAACACCGAACATTTTCATAAAATATGATTTGACACCTTTAATTTTTAGGTTATGTGTAAATTGGGTTGCCTATATGACCATTACAAATTTCAGCTAATCAATTGCAATTAATGCCTCAACTTGTACATACAGGGAGTTTTTCTTTCAAGTATACATGTCCCAATTTCGGCGTATATGCCGTAAATCTTTAGATAATCGTTGTTTTTTTAAAAGGAGTTTGATTTGAAAATTAAAATGAGTGTGTTCCACTCCCAGACTAGGCATGAAGTAAAATTTCTAGTTTAGAAAAGCCTGAACTCGAAATTTTACTTCATGCGCCACCCGTACACACACTGACATATTACGAAGTTTAAAACACACCGCTGAACTTTACATTGAATCAATGTTTTGTGCCGGTGGCGCATGAAGTAAAATTTCGAGTTTAGAAAAGCCTGAAAATTTGGTTTGGCCGCTCCGCGCTTCGCGCTACGCGACCAAACCAAATTTTCAGTCTTTTCTAAACTCGAAATTTTACTTCATGCTTAGCCTGGGAGAGGAAAACACTCGTTTAAAGCTTCAAATTGTATTCTTTTATAAACCGAGCGTTATAAAATGTACAAAGTCTGCATATGTATACTTAAAAGAAAACTTCTCGTTATGAATATGTTCGGTGTTACATAAAACTCTCTGTAGATGGAGTGTGGTTTTAAACTTTACAATAAATCAGTACTGTATACGCCTGGCGCATAAAGTAAATATTTTGAGTTTAAAAACCCCGAAAACTTCGATTGGTCTCTCCCCTTTGCGGAGCAATCAATCCAAATTTTCAGGCTTTTCTAAACTCGAAATATTTACTTCATGATTAATCAGGGAGTGGCAAAGACTCGTTAGGATAACAATGAACACTTTAATAAAAACGATGCCTCGAAAGAAAAAAATCAAATTAAATGAGTAATTGTATATTCAATAAATCAACTTGAATAATTTGGTTTGTGGTTGGTTTTAGACTTAAAATAATCTACAAAAAGTATTAGGTTTTTTTAATGGAGTCTTAATTAAACCTTATTGTAAACAGTTTTAGGCCTCTGTAATTTCTTAAAAAGCTATGTGAATCTTCAAACTTTTAGTAGACATATTAAAGATTTATTAGAGTCTTACAATTCATATTAATAAGTAAGATAAATATCATTGAATACTCCAATATCTAAAATAAATATCTTCAAGTTATTTTGTGTAATTTATGTGAATTAAACTATCTGTTATACAATTATACCAGCAGTTCTCAATCTTTTTTGATGACGGATCCTTTTTGGAAAGCGAAATACTTTACGGAACCCTACAATAAAACAATAGTTTTGAAAAGTGTATTCTTTATTAATAAGCATAATAAAAGTACCATGTAACAGTTACTTGTTACTTACTTACATAACAAGTATACTACGTATCCGCCCATTTTCCCGAATATATTTTTCCCGAATTATGTTTTTTCCTGAATAATACATTTCCCGAAAACACTTTCCCGAATACTACTTTCCTGAATCAACTTTCCCGAATGATGTTTTTCCCGAACTAAACTATCAAAACTCAAATAGGGTTTTTCTAGTTTAGGTGAATACTTTCAGAAACTGAAGTCAGAATTTAGCTTATATTTACTGTTTAGTTGAGGCTGTTAGTTGTTAAAACTCCATAATATCACTTTAATAAAACACTTAATTTGTTTAGGTTTCAAAATTGTATTTATTGTATTTATTTCTTTCGAAAACGGAAAATCTCCAATTTTATACAATGATTACAAAATATAACTTATATCTAATACCTAAAGTCTATTTACCTAAAAATAGGTACATTATGCACATTAATGAGGAACAAAAAATATGAAGGTGATGGAGTTTTGCAAAAATACTTTCTAAATTGGTACGCAGCAAATTACGTTTAAAACTATTTATAGAATCAGCAAATAAATCAAAATTTTCAAAACGCTGTAACAAATTTCCAAAACGCATTATCCTCGAAAGTGGACTGCTATAAGTGTAAACCGTACGATGATATTCTGTTCTAAATAGTTTATATTTTATTCAGGAACAATACCTTTCGGGAAATTGGATTCGGGAAATGGGATTCGGGATTTCTATTTTCAGGAAATATGGCGTTCGGGAAAAATGTCATTCGGGAAAATATATTCGGGAAAGTGTACGGTAACCAGTATAATAATATAAGATATTAACAGAAAACAAATCTAACTAATGGGAGGTATGAAACTGTTTTTTTATGTTTTATCAATTGGCTGACATCAGGTTTGATAGAGGACAGCTGAAGTCTCGTATCAGGTTCGGCGTCCAGTCTATTGCGGTATTTTGTTTGCGTGGCTGCATAGGTTGAGAGTCCTGTTTCGCACAAATATGTTTTTTAGGAACGGGAGAAGAATTTTCAGAGCCATTTTGGCAAGCATTGGATATTCATCACGGATTCTGCACCAAAAATCGTTGAGAGGCGTCGATTTGAACAGTGACTCCATACTTGGGTCTAATGACATTTCTAAAAGAGATTCATATATCTTGTTTGACATACTTTCGAGCTTTTGTAAGTTGGGTAAAAAAGCATTATGAATCCATGAATTCAGTTTCATTTTTGTATTCTGTTCTTCGGGAAAATACTACTCAAAAGATGCGCGCATTGAAGTGAGAGACCAATTCTTGAAATACATCATCTTGAAACATTTATGAGCCGTTATCGCTAACAAACTCACTGAGTGACGTAAAGCTTTTATTTATCTCTTTCCAACGCAAATAATCAAAAAATCTAATTTTCATTTGAAGGCAGTTATTTTGTTACAGGCCTGGAACACTGTTGTTTGTTTACCTTGCAATGATAAATTTAATTCGTTCAGTTTTTGAAAGATATCCGCCATAAAAGACAGTCGGAACAACCAAGTTTTATCATACAAACGGTCTTTCAAATTAAAAGAAGTATCTGAAAGAAACATTTGTAACTCGGCTCTAAGTTCAAATAGCCTTGTGAAAGTTTTATCCCGAGACAGCCATCGCACTTCTGTATGAAGCAGCAGTGTTTTATGTTTGCTGCCATAATCTTCACACAATAATGAGAACAATCGGGATTGTAGTGTCGTGATTTGATAAAATTAATTATTTTTACCGCTTCATCCATAACTAATTTTAGATTTGATGGCATTTGCTTCAACGCCAGAGCTTGTCTATGCAGGATACAATGGCTGGAACTACAATTAGGCGCTTTAATTTTTATTCGTGACACTACTCCTGCTGTCATACCCGTCATCGCCTTGGCCCCATCTGTACAAATTAGGTATGGGAAGTATGAATCTTTTAGGTGATTCGAATCAACCAAATCATTTCTTAAAAGTGATTCGTTCTTTATGAATCGTTCGTAAACGAATCACTTATAAAAAAATGATAGTAATAATAATATAGTTCGACACAAGACAAATTTTCTGGGCTTTTCTAAACTCGAAATTTTATTTCATGCGCCATGCATATAAAACACTAAAATACTGTGAAAGTTATGTATATTTTAATCTCACTTGAAATCAGTGTATTATACGCGTGGCGCATGAGTAAAATTTCGAGTTTAGAAAAGCCCAGAAAATTTGTCTCGGGTCGCTGCGCGACCCTCGACAAATTTTCACGGGGCTTTTCTAAACTCGAAATTTTACTTCATGCTTAGTCTGGGAGTGGAAAACACTCGCTTAAAGCTTCAAATTGAACTCTTTTAAAAAAACAACAAAAATCTAAATATTTCAAAAAAATAGGCTGAATTTGGAAAACGTATACTCTAAATATATTATGTATTAGTCACTTCTATTAATATATGCTGGAAAGAAATAGAGAAAAAACGCGCCATAAACTGTTAGCAAAATAATTAAGTACTTATTTTCAAAGCTATTGTACTCGCTTATTCATTTTTATACTTTATTTGTTACATTGTAATTTATTCGTATATTTACGAATAAATTAAAAAATAAATACTTATTTTATTTATTTAATATTAATTAAATCATCAAATGTATAAAAGTCTTATGTTAACATAATTGAAATTCGTTTAATAAAGAAACCGAAACATCTAATGATATCTGGTTCATTAGATGTTACGGTTTCTTTATTAAACGAATTTCAATTATGTTAACAACGAGAATTTTCAAATAGATTTTAATACTATTTGCCTTTTTGGCATATATTTGCTCATTTAAAACTTATTTATAAACATATTTAGGCAATATCTTTTCAAAATTTTATAAATTTAATGCTTACATATTCCTAATGTATTAAATTAATATAGTTTAAAAAAAATCAAACAAAAGTTGTAGATAATGAAAAAAACACACAACTTTCACCTAAACACTTTTCACCTTAACTCTTTTGTTTATGATCAGTATACGCAAAAGCCTAGCGGAGATATTTATTTGATAATCACTCACAAATTGCTGCTTTATTATTAACATAATCAAAAAAAGTTTCAAACAAGAGATAATAAAAAAATACAACACAAAACTTTTGGTTAATTACCTTTCATCTCAGTTATTTAGTTTATGAACTAGTAACTAAAACATCTAGTGGAGATCAACAACTCACCGACTATCTCTTTCCATGTCTCAATCAAAAAATGTTTTAAATAAAAGTTGTACCCAACGAAAAGACAATCCACTTTTACCTTAACACTTTTCACCTCAGCTTTTTTGTTTTTGTTTAATAAACCGAGAAAGATTCTTTGATAATAAATACACAGCTTTATGATAATTCGAAAATTTACAAACGACTGTCTTTCACTCCCAGACTAAGCATGAAGTAAAATTTCGAGTTTAGAAAAGCCCCGTGAAAATTTGTCGAGGGTCGCGCAGCGACCCGAGACAAATTTTCTGGGCTTTTCTAAACTCGAAATTTTACTTCATGCGCCACGCGTACAAATCACTGAATTCAAATGAAGTTTAAAATATACTCCTTGAAAATGATTGATACAAGATTGATCAAAGAGTATTCTCTTGCAAATGTTTGACCATTTGCACATGAACAATTTTATCAATGACATGCTGAATATTTCTCAATTTTTAATAGTTTTGACAGTATTTTGCCACGTTCAATCGCCTTCACTTTAATCATTTTCTGATGACAGTAAATCACTAGATTGTTACTGAAAACTTCCAACAAACACCAGAATTTAGCCACGTCTGAATCACAAACAATTTGTCTGAATTCGAAAGTGGAAAACACCAGATTTGATGACAAAATCACTGATTTGGCAACCCTGACGATATCCTTAGTAAGCTAAAAAAAAAAAGAGAGAGAATGTAACAGTGTGTGCGAGGAGGATAATTGATGACAGCGCATTTAGCGCGCGTGAAAACAGCGGGCTAAATGCGCTCCCCCAACAGAACGTTCTATATATTTCGCCATTTCGGTCATAGAGAACGTGCTACCGAATTTTCGCCAACTCACAAAACTAATGTACAAAGCGGAGTTGAAGTTGCGCGCGGATTCGAGCGAACGAATTAGTCATCCGATTCGGGCGGATTCAGACCGCATGTATAAATCCGAATCGGGAATACGATTCCGCTCGCCCAAAATCGTTCGGTCAGTCGTCTCGAATAAATGAATCATTAACGAATCAATTCTTCTTGAAATACGGAATTAGTTCATTCAAATCACCATACAGAATCGTTCTTTTCGGACGAATCATTCACGAATGACACATATCTAGTACAAATGTCAATGCAATCGTTCCAACTGAGATTATTTTCCTCAAAAAATATATTTATTTTATTAAAAAAAAATTCTCCGGTAGTGTTTGTGGGCAGCGGTGAACACATAAGCATGTCTTCTTCAAAAGAACTTAAGCAATATAGCCAGACCAGCGACATCAGTCGACTCATCTATTTGCAAGACGAATCGTGTTTTTTTGTAGACGTGTAACTAGTTCTTGTTTGACGTAGCTTGCCAGATCATGAATTCGCCGTGAAACAGTATCGTTTGATAGCGGCACAGTAGAAAGATGCTTTGCAGATTTTTCATCGAGCATACATTTTGTTATGTCTAACACACATGGTTATATTAAATTCTAAGCGATAGTGTGCGTTTCACCTGCTTGTGCAAAGCGATAGCTAACTAAATATGATGCCTCCGTGGCCTTTTGATTGACAGTTTGGGTTACATGCATCATAGTTTTTTGACTTTCCAATAACTGTTATTTTTTACGTACAAAAAATTCTCTATTCTTGTCTTTACACTCGGAGTGTACAGTTTCTAAATATCGGCGCAACTTGGCAGGTGCCATGGAACTATTAGGAAGCAGTTTACTACATAACATGCAGAGAGGTGAGCTGTTGGAATCAACAAATCCGAAACTAATATATGATTTTCCTTTTTTTCGCCTTTAAAACCATGGAACTTGACGTCATTGCATCATCGTCTGGATCGGCAATTGCTGTATACTCTGCGCGTACTGCTTTTGAACTTCGTTAGAAGATGTTGTGGCAACACGTTTAACGCCTTTAAGCCAACGTTCCATTCTTCTTTATTAAAAATGTTACATGTCAGGATGGTGGGGTCAAAATAATGCACGATCGTTACTGCGTAGAAGAGTTTAGTCCAAGGAATAAATGTACAAAACTGATACAATCAGAATATAGGAGTAAAACAATAAACACTTTGTTTCTAGCAGGTAGGTACTTATCGCTGCGAACGCTAATCGTCGACTGACTAAGTGTCGAGGCGCGATCGTCGTTTTTATAGTCCTAGCCTCGATCTCGAACATTCTCAAAAATACTCGAGTCTGCGCCTTTGATAAATAAAAAGCCGAAATAAAAATAGAAATACAAAAAATGCGGTGTAAATCTCAACTTTACGTTTTGAAGTTAGAGCCGAAAGTCGCTTGTTCACATTTATAGCGTCTAATCTCAGAGGCGGCTTTTATTAAAGCGACTACGCGCTTACAAGTAGATACCGGCGGTGGCGGCATACTAAAATTGTACGAGGCGACTAAGATCGGCTGCGCCTCGTGAATCGTGATACGCGGCGTCAGAACGGTCGGCCAGAGAGAGGTGTTTTAAATTTTTTTCTAAATTTTTGCGAAACCCTACAGGGGTATCGCAGAACCCTAGGGTTCCGCGGAACACACTTAAAGTATGGCTGAATTATACTATTTTTAAACAAAAAACGTAATAATTTTTTAGAAGAAGAATTATTGAATAAATAAATCTATTTCTAGGTACTAAAATGATCAATTCAAATTTAAATTATATTTATAAAAAATTATATATTGAATTTAACTTTGAATCAATCATTTTGAAAAACATGTTAGATTTCTTTATAACAGTTGAAAATATTTCAAATATTCAAATTGATTTATGGAATATACAGTTACAATTACAACATTGTATTTAAGTTAAGTGTTTTTCACTACCTGATTAATCATGAAGTAAATATTTCGAGTTTAGAAAAGCCTGAAAATTTGGATTTGCTGGTGCGCGCGTGCACCAATTTTGCAAAGCGATAAAACCAATATTGTTATCATAACCACTGTATTCCACTACTTGATTAAGCATGAAGTAAATTTTTCCAGTTTATAAAACTCGAAATATTTACTTCATGCGCTAGACGTATAAAACACTCATAAGGTGTGAAGCTATAAAAACACTTCATTCAATTTTTCAAAGCAAGCTTGATAGTTTGCGTATTAATAAATTGTCGATTTATTTTATTTCCTTTTTTACAAAAGGTAGAACTATAACTCCAACGTTCTGGACAGACAAAAGTTTAAAATTTAAACAGTCCAGGCAGAAGTCCAACCACGGCCGCATTGGCGCTGTTTCTTGTCATTTTGATTGTCTGTAGTAAAATGGCGATACAACAAGAAAAAGCACTTTGTGTGCTGCAATTAGGAAAACTAGAGTCCATTATTGAAGTTCAACGTGCTTTTCACCGCTTCGTCATAAGCAGATTTATCAGTGGCATCGAAAATTCGTAGACGATGGTTGCATTTACAAACAGAAAATCACGGGACGTCCACGCACATCGAATGAAAATGTCGAGCGTTGTACGAATACGCTCGACATTTTCATTCGATGTGCGTGGACGTCCCGTGATTTTCTGTTTGTAGATGCAACCATCGTCTACGAATTTTCGATGCCACTGATAAATCTGCTTATGACGAAGCGGTTTACGAAAGGAGCCCAAAAAAATCCACAGCACGGGAAACACATGCTACTCATAATGAATGCATAAAAAAATCAAGTTTTCTCTTTGGAGGAACGTTGGAATTGTGTTTCTTTCTTTTGTAGTTTGGAAGAAATATTTAAAATCTATTTATTTATTTTAAATAGCCCTGTACATTTAAGTGAAAAATAGAACCATTTTATACTTGTTTCTGTAAAACTTTAAAACCTTTAAGAATAGCAATTTTATTTCGGGTTAATACGTGTTTTAATTATAAATAACGAGATATAATGATAATTAAACATAATAATATTTTTTTTAACTAATACATTAAACATTTAGTCTACAGAGAGTTTAATGTAACACCGAACATTTTCATTACGTGAATTTTTTTTAAGTATCCATATGCATACGTTGCACTTTTTCGATGCTCGGTCTATTAAAAGAATTTAATTCAAGCTTTAAGCGAGTGTTTTCCACTCCCAGGCTAAGCATGAAGTAAAATTTCGAGTTTAGAAAAGCCTGAAAATTTGGTTTGGTCGCGTAGCGCGAAGCGCGGAGCGGCCAAACCAAATTTTCAGGCTTTTCTAAACTCGAAATTTTACTTCATGCGCCACCGGTACAAAACACTGACATATTACGAAGTTTAAAACACACCGCTAAACTTTAAATTGGATCAGTGTTGTGTACCGGTGGCGCATGAAGTAAAATTTCGAGTTTAGAAAAGCCTGAAAATTTGGTTTGGCCGCTCCGCGCTTCGCGCTACGCGACCAAACCAAATTTTCAGGCTTTTCTAAACTCGAAATTTTACTTCATGCTTAGCCTGGGAGTGGAAAACACTCGTTTAAAGCTTCAAATTAAATTCTTTTAATAAACCGAACGTCGAAAAATGTACGACGTATACATATGTACATATATTTAAAAGAAAAATTCTTTTTATGAAAATGTTCGGTGTTACATAAAACTCTCTGTATGCAAAAAATTACTTTTTTTGTGTTTATTTGAAATCGAATACATTTTCGATTTTTAAAAAACATTTAATTTGATGAATTTAACAAGTGTTCCCACTTCTTGATTAAGTATGAAGTAAAATTTCCAGTTTAGAAAAGCCTGAAAAGTTGGATTTGATAGCGCTAAGCGGATTTTCTAAACTCGAAATTTTACTTCATACCCCACACGCCTATTAAAGACTGTCGAATTAATTTAATCGACTTGGGTGCAAACGGGCATTAGGGTATCAACATACTAGGGATACTCGCTGATAACAACAATGTAACCAGTATGCATCTACTATGCGTGCATATGCATCGGATCGCTGCTCCAGTATGTTTGTCTTACTTGAATATGTTTGATCTGGCGTTTAATAATGTCATTTAACCTAATTTTGTGCCTTCAAAATTTAAGGTAAAAATAATATGTTTGCCTAGAATTTTGAAGGCACGAAATTGGGTTAAAATAAACGTTTGCGAGACATTCGTAAACGTAAGATCAAACATGTGTTTAAGTATTATTTCTATTCATTAATTTATTTCTCGGTTCAGTAAAGTACCTAAAATATAGATTACATGTCTATTTCTTAGTTAAATAGATAATCATTATCAGAAATAAAAAATAAAATGACAACTAAATACTAAGTCAAATCCCACTTGTTTTGTTCTATATTTTAATTTAAGTTGCCTGAACTTCGAAAATAATCGTAACGGATTGAAACACATGTCACAAAACTGAAAATAAAAACTTGGAACAAATCAAGTGGTTTAGGTTTATTTTACCCAATTCGAGTATAAATATGATGACTAAAAGGAAATAAAATCCGACCGTTTCGTTTCATAACGGTAAGCCTCAATATTATTATATTAAATGGGAAATTGTTTTCCTCTGTCTTAACTGTGATATAAGATGAAATATTTCACAAATAATATTTTTTACTGTACGATTGTCTGCCTTAACTGTAATATGGAACAACATATTTCCCCAATAATATTTTTCACTGTACGATTGCAAAATTAGTCATTAAAAATCCAGTGGCGGAAATCGCGATTTGAGGAAAACAATTGCCCAGCCGCTCATTACACGTATATGTTGCGACAGAATCAGATTTGTCGGCATCACAATTCCTATCGGCGATTTCATCAGTACACTCTGTGACTGACAGAAGTTACATATTAATAGCGAAACGTCCGCTTTTTTTTGTTCTGACTCACCCGTTCGCTGTCCATGGTTATGGGTATTATGGGTATCAGGCCAGAACGCGCTCTTTATGCTAATGAGCACACAGCCGTAATCAAGATGGTACCTTTTTTTCACAACGAGTTTCACTTTTATGTAAATATTCTAAGCGCTTTTGCATGAACAAAATTACACGCGTGAAAATACGTTCGTTTTTTGTATGACTTGGAATTACTGTAAACTATATGCATACGGTTTTTAAGTGTAAAGCCCATATGACCATATGGGATCAATTCTTGAAACAAACATTTTGTTTCAAAATTTTGTTTCAAAAAAAGTTATGTATGAAATGTCTCTGTATTGTTTAAAAAAAATAATATGAAGGCATGCTAACTACGTAAACAGCTGACGGATAAATATAAAATTAGTAGTGTAATCCACAGAGAAATTAATTTATAAGAGGGCCGGATCCCATAGCAATATATGGAAACGCCCACTAGCGCTCCCGGTGGCCAGCTGGTTGAACTAATAACACGGAACACAACCGGATAAAACTTCAAAGTAAGGTTTGAATCCACGCTAATGGCGGGAGTTCGAAATCTTTATTGTTATTATTATTACCAATTAATTATATAAAATATAAAGGAATTATAAATAAAATCATTTTATCAAAATTAAACACAAGTTTGTTTATTGTAAAAAAGCTTAAATACATTGGAAGATATTATTGGGACTGCATTACAATTTATTTTCTTTTTTAAAGAATTTTTGAGCGATGTACTTACTTACGAATCCTTTTTAAATATTTGTATTGAAGGAGCTCTTAAATGATGTTAACCATTGCAATCTTTGCTTAAGACATCGGGGAAGTCGAAAGAAATGTTTGTTGAAGACTTCAATCTAATATTTTAAAAAAAATTAAATTTAAAATAAAATCACTTGGTATGTTTCACTAATTTTACGTCTTTATTCCGACTAGTTTCTGCTATCAGCCATTTTCAAGGAATGTACAAAAATAATGTTATACAGTAAATATATACAGATTTACAAAAAGGGGGAGGGTCAGGCAATAGGAGCGTTCGCGATCGGGGATGTCCAGATGTCTTCGTTGTCGTTGACGACGTTTTTCTTTGATTTTATGGCTCTGTTAATTTCCAATCCAAGCCTTCTCGCAAGTTGAGGATACGACCTTTATTTCCTGTATAATGGAATTTGAAATTATTCGGATTAAAAAAATGTCCGAATGTGTTACAATGTTTGGACAGACCCGTAGACTGTTTATTATTAATTATATCTTTACGGTGTTCATCAAATCTTGTTTTGAAATTTCTACCTGTCTGTCCAATATATATTGCATCACATTCTCCACATTGCAGTTCGTATATTCCACTGTCGCATAGTTTCTCTTGTTTAAATTTGTTGTTAACTAAAAGTTTGCAAAGATTAATGGGGTTGGTCATAATGATGTTAAATGTATTTCCTTTAAAACAATTTTTGATTACCGGTATTAGGTTTTCAACATATTCTAACTTATTCCAATTTTTCTTTTCATTCTCTGTTTCTATATAAAAATATTTCATGAGTTGTTTCTGTTTTTATTGACTTAATTATTTGATCGATAAAGATATAATTAATAATAAACAGTCTACGGGTCTGTCCAAACATTGTAACACATTCGGACATTTTTTCAATCCGAATAATTTCAAAATCCATTATACAGGAAATAAAGTTCGTATCCTCAACTTCCGAGAAGGCTTGGAAATTAACAGAGCCCTAAAATTGAAGAAAAACGTCGTCAACGACAACGAAGACATCTGGACATCCACGATCGCGAACGCTCTTATTGCCCGACCCTCCCCTTTTTTGTAAATCTGTATATATTTACTGTAAAACATTATTTTTGTACATTCCTTGAAAATGACTGAAACGGTCGCCGAAACTAGTCGGAATACAGACGTAAAATTAGTGAAACATACCAAGTGATTTTATTTTAAATTTAATTTTTTTTAAATATTTAATCATGTTTCATCAAGTGATCAATGAGAAACAAGTTGAAAATATACTTCAATCTAACTTTAACTTTAAGTTAGATTTAAGCGGATGGCGATTATAATACATTAGCACATTACAATTGGACTTATTTGGATTTATAAAATAACTTACATAGATTAATACACTCTTGGATATTTATTTGTTTTATAAAAACTGAAACTATTTCTAAAACTTTTATTGACTGACATTTATTCGCGGAATGATTTGAGGTATTTCACGAGACACTGATGTCATACATTTTAAAAACAATGCATACTAAGCAAATCTAAATGATAAATCAATATTATATTGATATTGTGATTATTGTTAGGTATTTACGAAGTTAAACTTTAAAGAATTGTGCTTCTAAATATTGAAATAATCCTTTTATTATATATTTTTATGAAATTTAGTTTTTATTTAGGGAAAACACTCGTTTCAAATTTAATCTTTATGAATGCTCGAAAGCGTTTACATCGGAATATGCATACTCAAAAAAAGAAAGGTCCCCCTTACATTTCGTCATTTTAAACAGAGTTAATTTTTATATGCAAGTGATCGTTAAATAAAATGATACGAATTGTTATGTGTGCTCACACGAAACGGTTTTGAAAGTTGTGAAATGTTATACTCGCGGAAATCGATTTCCCCTTTTCCACGAATATTATTTTAAAAACCGAGCCCAGTCTAAAATACATGACATTAAAGTGTAATTAGCTACTATGTATCGAATGCCAGTATATATACACCTAAATATTGTAATCAGTTGCATTAGTGTGGACACGATACGCTCATTATGTTATTAACCGACATGAGTATATTTTATCAGGAGTGTGTAAGTAGTCTATATTGCCAGTGGTGTATCTAAATACAGGTAATTAAAAAAGCTAGACATTATCTTTGAAGCATATAATAAAAGAGAAAATAATAATTGATGGATAAAATTACATACAGGGGATACTTATTATAAGTATACATATTAGGTGACAGAGCTGGGCAGGATTCGAATAATTCAGGATTCGATTCCTGGATTCAAATCCTTTTACAGGATTCAAAAGAGGTATTCGAATTAATGTAGTTCTATGAGTTACGTGAAGGTGTTAAGTCACTTGATTAAACACAGTTATATTCCTTTCTTCACTTTTATTTTTCTTTTTTGCTACAAAAAAACATTTCAGGTACTAAGTACCCATTATCAATATGAATATGGATCAGATACGTAGATGATATTTTTGCTATTATTGAACCAAACAGAGATATCAACCAATTTGTCAATAACCTCAACAACTTATACCCCAGTATTAATTTTACATTTGAATTAGAATTCAACAACGAACTTCCATTTTTAGATTTAATAGTAATTAGAAACAAAAATAAACTAGATTTCAATATTTTCAGAAAACTCACACACACTTTCAATTATATTCACTCAAGTTCACACAGCCCATTTAAACATAAATTAGCTTCCTTTAATAGCATGATCCACAGAGCAGTAAAACTCCCAATTTCAAAAGAAAATAGCAAAAAAGAATTTAAATTGATATTTAAAATTGCAGAATATTTAAACTATAATAGGAGAACAATTCAAAAATTAATCAACAGACACATAAGGCATCATAACATCCAATCCACAACCACTTTAGAACCAATTTTAGAACCAGACAACAATAAGAAATATATAAAAATAATTCATGAGCCAAAAACCAACCAACATTTAAATAAAATATTCAAGAAATACAATTTCATTCCTGCACATTACACCAATACCAAACTTAAAATGTTATTGGGTAATACTTTTGAAAAACAAGACCAGTTGCTGAATTCAGGGATTTACTCAGTCAATTGCAACAATTGTATTAAATTGTATATTGGACAAATGAAAAGAAACGTGCACATCAGATTCAAAGAACATATGTACCACATCAAAAGCCAAAACCCTGACAAATCAGCAATTGCTCATCATACTTTGACAACAGGCCACAAATTCAACATAAATAGAGTCAAATTATTAAAAGAATCCAGCAGTTGTCAATTAAACATGTTGGAAGCGATAGAAACGATGAAAAATAAGACAGAACTACTCAATTTCGATTTAAGCCCAATAACGAACCCCTTATTAAATTTATTACCCAACAGATAATCTTAATTAACACCATTGTGAACCCTCCCATGTCCGAAGCCGAATAATCCCCAAGACCCCCATTTCCAAGATACCGCATTCGTTTCAAAATTTAAATTATTCTTTAGGTTTTTTCGCCTAATCCGAGTAGGTATATATTGTAAACATTTATCGGTTTTAATTCAGTTAGCTATTGATAATGGGTACTTAGTACCCGAAATGTACATCTAGCAAAAAAGAAAAATAAAAGTGAAG
Source organism: Philonthus cognatus (assembly GCA_932526585.2). Classification (NCBI taxonomy): domain Eukaryota; kingdom Metazoa; phylum Arthropoda; class Insecta; order Coleoptera; family Staphylinidae; genus Philonthus; species Philonthus cognatus. The sequence continues at coordinate 4,373,755 of OW052244.1, forward strand.
AAAGGAATATAACTGTGTTTAATTAAGGTATTCGAATACTTGAGTTAAACTGGATTCGTGATCCGGATTCGTTACACTTTTTAAAAAGGATTCGTATTCGACTCCAAATGCTGGTGATTCGAATCCTCATGAAAGGATTCGAATCCTCATGAAAGGATTCGAATCCTTATAAAAGAATTCGAATAGTTACAAAAGGATTCGAATCGCCAAAAATAATTCGAATTAGTCGTAAGGATTAACAAGAAACATTTGTTTTGTATGTTTTTAAATTTCTTGTTAAATCACTGTTTTATACGCGTGGCGCATGAAGTAAAATTTCGAGTTTAGAAAAGCCCCGTGAAAATTTGTCTCGGTCGCTGCGCGACCCTCGACAAATTTTCTACGCGGGGCTTTTCTAAACTCGAAATTTTACTTCATGCTTAGTCTGGGAGTGGACGACACTCGTTTGTAAGTGATAAAATCAATTAAATTAATGATTTGTGTCAAATTTGACATTTTGATAAATTTTGATGATTTTTGCCAGATTTTAGATTTTTAATTGTTTTTCGGTAATTTCGCTAAATACAACATTTTGATGAATATGAATTTACATTCCCAATCAAATTTTTACACTTAACATGTCGATTTATAACATTTTTGTAAGATTTTCAACAAATCGACATTTTCGTAAAATGATCATCATTTCGAGATTTTCGTCAATTAATCAAATTTTTATCAGATTTTGCAATATTTCCTCAATTTTTCTTAATTTATCGAATGTTAATGAAATTTTCAATATTTCGAGATTTTCTCGTCAAATATACAAAATGTTATGAATGAAAAAAATGTTAATCAGATTTTCAACATATCTTGATTTTTAATATTTTGTCATTATTATCGATTTATAAAATGTTGATGAAATATTCGATATTTCGAGATTTTCTCGTCAAATATATAAAATGTTTATATGTAACATTTTCAATATTTTTATTCAGATTTGTAACGATTTTCAAAAATTATTGAATCATTATTTGAACACACAAGTTTGAGATTTTTTTTTTCTACAAGACATATTTAATCATTTTTGACATTGAATGACATTTTTGATATTTTTACCTTTTGAGATGACATTTTGGCAATAGATTATATTCTTGATATTACACTACGTTTTTTGACATTGGATGACATGTTTCACATTAGATGTTATTTTTGATAAACAATGACATTTATTACTTTTCACTATTTCTGATGTTGACATTAAATGACGTATTTGCCATTAGATGGCAGTTCTGACATTTTATATTTTTTTACTTTTTTGACATTAAACGACAATTTTGACATTTGATATTTTTGATATTACATATTTACTTGTTTTACATTAGATAACAATTTTTATATTATTAGATAACTTTTTTGACATTATTACTGATTTTAACAGAAATGTTCGTTTTTGTAAGAACGTTTTTGTCAAACTGTCACGTACTGACATAAAATGATAATTTTGACGTAAATCGATTTTATCAACACGCCGAATTTTTGACGTTTTAGATATTTTTTATATTTACGAGATGACATTTTGGTCATTTTGATGTTTTTGGCAATTTTAAATAATTTTCATATATTGATATTTTGATAACTTTTAAAACTAAAAACAGTTTTAATATGTTTTTATATTTTTAACTTTACTTGAAATCAGTGTTTAATACGCGTGGCGCATGACGTAAAATTTCGAGTTTAGAAAAGCCCCGTGAAAATTTGTCTCGTGTCGCTGCGCGACTCTCGACAAATTTTCTACGCGGGGCTTTTCTAAACTCGAAATTTTACTTCATGCTTAGTCTGGGAGTGGAGACACTCCAATTTTCACGGGGCTTTTCTAAACTCGAAATTTTACTTCATGCTTAGTCTGGGAGTGGAAACACTCGTTCAAAATTTCAAACTCTTTTATAAAATCGACTAATGCCTGAACTTTACGTAAATAAAAAAATCACTGAATATCATTATAACCGGGAAAGTCAGAGAAAAGTCATGGAATTATATTCAAATTGACCAAAACGAAATTACAAAAAAGCCATATGATATTATTAAATTTGTCAAAATCAGCAGGCAAATTACAAAACACGTAAAAATTTATAAAATTAACTTAAATATTGGCAAAAACAATGAAAACTATTAAAAAGAATGGGGGTTTCCCACAGAAGAAAGTTATATTAAAAGGCCAGAGAAAAAATCTTTAGTCAAGGAAATGTCGGAAAAATGTAACATTTCAGATTGTGGCTACCATGTCAGTTTTACTTCAAACAATATTAAACAACATTTAAAAAACTAGATTATTATCTTTAAAACCATTTTCAATCATTTAATGTTCTTATCAAAGCATTCACTTTGAAGTTTCGAACGAGCGTTTCCACTCCCAGACAAAGCATGAAGTAAAATTTCGAGTTTAGAATAGCCCCGTGAAAATTTGTCGAGGGTCGCGCAGCGACCCGAGACAAATTTTCTGGGCTTTTCTAAACTCGAAATTTTACGTCATGCGCTACGCGCATAAAACAGTGATTTAACGAGAAATTTCAAAAACAGTGATTTAACGAGAAATTTCAAAACACACAAAAACATATTTTTCATGTTATTCCTCACAATTAATTCGAACTGGCTTTGACGATTCAAATCCTTTTGTAAGTATTCGAATCCTTTTATAAATATTCGAATCCTTTTATAAATATTCGAATCCTTTTACAAGGATTCGAATCTTTTTATAAGCATTCGAATCACCCACATTTAGACTCAAATACGAATCCTCTTAAAAAAATTTAACGAATCTGGATCACGAATCTAGTTGAACTAAAGTGTTTGAATGCCTTTTTTGTATCCTCTAAAAGGATTCGAATCCTGAATGATTCGAATCCTGCCCAGCTCTGGTTTCTATCTTACTTAAAAATGATTTGTTTCATAAAACTATACAAGGTAGAACGACTCAACTTCGGCATGCCTGCATGATCGTTTACTTCTTGTAAAACTTTATTCAAAGTTGACAGTTCATTTTTATAGAAGAAACTATGCACGGATCTATTCACTACGTCATCAAAACTTGTAATTATGTCCTCCAAGCTGTTTAGGGCTACAAATTTCTCCGGATTTCTTATATTCGCTAATGGTACGATACCATTAATTGTTATGAAAGAGGGACGCGTCTTTCTCGAGTATAATCTAAATGTTTGTTTTTCCGAGTTATAAACTAAAAACATTCACTTCATGCGCCATGGCATTAGATATTATACCAGGGGATGGATTGTAAAGCAGGCCATAGGGATTTAAATGCACTAAGTACTAAGATGAACTGAATTATCTACTAAGTACTAAGTTCATATGTGGATCATATGTGGATCATCTGTTATCATCTGCTTATACATATATATTATGCACTGTTTTTCAGACAGATATAAACGACCCAAATCCAACTTCTTACGCTTTTTTTGAGGTGAAGGTGATATTATCACCAAGCTTGTACTGGGTCCATAATCCATCACAACAATATAAACAAAACTAACTTTTAACTATGCTAAAGAAACACTGCACGGAAGGTTATTACGAAACAGACACAGTTGCAACTCGGTAACGCTTCGAATTAAGGTTATGTCAGCTGTTGCGTCTAATAATGACGTAATTAGCATAGTGTAAAATGGGCGCGCTCTTGGCCAATCAGAGTTGTGGTTTTGGCGCGTGAAATTTAAAACGCTCCTGCAAAAAGGGCCCATCGGGGCCTAATTGCTGTGTCTAGGTACACACCCCTTTATGATCCAGATCCAGAGTTATTAAACAGATTATAGTAACTTTTAGAGCGCCAGCCTGCGCCTGCTTCCAAGCAGTGATTTTTTTCTATTAAACACTAACTAATAATTTGTAATGAAACTAACATTTCACTTAATTATAAAGACCAGCATAAAAGCTGGCAAGTGCATGAAGTAATCTATCAGATGTGATGATTTAATTGCGAAGTATTGAGACGCTTCGGCATTTTAATTGCTTTCTAAATATTCCATTTCGCGAGGAAAGCTGATGGAGTCGCCCGCGGGGAAATTTCATTTGGGAAAACTTTCCCTTGGCAAATACCGGTGGGGAAACTCGCAGCCGACTATCGCGAGATAATATTTGCCCTCTTTCCAGTTTATATTAAAAACATTTAAGTGTTATTAAAGAGGGACGCGTCTTTCTCGAGTATAATCTAAATGTTTGTTTTTCCGAGTTATAAACTAGAAACATTTACTTCATGCGCCATGGCATTAGATATTATACCAGGCGATGAATTGTAACGCAGGTCATAGGGATTTATATATACTAAGTACTAAGATGAACTGAACTATCTACTAAGTACTAAGTTGAACTGAACTATGTTCAGTGTGTAAAGAGTGCATCTTATAAACAGAAGAGGGAGGAAGATGTTACTTAATAAGTAAAAAATGGTAATGTGTCCATCGTTGCACTTTTCTCATCTTTCAAACAACTGATATTTGATGTAGGCACTACATTTATTTCACTCTAACTAATTGGTTATTAATTTCACTTAAGGCTGGCTTCACGCGTGGCGCATAAAGTCTAATTTGGCTTTTTCGCTCCGCTTTGCTACGCGATCAAGTCAAATTTTCAGGCTTCACTAAACTTGAAATGTTACTTCATGCTATTTATGTAATTATGTATTGGCCTTCCGTTTTAATAAAGATTAAAGATTAAACAGGGGTGGAAACACCCCTTCGAAACTTGAAATTAAACCATTTTTAAATGCAACGGATGCCAGAAAATATACAATCTACATTTCGGGTATGTAAAAATTATAATTTATCGAAAATTACCTCGTATCTTCAGCTGCATTCGTCATATTCGTTTGAAGATAGTTTGTAACGTTCCTATGATTTGATTTTAAAAAAGGGTCCAATTTAAGTCATAGAAAATTAATAAAGGGTTTATAAAACTATAAACATCGCAAACAAATCTACAAATCTCCTGAAAGTTACCAAAAGTTAACAGACACCATGAAAATCATCGCTCTATTATAATCTCAATCATTCGTTTGTCGAAGACATTTATAATTTAGTTTATTTATATAATTATTCACCGATGAGAAGTTGGCCATAGATTTCCAGCCACGAATCCGGCGCCTCCACCATTTATAAAACTATAATTTTACCAACGTATTACAACGAATACAATAACATTTCATAGAAACAATTGATAATTTAATTAAATGTAATGCTGAGATAGCTCTTACAACTTTTAAAAGTTATGATTTAGCACCTGGCATTAAAATTTGTATCTGTGATAAAAGAGGACATTTCAAACATTTTAACAATGCTATTTGGGGAGGTTTAGAATTTATCATTTCTAAAAGGCCCCAAACACCAACTTTTTATTTTTCGAAAAATAAATAAGCCATGTCATCAGGTGAGCGGTATGGAAAAAAAAATTAAAAAAAACAAAATTAAGAAAGATGGTCCTCCAATTGTTATTTAATATTGTTACTAATACTATAGAGAACATTTGTGGCTAACAAAATCATTTCTAAAAGACCCCAAACACCAGCTTTTTATTTTTCGAAAAATTAGCCATGTCTTCAGGTGAGCGGTTTGGAAAAAAATTGTTTAAAAAAAATTGAAGAAAGATGGTCTTCCAATTGTTGTTTAATATGGTTACAAATACTATGAAGAACATTTGTGGCCAACAAAATCATTTCTAAAAGGCCCCAAACACCAAAAAATTGAAGAAAGATGGTATTCCAATTATTGTTTTATATTGGTAATAACACTACTGAGGACATCTGTGGCTATTAAAATCGTTTGTAAACCTCCCCAGATAGCATTTTTAAAATGTTTGAAATGTCCTCATTTATCACAGATACAAATTTTAATGCCAGATGCTAAATCATAACGTTTAAAAATTGTAAGAGCTATCTCAGCATTACATTTAATTCAATTATCAATAGTTTCTATGAAATTTTATTGTATTCGTTGTAATACGTTGGTAAAATTATAGTTTTATAAATGGTGGAGGCGCCGGATTCGTGGCTGGAAATCTATGGCCAACTTCTCATCGGTTAATTATTCAGTAAACGGAGTCTATTTAAAAAATACATAATATAGTACAGATAAAACATACAGAGAGTTTTATGTAACACCGAACATTGACATAACGAGAATTTTTTAAGTATACACAAGCATACGTTGTGCATGCTCCGACGCTCGGTTTATTTAAAGATTTGAAGCTTTAAACAAGTGTTTTCCATTCCCAGGCTAAGCATGAAGTAAAATTTCGAGTTTAGAAAAGCCTGAAAATTTGGTTTGGTCGCGAAGCGCGGAGCGGCCAAACCAAATTTTCAGGCTTTTCTAAACTCGAAATTTTACTTCATGCGCCACCGATACAAAACACTGATGCAATGTTAAGTTTAGCGGTGTGTTTTAAACTTCATAGTATGTCAGTGTTTTGTACTGGTGGCGCATGAAGTAAAATTTCGAGTTTAGAAAAGCCTGAAAATTTGGTTTGGCCGCTCCGCGCTTCGCGCTACGCGACCAAACCAAATTTTCAGGCTTTTCTAAACTCGAAATTTTACTTCATGCTTAGTCTGGGAGTGGAACACCCTCATTTCAAGTTTCAAATTGAACTCTCTTAAAAAACAACGAGTATCTAAAGATTTACGGCATATAAAACTCCCTGTATGTACAAGTTGAGGCATTAATTGTGATTGATTGGCTACAATTTTTAATGGTCATATAGGCAACATAATTTTCACACAACTCAAAAATTAAAGATGTCAAATTGTATTGTATGCAAATGTTCGGTGTTACATAAAACTCTCTGTATAAAATTAACTTGAATGTCATTGATTTTCGCGTTAGCTACGCGGTTTTATCGGTCTGTCAAGTATTATAGGCTACAACAATAATGTTAAATATTTTACAAGGCGTTTGTAAAATTAGTTCTATTTATACATTACATTGCAATCCCCAAATTTAAATGTTTAATAATTTAATCTAATAAATGATTTGATTTTGTGACAAATATTTTTATTGTTAATATTAGAAATCGTATCAGCTTTATATTTATTTAATTTCTCACTAGAAATTATAATTTTGTATTTTTAGCTGAATAAAACATTAAAAATCATATACAATGAATTTTAAAGATGTTTGATAACAAGCAAAATTTTAACTGCCTGACAAATAGACGTTTCATTTGAATTTTAAATGCTCTATTAAGCTTTGTCAAGTCGTAAACCGATCTGCTTATATCTATTAACCCATTAAAACCGAGCAATTATAGAGTTAACTTTAAAAATTGATTTTAAATAAATTATTATTATGCAACTAATATCTATTAACACATTAAGACCGAGCAATTATAGAGTTAACTTTAAAAATTGATTTTAAATAAAATTCTGCACTTCTTTTTATGATTTTTATGAATGATTTTATTATAGTACATACTGGGATTTTTTCTTTTAAATATACATAATTTGTACGGTGTAAATTTTCAGGCTTCGTTGATCTTATAAAAGAGTTCAATTTGAAGTTTGGAACGAGTGTTTCAATTCCCAGATTAAGCATGAAGTAAAATTTTGAGTTTAGAAAAGCCTGAAAATTACGATTTTCTCAACTCGAAATTTTACTTTATAAGCCACGCGTATAAAACACTGAAATATTGTGAAGTTGAAAATAGGTTGATTGATAAGGCGTTGAAGTGTTGAAAATCCATAATCACTTTGTATAAATAAAATTCTGAATAACTTTATGATTTTCAAAGAAGTGTGTTTATTTTCATAACAATTGTTTCGTTAATTTATTGCTTCTTCAGGTGAATGAATGTTTACAGTGTGAAAATAAACACACTTTTTTGAAAATCATAAAGTTATTCAAAATTTTATTTATACAAAGTTAAAAATACACTGAAAATATTAAAATGACAAAATATTAACATTTTCTCCACACATTCTCAAGTCAGTTGAAACAAAACAATGTATCAAATTACCTTATTTAGTAATTTAATAATAAAAAATTATAATACTGTTACAAACAAGAATAATTCAAATTCACAACTATTTGAATTCGAGAAAATAAGCTTACGATTCTTATAGTTTGTACACTTTAAACATACTATATAATACTGTTACGTTATTGGGTAACTAAGAAAACTTTAGCTGCCTGGTAAATAGACGTTAAATTAGAATTTTAAATACTCTATTAAGCTTTGTCAAGTCGTAAACCTATCTGCTAATATCTATCAATAAATAGATGAACATTTTTGAAGAATTTTGACTAATTTTATTTAACTTATAAAATTTTCTCAACCCGTCTCAACTTTTAGTTTAAACAAAAATTAAAACCATTAAAACAGTAAAAAAACACTTTAACATAGTTAAAAACAACCAAAAGTTGATAAAATAAAACTAAAAATAAAATTAATATTAAAAGCCTAAATATTTACGAAAATCAAATAATGAGAAGCAAACATTAAGGCTGAGAATCTAAATATTACATTTTCTATCAATCACGTATTCACATATTTAATTATGTAGAATACTCTATTCGGCTTTGTAAGGTCGTAAACCTCTCTGCTAATGTCTATTAATAAATATCTGAACATTTTGTAAGAATATTTACTAATTTTATTAAACTTATACATTTTCTTAAGCCTTTTAAACTATTATGTCAAAAGAAGAATTGAACCTTAAAAAAAGCAAAAAACACTTTAATATCGTTAAAATCAACCAAAAGCCGATAAAAGGTAAACATTATCTTAGTTAAAAATAAAAGTAAAAATATTTACGAAAATCAAATAATGAAAAGTTTTAAAAATTAACGCTAAGAATCCGAATATTCAAATATCACATTTTCTATTATTCACTTATTCATGGGCGTAGCCAGGTTTAATATGAGCGGGTGTAACAGCCTACTTATTGTCTCCGGGAGGGGCAAGAGTCCAAATCTTTGTTAAAAACTTATGATATGTCAATTATTTTCACATGAAACGGCAAAAATATACGCTTTCTTAATGTCCAGGGGGGCTAAGTGCCCCCGTCCCTTAGCTAAGATTCACATATTTAATTATTTAGACTATTTCAATAACAATTATTACTTGCGAAAAACTGAGTTATTGTTGACTGGATTTTCTAAAATACCAAATCAATGTAAAAAGATCATGAAATAAACGAATATTTAAACGATATATTTGGTTTTAATATTCGTAAAAAAAACCAACCGAAATATAAACAAAAATTAAATAAATTTTATCACAGTGCAATATAAACTGAAATATTTTGTATTGTGGAGGATTCTACTTCGTTATGCATGTAAATTTAACAATAAAACACTTTTACTTTACTTGATTGGAAACAAATGAATGATTTGTTCTTAGAACGATTTAAATTTGGCTAAATAATTTTTAAAATCTAGAATGATTAAGCAAAATTTGAAACATTCTAAGAACAGGTCATTCATTTATTTCCTATCAAGGAGAGAAAATGTAAAAATAATGAATTACTCAATAAGCCGCAGATTCTGTATTTCTAAATATCTAGAGCCAATTCAAAGAATATTGAGAAATTTCGACATTATTCTAAAAAGCAAAGCTGACATTTTTCTATAAAATATAAATAATACGACGAATTTAATCATTGTATATTACTAAAAATGATTTTAATATTCAATCAAAAATAACAAATTATTCAAAAAATGCAGATTCTGTATTATTAAATTTCTAGAGCTAATTCAAAGAATACTGAGACATTTCGACACCTGACAAGCAAAGCTAACATTTTTCTATACAAAAATTAGGTTAATTATTCCTAATAATTGGATATTACCAAAAAATTAATTAAATATTCATTAAAAAATCACTAATTACTTAATAAACGCCCGATTCTGTTTCTAAATTTTTCAAACTAATTCCAAGAAAATTGAGACATTTCGAAATTATTCAGAAAAGCAAAGCTGACATTTTAAAAAAAATACGACCAATTAAATGATATAATGTATTATTAAAATCAAAATAAATGGAATATTTAATCAGCATAAAATTCATTGGTTTACAAAGAAATTATTAAAATTTGATTCGCTGCAGTAAAAATTTAAATTTGTAGAGTGGATTTTCAAAAATCTCAAAGTAAAGGAGAAAAATCACTAAAAGAGATTAATTAACCCATTAAGCGCTATTTACGAAATAACGCAACATTATTAATTTTACTATATAAAATTACGAAAATCATGTAAAATGCAAATAATACGTCCTAAATAATAAGACAACTTAAGACAAAATATACCTATTGAAACAACTACTTCCTTCTTTTTTAAACAACTAACAAATAAAAATGAAAGGAGAAATTACAAGAAATTAGAAATGAAAGGACTTGGATTAAAACTAATGTATTAGGCCATTTATAGACGCGTTTCGAGATTTATCTCTCTTCAGTATAGTTTTGCTCATGACTTTTAAGAAAATAATATTTAGAAATAAAATTGAAATAAACTTACTTGGAAAAAATGTTGTATGTGGTATGAACAGGTAAACAGTAATGGATTAGGTGAAACATATGGTCGGTAATTATAGGTAAAAATAGATTATGTCATTACCAGGTATGAAGAATGTGAGACCTGATTATTTATCTTACGGTACAGTTCAAACAAGAATAATTTAAATTCATTTTTGAATTTGAATTATTATTATTAACTTTGTTGCTAATTAAATTACGAGAGGTGATCAAAAATTAAGCTTACAAAATGTACAGAGCGACCCAAATTCGATGTTTTTATAGGGTATCTCGGTACCCTGAAGAGTTAGAAGAAAATTGATATACACGTCATGACCTCTATTTCCAAGATATTAATAATGGCGTTAACAGATCATGGCTAACTTGATTAGTTTAGAAGATATTAGGCGTTTTTCAATTGTTGACTATTTTAAAATATATCTTTATCTTAATGACTATAAGATATACAAAAAAATAGTTCAATAATTATTTGTGTAGTTTTCACTGTAAAATGGCGTTTTATTTTTTTATTTAGACTTTTCATTTGCGAGTTATGATATAAAGTTGCATTTTTCAAATGGAACACCCAACATATTTTTATGTAATTGAATAGCACATTAAATTAGCTGTTCATTTATATAAAAAAATTGATTTTTTAAAAATTTAAAAATTGTGTTTCCAACTCTGAAGCTTTTAGATAAATATTTGATAATACATACTATTATAATTAGAAAAATGTTAGTATTATTTATTAACAATAAAGGGGTCTGTGGTCTCAGCAATTGACCGCAAAAGCCTTCACAAATTATAAAATGAATATTTAAAGTATACTTAGTTTTCAATATCATTGTTTTTTTTTGGATTATTAATGAATTTTTGTTAAATGTGTACATCAATGTAAAGCTTATTTAAAATTCTATTTAATGACATGAAAACATACAAGGTTTTCCGTTTAAAAAAATACAACTTTGTGTCATAACTCTGAAATATAAAGTTGAAATAAAGAAAATAAGTGCGCCACTGAATTTCACGTTGAATAACTATAACTATTTACTTGTATATCCTATAGTTATTATTTTTTAAAATAGCCGGCAATTGAAAAACGTCCGATATCTCCCAAACTAATCAAGCTAGCCATGATCTGTTAGTACTATTGTTATTTTCCCAAAAAAGAGGTCATGACGTGTATATCAAATTTCTCTTACTATTCGAGTTACTGAGATACCCTAAACAGAGTGTTTCACCTAAAACTCCCTAGACTCATTAACAAGAAACTAAAAATGTTGTTCAAGTTTTGTGTCTTTTTATCAATAGATGTTATTCAGGGTTATATATTAAAAATATTGATTATTTTCGAAATGTGTGTCAATTTTCACAAGAACTGTCGGCTATAATTAGGTTATATTATTAGTGTTATGTCATTTTCAATGTACTTTAATAATTTTTATTGTTAGTCATGATAATTTTGAGAAGTTGTACTACTTGAAATGTGTGTATGAAAAGTTCTTGAAAATATAAAACATGGTTATAACTTAAAAATAGCCAATATAATTTAAAATATGCATATAATGTCTTAAAATATTTCATTCTTTTAGAGAGAGAAAGTAACTTCCAAAGTTCTGATTATCGAATGACATTTTCTTACGCCTCTGACAGCGAAACCGCAATTATGAGTGATACCAATTCCATATTCATTTTAAACCATGAATAACATCTATTGATTCACAGCAAATAAAACTTGAATAATATTTTTAGTTTCTTGTTAATTAGTCTGGGGAGTTTTAGGTGAACCTTACTTTTTGATCACCCCTCGTACTAAATAAGTTAATTTGACCTGATGTAGATGTGTTAAGAAAAATGTAAATATTTTGTTATTTAAATATTTTAATTATTACTTATATTTCCGTGTATTATACGCGCGGCATGAAGTAAAATTTTGAGTTTAGAAAAGTGTGAACATTTGGTTTGGTTTGGTTTTAAAGTTTTTCTAAACTCGAAATTTTACTTCATGCCTAATCTGGAAATACAAACACACGTTCAAAATTTCAAAATAAACGCTTTTATAAAATCGACGAATGCCTGAACATTTAAAGCGTATACATTATGTATATTTAAAATAATAAAATCCTAGTATGCAATGTAATAAGTCCTTTGAATATTTTGTTATTTAAATATTTTAATTATTACTTATATTTCCGTGTATTATACGCGCGGCATGAAGTAAAATTTTGAGTTTAGAAAAGTGTGAACATTTGGTTTGGTTTGGTTTTAAAGTTTTTCTAAACTCGAAATTTTACTTCATGCCTAATCTGGAAATACAAACACACGTTCAAAATTTCAAAATAAACGCTTTTATAAAATCGACGAATGCCTGAACATTTAAAGCGTATACATTATGTATATTTAAAATAATAAAATCCTAGTATGCAATGTAATAAGTCCTTTATATAAATCATAAAAAGAAGTGCAGAATTTAATCTTAGATCTTCTTTTATAGTTTACTCTATAATTGTTCGGCCGTTGATGTTAAAGGATGTTTTCTATGCAAATAAAAAAAAGACACCATTCACTTAATTTACTTACTATTCATTGATCTTGATCTCTTTAGTACTTTTGGTTTTGTATCCACAAATGTGTTATAATTTCAATTTGAAGTTTATAACGAGTGTTTCCACTCTCTGATTAAGCATGGAGTAAAATTTCGAGTTTAGAAAAGCCTGAAAATTTGGATTTGCCGGTCGCGCGAGCTAAGCGAGGCGCGCTGGCAAATCCAAATTTTCAGGCTTTTCTAAACTCGAAATTTTACTACATGCGCCACGCGTATTAAACACTGATCTAAAGTGAAGTTCAAAATATAGTGCTTGTGTTCATGTCAATATATTTCAAACGTTTATTTTGTCTCACTAAATCTTGCGCTTTCAAATTTTGAGTAATTTTCTGTGAGATATGTAGGTATTAAATTTGGTGATTTTTAAGGTGACATTTTAAGACATTTATGCCCGTTAATTAATTTAATCAGTGATAAGTACTCCCTAAAATCACATCAATTTTATGTATAAATTATTATTACAAATTTCAAAACATTCTTATATTCTAGAATTATGACTTAGAGGATTAATCAATGATTAGTGGCTGATTAGAGTTAATCAGTCGGGGCGCAAATGGGCCTTAGAGTTGGAAACACTCCTGACGGTAAATTTGGTGTGAAAGCAAAATTTTCGTGTTATAATTTGAATCCTTAATTATATCATGAGCGTGTGATAGGCCGAAAAAAGTATAATTTACCGAATTGTGCATAACCAAAATTTTCCATTTGTTTAAAATTTAAACTCTACTCTTACGTAAAACCAAACGAGCATTGAACCGTAAAAATGCATTAATTCACAAGGCGACGCCGTCACGTAATTCCACCGAAGCGTGCGGCCAAATCGGATGTAAACAATGCGATCGAAAGTGCAACAAAAATGACTCACATTCGGCAAATCGCGACCTCGCGCCTCTATATTCTTTTCCCGATATCTCGAATGCAAATCGACGTTCCGTGTCCGTCCCCACCGCGACCGTGAGCCACTGGCACGCCCAGCCTTGACATTGACCGTTCTCTCTCCGGGGTTGCACCGAGAGACCGCTATCTCTGTCTACGCTCCCCCGTCTCTCTTCCTCTCGCACTAGGCGAATCCGTACGTGCGCTGCGCCCCCTGTCTACCTCTCCTCCGCCACTTCACATTTCCTCTTCGAACTCGAAATTCGAATTTAAATAACGCCCTCGAGTCGTCGTCGTTGTCGGCGGAAATTAATTCAAGCGGGGGACGCTGCGATTTCGAGATTGAAATTTAATTCGATTATTTGGGCGGTTCATGGGGATTTAGATGTTTGGCAGTGATTGCTGGGAGGCAGAGGCGTAACTCCGGTGGGGTCTTAATCAAATTAGATTACCTTTAGCGACGTGACTTCAAATTTTGCATCATAAGGCGAACTCATAATGACAGACTTTCGTAATGAGGTGAAAAGAGTTCTGCACTGAACTAACAATGAGACAAAGGTGCCAGTCTTTGAGCCTCAGAGGTGGCAGAAACAGTTGAACCAAAGATGATTTTATATACCTATCCTCTTTAGTTGATTTTCGCATGGATCGTGAGGATCTATACGAAAATTCCCATGGGTAAGCATGAGGCCGTCGCACAACTGGAGACGTTGGGTATAACACTTGCGGCCGACATCATTTTGAGCCGTGAAGTATCAAATGAAGCCTCACTGATCCTAACAGATAGCAGGCAAGCCTTAATATCCCTGAAGAAGTTATACACTACTTTAGAGACAACAGTAGAGTGCCATAAAAAACTACGGCAGACAGCAATGCATAATGCATGCTGGGTGAAGGGGCACGATATAAACATAGGTAACAAGAGGGCTGATACACTGGCCAGAGCAGCGGCTGGGATGAACATCGAGCCGCTAGTGCAATTGACACCCCTGTTACTATGTAAGATGTTACATTCCAACACACTTGATACATTCAGGAAGCATTAGGATGATACGAAAAGCTGCAAACTCTCGAAGAAGACATTACTGTAACCCAACGAGAGTTCAGGTAAACAGTACCTGCAGATGACCAGAAGGAACCCTAGACGGATAACCGCTGTTCTAACCGATCACTGCGGGCTCAATGGACACTTATACAAGATATGAATAGTTGACTCCCGATCTTGTAGAGAGTGTGAAATGGAAGACGAGACTGCCAGGCATATCCTTAATGAATGCCCGGCACTCTTGTCTACGAGAGGATCCATACTGGGTGAGAGATGGCCATCATCAGGGATTTGCCCACCTCAGTAATACTGGACTAGCTAGACAAGGTGGGATGGTTGAGCTGAGGATGGGTGACCCGTAGTGGAAGGCAGCACAATGGGCATAATGAGGTCTAAGTGCAGTGCAGCAATGCGCACTCCCCTCTACACCAAATACCAGATACCTGTGGTTAAACTAAGTTTGTTTGCGGTTCCCATGAGGCTCAAAGGCTGCCTCCGTTGTACCTCATGGCGCAGTCTTCAAGCCTCAGAGGAGACAGAAACAAACTTAGTTCAACTGTTTCTGCCACTTCTTTATTCGTTACATGAACTAGTGCAGCTTCTTTTTACACTTTCTGCACTAAAAAACAGTTAAACCAAATATATTATATATATATACAGAGAGTTTTATGTAACACCAAACATTTTCATAACGAGAATTTTTCTTTAAAGTATCCATATGCATACGTTGCACATTTTCTGATGCTCGGCTTATTAAAAGAATTCAATTTGAAGCTTTAAGCGAGTGTTTTCCACTCCCAGGCTAAGCATGAAGTAAAATTTCGAGTTTAGAAAAGCCTGAAAATTTGGTTTGGTCGCGTAGCGCGAAGCGCGGAGCGGCCAAACCAAATTATCAGGCTTTTCTAAACTCGAAATTTTACTTCATGCGCCACCGGTACAAAACAATGATTCAATGTAAAGTTTAGTGGTGTATTTTAAACTTCGTAATATGTCAGTATTTTGTGCCGGTGGCGCATGAAGTAAAATTTCGAGTTTAGAAAAGCCTGAAAATTTGGTTTGGCCGCTCCGCGCTTCGCGCTACGCGACCAAACCAAATTTTCAGGCTTTTCTAAACTCGAAATTTTACTTCATGCTTAGCCTGGGAGTGGAAAACACTCGCTTAAAGCTTCAAATTGAATTCTTTTAATAAACCGAGCATCGAAAAATGTGCAACGTATGTATATAGATACTTAACGAAAAAGTGTAAAGAAAGGTTATTAGTGCTTTATTCGTTAAATTAATTTGATCTTCACGTAACTCACAATCAATTCACTTTAAATCATTGCTTTATACAGGGTGAGTTACTAAGCGGAAATCGGTTTATAGTGGGCGTATCGTTGAAAATAGCAAAAAAGTTTCAAATAAAAGTTGTTCAGAATCAAGTTTTTCATAACCTAAAATTATTGCTAAATATGGCAGCCTTGCGGTTATACCGGAAGTAAACACCAACTTCCTTATTTTAAATAGAACACCCTATATATTTTTACATTTTTGGATTGCTCGTTAAAAATAAACATAAGTTAATTCACACAACATTGGGTCTCAGTTGAACCGTTTTCGAGTTATTTCATATTTTTTGATAAATTTGACGATTCTAGAGCTCGACGCCATTAACAATATCTTCAAAACGAAATCAGTCAGAGTTGTGCGGCTTACGGTTTTGGATTCGGGAAGAAATGTAGTATTTGTTTAGGCTTTTACTATTAGTCAGATTTTCTAAATGGAGCCGAGTCCGTCGACGGTATTCTTCAGTACTTCAGACATGCATAACTTCATTTTTTTAAAAGGAACCATATATCTTGTGACACTTTCTCTGATGCGAATTTAAATTTCCTTTTTATTGATACCGGGTTGTTGCCATATCCTTCCAACAGTTTTTGAAAAATTTGCGATTTTGTAAACATTTTAATACATTTCGTATTATCGCGTTAGCCCTAGATACTGCTTTTTTAAACTCGAAATTTTACTTCATGCGCCACCGGTGTAATACACAGAAACATTCTGAAGCTCGAAATATATTTCAAACTTTGCAATATGTCAGTGATTTATACCGGTGGCGCATGAAGTAAAATTTCGAGTTTAGAAAAGCCTGAAAATTTGGTTTGGTCGCTCCGCGCTTCGCGCTACCCGACCAAACCAAATTTTCAGGCTTTTCTAAACTCGAAATTTTACTTCATGCGCGAAAATTTTTTGGGCTTTTCTAAATTCGAAATTTTACTTTATGCGCCACGCGTATAAATCAAATATTCTGAAATTTATGTATATTCGAACTTCGATTAAAATCTGTGTTTTATACGAAATACGAAATGTATACTCAATGACATTAGAAGCGTAACACCCAGAAGGAGTTATTATTTTAACTTGATTTTTTGCCAGTATGGTAGTCTTACATCAAGAATAAAATGATTACATTTTCAAGAAATTTTATTGAAAAACAATCTAAAAAAAATTAATAATGTGTTTGGCGGCCCCTTTGCTGTATACACTCCTGTAGACCTCTGGGCATCAACAAAATGAGATGGTCGATGTCTTCTTGAGGCATCTCGTTCCAAGCAACTTGAATTTCATCGATCAACTGTGCTAGAGTCTGTGGAGGATGGTGCAAAGAGAATATTCTTCTTCCCATGATACACATGTTCAATGGGATTTAAATCCGGCGAACGGGGCGGCCACGCCAAAACATTAACACCAGCTTCATTAAGAAAGTTCATAGTTCGACGAGCAATATGGGGACGTGCGTTATCTTGTTGAAAAAGTACGTCTGGGCGGCCATCTAAATAAGGCAACAAAGTCGGTCGTATGACGTCTTCAACATAACGCGCAGCTGTCATACTGCCTCGAATGAATACAAGAGGTGATCGACTACCATAAGCAATAGCCCCCCAAACCATTACTCCAGCAGTCCTGTGTACATGCCTCTCAATAGCAAACCTAAGATCAGGTCGTTCTCCACGATAGCGTCGTACCCTTCTACGGCCATCATGCGTGCCTAGACAAAATCGTAATTCATGGCTGAATACGACATCGTGCCATTCTGCCTCCCAATGCAGCCGTTCTCTGCACCAGTCCAACCTTTGGCGACAGTGTCTCGCTGTTAAAGGAAGCACTAATCTTGGACGGTACGAAAGAAGCCCAAAGGATTGAATGCGGCGATATAAGGTTCGCATACTAACGGGCCTACCTTCTTCTCCAATCCATTGATCACCGATTTGACGGGTAGTAGCGAAACGGTCTCGCAGGGCTATTTGTCTTAAGCGCCGATCTTGACGTTCTGTAGTACGCCTTGGTTGACCAATTGGTCTTCTTCTTGCTCCTCTACCTTCTTCTGTCCATACCTGATACACACGTATTACAGTTGCTGCAGTGGAATCAATACGGCGGGCAATTTCGCGATAGGACATACCGACATCTCGATAAGCAACAACTCGACCCCGGTCAAAATCGCTCAAATGGTGATATTGTGGACGTCTTCGGACTCGAGGCATTTTATTTAAGCTTAACACACTCAACGGAAACACGAAAACTAAAAACATCGGTACTAAACAGCTCATATAAATAGTTTTATCAAAAAAGAAAAAGTGAAATATTTTTTTTTTCACAATAAATATAAAAGGCACAAGGTTGAAATTGTTATCAATGTATGCTTTAAATATAGTCACTCTGTTGCTAAAATATAAATTCAAAAAAATCATTCCTTCTTGGTGTTACGTTTCTAATGTCATTGAGTATATTAAAATTTTTACAAAATCGCAAATTTCTCAAAAACTGTCGGAAGGATATGGCAACAACCCGGTATCAATAAAAAGGAAATTTAATTTTGCATCAGATAAAGTGTCACAAGATATATGGTTCCATTTAAAAAAATGAAGTTATGCATGTTTGAAGTACTGAAGAATACCGTCGACGGACTCGGCTCAATTTAGAAAATCTGACTAATGGCAAAAACCTAAACAAATACTACATTTCTTCCCGAATCCAAAACCGTAAGCCGCACAACTCTGACTTATTTCGTTTTGAAGATATTGTTAATGGCGTCGAGCTCTGAAATCGTCAAATTTATCAAAAAAAAAATGAAATAACTCGAAAACGGTTCAACTGAGACCCAATGTTGTGTGAATAAACTCATGTATATTTTTAACGAGCAATCCAAAAATATAAAAATATATAGGGCGTTCTATTTAAAATAAGGAAGTTGGTGTTTACTTCCGGTATAACCGCAAGGCCGCCATATTTAGCAATAATTTTAGGTTATGAAAAACTTGATTCTGAACAACTTTTATTTGAAACTTTTTTTGCTATTTTCAACGATACGCCCACTATAAACCGATTTCCGCTTAGTAACTCACCCAGTATAACTTGCCATAAAAAATCATCACTAAGATATTATTTATAAACTCACAATGTCAATACTGTTAGAAATTATTCAAACTTAACACTTCCTAATAGTTAGTTTAGGACTCACTGACCAAAACTGTCTTTCGTTATGGGGAATAATATAAAAAGTGAAAAATCAAAGAACTTAAAAGTAATATTCTCTTAGGATTTAGAACAGTCTCTCCGATTTTCTTATAAAATGGAAAATGTGTATGAATATAACTGACGCTTACTTCGAAAAATATTTATTACTACTATTTATCAAGATTAATAAAGTAAATATAATAAGGTAATAAAGACAGTTCACGTTTTATATTGTTTTAGTTTACAATTAATTATTTTTTATCATGACTTTCTTGATATATTGATTTAAAATTTAAAAAAAACTTAAAATAAATAAAGAAAGTGAAATCAAAAAATGATAAATAATATATTTTTGGATAACTTAGAAAAATGCAAGCGATTAGAGTCATGGCCAACTACGATTTGTATTTAAAATAATACAATTTTATATCATATCTCATAGAGGTTAAACTTAAAGAAAAATCAAATATGGTCAGCGTATTCTACTTAAAAACGTGCATTAAAAAAGTTTTAACCGCATGTCGTGGCCATTTATCCAAATTTTGAGTTTTGACGTATAACTCGAAAA
This sequence comes from Philonthus cognatus, assembly GCA_932526585.2. Lineage (NCBI taxonomy): Eukaryota > Metazoa > Arthropoda > Insecta > Coleoptera > Staphylinidae > Philonthus > Philonthus cognatus. The sequence continues at coordinate 4,393,835 of OW052244.1, forward strand.
CAATTGAAGATAAACATATTTTGATTAGGTACATGAAATATGCTCTAAAAAGGTGTGGAAGTATTTATTAGCTTTTGTCTATCATTGAATTTTTATGCTATTTTCTTGAAGAAACCACCGAAAATGCTGCACCCTGTACATTTTTAGACATTTGTTCTTTTATTAAAAACTTTCGATTTAAAGCTTCTAACGAGTGTTTCCAATTTCAAGTTTAGAAAAGCCTGAAAATTTGGTTTGGTCGCGTAGCGCTATGAATGTTGCATGCATGAAATTGCGATCAAAATGCGGTAATTTTCATACGTTCTGTTATAATACTCGAAAATAAAACACATCCTTCACACGCCCATTGAAATTATTCAATTGTGAAACGTCTGCACGCTCTGCACGGATATGCTTGTGCAGATAGTAGACTGTTGCTAGGTGCACTCTCCCCAACGTCCTCCGTCCATCCATCTCTCCATCCCAAAGGGGGAAAACGTCGTCGACAATGTGACCATTGTTGAGGCAGCACTGCACTGCCATTGGCATTACCAACTACTCTACCGATCCTTTTCAAACCACACACACACACACACACACTCACACAAACACACGTTATTCGCGCACAATCCTCTTTCAACTTTTCAGCATTGCAACAAAATTGCATAACGAAAAAAATAATAATAATGAGAGTGAGCCAGAGCGCGTTTTTTCCTCGCTAGGGGAGGGAATTTCTCGTATTACGCAATTCGCGGAACGTGAAAGACAATGGGGATAATTTGCAGCGTGGAAAATATGAGGAAGAAAAAGTGGAAACAATGGAAATGGTTAATGATTATTAGTCATGCTTTAATTGAAAACTGGGTCTTCGAATTATTTTCATTTACTTTTAATAATACTTGTTACAATGCATTGAGAAGTAGTCCTTGATCATGTAATAGTAGTAGACTAAGACAGAGTGGACATAGGCAAGGTAGAAAAAGACAGAGTAACATAAGCATATGCAAACAAGGCATCAACTGATCTATCTGTAGGGATAGATATACTTAGCAGACCAGAGGTGGGACGAATCCTAAAAATAAAAGGATTCGGATCATGATTTCGAATCCCCTAATTTAATTCGAGTTATAACAGAAACATATAATTCAAATCAAAACAACAAAGGTTCGAATCCTGTTTTTCGAATCACGGATACAAATCTTTTAAAAATACACTTAAATTCATTTAATTTTTGCACCATTAGCTAAAAAACATTAATTTTAAAATTTGTTTTTAATTTTATTATTCTTAGTAAGCATTATTTAGAACAAGTAATTGGAATAATGAATTTAATAATCCTATATTATTTTAATTTGCGCTCGGTACCTGTGTTAGCCACAGCAGATTTTTTATCTTCTTGAAACCAATAACATTTTAAATATTGCAATAGAAATAATTGCAATATTTAAAATGTTATTGGTTTCAAGAAGATAAAAAATTAACAAAAAAATTGCATAACCTAATTAATTATTATTAACACTGAACATCGTTGATAACAGACAGAATATCTGATTCCGTGTTAGTCTAGTGAAAGATGTATATGTTTTTGAAATTTACGTAAAATCAGTGTTTAAGCGCCTGGCGCATTAAGTTAAATTTCGAGTTTAACAGAGCCTGAAAATTTGTATTTGAACACTAAGTTTCTCCCCGCGCTCAAATCCAAATTTTTGAGCTTATCTAAACTCGAATATTTACTTCATGCGCCAAAAAACAAATTGTCGTGTGAATTCTCACATAATTCTAATAATTCTTATTCATAAATTATTTTTGATGATTCGAATTACTTTCGAGGATTCGAATCCTTTTGTAAGTACTCGAATCCTTTTGAAAGGATTCAAATACGAATCCTCTTACAAAAATGAATGAATACGTACTATGAATTCTTCGAATACCTCTTTTGAATCCTTTAAAATATTCGAATTTATAATTCGAATCTAGTCAGTAATAAGATATAAATAAATTAAGCATTGGCAAAGTAGGACTAGGTTGAGTAGGCATAACGTAAAGTGATCATAGACAGAGAAGCACAAATAAACACATAAACAAATAAGGCATTAATAAAGTAGGCATAAACAGAGTGACATTGGTAGATTATATAAAAACCGTTTAGTCATTGGCAGAGTAGGCAGAGTAGCCATACACAGATTAGGCATTAATGTATCAATGCCCAATCTGTGTATGGCTACTCTGCATAAGCCTACGCTGCCAATGACTAAACGGTTTATACTATATGTGTACTGTATCAATGCCTAATTTGTTTATGTGTACTGTAGTATATATATATATATATATATATATATATATATATATAACTGGCTGGAGTTTTTTGGACTGCTTTCTCGCGTTGATTGATTTATTTGCGCTCTACGTTTCGGCAGCATCACTTCTGCCATCCTCAGGAGCTTTTTTATATACTGAGTGATAGATGTCACGTTCACTGTCAGTACATTTGTTTTGTAAACTAGGGACTTGTAGTCTAGATCTGCTGCGTGTTATTGGTCCACTCGATGTAGAAGTTGCTAAAATTTCTTGATTTATGTCCGATGTATCTGCATTGTTGAAATTACTTGAATTTGTCTGAATATTCCGAAAATTGTTAAATGTTGGAGGCAAGTCATTTTTTTGTTCTTTTATTATATTCATCAAAGGTTTCCATGTGGTTTGCAATCTTGTGCCATCATCTCGATTATTGAGGCACAAAGGATGTTTTTCTATTTCTATGGCTTCCTGTACGATTCTTTCTTAAAATTTTGCGATAGAACTAATTACCGAAGTATTTTCAAAATCTATGTTATGGTCTGTATCAAATTTATGTTGGAATAATGAGGAATTTTGGTCGTGATTTATTATGGCTAATTTATGTTCTTCTCTTCTGACGCTAATTCTTCTGTTGGTTTGGCCGATATATGATTTATGGCAGTCTTTACAGGGAATTTTGTATATTCCTTGTTTTTCAAGGAGAATTTTGTCTTTAGGGCTACGTAAAAGTTGTTTTATCGTAAGATATGGTTTGAACGATGTGTGTATGTTGAATTATCTAAAAATATTCGAAATTTTGTCTGTAACTCCTTTTATATAAGGAAGAGTTATTTTGTTCGTGTAATCTGTGTTTATATTGTTTATAGGTTTTGGTGTATTGCCCCTGTCAATTAGTTTGTTTATTGTGTTTTCTTGGAATTTGTTTGATTTCGAAATGAATTTGAGTGTATTTATTTCCGAAAGTTTGTTGTTTTGATCTGTGAGTTTGAAAGAACGTGTAATTAATGTTTTGGCTACTGAACTAATTTGAGCAGGATGATGATGTGAGTCGGCGTTTAGGTATCGATTTGTGTGAGTTTTTTTCCTATAAACAGAATGTCCCAGGTTGCCATTTGATGTTTTGTAAAGTAAAATATCTAAAAACGGAAGTTTGTCATTTTGTTCTATTTCCATGGTAAATTGAATGTTAGGGTGAATTCTATTAAAATGTTCCAAAAACATGTCTGCATTGTTTCTACCATGAGGCCAAATCGCTAATGTGTCATCAACATATCTTAACTATAGCTTTGGTTTTAAATTATGACTGCTCAAAGCTTTCTCTTCAAAAAACTCCATGTAAAGATTAACTACAATTGGTGATAGTGGTGAACCCATCGGAGCACCTTCTATTTGTTTGAACTTTTGGTTGTTATAGTTAAAGTATGTAGAGGTAAGACACAGGTTTGCCAATTCCATAATATCCTTCGGAGGACTGTGTTTCTCTTCTATTATTTTTAGAGCTTCTTTAATGGGTACTTTTGTGAATAAGGATTTAACATTGAAACTGATAATTGAATAATTTCCAGGTGGCCATTGTTTTGCTATAAATTTTGATAATTTATGTGTGGGCGATCCGATTGCACTTACAATTGGTCGTAAGGGAACACCTTCTTTGTGAATTTTTGGAAGACCGTACAATTTAGGGCACATCGATGACTTTTCTCTTGGTGTAATTGCTTTTTTCACGTCGTCAGGTAAGTTAGCAGCTTTAATTTTGTTTTTAGTAATTTTTTCCAGGTATGTGGTTGGATCGGATGCTGATTTTTTGTATGTTGGGTCATCTAAAAGCTCACACATCTTGTTGTTGTAGTCATTCCAGTTCATTATAACTGTGGAATTTTCCTTGTCTGCGGGTAGAACGATTAGAGATGTGTCCTCTTTTAGTAATTTGATTGCTCTGCGTTTTGCGTTTTGCACTACGAATTGCAATTGCCACTTCTTGCCTGACTATTTCCGAGTTCGTTTCATTTAAGTGTTTATTTGCGGCTTCAGACATATTAGATCTTCTATAGGTATATGAGTAGGAGTTACAGTGAAATTGAATCACAAACCATATCTTAAGATAAAACAACTTTTACGTAGCCCTAAAGACAAAATTCTCCTTGAAAAACAAGGAATATACAAAATTCCCTGTAAAGACTGCCATAAATCATATATCGGCCAAACCAATAGAAGAATTAGCGTCAGACGAGAAAAACATAAATTAGCCATAAAAAATCACGACCAAAATTCCTCATTATTCCAACATAAATTTGATACAGTCCATAACATAGATTTTGAAAATACTTCGGTAATTAGTTCTATCCCAAAATTTGAAGAAAGAATCGTACGGGAAGCCATAGAAATAGACCGGATTTGTTACATTTTTTTAACAGGATTCGTATTCGAATCCAAACGTGGGTGATTCGAATCCATATAAAAAGATTCGAATCGTTATGAAAGCATTCGAATATTTGTAAAAGGATTCGAATATTTATAAAAGGATTCGAATACTTACAAAAGGATTTGAATCGTCAAAAATAATTCGAATTAATTGTGAGGATTAACATGAAAAATGCCTTTAGTGTGTTTTTAAGTTTCTCCTTAAATCACTGTTTTATACGCTTAGCGCATGAAGTAAAATTTCTAGTTTAGAAAAGCCCAGAAAATTTGTCTCGGGTCGCTGCGCGACCCTCGACTAATTTTTACGGGGCTTTTCTAAACTCGAAATTTTACTTCATGCTTAGTCTGGGAGTGGAAAACACTCGTTTAAATGAAGACAACCTTATACAAGACTATCTCAGTTTAAACCGAGTTGACCTTATACAGTAATGACTTTGATTTTGACGTCATGTGAGGATTTCCGCGCGTGATAAAATCGAGGTTTAAATCGAGACAACCTTGCACCGTAATGATCTTGGTTTTAACGTCACGTACGGATTTCCACGCGTGACGACATCAACCAAGGTGTGTAAGTTTGTCTTGATTTAAACCGAGCCGACCTTGTATTGTTCAATTACCTTGATTGTTGACGTCACGTGAGGACTTCCACGCGTGACGTCAGCAATCAAGGTGGTTAGTGTATAAGGTTGTCTTAATTTAAAACCGAGTCGACCTTGTTAGTTTAATTACATTGACTTTACGTCACGCGAGGAATTTCATGTGTAATGTCAGAAAAACTCCCTGGCCGTTTAATATAACCTTCTTCTGTGGGAAACCTCCATTTTGATAAATTGTTTTCATTGTTTCTGTAAATATTTAAGTTAATTTTATAAATTTTTACATGCTTTGTAATTTGCCTGTTGATTTTCACAAATTTAATAATGTCATATGGCTTTTTTGTTAGTGTTTTGGTCAATTTGAATATAATTCCATGACTTTTCTCTGACTTTCCCGGTTTTAATGACATTCAGTGAATTTTTTATCTACGTAATTTTCAGACATTCGTCGATTTTATAATAGAGTTCAAATTGAAGCTCTAAACGAGTGTTTTCCACTCCCAGACTAAGTATGAAATAAAATTTCGAGTTTAGAAAAGCCCTGTGAAAATTTTCTGAAACACTGATTTGAAGTGAAGTTCAGAAACACACAAATACTAGTCCTAACAACTATATATTGGGACAAAATTAAATTCATGTATAATTCAGGTATTAGACAGTTTATTTCTTTTTTTCTTTTTTTTTTAATTTAATTTGATGTAATTAGTTAATTAACAGCAATGAGGGCCAATCAGCAACACAAAAAACAAAATTATTATACTATTCTATTCTATCATCTCAAATTAACAAGGAAAATGTTCATTTTGTGTGGCAACTAAATATTGGGACAGTATAAAATAACTGTTAAAAATGAAACAAAATAAGACAAGTAAGCTGTGAAAACAATGCAGAACGAAACTTCAGATTACTTGGTAGTTGCTTTCTTATCGTATCGGGTGAATCGCTGCTTTTATTGAACAAAATGGTGTGTGGTATCTCTACAAGTTCCAAAATTCGTGAGTTAGTAATTAAAAATTATTGCCGAAATACAACGATACGTGAAATGGCGGATGAACTTAATATTCCTAAAACAACAGTGTGGAATATAATTAAGCATTATGGAGAAACCGGAAATATCCTAGACAAAAAAGGCAAAAGTTCGGGTCGTCTAACTTTAGAGTCTGGTAGAAACAAGAGATTATTAGTAAAACTGTGCAAAAAAGGGAGAAGAAATACTTTAAGGCAAATTACGACTGAATGGAATCACGAAACTGGATTGAATCTGTCAAGGGAATGCTGCCGCCAGTGGATTCATAAATGTGGACTCAGGTTTTTATAAGGTTGAATTTCAAGTAGCAATTTAAAAGTGCATTTAAAAAGAAATATTTTCTTGTAGGCAAAGGAAAAACCACTGTTGACGGAAAAACAAAAGAAAGCCAGACTCACATGGGCAAAATCTAAATTATCTTGGTCAGCTACAGACTGGTCCAGAGTAATTTTTAGTGACGAATCAAAATTCGACGTATGTGTTGGTGATTACCGCAAACGCGTGATTCGCTCAAAACATGAGGCATTTCACAAGGATTGCCTAAAACGTACCGTAAAATTTCCTAAAGGAGTGATGATTTGGGGCTGCATGACAGCTTCAGGATTAGGATGTTTTGAATTTATTAATGGTACCGTGAATGCTGCGAAATATCAACAAATACTGCAAAACAGTTTGCTACCAAGTATCGCCAAGTTAAATGTTGACGAAAATTACATTTTTCAACAGGATGGGGCGGCCTGTCATACGGCCAAAACCACAAAAAAGTGGTTTGGCGACCACAACATAAATGTTCTTTCTTGGCCTTCCAGCAGTCCTGACCTTAATGTCATTGAAACAGTATGGCATAAAATGAAACAAACATTAAGGCACAACCCACAACGGACATTACCTGAACTTAGAGACAAGATAGAGCATATTTGGTATGAAATTTCTCCTGAAACGTGCAGATCCTTAGTTGAGTCAATGCCTAGCCGAATTCGAGCTGTCATAAAATATAAGAGCGATGTTACTCCTTTTTAGAAATAAAATTCGTGCAATGTCCCAATATTTAGTTGACAAATAAAATTAACATTTTTCTTGTAAATTAGAGGTCATTGAATAATTAATTTGTTTTTTGTGTTGTTGATTGGCCATAACTGTTGCTAATTAACTAATTGCATAGTATTAAATTTAAAAAATACTAGAAAACTTAAATAAACTGTCCAATACCTGAACTTTATATGAATTTGATTTTGTCCCAATATATAGTTGTTAGGGCTCGTACATCTTAAATCAGAGTAAGAGGGAATCAGATGTTTAATCTGTTATCAACAATGTTCAGTGTTAATAATAAATAATTAGGTTTTAAATATTTTTGTTAAAACAACTGGTAACGATATTTATACATAAATGGTTGAAAAAAAATAATAAAATCAAATTCATTGTTAAAGGATTTGTATTCGCGATTCGAAAAAACAGGATTCGAATCTTTGATTCGAATCATATTTATCTCTTACGAATCCCTTATTCAAGTAACCGTGATTCGAATCATATTAGGTGATTCGGATTCGTGATTCAAATCCTTTTTACGAGGATTCGTCTCAGCTCTGATATATACAGGGTGTCCCATTAGTGCGGTCTCGGAAGATATCTCAGCTCTCGTTAAAGATAGAAAAAAAATGTTTTTACCAAATTTTCTTGATTTTAAAAGCTGCATAACCTAAAATTATTTTCAAATATACAGGGTGTCCCATTATTCCATACTTAATACCAACTTTGTTATTTTAAATGGAACACCCTATATATTATTTTTTTATTTGATCCGCCTTTAAATAACCTACACAAAGATATATCATTATTGGCACTTTAGGTTATTTGTTACTTCAGAAAAAAATATTTTTTGAAAATTTTGGCAGTTTTAGTACTTTACTTAAAAATTCACTGTGTCCTTATTTTTTAAGATATCAGTCTGTAATTTTACACACATATGCAGTAAAAAATGCTCTATCCATTGACTATAACACATTATAATATTACTTATAAAACCTAATAAAAAACTACCTTCTAATATTAAATATTTAAAATGTACATAACTTCATTTTCTTAAATGGGACACCCTATATTTCTTTACTTTATCAGATCCAAAATGAAAAATGCTTTATTTTTTGTATACCCTATATTTGACAGAAAAATGTTAATATCTCCAAAACTAATGAAAATAGATAAAGGGTATGATATACAAGAAATAAAGCATTTTTTATTGCGGATTTGATAAAATAAAAAAATATAGGATGTCCCATTTAAAAAAATGAAGTAATGTACATTTTAAATATTAAATATTCGAGGGTAGTTTTTTACTAGGTTTTATAAGTAATATTAAAATGTGTTATGGTCAATGGATAGAGCATTCTTTACTGCATATGTGTGTAAAATTTCAGACTGGTATCTTAAAAAATACGAACACAGTGAATTTTTAAGTAAAGTACTAAAACTGCCAAAATTTTCAAAAAATATATTTTTTTTTAAGTAACGAATTACCTAAAGTGCCAATAATGATATATCTTTGTGTAGGTTATTTAAAGGCGGATCAAATAAAAAAATAATATATAGGGTGTTCCATTTAAAATAACAAAGTTGGTATTAAGTATGGAATAATGGGACACCCTGTATATTTGAAAATAATTTTAGGTTATGCAGCTCTTAAAATCAAGCAAATTTTGTGAAAACATTTTTTTTCTATCTTTAACGAGAGCTGAGATATCTTCCGAGACCGCACTAATGGGACACCCTGTATATATATATATATATATATATATATATATATATATATATATATAAAGGCATAAACAAATAAAGCATTAATAATGTAGAACTAGGTAGAGTAGACTTCGACATATTAGGCATTGGTAATGTAAGCATACGTAGATTAAGGCATTGGCAGAGTATGGAGTAGTTGTCGGAGTAAGCATGGATATGGAGATATAAATAAGTAAAACATTGGAAAATGTAGGACTAGGTAGAGTAGGCATAGGCAGATTAGGCACTGACCGGAGTAGGCAAAGCCAAAATAGGCGTGTGCATAGGTAGAGTAAATATAGAGAGAAAAACATAAACTAATTAGGCATTGGTAGAGCAGACGATCAAATTGTTTCTCATGAAACTGCTCTTTCTCTATAATCAAAATAACAAGACGGTTTTTTCTAGAATCGCTTTAATTGGCAAGAAATTCAAAATGATGTTTGCAAGAAACTCAAAAAAATAGGCGATGGGCTTAATCGTTCCCCTAAATTAAATGGCTGCACATGATTTCACAACATGGTAACATTCTCTTCTGATATATAATTCAGTTTTGAATTAGATCTGTACACAAAGTGAGAGGATATAAGAAATCTCCCGGAGAGCTTAGTTATAAATCGGATGCGACATTTAAACAATTAATTACAAGCCCTGTTTAGACGCGACTCGATTGACAGATCTACAAAGGGATTTTAATTATCGCGAAAGCGAGAAGTCGCATTTAATTTAATTATGGAACAAAGATTAACGTTCGATGGATGGCAGGCCTTTCCCCGCCCGCCCCTGAAACGAAATCTCCCGCAGTAATTTTCAATTAGCACTAAAACCCCTTTAAATTCATCCGTTTTAACGTGACGTTTTGCGGATCAGCCCCCCCTCCCCTCTTCCACACTCCGTGAGCTCATGAAATATACATGACGTCAGACGGAGAGTGTTCCTGTTGCTCTTGTAATCTATAATTTATGACGTTCTCGTGCAAAAAAAAAAATAAGGAGCAGGCGAGGATCAAACTGGTATTAATCTGTGCGGTAGCCCGATGGCTGTAATAAATAATTAATAACAAGCCAGATACGAATGTGTACTCTAAGGAAATTCACGAACCGGTTTGGTGTTCGTGATGCAGAGTCCGCGTTCGCAGGAAAAGTGTGCGCTTTGGATTAGAAATGTTCTGCGCTAGCATTCAGGAATTAGTTTCTTCGTTCGAGGCATAAAAAAGGTTGGTTGTGTTGGATGTTGCGTTTTCTCTGATTAGGTGTGGTTAAATGATAGGTGACATCTTACCTAACCTAATCAGCTGTGTAACTAGGGGGTGCAAGACCCTGTAATGTGGGAGTGGGGAGTCAAAGCAATGTTGCCTTAGGGAGATACTATGTCTACTTGACTGAATTCAATTGATTAAGCATGAAATAACATTTCGAGTATAGAAAATCAAGCATGAAGTAACATTTCGAGTATAGAAAATTCTGAAAATTTACTTCATGCGCTAGGCGTATAAAACCCTGATGTATTCTTAAGTTCAGCAGCTATTACATCTTTTATTTGTTTCCTGTACTTTCCAAAAGTGGATTTACCGATGTGAAATAAATCTCTGATATAAGAGAATTATTGGAAACAATATTTTCCTCATCGATGATCAGCTGAGCGTGCCATGATTTGGATTTAATGAAACACAATTAATTTCATCGTGTTCTATGAAGATTGCGCGATTTTTTTTTTCTCGCGATTAAATCCTTAAAAGTGGATCATCCGCTCAATTAGTTCGCCAACGGACCGGTTCGACTGGCTTACTGTACCTACACTTGACCGTCATGATCATTAAAACTACATTTCCCCTGGCTATTTTCGCTTATCTCAACTTTAAACGGTTTAACTTAAAAACGATGTTTTTAATAAAAAAATAAATTAAACCATAATACACGTAAGAGCTTAAATAGGTTTGTATGCTCGTGAGAACGAAATGCAAACCAATATACAAGCCAGAGCTGGGCAGTAGATATGGGAAGTTCGAATCTTTTAGGTGATTCGAATCAACCAAATCATTTCTTAAAAGTGATTCGTTCTTTATGAATCGTTCATAAACGAATCACTTATAAAAAAATAATTATAATAATAATAATATAGTTCGACCCGAGACAAATTTTCTGGGCTTTTCTAAACTCGAAATTTTACTTCATGCGCCATGCCTATAAAACACTAAAATACTGTGAAAATTATGTATATTTTAATCTCACTTGAAATCAGTGTATTATACGCGTGGCGCATGAAGTAAAATTTCGAGTTTAGAAAAGCCCAGAAAATTTGTCGAGGGTCGCTGCGCGACCCTCGACAAATTTTCACGGGGCTTTTCTAAACTCGAAATTTTACTTCATGCTTAGTCAGGGAGTGGAAAACTATCGTTTAAAGCTTCAAATTGAACTCTTTTAAAAAAACAACAAAAATCTAAATATTTCAAAAAAATAGGCTGAATTTGGAAAACGTCTACTCTAAATATATTATGTATTAGTCACTTCTAATAATATATGTTGGAAAGAAATAGCGAAAAAACGCGCCATAAACTGTTAGCAAAATAATTAGGTACTTATTTTCAAAGCTATTGTACTCGCTTATTAATTTTTATACTTTATTTCTTACACTGTAATTTATTCGTATATTTACGAATAAATTAAAAAATAAATACTTATTTTAGTTATTTAATATTAATTAAATCATCAAATGTGTAAAAGTCTTATGTGTTAACATAATTGAAAATCGTTTAATAAAGAAACCGAAACATCTAATGATATCTGGTTCATTAGATGTTTCGGTTTCTTTATTAAACAACCTTCAATTATGTTAACAACGAAAAACTTTTAAATAGTTCAGATCTTTGTGAGACTGAAGAATTTTCAAATAGATTTTAATACTATTTGCCTTTTTTGCATATATTTGCTCATTTAAAACTTATTTATAAACATTTTTACGCAATATCTTTTCAAAATTTTATAAATTTAATGCTTACATATTCCTAATGTATTAAATTAATATATAAGTTAAAAAATCAAACAAAAGTTGTAGATAATGAAAAAACACTCAACTTTCACCTAAACACTTTTCACCTTAACTCTTTTGTTTATGATCAGTATACGAAAAAGCCTAGCAAGGATATTTATTTGATAATCACTCACAAATTGCTGCTTTATTATTAACATAATCAAAAAAAGTTCCACACAAAAGATAATAAAAAAATACAACACAAAACTTTTGGTTAATTACCTTTCATCTCAGTTATTTAGTTTATGAACTAGTAACTAAAACATCTAGTGGAGATCAACAACTCACCGACTATGGCTTTCCATGTCTCAATCAAAAAATGTTTTAAACAAAAGTTGTAGCCAACGAAAAGACAATCCACTTTTACCTTAACACTTTTCACCTCAGCTTTTTTGTTTAATAAACCGAGAAAGATTTTTTGATAAAAAATACACAGCTTTATGATAATTCGAAAATTTACGAACGAGTGTCTTCTACTCCCAGACTAAGCATGAAGTAAAATTTCAAGTTTAGAAAAGCCCCGTGAAAATTTGTTTCGGGTCGCGAAGCGACCCGAAACAAATTTTCTGGGCTTTTCTAAACTAGAAATTTTACTTTATGCGTCACGCGTACAAATCACTGAATTAAAATGAAGTTTAAAATATACTCTTTGAAAATGATTCATACAAGATTGATCAAAGAGTATTCTCTTGCAAATGTTTGACCATTTGCACATGAACAATTTTATCACGTTCAACCGTTTTCACTTTAATCATTTTCTGATGACAGTAAATCACTAGATTGTTACTGAAAACTTCCAACAAACACCAGAATTTAGCCACGTCTGAATCACAAACAATTTGTCTGAATCCGAAAGTGGAAAACACCAGATTTGATGACAAAATCACTGATTTGGCAACCCTGACGATATCCTTAGTAAGCTTAAAAAAAAAAGAGACAGTGTAACAGTGTAAGCGAGGAGGATAATTGATGAGAGCGCATTTAGCGCGCGTGAAAACAGCGGGGTAAATGCGCTCCCCCAACAGAACGTTCTATATATTTCGCCATTTCGGTCATAGAAAACGTGCTGCCGAATTTTCGCCAACTCACAAAACTAATGTACAAAGCGGAGTTGAAGTTGCGCGCGGATTCGAGCGAACGAATTAGTCATCCGATTCGGGCGGATTCAGACCGTATGTATAAATCCGAATCGGGAATACGATTCCGCTCGCCCAAAATCGTTCGGTCAGTCGTCTCGAGTAAATGAATCATTAACGAATCAATTCTTCTTGAAATAGGGAATCAGTTCATTCAAATCACCATACAGAATCGTTCTTTTCGAACGAATCATTCACGAACGACCCATATCTACTGGGCAGGATTCGAATCATTCAGGATTCGATTAGCGGATTCGAATCCTTTTAAAGGATTCAAACGAGGTATTCGAATACTTTAGTGAAAACGGATTCGTGATCCGGATTTGTTACATTTTTTTTAAAGGATTCGTATTCGAATTCAGACGTAGATGATTCGAATCCTTATGAAAGGACTCGAATCCCTATAAAAGGACTCGAATCCTTATAAAAGGATTTGAATCCTCATACACGGATTCAAATCCTCCCAAATAATTCGAATCATCGCTATTAAGGCTGGGATTTGAATTCAATTAATTCAAACAGTCAAATATTCTAATATGAATTTTTAAATTACTAAATTATTCATATTTGAATATAAATATTTAAACTTTCGAATAATTCAAATATTTGTGAATCGAATTTGGTTACTTAACCACGAAAAATGTCCAACCTTAATAGTATATTTTTAACTTCACTTGAAATCAGTGTTTTATACGCGTGACGCATGAAGTAAAATTTCGAGTTTAGAAAAGCCTGAAAATTTGGTTTGGTCGCTCCGCGCTACGCGCTACGCGACCAAACCAAATTTTAAGGCTTTTTTAAACTAGAAATTTTACTTCATGCTTAATCTGGGAGTGGAAACACTCGCTCGAACTTTAGATTGAACTAAAATCGATGGCTCCTTGAAAACTTTCAGCGTATAAACTGTGTATATTTAAAACAAAAAATAAGTATTCATTAAATTTTATATAAATAAAATAAAATAATTTAAAACTTTCAAATATATATTGTAAACTCGCTACAACTGTTTCGCCACACTGTGGCTTCTTCAAGAAATTTATTCGCCTGAAGAAGCCACAGTGTGGCGAAACAGTTGTAGCGAGTTTACAATATATATTTGAAAGTTTTAAATTATTTTATTTTATTTATATAAAAGTGAAGATGAACTTTCAACATTTATCAGCCTTATCAATCAATTATTCATTAATTATTAAAGTTGCATTTAAAACAATAACAAACTGTAAATGTATAGTAAATGAATTAACGGAACACACGGATTAAATATAAACCAGTAAACAATTTAAACAGTATAAAAAGGCCGATTTTTTTCATGGCACACTACTTTTATTTTCAAAAAATCAATTTAACAAGATTTATTCTATTCTTTTTCTGGCATAAATATTAAATTTATATCAACATATCGGGCATAATTGGATTCAGAAAAACAATGTCTAATATAATAAAATTAGAAAAGTATGAAGTATAAGTACACAGCCATTTAAACATTTAAAGTTGACTACTATTTGGCAATGAAGTTAAGAAATATATAATTACTGCCAATTTACAGTAATGAAACAGCAATTGACTTTGTTTTATAGTTATTTCAAATAGGTCAATAACTAACAGAGTTATAGAGTTGGGCGTTTTTTATCGAACACCCGGTATATTAAATTTCCGACTTATATTCTTAAAAAAATATTTTTTTTAGAGTACATCATTTATAATTGCAAGAAAATTACACCAAATTAATCTCATTATACAGGGTGGAAACCTTAACTGGAATAAATTCGGTATTTATGAAATGAGAAGTTCCAGAAAAAAAACTCGGACAGGTCGATTTTTGTTCTTTATTGCGCACTTTTTAGCGTGTTCAAATCAAGTATGACGTCACTAGCCTTTTAGGTATGACGTCATAGGCAATTTTTTAAATGTAAACAATTTTTTCTTATTTCACTAAATTTGTAGGCCTTTTCATTCTCTTTACGACTATCTAAAAATATTTTGTTTTTTTTTATTTTTTCATTTTAAAAATTATTTTTTTTTTAATAAATTAATTTAATGTAACAAATGTTCAAAATGTTTTTTTCTTGGCAAATATCCAATCGGTTATAAAACCCATCCCTTACATTTTGAAACATTTGCGGTGAAATATTTCTGATTTCATGCCTGATACGTTCCTTCAGATCCTCAATTTTTGTTTAATTTTTGAAATAAAAAAAATAAAAAAACAATATATTTTTACATGATCGTAAAGAGAATTAAAAGGGCTACAAATTTGGTAGAATAAAAAAAAAATGTTTCCATTTAAAAAAATTGCCTATGACGTCATACGTGAAAAGCTAATGACGTCATACTTGTTTTGAAGACGTTTAAAAGTGCGCAATAAAGAACAAAAATCGACCTGTCCGAGGATTTTTTTCTGGAACTTCTCATTTCATAAATACCGAATTTATTCCAGTTAAGGTTTCCACCCTGTATAATAAACATTAATAAATTGTAAACGAAATTAGAAAATCTAAAAAATCAACAATTAACTAAAAATAAAACCTTTAGTTTGTTTTCTTTCCTTCAGAGGTTTATATTTTTTAAAGCGGTTAATATTTAAATAAAATTATACTTTATAACACTTTGTATTAGTTTTATCATAATTTCTTGTTATCGTTAATTGCACTTTATTTTTTTAATTGTTCTTAATTGTAATAACAATAATGTAGTGTTATTACGCAGATGCTTTTTTAAATATATATATATATTTTGTAATAAATGTTAATCCGCATCAAATATAAATATATTCCAACCCCTGATTAAGCATGAAGTAAAAGAAAAAATAACAAAAATCAGCATAGGTATTTAAATGGGTTTAAGTTTCATGAAATTAGTAAAAACGTTATTAAATCCTGTACAAATTATTTTATTTATTGTAACCAAACATATTTTGAATAAATACAAAGTTGATATTATTTATAAAATCTACAACAAATATAATTAAATATTTTAAATTATTTAAACTATTGCCGAATAAATAATAAAAACCCCGGAAAACAATGTATACAAATTAGTATGTACTGGTGAAACAGTTGAAACAATCATGAATTATTAATAAAATTGGGTAAAATGATTTATTAGGTTTTTATTGAAGTTCTTTAATTAAACTAACGGGTGTATTCCACTCCCAGACTAAGCATGAAGTAAAATTTCGAGTTTAGAAAAGCCCCGCGTAGAAAATTTGTCGAGGGTCGCGCAGCGACCCGAGACAAATTTTCACGGGGCTTTTCTAAACTCGAAATTTTACTTCATGCGCCACGCGTAGGAAACACTGATTTAAAGTGAAGTTGAAAATGCACTGAAAACCAACCCAATTTCGATATTTTTTCAAAATTGGATGTTTTATTTCCTATCCATGCTGTAAACATTCAGATATTCGTTGTTTTCTTGTAAAAAAACTTCGATTCCCTGTAGTCCTTCAGTCTCCGAAGACCATAATTGGTCCTTCGAGCCGTAGCCTTTGTAAAATGGTAATAAAATTAGTAATCAAGAGTGATTCTTTAATTTGAAACTTCTAAGAACGAGTGTTGTCCACTCCCAGATTAAGCATGAAGTAACATTTCGAGTTTAGAAAAGCTCCGCGTAGAAAATTGGTCGAAGGTCGCGCAGCGACCCGAGACAAATTTTCACGGGGCTTTTCTAAACTCGAAATTTTACTTGATGCGCCACGCGTATAAAACACTGATTTAAATTAAAGTTCAATAACACATATATCATCATTAATTAAAATAATTATTTAATCAGATATTTAGTCGGTAAATAATTAGGTTTTGACAATTTTTGTCAATAGAACTGATGGGATAAAATGTTACTGGTTGCAAATAATAGATTCAAATTTATTTTTAAACAATGTGTATCCGTGATTCAAAAATGAGGATTCGAATCATATTTTTCACTTACGAATCCTTTATTCTAGTATTCGTGATTCGAATCATATTAGGTGATTCGGATTCGTGATTCGAATCCTGTTTTTGAGGATTCATCCCAGCTCTAATACAAGCGTATATTGGGTTGCATTATACAGGGCGAACAGAAAATTAATGTAAGTATTACCAATCAGGGTTGTTTAATAAACGTTTTTTTTTTCATTTCAATTAAAACAAACAGTTTTTTTTACAACACGTTTTTTTTCCAATGAAACAGTGTTTAAAACAGTAACAATTAAAAACATAAATAAGACAATTAACTTTGTTTGTATAACTGAGGATTTTATTGTGACTATAGTTTCGACAACTTTAACTTGTCATTATCAAACATAAAGAAAAATTTACGGTTACAAAACGGCTTTAAAAATGGGGGTGTATATTAGGTCAAGCTGGTCCTTTATTACGGGAATTTCCGGATTAGCGCTCCGCGCTTCGTGCTACGCGACCAAACCAAATTTTCAGGCTTTTCTAAACTCGAAATTTTACTTCATGCTTAGCCTGGGAGTGGAAAACACTCGCTTAAAGCTTCAAATTGAATTCATTTAATAAACCGAGCATCGAAAAATGTGCAACGTATGCATATGGATACTTAAAAGAAAAAGTCTCGTTATGAAAATGTTCGGTGTTACATAAAACTCTCTGTATGTGTGCGTGTGTGTGTGTGTGTCATTATGTATGTCTTTTAAATAAATACCATTTTTATCACGGACGACCGAATTTTATTACGGACGACCGAATCTAACAAATCTGTCAAAAATGTCCAAACCTTCTACGCTCTCCTTGTGTTACACCGAACCAAACCCTCACATGGGTCAATCTCGACGTAAAATCGTACGCCCGACACGTTAGTACAACTCTGATCGCGATTAATTGCTAAATATAAAAAATAACTATGACCAGAAAATGAAATTTTATTTCGCAAAGTAAACAATGCGATGTTTTGGTAAAAGCTCAAGACTTTTAATCAATGCCCACTTGCACCATACGTACTTCCAGAGTTAAATAATCATAATAATAACCCTCTGCATGTCTCTTTCATCAAAATGCAATACATGATGTTAGTAAGCAATAATCCCACCTGGTAACTATAATACATACTAAATATTTAATTTTAACACGCTTTAAACAATTGTAGGTTCAATACAATTAAATTAATAATATAATAACTTTAAGACTATATAAATTTAAGTACATGCAGGCTTCTCATATATTGTTAGTGGATCTGAAAAGAACCGATTTGGTGAAAATTGATAAAAAAATATAATACATATGAATTTAAGTATAAAGAAATGAAAAGGAATTTTGACACTGACTAATAAACCATAGAGACATTGATGAATTTCACAATTCTACTAGTTTATGGCTTAAGTGGAAGGTTGAGGTTAGATTAGGTTAGGAGAATGGTTTACAATAGAGTAAATTGCGTTTGCACGATGCCTATTCCGCATAAGAAGTATGCGGAATAGCCATCGTGCATACGCAATTTATTAGGTTAAGTTAGGTTAAGAGAAAGGTTTGAAATTGAATAAATTGCGTAAGTCGCTTTGCCCACGATGCCTATTCCACATAATTCTAGGTTAGGTCAGGTTAAGAGAAAGGTTTGCCATAAAATAAATTGAGTACGTTTCTTTGCTCACGATGCCTAATCTACATACTTTTAGATTAGGGTAGGTTGCGAGAATAAATTGCAATAGAATACATTGCGTTTCTTTACATACGATGCCTATTCCACTTAGTCCTAGGTTAGGTTAGGTTTGCAATAGAATACATTGCGTAAGTCTCTTTCTGCATGATGCCTATTCCACGTACTTCTAGGTTAGGTTAGGAGAAAGGTTTTTAATAGAATAAACTACTTATCTCTTTGCAACGCTATCGCTTATCAGGTAAAGAAAACGAAGCAGCAGTATCTCTGCACACGTTAGCCATTTTACATACTTCTAGGTTAGGTTATTTGAAATAAGTGAGCAGTAGTGAAATTAATAAGAGCTCTGTGTGGTTAAACCATAATTAGTAAAGAATTAGACCGGTAACAACGAACATAACCTTCCAAAATGAGTTAATTTCGGATACAATTTGTGAGCGAAATGTAAGTGTAATATTATTGCAAAACAAGTGTTTACGCTTTTTTTCTATAAATACTAACAGGATCAACTTGGTAGTATTGATGATTCGTCAAAAACGTGATTTTCAACAATAAATGTTGATCACACGGTAAGTCCGATTTCGTAAAAAAAACATGCCGGGGTATATTCTAAGCTTAAATAATACACCCAAAACCACCAAATATTCATTTCACCTTTATTCGGTAAAAATCTACGCTGACACAAACTAGAATACAGCCATACAATTTTCATTATGGTCGACCCAATCTGACAGATTGTTATAAATTTCAAAATATTCTACGCTCGACTTGCGTTACGCAAATCGAATTAAACATCCGCATGGGCCAATGCCGATATAAAATCCTATGCCTAACACTTTGGCACAAGTTCGGTCGCGATCACGTAGAAGGTTAACCAAAAATTGGAAAATTAACTGTTCCTATCGCAACCGAATGCGATAATTGTTGAAAACGGGACGTCACGACGCGTCGGAGCGTCGGCAGGGCAACAATAGTGCGAGAGGGCCACTTATTAGAGAAAACCCGTAGGAAAACTGTGCATATTCAATTATTCGGGAGTGTTCAATGGCGAAATTCCTATGTATACTGAGCTTGCGTTCCAAAGACCGAATTGGATCAAAAGTGCAAAGTTACAAATATCCGATTTTAAAAATTTTTAACGTTTCATTTTTAAAGTTTAATTTCTGATCTTAAAGTACACACACACACACACGCCATCACACACACACAATAACCTGTTGAGAACCACTGGAGTGGGTGCATGGAAACCATGGAAACGTATCAAAAATGGAGTATGTACCCTATTCTACACATTAGCCAAATTTTATTTCGATGACCTGCCTGCCTATTTTCTATTACACCTGTGGCCTTTTTTTTTATGTATTTTTCGTACAGTATCCGGAAGTATTCCAAATTGTTTTGATACCTGAATACTCGACGAACCAGAATTCATCGCCCTTACTATAAGCGACCATACTTCGTTTGTGATTTTATTATTTTTTCTACGTCTTGGCTGCTCTGCCATGATACTTGTAATTATGAAAGCAAATGCCAGCAAACACGAATTACAACTGACAAATAACGAATGATATTTGACATATAAAGAAACTACTTGATACAAAACGAAAATGATTTGACAAACAAGAAAAGCAATTGACAAATAGAGAAAAATTTTTCATATAAAGAGAAAAGCAATAGAAAAACTCTGTATAAGCCCAGGGCTAAATAATAAAATAATTTAGTTTTTGTAAGACAAATTTGTTGTAGATTGTGAAAAGAATGGCAATTTTAATGTACAGAAAATTAATTTTAAGTAGATAATTCTAAACAAAATACGTGCAATAAATTTAAAAAAAAATGCTTTATAGCACTAATTATTTTGGAAATATTTGCACAACTCTCACCGATTCGTGTCATATTTGAATAAGTAAGATCTATAACGCAAGCGGAGAGAGAAAAATCGCTCAAGGGAGAAAAAACCCTGCGTAGGGAGAGAACATATTGAAAGAGATAATAATTACGGAAGCCATTAATAACACGTCCTCGGATCCCGGGTGAGATTTACGAGGTATTATTTATGGGAAATGGTTCCGACAAAAAGGGCGAAGAAAGGTGGCGGCGCCGAGGCCGCTAAGTCGGCAGTTCTGCACATGCAAGCCCTTCTTTTGCATCAATCATATTTTATCGTCAAAAAGGGAGGACGCGAATTCAATTAAGATGCCGTTTTCTCGAAGAATTACAAAAAAACGGATATAAGAAGAAAACTGAACCTTAGGTAATTCTCTATTAATAATAGACAGTTTTATATAAACTGAAAATCTCTATTAATAGAATCTAGTAGACTATTTTATTACCCTGAAAGGGCGTTCATGTATTACATCGTTGATTGTTAAGGCATTAAAGTGTTGAAAATCCATATTACTTTACTAATTTTAAAGAAAAAACTCGTTGATTTTCAAAAATTCGAATGTTTATTCACTACAATTGTTTCGCAAATTTATTGCTTCTTCGGGTGAAGAGAGTTACAAAATGTACAGATTTCTTATGACTATCTCTATACAATACTCTGGTGGTGAAAATGTTCCTCCCATCAAAGTAGTTTGTATATAGATAAATTGTCATAAGAAATCTGTACATTTTGTAACTCTCTTCACCTGAAGAAGCAATAAATTTGCGAAACAATTGTAGTGAATAATAAACATTTCAATTTTTGAAAATCAACGAGTTTTTTTCTTTAAAATAAGTAAAGTTCATGTATAACAGTAGAAATATTTCTGATTTTGGTCCTTCGATTTTTGTTCGAAAGACCAACATATAAAATATGTCTACTTTTAAACGTGCACGTCATTTTAGATTATTCTAATTGTCTATAAGAATGTTTATTCATTGTTGTTCTGAATCTAGGAATAAATGTCGTGGCGGTGGTGTATTAATTGCGATTCACAACCGTTTGTGATGTAATAATATTACCATAGAATGTCGCTCTGTTGAACAATTATTTGTATCTGTTTCGTTTTCTGATATTAATTTAATTGTCGGTGTTGTTTATATACCTCCGGGTTCATTACCTAACAAATTTAACGATCATTGTCTTGTTATCGAAACTATATTAGACAGATATCCCGACTCAAAAGTTATTATTTGCGGCGGTTATAATCTTCCTGATGCAGAATGGTCTAATGATGATTTTGGCCTTATCAATAACAAAACTTCGTCATATTCAGCACAATTGCTTACTGAGACGTTTAGTTTCTATAATCTTCTACAAATCTGTAATATACCAAACAAAAATAATGTCAATCTTGATCTATTATTTGCTCATGACGGATATTCAATCTCAAGAGCATCCGATTTGCTTTTTGATGTCAAACAGCATCATGTGCCATATCTTATTACCATGTCTTCAACCGAACCACTTAAATCACTTCAATTTGATGAATATATTTATGACTTTGCACGTGCTAATTATTCGGACATTAATATCTATTTAAATTCTGTTGAATGGCATAATGTATTAAATGGTCGCATCGATGACATGGTCAATACATTTTACAACATTTTATATAAAGTTTTATTTATTTAAATTCTGTTGAATGGCATAATGTATTAAATGGTCGATGACATGGTCAATACATTTTACAACATTTTATATAAAGTTTTAGATCATTTTGTACCAGTGAAACGTATAAAATCATCCACCTATCCAACCTATTTGGTTTTCTTCTGAATTAATTAATTTAATTAAACAAAAACTAATTATTGTAAATTGTACAAGACGTGCAACAATTCTACGAATTATCAGAATTTTAAACGGTTGCGTAATGAATGTGTACATCTAAGAAATCAACTATATGGCCAATACGTCAATTTTGTAAATAATGACATTACCAATAATCCTAAAAAAATTTGGAGTTTTGTAAAAGTAACTAAAACTCCGTTCCTGAATAATTTCCGAATATAATGTACTTTAACGATAACCGTAGCATTAGTGGTTTTGAATGTGTTAATTTATTTGCGGACTATTTTACCACAGTTTACAGTACTAATAAACCTGCATTTATACCGACATTTTCTAGCACTTCAGAAGCAACCTATATGCCAATAAAATTATTTAAAAGTGATATATTTCATGAAATTAATGATTTGAAAAGCAGCAATAGCACAGGCCCTGACGGAATCCCTTCACTATTTTTAAAGAATTGTATTTTTTCTATCACATCGCCATTATTCGTTTTATTTGATGCTTCTGTCACACAAAATATATTTCCTGACTTTTAGAAGAGAAGCTATGTTACACCACTATTTAAGTCTGGCAAAAGGGATGATGTATCAAATTACCGGAGTATATCAATACAATCCGTTATACCTAAGTTACTTGATAAACTCGTCGCCGGAAAATTAAATTGGATGTGTAAAAACATACTCATAGATGAACAGCATGGATTTCATACTGGAAGATCTACAGTAACGAATCTTTTGACCTTCACTTCATTTATCATTAATGCCTTCGAGTCTAGCCATTCAGTTGATACTGTATTTACCGATTTTGCGAAGGCATTTGATCGTGGTAACCACGATATTTTAATGTTGCGAATGTTGATAAGTGGGTACACAGCTTTTTAAGTAACCGTGTGCAGTGTGTTAAAATCAAGAACTTTTTATGGAATACCATTCAAGTGCCGTCGGGTGTTCCCCAGGGTTCGCATTGTGGTCCATTGCTGTTTTTACTCTTTAATGACATATCACTGGTTATAAAACATTCCTCATTTCTGCTCTTTGCTGATGATGTGAAATTGTACAAAGAAATTGTGTCTTTAGAAGACTGTTTACTGCTGCAAGATGATTTATTATCTGTTTATAATTGGCCTCAAGATAATCACTTGTTTTTTAATGTACAAAAATGCAAAACTATGAAATTTTCTAAAAAACAAGTGTTATACAATTTAATTATACAATTGATGGTCACCACCTTGAACAATTAGGTGTTACTAAAGATTTGGGTATAACGTTTGATAGAAAATTGTGTTTTTCCAGCCATATTAACGCTATTTGTAATCGGGCTAGAAAGATGTTAGGTTATATAAAACGAATAGGTAGAGACTTGTCACCAGCAGCGTTTAAACGAGTTTACTTCGCATTTGTACGTTCGCATCTAGAATATGGATCCATTGTATGGGCACCAACTCAAAGTGTTTATATTAATTCTTTAGAAAACGTTCAAAACAAATTTTTAAAAGTACTTGCGTACAAGTTAGGCTTTGATACCAGCACAAATTTAGATACAATTTTGTCTATCCAATGTATTGATAAACTAAGTATCCGCCGGGTGTATGCTGATTTGTTATTTTTTCATAAATTAATTTGTCACATTGTTGAATGCCCATATCTTCTGTCGCAAATTACTTTCTCTATTACTCAATCTAATCTCTCAATTCGACATTTACCCTTATTTCGTATCCAGTTCCATAAGACAAATTATGGGAATAATAGTCCACTTACAAGGTTTATGCGTACAGCAAATAAACTATCACTGCATCCAAATTTTGATATTTTTAATTGCTTCTCACCCTCACAGTTTATCAGCAAACTTGAGCGTATAAATGTTTGTTATTTATCTTAGTATTGTAAGTTTATTTTATGTATAAGTATTACTGTATTCTTCTCGTAGATATATAATTTTGTTAAAATGTATTTTGTAAAATGGATATTCCGTTAAATAAATAAATAAATAAAAATAAATAAAAGATTCCATTAACTCTTTCGGCCCTGACGGTGGCCTTTGCCACCACTTAAATTTGGTAAACATACTGGGAATATTTCTTTTGAGTATGCATACATCTATGCATGAACTGTAACTTTTCCGATAATCGTTTGTTTTATAAAATAGTTTCATTTAAAGTCTTAAATGAGTGTTTTCCACTCCTAGATTAAGCATGAAGTAAAATTTCGAGTTTAGAAAAGCCTGAAAATTTGGTTTGGTCGCGTAGCGCGTAGCGCTACGCGACCAAACCAAATTTTCAGGCTTTTCTAAACTCGAAATTTTACTTCATGCGCCCCGCGTATAAAACACTGATTCTAGGTGAAGTTCAAAATATTCTACTAAAGCAGTATGCTAATAACGTGTATCCTGAACATCACATCACACCAATGTTTAGTACGGGTGGCGCATGAAGTAAAATTTCGAATTTAGAGAAGCCTGAAAATTTGGCTTGGTCGCTCCGTGCTTCGCGCTACACGGATTTTACTTCATGTTTAATCTGGGAGTGGAAAACACTCCTTTGAAAGTTCAATTTGAAATATTTGTAAAAACAACGAATATCTGAAGATTTACGGCGTATACAGTATATGCGATATTTATACTTAAAAGAACAACTCTCTGTATATCTGAGATAGTAATAAATAATATGCAGTGTACACAACATTTTTCTGAACATCAGAAAAATTTCAGGGCTGAAAGGGTTAATGGAGAATGCTGAAAGTTCCTACACTTTTTGAAAGTTAGAATCTAGAAACTACTTTAAATAACAGGGATTTTTTTCTTGAAAGTATACATTTCCTAATGGATACGCTGAATATTTTCAGGTATTCATATATTTATAAAAGTGTTCAATTTGAAGCTTCTAATAAGTGTTTACACGCCTTAATTAAGAGTAGAGGAGAATTTCAAGTTTAGAAAAGCCTGAAAATTTGGATTAGTCCCACCGCTTTGCTAAGCAACCAATCCAAAGGCTTAGAAATTTTACTTCATGCTTAATAAAGGAATTGGAACATTCGAAGCTTCAAATTGAACGCCTTTAAAAAAACAACTAATTCTTAAAAATGTACAGCGACTATTTTGGAATATGTATACTTAAAAGAATAATAACTTTAAGTAAATATTTAATTGAATTCTCATTATATTTAAATAAAATTAAGTACATTTATTTATTATTATTGTAATTTTATACTTACATTAGGTACAGTGTAGCTGTTGTAGTCTTTTGGGTTGATGGATTCGGTTTGTTTGTTCTTGAACGCCCTGTAGTTTTCACGTAGTTGTTTTCCATACTGAAACAACAAAACAATGCACCATTTCAAACATCTGTCAAGTAACCTAACTTAAAATTTCATTCGAAAATTGTACAGGGTGGGCGACCAGACCAAAAGCTCTAAAATCTTCCGATTTCTATCTCTTTCCTAAAATGTAGGAGGGTAAGGGGAAAGAGACCGAGCACTCAAGGAGTAATCCATTATGAACACCAACCGCATTTTTTGGGTGTCAATGTCAACCTGATATTAGCAGGTAGTAAGAAGTCCATCTGTTTTCAGCCGGCGCGTGGCGTTATCTTTTGTCCGGTTTGGGGTGGTTTTGATAGGAAGATTTATTTGATATTTATGAACTTATTTAAAATGTAATTATAATTAATACGACATTTGTAAAATAAAGTCGAGAATTATGTCTACGTGTACAATTTTAGGTCAATAACATTTTTTAAAACGTATCTGACGTTTACATCTTGGTAAATATTGATCATCATCACATCTAAGCGTTATATATTTTTAACTTTGCTGTAAATCAGTGGTTTATATGCGTGGCGCATGAAGTAAAATTTCGAGTTTAGAAAAGCCCCGTGAAAATTTGTCTCGGGTCGCTGCGCGACCCTCGACAAATTTTCTACGCGGGGCTTTTCTAAACTCAAAATTTTACTTCATGCTTAGTCTGGGAGTGGAAGACACTCGTTAGTTTAAAATACATGACAATTGGTAAAATATATATCGTTGGATGCCCGTCTTCAGGGGTGATATGTAAGCAAATTATGGGTCTTAGGAGTTGTCAAATAAGTGAGTTACTCAACTGTTTCTAAGGCACTCTTTACAAAAAAACAAAAGATTTACATATTACATATAAAATGTACAGGGTGAGCGAAACTTGATATCTCAGCTCTATTATAAGAAAAGGAAAAACAATAGACAAAATCTGAAAAGAGGTTCATAAATGGGATTGAGTAAGGTCCATTTTAATCCGAAATTGCACATTTTTCTAAATTTTGAAACTGAAGTAATGACGTCATCGAATTTTTTTTCTTCAGAAACATACCTATATTTTTGGATATTTTAAAAGAGCTAATTCTTCTAAATAAACTTTGTAGAGAAAAAAGTTTGCTATCTTGTTTCGTTAAAAAATTAAAAGCAAACTTTAAAGAAAGTATTATCAAAAATTCACAATTGTCACGACTTAAACAAGTAGCCTGTGGAAGCAAATAACAAAGCCGCATGTGTCAATAATTAAACTAATGGTTGACTAATATTGTTTTGTTGTCATTTGATTTTAGATTTCAGACTTTTTCTATCGTTTTTCCTTTTCATATAATAGAGCTGAGACATCGAGTTTCGCTCACCCTGTACAATAAACTATATGTGTGATACATCATTGAATTCAGAAAAAAATAGCACTGTCGATGGTACTCACAGAATGACTATTATAAATGTCAATTGATTGTGCATTTTGAAATCCAGAAGAAAACTGAACTTCTATAACCATTTAGTAGTCATATGTAATTTTCATATAAATTGACGATGTGAACGTCATCTGCTGTCAATTTTTGAGTTGTATCGTTACAAATATTGACAGTAGATGACGCCCACGTCGTTAATTTAAATGTGAATTACATATGAGACTATTAAAATGAATAAAGATGGTTAGTTTTCTTCTACTGTTAATAGTCTTGTCTATTGTACTCACAGAATGACTATTATAGATATCAATTAATTGTGCATTTTAAAATCCAGAAAAATACTAAACATCTATAACCATTTTAGTAGTCATGTCTAATTTACATATAAATTGACGATGTAAACGCCATCTGCTGCCAATTTTTGAGTAGTATCGTTACTGCTATTGACAGTAGATGGTGTCCACGTCGTTAATTTAAACGTAAATTACATATGAAACTATTAAAATGGACTAGAAAACTAACCATCTTAAAACTATTAAAATGGATTAAGATGGTTAGTTTTCTTTAACTTTAAATTGACTCTAAATTGCACTAAAAAATATAAGTGTGATACATCATTGAATTCAGAAAAAAATATTCTTCAAAAAAATATGAAAATCCAAAATGGCGCCCATAAGAAAAACAAAAGTTGGCTATGGTGTAATGTCAAAGTAGTAAATGTCTGAATTCAATAGTTTTTGAATAAAAATAAACGAAATTAAAAAAAATCCGTTATTTGACAATACCTCAAAAACAAAAGAAGATATTTCAAATTTGTTTTTAGATTATTATTGGGCCTTAAATTACGCACCTTTGCCCCAATTTAACCGACTCTCTATCTCTTCAAATAACTGAGATCCCCATACATTCTGTTCAAATACATAGAAAACGTAAATGGCAAGTTTGTTTTTATTATAAATAAAAATTGTTTTGTTTGATTTTTCGATTAGAATGCGAAGAGTTCAGTGAGTAATGCTCAATAATTATTTTGGATTAAATCAATATTTTTTGAGAAATTTGAGTTTATAAATTTTCTAATTAAAAAAATAATACCTCTAAAATGTTTGCAGATCTATTTTTTAAAGACCATCAAAAACCTCCCCCCCCCTCTTTGTGTGATCTTAATTTATATTAAAACACTCTTAGAACTAAGGTACGCTTCTTTTGTTTTAAACCCGTTATAAGAATATAATAAAACGAACAATTAAGTACGGTAATTAACCACTGTTAATATAAATTGCTATTATTTGTTTTTACGATTTTTACGATCATACATACCTTGTTTTAGTGGCGTAGATAGCTTTTTGTGGTTGGGGGGGAATTTGAATTATTATGTTGTTTCATTAATTTATTTTTATAAAGTTATACAAAAACCAGTACAAAAAATGATTTTATGTTCATTGTAGCACTTTTTCCCTCATTTAAACAATTGATGATTGGCATACTAAACGTATTTCACTTGTTAATTGGTTGGTTATAGACCATTTCACATTAAATCAGCGTTTAATACACGTCTCGCATGAAGTAAAACTTAAAATTTTACTTCATGCTTAATCTGGGATTGGAAACACTCGTTAGATGATCAATCATAACCTTATTTTGTATTTTTTTTATTGCTAGATTAGCGTGCTTTATTTAATTGATTTGATTAAAACGTAACCAAATAATTGCATAACATATTGATTAATGTGTTAAATTGTTGAAGTCATCAAATAAACACGAACGACCGTTTAAAACGCTCTAAAAAGTGAAAAAAGGGAAGCTACCTGTTATTCAGATAAGGTCAGAAAAAGGAATAAGAAAACCTTTATTTGGCATTCAATTGAGTACCCATTACACCCATTGCAGTATATACAAAAATAAAAAAACAAAAATACTTAAAACGAATATTATAAATAAATAACGTAAATTTCTCCTCGCATAACCCTTTCCGCGTCCATTTAGCTACCTCTCCCTGACTTCCACCCTCGCAACTTTTTACATAACTCAATCCCCTTTCCACTCTCGCTCAAACACTCTTCTCTGGACATTCGTCTTTCTCTCTAACTCATCCTTTCTCTTAGCCATTCACACTCATTCATCCAATGATCCCATTCGTCCATTCCATCCTTACAGTACACACATTTCCCAAACTCTTCTCCCATCCAAACCTTATTAGCTTTCTCCTCGTTTCCACATCTAAACCTCGCTAGCACTTTCACTTCATTCCCATTCAATCGAAACATGTACCGCGGTGGTCCCGTACAAACTTGTACTACCTTGTACCTCGGACACGTCTTGCTATTAGCAATTTTTTGTTGCCTTTCTTGCAGCTCTACATTAGCTAGGATTTCCGCTACTTTTTCTTCTATTTTCTGCCCCTGGGACAGCTTTTGCTCTACCAGTTTCGATGACCACCCGGCCTTTCTATATAGCATCCCTCTTTCCTTCATCCATCTCACACCCTCATTCTTTACCCATTCCCTGTAACACATAACCCACGCTTCCCTCGCCACTCTCTCTTCACCCATCTCATACATCCGTCTCTCCATTTTCACCACTCTTTTAGCTGCCATCCACCCCACCGACATTCTATGGCACTCCTGCAGCACTATGTAACTGGGAGTTGTACGATCCAGCCCTAAGATCTGTTTCAAGTACTGCAGTTGTACTCGCTCTACACTCTCACTCGCACTCACTCCCCACACCTCAGCCGCATACAACACCACAGACTTTATACATGCATCCCACCATACCATCTGCATTCTCACATTTCCTGCTAACACTTCACTCCATGTACTCCGCAGTCGCCCCATTGCCACTCTCGCCTTCTTACATACAAATTCAATATGTCGGGACGTGCCTCCAAACTCACTAAGCACATACCCGAGATATTTAAACTCTTTCACTCTTTCAACTATCTCTCCCTGCCACACAATCTCTTCTTCCTTTCTCCTTCCACCCGCATTTTTACATAACATCCACTTCGTTTTGTTCACATTTACACTTAATCGCCTCTTTGCAAAGTATCTCCCCAGCCTCTCTACTATCTCTCTCAGTTTTCCAACTGTGTTCGCAAACACAACAACATCGTCCGCATATGCCAGGCTCCAAATTTTTTTTTATGCCCACCACAATACCTCCTGCCTGACCCATTTCCAGCACCTTCTCCATATCGGACACATATAAATTAAATAGTAGAGGGCTAAGTGGACACCCCTGCCTTACTCCTCTTTCCACTCTAATACATTCCGACTCATTCTCTCCCACTCTTACATTACACCACGTCTCTCTGTACACTTCACTTATCCACTGAATCACCTGCTCAGACACTCCTTTCGTTCTCAGACACTCCACCAATATCTTTCTATCCACAGTGTCATACGCCGCTTTCAGATCCACAAACAACAGATACATTCTCTCCTTTCTCTTCATCGCCCTTTCAACCAGCCAGTTCAATGTAGCTATCTGGTCTATTGTGGACCTCCCTTTTCGGAAACCCCCCTGTATTTCTGGTAGTAGCTCTTTCTCCACTTCCTCCTCAAGTCGCTCCTTTACCATACTCATAGCGATTTTATAAAGAGAGTCCATAAGTGTTATCCCCCTGTAGTTTTCTACTTGTTTGGAAGATCCTCCCTTATGAATCGGAACTACTACGCCTCCCCTCCACTCCACCGGAAATTCCTCCTCTCCTCTCCATATGGCATTAATGAGTTCTAACAGCTTCCTTTTTCCGTCTACACTGCATAACTTCCAGGCTTCTGCTTTTATATTATCTGCTCCCGCCGCCTTACCCCATTTCAATCCCTGCAATGCTCTCTCCAATTCATCCATGGTGAAGTTATTGCCATCAAACTGCCTTCTCTGTGTGTCCAGCCCTCGATATTCTTCGTCTGACCTTAGGAGACTGCGAAAGTGCATCTCCCACTGTCTGATGCCAATTCCCTCCCCTTTAACTCTATTAATTGGCTGCTTCCTCTTTATATATTCCCATAACTGTCTTTCATTTTTGAGTTCTTTAACAACATTTATTTCTTTATCTATCCACTCCTTTTTTTTTAATTCACACACCCCTTTCTTGTCTTTCCACTCCACCCTTCCATTTCTCCAGTTTCTCACCACCTCCCTGAGGTGGATTTTTTCTACTTTACATCTCTCGTCGAACCATTCACTCGTCTCCCTTTTTTCGCTCCTATACTGCTTGACCATCGCTTGTCTCACTATTTCGTTCAATTCTTTAATTGACTTGACCGCCTGAAAATTCAACGTTCCCACTTGTTTTGTATATATTTCTTTCGCCTTCTCTGTCCAACTATATTTTTCTAATATTCTCTCTTCATTTCTTCTATTTCCCAATCCTATGGACAGCGTTATCGGGAAGTGATCCGAGCCGTATCTATTCTCTATTATGAATTCCCTAACCTCCTCCCTTGTTTCTTCACCCACCAACATGTAATCGATGACAGAGCTTCCCCTTGGTCCTGCGTACGTAACTTCCCCTTCCCAGTCTCCTTCCACACATCCATTTAGTATCTCTAACGCCTGTTCCTCTGCCCAGTTCACCCACTCTTCTCCTTCCTTACTAAGGTCATAAATTGTAACATCAACACCCCATAAATAGGGGTTTCTTTTCTTCCATTATACTTTCGCGCTTGTAGAGGGTGTCTCTCTTTAAAATTTGCTGGTTTAGATATTTTGGAGAGGCCCTCAGGGTGGTGCATTTTGGAGGTGCCCATACGGAAAACTTTTTTATTTGAAGAGATATTGTAAAATCGTTTTCGCGAGCCAGAGTCACTTTTTCGTATTTGAATCAATGGTGGTTCAATCTACAACCGGAAGTTGATAAAATGTCATTTTTATGAAGTTACTGTAACTCATTTGTTTTAAAAGTTATAACCAAACTGTAAACACTTTCTTATGGCAACTTTTATGCCCATTAAAATGACGTACGTGTTTTGTTTCAAGGACGTTTCGGTTTTGTTTTCCTATACCAAATTCACTTTTTTCTTACGGGCGCATATGGAGACATGCACATCATTTAATAGCATTTTTGATGCCGATTTCAACAATGTGCCACTTGTGTACCTTTGTGAAAAAAAATATTTTTTGTTATACGGAGAGTTTTATATAACACCGAACATTTTCATAGCGAGAATTTTTCTTTTAAGTATAGATAAGCATACGTTGTACATTTGCCGATGCTCGGTTTATGAAAAGAATTTAATTTGAAGCTTTAAACGAGTGTTTTCCACTCCCAGGCTAAGCATGAAGTAAAATTTCGAGTTTAGAAAAGCCTGAAAATTTGGTTAGGTCGCGTAGCGCGAAGCGCGGAGCGGCCAAACCAAATTTTCAGGCTTTTCTAAACTCGAAATTTTACTTCATGCGTCACCGGTACACTGATGCAACGTAAAGTTTAGCGGTGTGTTTTAGTCTTCATAATATGTCAGTGTTTTGTACCGGTGGCGCATGAAGTAAAATTTCGAGTTTAGAAAAGCCTGAAAATTTGGTTTGGCCGCTTCGCGCTTCGCGCTACGCGACCAAACCAAATTTTCAGGCTTTTCTAAACTCGAAATTTTACTTCGTGCTTAGCCTAGGAGTGGAAAACACTCATTTAAAGCTTCAAATTAAATTCTTTTCATAAACCGAGCATCGGCAAATGTACAACGTATGCTTATGTATACTTAAAAGATAAATTCTCGTTATGAAAATGTTCGGTGTTATACAAAATTCTCTGTATACACTTATAGTTTAAAACCGACAAATATTTTTTTGTGGAGCACACTTATTTCAAGTTTCAAATTGAACTCTTAAAAAAACAATGAGTATCTAAAGATTTATGGCATATACGCTGTAATTGGGACATACTTGAAAGAAAAACTCTCTGTATGTACAAGTTAAGGCATTAATTGCGATTGATTGACAACAATTATTAATGGTCATATAGGCTTAGCAATTTACACATAACTTAAAAATGAAAGGTGTCAAATTGTATTGGATGAAAATGTTCGATGTTATATAAAACTCTCTGTATACGACAAGCAAAGTAGCAGTTTATTTCAATCAAAAGTGGTTATTTATAAAACAAAATATGCCACATCGATAATAGTCATATTTTTAAACAAATTGCAAGCTTTACCTAGTAACGAAATTGTTTACCGTTTATCATGGCAACTTTATTAATTACTTTTTTTTTCCGTAGGCATGTGGCACATCATTGAAATCAGGGTTAAAAAATGGTGATGTGTCCATCATAGTACTTTCCCCCGTAAATTGCGTATTAAATCACTTTTAAAATATTTGTAGCGTTATTATTTTCAAAATGTCTTCAACTTTTTGATAACTACAACTTTTATTTGAAACATTTTTCAATTGGATCAACACATACTGACACAAACCAATGACTAGATAAAAAACACTATTTATTGAATATCTCAAAAACTAAGAGTGCTATGACGAAAACTGAATCTACAAAAAATCTTTAGTTTTTCATTTCCTACAACTTTTATTTGAAACATTTTTCAATTGTATCGACACATACACTGTCACACACCAATAACTAGATAAAACACACAACTTATCTCAAAAACTAAGAGTGCTATGACAAAAAGTAAGTGAACAATACATCTTCATTTTGTTATTATCTACAACTTTTATTTGAAAGAATTTTTTGTTTGTTGAACATTTATTGAAAAAATCTGAAAAAACTGAAAAACGCTAAGAGTAAAGTACCACTTCCGGTTTTCCGATTTTCACCAAAAGCTTTTCAGTTCTTCCGATTGTAACAAAAAGCTTAAGTTTCAAGTTTCATCTCGATATCTTTAGCGGTTTTTGCGGTACAGCGCACACAGGCACACACACAGACACACAGACAGACAGACAGACAGACATTTTTCAAAAATGGTCTTATTCGACTCAGGGGACCTCAAAACGTATATTTCCGCTAAAAATTTTGATTCGAAAATTTTCACGAAAACAATACTTTCCCTTTGTATTACATACGGGGGAAAGTAAAAAGCCGTTTAATGATATGCATATCTCCATATGCGCCCATAATAAAAATGTGATTTTGATATAAAATGTTCAGACATTCGTTGTATTTTATAAGTATTCAATTTGAAACTTCTAACGAGTGAGTTCACTTCTTGATTAACCCTTTCGGCCCTGACGATGACATTTGCCACTACTAAAATTTGGTAAACATACTGGGATTTTTTCTTTTAAATATACACACATCTATGCATGAGCTGTAACTTTTCCAATAATCGTTTGTTTTTTAAAATAGTTCATTTAAAGTCCTAAACGAGTGTTTTCCAGTCCCAGATTAAGCATGAAGTAAAATTTCGAGTTTAGAAAAAGCCTGAAAATTTGGTTTGGTCGTGTAGCGCGTAGCGCTATGCGACCAAACCAAATTTTCAGGCTGATTTTAGGCGATTTCAGGCTGATTTTAGGCGATTTCAGGCTGATTTTAGGCGAAGTTTAAAATATTCTACTAACGTAGTGTGCTAAAAACGCGTATTCTGAAGAACATATCACCACAGTGTTGAGTACGCGTGGCGCATGAAGTAAAATTTCGAGTTTAGAAAAGCCTGAAAATCTGGTTTGGTCGCTTCGCTTCTTTCCGCTTTGCTACGCGATCACACCAAATTTTCAGGCTTCTCTAAACTCGAAATTTTACTTCATGCTTAGTCTAGAAGTGGAAAACACTCGTTTAAAAGTTCAATTTGAAATATTAGTTAAACCAACGAATATCTGAAGATTTACAGCGTATACCATACCATTGAGAAATGTATACTTTAAAGGAATTCTCTCTGTATATCTGATTTAGTAATTGATGTATATTACATTACTCATTAATTGGATTAATTTCCGGGATGTAATTAATACTCAATGCTTGGATCTAAACTGATTTATTCTCACACTCGTCAGGCGCACGCCGGCTGTGACACACAAAAAATAGCAATAAAAAACAAGCTCTAAAATATAATTTGAATCCTAAATTAATATGCTTCACCTTCTTCCTTAAATTGTACATAACACCCAAAATTAAAAGTAACGTGTGCAACTATCAACACAAAAACAAAAGAAACATTACGCAACCCTTGAGCTACTTATTCATTCTTTATTTGTTTATTCCTCGATCTCAGAAAATATGGCTCATCATGCACGACATTTTCACCAATTCGCGCACTTGATTCTACCTCATTTTCCGCACTCACTTCAGTATTATTCACTTCACATCCAAATTCCTTCGATACGTTATTATCTGTTATTTCACCAATGTTTTCCGCATTAGTTTCTATCGGAAATGAGAGCCGCTAAGATTTTAGTGATTTCATTTGATTCGAATGCCGCCTGCACGACGTTGTGCCCGTCTTAACATCATACATTACATCGCCTACTTTGCCTAACACCTCACCCTCCTGCCAACTAGGCGTTGCTGTATTACTGTACTCTCTTACTAAGACTGATTCTCTCGGAACAAATTCTCTTATTTCTGTATTATTACTGTTATGATTTTTTACTTTCTATGTTTTTCGCGTAAATATCTTTCGTAGAGGGTCTTAATAAATCAAAACGAGTTCTTAGCTCCCTCCCAAACATTAATTTAGCTGGGCTAACTCCGGTTGTACTATGAGTTGCGACTCTGTAGTCAAATAAGAACCTTGTTAATGCTAAATCAATATTTTGATTAGTTGTATGCGCTTTTTTATTACCAGTTTTATCGTTTTGACATTTATTTCGGCTGCACTATTGCTGGCCGAGTGATAAGGTGGGCTAAATTTATGGTCAATTCCATTTTTTTCCACAAAATTTAGTATTTCACTTGATGTAAATGGCGGTCTGTTACCAATAGTGTCCGGTATACCAAAACGTGAAAATACGGATCTTAAACAATTTATCACAATTTCACTAGTCGTTTTCTTTAACTCAAACACTTCTGGCCACTTAGAGTATGCATCAACTATAACTAAATATTTAAAATCATATACAGGACCTAAAAAATCCAGATGCAACGGTGACCAGGGCTTATCAAGTAAAGGCCAAGGTTTGATCGGAACCCTTGGTGGGTTAGGTCTAAATCTGTTGCAGGTACCACAATTACGACAAATTTCTTCAATTTAAGTGTCCATTGAAGGCTACCAGAAATAGCTACGAGCAATTGATTTCATTTTACAAACTCCCAAATGCGTATTGTGAAGTTCATTTAGTATGTATGTTCTTAAATTATTTGGGATAACCACTCGGTTACCCCACGAAATGCAGCCATGTTCTAAGTTAAGCTGATCCCTCCGTATAAAGTACGGTTTTAAATTTATATTTAATTTGTCATCCAGTTTCCAACTATGTAACCATCTATCATACACTATATTTAATATACTATCTTTCCTAGTGCCAGTTACTATTCTATTGTAATCTAGTTTGAATTCACAGGAATTTAAATAATAAAAATGCCCAAAATCAGACACATCGTTGTGAGGTACAACATTGGGCAGCAGTCATACTGCATTTGCATTTTGCTCTGACCTAACAAATTTAATTTCGTAATCGTATGCCGACAGTATTACTACCTAACGTTGTAGCCTACTAGCTGCCATGATTGGTATTCCCTTTTTGTCACCAAAAAATGAGAGTAGTGGTTTATGATCTGTGAGCAAGATAAATTTCTGACCGTACAAATATTGATTACATTTTTTTGTTTCGAAAATAATGGCTAAGGCTTCCTTGTCAATTTGTGAATAGCCAAGTTCACTTTTTGACAAGGTACGAGAAGCATAAGCTATTGGTTTCGAACTACCATCTGGAAAAATGTGCGAAATTACCGCAGCTATACCGTATGCACTGGCGTCACAAGCTAATGTAATAGGTAAATCTCGATTAAAATGTACTAAAATCTTAGGAGACACCAATTTACTTTTTATTGCCTCAAAAACTCTTTGCAAACAATCGTCCATTTAAATTTAGTATTTTTTTGTAAAAGTTTATGCAAAATGTGCAATTTGGCACTTAAATTACTAATGAATTTGCCATACTAATTTATTAACCCCAAAAATGATTTTAACTCTGTTACATTTTTAGGTGCTTCCGCTTTCAAAATGGCATCTACTTTATCTTTCGATGTGTGTACTCCCTCAGCATCTAAAGTATGCCCTAAATAAGATATATATTTTTTTAAAAACATGCATTTATCTTTTTTGATTTTTAACCCACTGTCTCTCAATCTACTTAAACTTACTTGCACCCGATCAATGTGTTCTTTTTAACTGGATTTTTAATATACATATTATAAAAGATAATAATATTCATTCAATTTATGGCCATCTAGAAAATCTTTTTTGTTTTTGTTTTTTGGTATTTTAGCTATTTAGGACAAATCAAAATACGAAGTGTTGCATATTGTTGCAATCACAAAAAAAATGAATATTTTGAGGTACTCAGATACAGGGTGTCCCATTTAAAAAATATTAGTTTTGATAATATTTCAAAAATTAAAAAATCTATACTTTTTTTAAGTACACCACTAGATTCTGCGTAAAAAGTCAAAAAACTTTTGTATTTAAAATATTTTTCTATCTCTATAAATAACCGAGTCATAAGAGATAACAAAAACCAGTAGATTTTGAGAATCACCCTGTATCTTCTAAACCAATCTAGTTAGCGTAGATCTGATTGTGCCATTAAACTAAACACTAAAAAAAAGAACGGGGCACATATCTAAGTTTTTTTGTATCTTTTACCGTTTAGCCTATACCCTATAATATCAACGAAAAAAAACCACCCTGTACACTCTATAATTTCATATGGTCAAATGTATCTATAATTTAATTGTAAAACGTTAATCACGATTTCCAAACACCAAAAAATAATTAACAGTCATTATCAGCGAATAGTAGTTGAGCTTGTTGCGTAAGAATAGAGCAATGTGAGTCACGATCACGCGATCCGTTCGTTAGCGAATTCTGCGAATTCGTAAATTTTTGGGGAGGAAAAAATTGCGGGATCGAATCGAGCGTGAAAACATATGAACACACGTGTCTATTCCTTTGTTGCGTCGGCGTGTCAAAGGGTTAATCCCTCCGATTTATAAATGGATGAATGAATGGAAATGTGGTGGAGTTTGTTTCAATTTTGAGCGCGATTACTCACCGTTCGGATAAATCGGGGCGATTAGATTTGCGCGAGTCATTTGCAATTTTAATAGATTTTTTTAAACAAAAAAACCCAAATAAGTAAGTTACAATAGAATTGGAATAATTATTTGTTTACACTAACAATTATTCCAATTCTATTGTAACTTACTTATTTGGGTTTTTTTGTTTAAAAGTTTGTACAACTAATTTGACTTATCAAAACCAATTATACGGTTGGAGGTATTGCACTTTTATTAATAAATTTGGCAACCTAATATACATTAACGGTATTTGATTGCCTAGAACCCTTGTTTGAAACAATTGGTTCAACGCGTTTGACTCCCTTTTTATTCAGGTATACATAGAGGATGTGTAAATATCCCATTCCGTGTTATTTTAATTAAAGATGCAATGTTTTTGAATTTTATTGTAGATCAGTGTTTGACAAGGCTGTTAAAAAACAGTTTTTTATTATAATTAAAACAAACAGTTTGTTTTTACAAAACGTGTTTTTCACTGAAACAGCGTTTAAAACATTAACTGGTAAAAACATCTTTGAAACACGTTTAAAACATAACCGGCCTTATTCATAGTCCTGTGATTAAACTGTTACTAACGTGTGACTAACTAATCACGATTAAGGTGATAGTAAGTACGCCGTATGCATAGTCATGTTTTAACACATACTTGTTAGTAGTGTCTATCTTTAGTTGCTTGTATCGGCAAGATTGCTTTTTCTGTCATTTCCATGTCAAATGGAATCATAGACTAACAACGAATAGATGTCTTTACGATATGTATCTATGTAACGAGGATTGCTACGCCATCTGTGCCAATGTCACCAACTAATTTACACTAAAACAAATTCTTTCAGCGTAGAATTAGCAATATTCAATTACCAATTGTGGGTTTTAATTAACTTTTATAGCTCTCTATAGGTTACTATTCACCATAGACCTCATAGTGATTTGAACCAGTGCACAGTGGTCCCAAATGCCTAAAATGTGGCCATAATAAGAAGGTGTTATCTAAAATGTATGTGAATTCGTAAATCGGAATTTTCTAGGTCGCTGATTAAGAATCTGGTATTAGAAAATAGAAAAACAAAATGGCGGGTCCAATATGACAGGCAAAAATTATAAAAGTTGTCAAATTTTCATGAAAATTCGGATATAGGGCATTTTAAGGTAGAATTTATAATTACAAATTTGAATAACAAAATGGCGAATCCAAGATAGCGAACAAAAAAGATAAGGATTTTCGTGGTCCCTAATTTTGAACCTGAAGTTAATATATTTGAAACGAAATGGCGGACATATCTTATCAAAATTATATTTTTTTATAGATTTTTAGGATACAGGGTTTTTGAGGTCGCTGAGCAAGAATCTGAACTTAATAATTCACTAAACAAAATGGCGATTTTTCACATTATTTTACTTCCTATAAACAATTCTGACAATCGTATTAAAATCATAATTAATCCCATTTTTGAGTTGTACGAATCAAAAAATACTTAACAAATATCTCGTTTTTCTGAAATATCGAATGACTTATTTATTGATAAACGATAATAATAACAGTGTCTTATTCATATTTTTTTATTGTTTTTAATTCCATGGCAGGGAAGATTTTTAGTTAGGGCTGATAAAATTATCATCATTATATATCACACTGTCATCTTGAATAGTATGATTGACATTACGTACACATGCACGTAAGAGCTTTGACAGCTGAACAGCTGATTGTGTACCGTACAACCAAACGACATTTCTTTGATGTACAGTGAGTTATGTATATTCTAACTTCACTTAAAATCTGTGTTTTATACGCGTGGCGCATGAAGTAAAATTTCGAGTTTAGAAAAGCCCAGAAAATCAAACTCTTTTAAAAATCAACGAATGTTGGGAAGATTATAGCTAAAATAATTAAGAAAAAGTAATGTGATTTTATAAAAATAATGACATACCATGGAATTGATACAACAATTTTAGATATTCCCTGCTTTTTTAAGTTTAATGTAAAGTCCTAAACGAGTGTTTTCCACTCCCAGACTAAGCATGAAGTAAAATTTCGAGTTTAGAAAAGCCCTGTGAAAATTTGTCGAGGGTCGCGCAGCGACCCGAGACAAATTTTCTGGGCTTTTCTAAACTCGAAATTTTACTTCATGCGCCACGCACATAAAACACTAAAATATTAGAAAAGAGTCAAGATGACGTCTAAAGAATCAGCTCAAGCTGAAGAAATTATTTGTAGTTCGTGTCGTGTAAACGTAAAAAAATTCACAACTTGTGTCGACTGCAAGAGAAGATATCATCCAAACTGTGTACTAAAAATCGGTGGTGTTTTCGTGGACAAATTAGTGAATTTACATTGTTGTTTACCAAACATAACCCCAAGCGACTCCTCCTCATAACCAAATAAGGATGAAAGGGAAAAGCACAAAAATTAAATCGATCTTCTGAAAAGCCAAGTTAGTACTTTACAAAAATTCAACAATCAATTAGAAGGCAGAGTAAATGATCTAAATGATATCATTATACTATTAAAATCTAATAAAAATAATGAAATGATCACAGTGGAGCCATCTCAGAGTGATAAATTAAAGGTCGAAAACAGACATAATAACAAAGGTAAAAATAAACCAGATATCTACAATACCAAACAAGATAACCGTGTGAAGGATAAACCATCACTCTACACAGCAGGAAATAAAAACTTATTAGGAACTGAATCAACAAAAAAGACCTCCGTCTCCCAAAGCGACATTGACCTCACAAGTAATAAAAATAAACAAACAACAGTAAAAAATTACTATAAACCAATAATAGGTGCATATAAATCCTCTCCCTTCGTTAAATCCGCTGAAAAGTTGGGTCATCTCCATGTATATCGATTAAATCCGGAAACAACGGCTGAAAATTTAAAAAAATCATTTGTTACAAACAGTTCCTAACATAAAATTTAACTATGAGATTTTACGAAATGAAACTACAAGGGCATCTTTTAAAGTATCATTCCCAATTTGCAAACTAGAAGAAGTTTATAACCCAGAAATTTGGCCCGAGGGTGCAGCAGTGAGGCGGTACAGATTTCCAAATAGAAATTTTCAACAAGCCGCCTCTGTGAAAAAATATCCAATACATCAAGAGGATTCCCCAATAAAGACGATTCATTAAAACACAATGATCTGAAAATTACCCATTTAAATGTACAATGTCTAACAAACAAAATTGACCAAATCGAATTATTTTTAAATAGTTACTCACCCAATGTTTTTTGTATTAGTGAACACTGGATGACAGAAGAACAAATAAATTCTTGGTAATACACGGTTATAAGAAAATATCTGCATTCTCGAGAACAACCCATATTCACGGTGGAACAGCAATTTTTATCAATGAAAATCTTGCCCAAATTTGTAATTCCGTTCAAAAACTATCTCTAGAATTTCATTTTGAATGTTCGATTGCCAGTATAAAAGATACAAACTTTTTTAATGTGTGTATCATTTGCATATACAGGTCGTCCAACGGCGACTTTGAAATTTTTGCAAGTGAGCTTACTAAACTACTAAATTGGGCTTCCAATGTATATGATCAAATAGTGCTCTGCGGCGATCTCAATGTGAATAATCGGGAAATCACATACGAATCCACTACGCTTAAAAATATTTTCAAGAATTTCAATCTCTTCTCCCATAACGTTAACCATGAGCCAACTAGAATATCAAGGTGTGGTTTCAATATAACGGTAAATGAAATTGATTATATTGCAACGACAATTTTGGAAAACGTTGAGTTTGAAATTATTGAACCAAATATTTCAGACCACACTGCACAAACATCCAGATACGCCTAAATGTGTAAATAAATCTAGCAGAATGTATGCTGAGTCAAACATTCTCAAGTTTAAAACACTGTTTAGTGAAGAAATACATAATTTTCCAAATAGAAATTACCAAAACATTGATGATATGTAAACAGAATTCTCGAGCTGCTTTCTTAGTTGCTTTGATTAATGTTTTCCTAAGAAAACAAAAAAAAATCCCGTTCATCAAGGGTCCGTACACTACCATGGTATAATCACGAATTAAAAATGCAAGCAGACAATTTAAAGAAATTATATTGGCTCTGGAGAGATTCAAATTCGAATACTATCCATAGTCAATATAAAGTGTTAAAAAGGAACTACCGAAAAAATATTACTACTGTAAAAAAGAAGTTTTATTCAAACAAAATATTGAACTCAAAAAATGCTATCAAAACTACCTGGGAAATTATAAATAAATACAGGAAAAGCAGCAACAAAAAATATTCAAAAGCTCCAAATGAAATTATTATAAATGGAATAAATATAACTGATAAACAAATGATAGCTAATTATTTCGGAAAATATTTTACTACAAATGTAGCCGAACAAAAAAACAATCACTTTAATGGCAGTCTTTCAACTTCGTGCACAACCGATTCTAGTAGTTCTACAAATCCGTCTATGTTTTTTGATCCGGTCTCTATATCGGAAGTAACGGAAGCAATCCGCCAATTAAAGACAAACACCTCCACAGGCTATGATGACGTACCAATACTTGCATTGAAGAAATGTGTTGCTGAGATTGCTCCAGCTCTAACTGACATTATCAACAAATCTGTATGTCTTGGCCAATTCCCAAATTCATTAAAATTTGCAACTGTTGTACCACTATTTAAAAAAGGAAATCCAACTCTGTTTGAAAATTATAGACCCGTGGCCCTATTATGTTCATTTTCAAAAATAATCGAAAAAGTTGTTTGTAATAAAGTTATGAATTTTATATGTTCCCGACACAAAGTAAGCACTAAGCAACATGGGTTCCGCCGTAACTTTTCTACCGAAACCGCCATGATAGAGTTTATTCAACAAAAACATAATTCAATGGACAAAAAACAAAAAGTAATAGGTACCTTTTTTGACTTAACCCGAGCTTTCGATAGTTTAGATTTTGATTTTATTCTTTCTAAAGTATATGCTTTAGGGATCCGTGGACCTATAAATGACTGGTTTAAATCATTTTTAGAAAACAGAAAACAATTGATCAAAATAGATGATGTTATATCAGACTCATTCAATACAGCATTAGGGGTACCGCAAGGAAGCGTGGCAGGCCCTTTATTATTTATTTTATTTATAAACGACCTTCCTGAGCATGTTCTAGACTCACATGTTTGTATGTTTGCGGATGATACCTCAATAATAGTAAGTGCTCCTGATAAGTGCTGCTGATAAACATGCTTGCAACATTAAAC
Source organism: Philonthus cognatus (assembly GCA_932526585.2). NCBI lineage: Eukaryota > Metazoa > Arthropoda > Insecta > Coleoptera > Staphylinidae > Philonthus > Philonthus cognatus. The sequence continues at coordinate 4,437,532 of OW052244.1, forward strand.
TAAACAACATAATAGCTCAATTCATGACATGGTGCAATAAGAATAACCTTATCATTAATTATTCTAAAACAGTTTGTATTGAGTTTTTAAATCCATACGTAATGCCATCAGAATATGAAATTGCTATGAACAATCATGCAATCGATATTAGTGAGTCTACAACATTCTTAGGAATAAACGTTGATAAAAAACTCTCATGGAAGGTTCATATAAGTGTCCTAGTGCCGAAATTAAATAAATCGTTTTTTGCTTTAAGCCGTTTAAAGTACTTAATGCACGAAACGGGGCTAATTTCAGCGTACTTTGGCATAGTATATCCATTGCTAAGTTACGGAATTACGGTGTGGGGACACGCATCTGAAGCGAACAAAATATTCAAAATCCAGAAACGGATCATCCGTTTAATGATTAATATACCATACCGAGATTCGTGCAGATTGATATTCAAGACTAAGCATATAATGACGACACCATCAATTTACATTTATAAATTATTAAAGTATATACATAAAAATAAAAACTCTCTTTCCAAAAATAGAGACAAACATAGCTACAAAACAAGAATTTCTGACGATATTTACATTAAAAAATTTGCCACAGAGCAATATAAAAAATCACCGTTATACGCAGGAAGCAATTTATATAATAAACTTCCCCAATCTATAAAGAATCTACAACTCAAACGATTTGAAAATACCATTAAAAACATTTTGTGCAAAAATGCAGTGTATTCTAGTCAAGAATTTATTGAACTATTATCCAAGTACTAATTTTACTGCAAAACGTGTATATGTTTTGTAATGTACTATATTGACGAATGTATCTATACCCTGTATGGCAGTAACAGAATAAATAAATTATTATTATTATTATTATTATTGTGAACTCTATGTATATTTAAACCTCACTTGAAATCAGTGTTTTATAAGCGTGGCGCATGAAGTAAAATTTCGAGTTTAGAAAAGCCCAGAAAATTTGTCTCGGGTCGCTGCGCGACCCGAGACAAATTTCCACGGGGCTTTTCTAAACTCGAAATTTTACTTCATGCTTAGTCTGGGAGTGGAAAACACTTATTAAAAGCTTTAAATTGAACTCTTTTAAAAAACAACGAATGTCGGAAAATTTACAGCTTTATTCCTTGTATATTGATCAAGTAGTAATTTGGTGTTCATCATTGTCATGGTACTATTAAAAATTATTACAATAAATAAGTTGTTCTTTCATGCTCATTGTTTATTTTGTTAGGGCGTAGATAAAGTATCGTACGTTTCTCGAGTGGTATGGCAATTACATACTCGCAGAATACTGTACTCACCGCTGCGCGGCTCGTGCGCATCATGTCCGCTCATATGTAATATGCTCGTTACGTAATATACTATTACCGATTGTATGTTAATTTATGGAAACAAATGTATGGTGTGTTATATCGTTGTCATTACAAAAAATAAAGCAATTAGATGTGATAAAAAATAAATATGGCGTCCATTAGAAATAAGAAAGTTGATGATGCTTCAAAAGAAACGAAACATGTTATAGAGGAATCAATTACCCCAACTGTTAGATAATATAAAAGTATTGTAAAAAGGTCTTTACCGTTTTTAAATATTGTCTTAAAAACGAAAATATCAAAAAAAGGAAAACAGTTTTTTTGGCTTTTACTCGAAAACAAAAGAATGTAAGTAACTTTTTTCAACGGATTATTAAAAAGCATTTAATTCGGCCAAAGTGCCCAATTTAAACCTACTTTCTATCTACTAGAATAAGCGAGATCTCCATGGCGAGGGTTGATTTTGAAACACCCTGTTTAAAGGTTATGTAAAAAGAGCAGCTGCAGCTTGCTGTAGATAAATCAGTAAGTAGTTAAAAGTTTCTCAAACAAATAAATAAAATTGAAAATTTGAATATTGTTTTTGTGGAAGTCACACAACTTATATATTTCGAAATGTATACTTTAACAGTGAGTAAAAATAAAGTAAATACCTTCTTCTTGGAATTCCATTACGAAACAATTGCAAAAATGAACGATAATATAGAGAGAAATAATTATGTTGGTAATGATGCTCTGATAATACAATTGTGCACCAACGACGAACTGTTACTTTGGATGTTTGAAAACAAAGGATTGTTTTATTTTACAGGTTTTATTTTTATACCCACATTAAATAAGAGTATTTATCAAGTAGTTAGCAATGTTATATGCAAAAATGTAGATATAAATATTTTTGAATTTTGACCGCTGGGGAAACCACTGTGCAGTGTTGTAAAGTTCTTGAACGAGCACAAAAATATGCGCTTTCTCTGAGGCCACAAAAATGCGCTAACTGCACCTAAATTGAAAGAAGAAAGACAATACTCTATACGTACGACGAAGACAAATTATGACACTGTATTTGGTAGGCTAAACGGACGAACGAATGTGGCCTTTATCCAACCGCCGTTCCAGGGAAATTCGTTCCTCCTATAATGTGCATATTTCAATGAGCACAGACATAGCACTCGATTTTGCGTTCATTCGCGGACTTTACAATAATAATTTGAACAAAAACACACGCAAACAGAATTTAGACGCTCACAATTACGCGAATGACGTTTGAGGTTACTTATAGTCACATGTTAAATTAAGGGTATGGTGTGATTAAAAATGTAGACAGTGACTAGCGATAATCGCGTCTAAAATTGGACTATGCGTTCGACATGTTTTATTTTCTTACTAAATCTTAGTTATGTAGACTACGCACAAGGCCGAACATGTTTCAAATACATTTATGCTGTCATTAAAAAAAATCGTGAAATTTTCAGGGATCGCTAGAGGAAATAATGCGTTTTACTGTCAGGTAGAAATAAATCAAATTCATTACTTGAGAAATAAACTACAGGTGGTTAAAGTTGATAGATGTGTGAATGAACATTGGGATAAAAGTGAACATTTATGTTGCGTTTTGAAAAAATTGTGAAAAATTACCGAAACTTCCGATTTTCATGCACTTTTCGGGAATCGCGAGAGCATAGAATGCGCTATACTATCACGTAGGAATAAATAAAATTCATTACTTGGGAAATAAACTAGAAGAGGTTAAAACATTAACTTAAAATTTAAGCTTCCGCCTAAGTTCGAAACGTTCAATTCTCGGATAATCACAAAGTGTCGATCTTTAGCAATTGCTTTCATTCGGTTTCGTGAAATAAAAATGTCAGTTTTTTTTTGAGAGAGCAAAAAAAGTCAGTCAAACAAATATTGAATGTTTAAATGAATAATATTAATTCGAATCTAGAAAACGACAAATAAATTTATTTTTAGTTTTTTCGGTATCATGAAATGAAAGAAGTTGTGCTCGATTTTTGTAAAATCTAGATATTTTTTTGAAATAATGAAAACACAGCTCAAAATTAAAACAAATCAATGTTTTGATTTTGGGCTGCGTTTTCATTATTTCAAAAAAAAACTATATTTTATATAAAAAAACTATATTATATAAAAAAAAAACAGCGTAAAAACAATTGAACGTTGCATCACATCAAAGTGTGATTCTTTGGTAGTCGTTTCCCGTTTGTTTCATGAAATTTACAAATTTTTCTAAAAGTTGGGCTTAACTATTTGAGCCACCCATTTTTTTGTTGGCTGTATTAAATTTAATTCACTCGGCAAAAAAGCAGTGATTTTAATTTAATTTTAAGCCTTGTTTTAAGCGTGAAAACAATTGAGCTTTACTTCAAACCACATTCTTCGGCTGTTGTCTGCCTTTTGTTTCATAAAAATATTAAATCTGTGGACAAAGTTACGCCTAATTATTTGAGCGAGGATTTTTTTATTTAACTATTATTAAAACACGAAGCGAAATTATACTGGCTTAAACTTGAAATTTAAGCATCGGTTAAGTATAGAAAAAATTGAGCGTTAGGTCACTTTGAAGCTACGATTTTCGGTTGTCGTTCGTCTTTTATTTAATGACATGGTGGAAGCATTGTTTAATTTACTAATTATTAAAACATATACTTTGACTTAAAATTTAAGCCTTAGTTTAAGCCGAAAACAGTAAAGCTTTACCACAATTCACAGACAGATTCTTCGGCTGTCGTCTGCCTTCGGTTTATGAAAATATCAAATCCCTGGACAAAATTACGCAAAAACGGGTCTGCAAAAAAAAATTTTTTTCGAGCCCTGACACCATTCCTGCTGATTCTTATGTAGAATGACCTCCTGAATCCGAATATGACCTCCGTTTTCCCCCATCGCCCACCGTTTTCGGGGGAGGCCCCCCCACCTATTTTTATCACTTTTCGATAATTTGGAGGGATGAAAAGGATTATTTTAGCCTTTACATTTCTTCTGAGGGGCTAGAGAGGTGAAAAGTTCCAAAACATGAACATTTGTAGCAAGGAGGTAGATTTGGGGGGGATTTGCCCCCTTAAATTGTAAAAAAATCATTAAAAATTATCAATTTTTTCCGTTTTTTTCGCAGTTTTTTCACTTATTTTCTACATATTTCAGCTTCCATTCCCCCTCATCCTCCCCCAAACACCCCCAAATAATAAAAATATATTGCAACAATATATAGAAACAATAATAAAAATATATAGCAACAATTATAAAAATATATAGCAACAGTTCGGAAGATTCACTGTACCACGCTGGCGCTCTCAATACTCCCCCCGTTTCCCCCATCCATTGGAGGGGTGAAAAGGATTATTTTAGCTGTAAAGAATAATAATTAAAAAGTAAAATAATAAATGTAAAATAATAAATGTAAAGAATAATAAATAACTAAGATAAGTACCTTCATTTGGTGCTTGCTTTCCTTTTGTACCCTGAGGTAGAAGTTTCTCGTATCAAAAACCAGCAGTACTCTGCTAACATGCTCGCATTCCACTTCCCCGAAAATCTCCTCTCGAACTTAGAGAGTTTAAACCTGTCAAAGCATGAAAATTCCTGGGCAAACCTGTGCGCGCGAGGTATTGAGAGCGCCAGCGTGGTACAGTGAATCTTCCGAGCTGTTGCTATATATTTTTATTGTTTGGGGGAGGATGGGGGAGGATGGAAGCTGGAATATGTAGAAAATAAGTGAAAAAACTGCGAAAAAAACGGAAAAATCGATCATTTTTAGGGATTTTTTTACAATTTAAGGGGGTAAATCCCCCCCCCCCCCCAAATCTACCTCCTTGCTACAAATATTCATGTTTTGGAAATTTTCACCTCTCTAGCCCCTCAGAAGAAACGTAAAGGCTAAAATAATCCTTTTCATCCCTCCAAATTATCGAAAAGTGATAAAAATAGGTGGGGGGGTCTCCCCCGAAAACGGTGGGTGATGGGGGAAAACGGGGGTCATATTCGGATTCAGGAGGTCATTTTACATAAGAATCAGCAGGAATGGTGTCAGGGCCGATTTTCATGCCGACCAGTGTTATTTGAGCTAGTCATTTTTGATTTACTAATTATTAAAACACGAACTTGAACTTAAAATCTAAGTCTTGATTTAAGCTTGAAATCGATTGAGCGTTACGTCACTTCAAAGTCACATTTTTCGGGTGTCGTTCGCCTTTTGTTTTGAGAAAATTTCAAGCTCGTGAAAAAAGTTGCGCTTAATTATTTGAGCGACTATTTCTTGAGAATTTATTAATCATTAAAACACGGACATATTTTTAGAATATCCAGTGAAGATATTCAAATTTCAATTATAACTAATCGAAGTTTATTCGTTTCTGTGTAGATTTTTAGAATTTTATGTTAATTTGATAATCTCTTAGTTTTTTACAATTGTTACAATAAAAAACATTCACCTAAAATCGTTGATTTTATTGCATCATTTTAAGTTTGGCTGAATATTTTTGGAAATCGTGGCGAGATAATATAATTTTCTTTCTATAAGATGTAAGTGCAATCAATTCTAAGTAAATTTAGTCAATTTAATGCTGATAGTATAGATTTCATATTTTTTTAAAAATTTTCAAGACAATAGTCTCTCAAAATTGTTACTTTTATTGCATAATTATAATTTTCACTGAATACTTTTATAAAATGTGGTAAGGTAATATAATTTTCTGTCTATAAGATGTATGTGCAATTAATTCTAAGTAAATTCTGTAAATTTCACGTTGATGGTATAACATTTTAATTGTGCACAATTTATTCAAAGAAAATATTCTCCAAAAATTGTCAATTTGATTCCATAATTTTAACTTTCGCCAGATGTTTTTAGATAACATGGTGAGATAATTTAATTTTCTTTCTGTAATATATAAGTTCAATAAATTCTAAGTAAATTGTGTGAATTTCACGTTAATAGTATAAAGTTTTAATTTATTATAATTTTTTCAAAGTAAAATTTCTTCCGAAATTGTCAATTTTATCGCATAATTACAACTTAGACTAGATATTTTAGAAAATTCAGTAGAGATATTTAAATTTCCATTACAGCCAATCACAGTTTATTCATTTCTGTGTAGATTCTATAAATTTAAGGTTGATTCGTTAATTATTTGAATTTTTACAATTCTCTTAAAATAAATATTCTCCTAAAATCCTCGAATTTAGGCATTCGTTATTTTTGTGAAAGTTCAAATTGAATCTTTAAACGAGTGTTTTCCACTCCCAGATTAAGCATGAAGTAAAATTTCGAGTTTAGAAAAGCCTGAAAATTTGGTTTGGTCGCGTAGCGCTACGCGACCAAACCAAATTTTCAGGCTTTTCTAAACTCGAAATATTACTTCATCCGCCACGCGTGTAAAACACTGATATAATCTGAAGTTTAAAATACACAGTTTCAGCAGCATACTAATTTAAAAGTATATTTTAAACATTAGAATACGTCAGTGTTTTACACGCCTGACGCGTGAAGTAAAATTTCGAGTTTAGAAAAGCTTAAAAATTTTACTTCATGCCTAATCAGGGAGTGGAAAACACTCGTTAGAAGCTTCAAATTAAACTTAAGAGAAAAATTGCATAATTTCAACTTTGGCTTAATATTTTGGAAAAATGCGCTGTCATAATTTAATTTTTTGTAAAACATATGCAACTGCAATTCATTCTAAGTAAATTTTATGTTGATTGTATAAAACTTAATTTTTTAACGCACACGAATTTAGTTTTGTTCTAAATTTGAACAACAAATATATTTTACGTGTTTAAGTTTACAATTTTGGTGTTTTTGAAGGATTTTTGTCGATTATAATTTATTTGTCATTATGTTTTCTGGTGCCAGTAATGATATGTTTCAACAGTTACGACGTTTTTGGATATTTTTTGACGATTATATTAAAATAATCGACTTTAGTTTGCATAAATATTTCCATAACATTCAATTTTTTTGACTTTCAATTGAACATAAGTCGAAAAGTTCTTAAAGAATAATGTCTTTTTAGCGTTCACACGAAATTTCATGAACATTTCCTAAAGAATTTCCATAAACATTCAATTAAAACTTTGATTTTTCTAAATATTTCTATAAGTTCTACGTTTGACTTTCATTTGAAAATAACTCGAAAATTTTAAAACGAAAGCAGTATAAAATTAAGTTTAGATAATTGAAGATAATAAAAAAAAACGTTTTCAAGAAATTTAACGTTTAAAACATGTTTTAAACAAATTAAACATTTAAAACAAAACCGTTGTGGGCAATCTACTCAATGTTGCGGGTCACAGTAAATAAAAACAACAATGTTGCAAGTATTCCAAATTGTGCGCGTTCCTTCGAAATAATGTCTCTAATGTGACTGTCAATTTATACTTACACAAGTAGACTAATTTAATAATATTGTACTGTTACCATGTTTGTTTAGGATAATAAAATAATTTCGAAATGCTTGCAGTTTAGTCGTAGAAAAAGTATAATATGCAATTTGTGTTATAAACTTCTCTAGACACTCGTATTATTAAACATTCGCTCCGCTGCGCTCGGCTCGTGCCCAATAAACTCATGACTAAAGTGCAGTTCAAACACTTGTTGCATTAAACACTATTAAAACACTGTTTTAAAACTAAGTGTTTTAAACATAACAACCCTGATGTTTTATACGGATGGCGTATAAAGTAAAATTATGGTTTAGATATATATATATATATATATATATATATATATATATATATATATATATATATATATATATATATATATATATATATATAAATAATCCAACCCCTTCCGAAAATAATATTGAAATTGTCACTACTACCTCATTAGAAGAACAAAACAGAAGAGTAACACGAAGCCAAACAAGAAATTCACGCATCAAGTAGTACGTAAAAGTCAAACAAGTGGTTGCTAGAGCAATGGAATTTTGATAGTTATTCCTGACGATGATGACTGCGACGTCATCGAAACGTCGAATTAAAAATAAAATGGACCAGAGCCAAGAAAATACGCGGGACCAAACCCGAAGAAACAGTGATACATATATATATATATATATATATATATATATATATATAAATAATGTTTATTGTCAGTATATTTTAAGATACATTTGTGAAGATAATAAAAAAAATAATACATGTATTATACTGGCAATCGGCTATCGGCCAGCAGTCTTTCTGCCGTTATGGTTTAGATTTACCGGTAAATGATCAGTAATTCGGTTTTCATTCACAAATTAATACTAATAATAATTGTAAAAGTCGTTAAATTTACAATTCCTAGTAAACTCTTTGTCAGATTATTTTTTATATATACAAATGTTCGCAAGTTGGGTTTGCGTTTTCAATTTCGTTAACGAATTCTCGTGTTTTGTAATTAGTCCTAATAGGTGCACATCCTGTTCCTACTAGAAGGATAAGGAATTGCGCTGCACTGCCGGCAATCCCCCGTCGTGTTTCCGGTATGCTGGAGGAGAGAAGGGTGGTAAGGCTAAATATGATTCATTAACGAAAGTTTCTGCACCAGCTCGCTATTAGCATGTCCTGTATAAATAACGCCGCTGTTTCCTCGTTTACAACTATTTCGCTTCCGAAATATCAACTTTGTAATTAAATATTTTAATCGTGTTAACGTCGAAACCGCGCGATGAACAAAGGCAAAGGTCGCCGAAGTTTTAATGAAATACTAATAGTAATATTTACTCTAAAGTTTAATAATACGCATAAGAAAACCCCACCAATCATTCAACGAAATGAAATGTCACATGTAATGAAAACTCTCGTGAATAATCATCACTACAACTGATAATAAAAATTCTCTCTAATAAACAAAACTTCCTCCCTTATTATTATGATTACAAGGCTGTATTATCTTTGTGAGGATAAGCTAATTTTAAATATTTCATTGTATAATTCAATATCCGGAGGTGTATTTGCACGGGAAATAGGATATTTATCGTCTTAAGTTGTCTTATTGAGACATTGTTTGCATTTTCACGAATAAAATTTTGTAATTTTATATATTATACACCATTGTAATTTTGAGTAACACAATTGTGTCTTCTTCATCAATCTGATAAAACACAAATCCTCAGCAACATTCCACGTTATATTTGTGTTTAGCATTATCTCCCCTCATATAACTTGCGCACACACATAAATGTGCGCTCGTAAAAGCAAACTTTATTGATCCAGATATGTGTGTGTTGAGGGGAGTTATTTAGGGGGACTTATTTATCTTATTCGGTGGTTTGGGGGTCGGACTTTTTAATTGACTTTCTGATATATTAATACTGAGGGAGATGCAAATATTCGTTATCAGCCCATATATAATTTTTCTAATTTTATACACCTACACATTCTTCTTTCCCTGTCGTATTAGTTTGGTTTGAAAATCATTTGACTGTAAAACAAATGCTATGTAAACACACTAAAAAGATCAAATCTCTTTCTAAATGTGTATCAATTATAATTTTCATGTGGGAATAAAATTTAATCGTGAGAATACTGATTAATTATCAGGGGCTACATAATACATGGAATCTTTGACTATTAGTCTACAGAGAATATTGATTATCAGAGACTAAATCAGATTATCCGAGTCTACAGAGATTACTGATTATCATAGGTTACATCTGACTATTAGACTACAATAGTCATGATAATCAATATTCACTGTAGATTTTGATAATCTGACTTAGTCTCTGATAATCAATATTCTAGAATATACCGATTATCAAAGATCACGTCATACGTGGAATCCCTGGCTATTAAGAGTCTACAGAGAATACTGATTATGAGTGTCTGCAGAGAATACTGAATATCAGAGGATAAATAAGACTGCCAGAGTCTACAGAGAATACTGATTATCAGAGGTTACATCTGACTATCAAAGTCTGCAGAATAGACCCATTATCAGAGGTCACATCATACATGGAATCTCTGACTATTAGAGTTTACAGAGAATACTGATAATCAGAGTCTGCTGAGAATACTGAATCTCAGAGGCTAAGACTGTTAGACTCTACAAAGAATATTGATTATCAAAGATGACATCTGACTACTAGAATCTGGAGATTGTACCTATTATCAGAGGTCACATCATACGTAGAATCTCTGACTATTAAAGTCTACAGAAAATACTGATTATCAGAGGCTACATCGTACGTGGAATCTCTGACTATCAGAGGCTATAGAGAATACTGAATATCAGAGGCTAAATAAGACTATCAGTCTACAGAATATACCCATTATGAGAGGTTACATCTGACTATCAGAGTATAAACAGAATACTGATTATCAAAGGTGACATCAGAGTCTGTAGAATATACCCATTACCAGAGATGAAATCTATCAGAGTCTAGAGAATATACCCAATATCAGAGGTTACATCATACGTGAAATATCTGACTACTAGGTTCTACAAAGAATACTGACTATCAGAGGCTACATCATACGTGGAATCACTGATCGTTAGAATATACAGAGAATACTTAATATCAAAGGCATAATCAGACTATTAGAGTCCAGAGAATTACATCTGGGTTATCAGAATCTGATTGATTATCAGAGGTCACATCATTCGAGGAATTTCTATCAGAATCTACAGAGATGATTATCAGAGTCTACATCAAAACTTGAAATCTACATCAAAGTTTACAGAGATAATGATTTTAAGAGCCTTTAGTTATTAGAAATCCACATATGATGTAGCCTCTGATAATCAATATTCTCGAGTTTATAATAGACTTACAATTTCTCCGTTTGTAGTACAATCTGAAGATCATAGTTGAAGTAGACTCTCATGTTTCGACTATCATAATCAGACTTGACACTTATAGTAGTTGGACTCTAACGATTTTTTTTATATTTAGTAATTAGTTAGTTGTTACATTGTATTACCTACTTAATTTTGATAGTAACTTATTAAGAGTAATGGAACGGTATTAATTAGTGTTACAATGTACATGGGAATGAAATTGCGTTTACGTTATGCATCCATTCAATAATTGTATTTTAATAATTCTGGAGAAGTTCCCAGCGTAGAGCGCAATTCCATCGTCGACGGCTCGTAATTCGTCTGTCTTGGTGGCCGAGCATGAAATTTTCTCGGAATAAAAACGCATTAATTAATTACTCATTGTGTTCAGTTATAATTCCACACGAATTACAGAATAATCAGTAATTGTTACCATTTATATTAATTTCATTTAGAAAAAAGTTTTATTGCGAATGTTTCTATTGACATAAAGCGTATACATTCTGATGTAGGTACCTATACCATCACCCCAACGGGGTGGGGGGGCTGGCAGGGCTCTAACCCAGGGGCCCGTGATTAGAGGCCCCCGGCGCACCCTCTGTTTCTGTTATTCAGTTATGCACTAAAGGTTTGATGATGTAAATATTAATAATATGGAAAGGTGTCTCAAACTAAATTTGTTGTACTATTTATGTTATGTTATTACTATTTATCTTGGTAAATATTGATCATCAGGTCTTAGCAGTATATGGAGGGTTCCAAGCAACAACCAACTAACTCTATTTTTATGAAAATTGAGTTAGTTATGGAAGAGTATGTGAAAAATGTAAATTTTTCAGTGCAACATCAAATTTGCCACCAGAATGCGATAGTGTGTTGTTGCTCTAACAGATGACAGCGAGGCCTCACAACAACAACAAACCAACTCCAATAATTCTAGGTTAAGTTGCAGTTTCTTGTTTGTTATTGTTTGTCTTGAAGAAACAATGCATTCTGACAGTGATTGGTCCCCAGAAACTGATGAAGGTAAATTTACAAATAACTTTTAACCCTCATATCAAATCATTACCATTCTGTAAGCAGAACTTATATGCACTGCTTTTTTGATTAAAGTTGTTCAGGTTTGGGGTCGGGATTAAGGCATTAACATTTTGGCTCACTTTACTAGTTGATAAAAAGTTATTTTATTTTTAATATTTTCAAAATTAGCTGAACATTTTTGTCCCAAACCTGTCAAGAATAAGTCAAGAAATACTCTCCTGGGTTTTCTGTTTATGGTAGTCCTAGGCTACGATGCCTAAGAATATTTATCAAATACCCACGGTACTATTTTTTAGTTCTATATTTAATTTTTGTTATATTTAGTTTTTATTATATTTAATGTTTTTCAAGGCTATTTTTTTCCAGATTCAGATTTTGAGGATAAAATATTGAGAAAGCTGTCTCGCCACTTGGTTCGCAAACGCAATGTATACCCTGCAAGAAAATTGGCACTTCAGAGCTACTGCCGTCTACTTCAGGAGCAACGACGTTTACATCTGAACATCAGTTATCATCAGTTTTTACATCTGAACCACAGTTATCTAGGCCTACATTAGAACAACAAGCAAACACGTCAGGAAGACCAGCGATTACGTCTGAGTCTCAGTCGTCTAGGCCTCTGACAGAACAGTCATCAACTCCAGGAACAACGCCAAATTTAATAGCTGAGACAAGAAATTCCGAATAATGGTGTCCGAGGAAGGAAAAGGACCAAGAATGAGGATGCATGGAAGAGGAACATTAGGAGAACGAAGGAAAATCTTACATTTCTTCTAGAAAGAACAATGAGGTATTGTTTGGCCCAATTAATTGCTCATGTCCAAGAGGATGTCCAGAAAAGATTTCATACCCAGCTATTTCGAAGAAATTCTTTGATTCCTTTTGGAATCTTGGTGACTATTCGAAACAAAACGCTTTGTTGAGAGGCCTAGTTCAGAAATCTCTACAATATTTAGCTATGTTATTTTTGATCAGAAAGAAGACATAAGAGTTTGCAAAAAGTTTTTTTTTAGCACTTTGAAAATCGGTTGGTCTCGCTTGTACGGATTTCTCAAAAAAGAGGAGACTTGGAATTATGAATAGAAGAGGAAAATCCATGGCCTCAAATAAAATTGATGACAGTGACGTAGTAAACATATTGAGTCTTTTCCGTGCTACCAAAGTCATTACATTCGTAAGGACAACCATAACAAAAAATACCTAAGCTGTGATCTAAATATACGGAAAATGTGTGACTTGTACGTTAAAAAGTGTTCTGAAGAAAACAAGCAGCCTGTAAAAATGATGTATTACTATAGAGTTTTTTAAACCAAGTTTTACCTGCATTTTAAACCACCCGCCAAAGACACATGCAAGATTTGTGACGAACTAGAACTAAAAATAAAGACAGAAAACGATGAAGACAAGAAACAAGAACTAAATACAAAAAAGAGTCACATTTAGCACTTGCTGATACAGCCAGAGACGTGTTAATAAACTTAGTGACAAAGTAAACGAAAACGTTAAAAAGAGTGAAGAAAATAATGATCCACCACCTCTAGTGCACTTTTGACTTACAAAAAGCGCTTCCATTCCCAAAACTAAGTACCTCGGTGGCTTATTATAAAAGAAATTTGTACGTGTACAATTTCGGTGTCCGTTTTGTCAATGACTCTACTGCCATATGTATGTGTATGATGAAACGGAAGGGGATGCTTGCTGAAACATATTAAAGAAAACTCTATACGGTTTGAAAGTACGAGGGCAATCCAGATAGTGACAGACGTTTTAGCCTAGCGCGGCAGTTGGCGGCACTGGCGCCACCATCTTGGATACAGAATTTTTCTACACCTAGTACGCAACCAGCCGTGGTGACTGGAGACTCGTGCATATTGTACTTTTTATACAGTGGCGTTTTAAAATGAGCGGTGCAATTGAAAATCCCGCCAGTTGTGAAGTGCGTGGTGTGGTAAGGTTTTTGTTGGCGAAAAATTACAAACCTATAGAAATTTATCGCCAGATTTGTGATGTGTACGGCAATGGAATAATGAGTGAAAGCCGAGTGAGGCATTTTAAAAATGGCCGAACCAATGTTCACGATGAGGATCGCAGTGGTAGGCCTAGTCTTGTGAGTGATGAATTGTTGGTAAAAATTAATGGAAAAATCCGTGAAAATCGTCGATTCAGGATTACGGAACCCTCGGAACATTTTCCCCAAATTTCACGGAGTTTAGTTCATGAAATCGTAGTTGGTAAACTTGGATACCACAAATTTTGTGCCAGGTGGATTCCGAAAATCCTAACGGAAGACCACAAAACTAAAAGACTTGCTGCAGCACTGACATTTCTGGAAGAGTACGACAAAATTGGAAACCATGTTTTCGATCGTATCGTAACTGGTGACGAGACTTGGGTACAGTACGTTACCTGCGAAACAAAACGGCAGCGATGCAATGGGGTCACGCGCATTCGCCCCAGAAACCGAGGAAGTGTCTGCAGACGCTGTCAGCAAGAAAAATCATGGCTACTGTGTTTTGGGATACTCAGGGAGTTATATTGGTTGATTTTCTTGAACGTGGTCAAACAATAAATTCAGAGAGGTATTGCGAAACACTCCGAAAATTAAGACGCGCGATACAAAACAGACGTCTGGGAAAACTTAACGAGAAAATTTTGTTTCTCCATGACAACGCTCGTCCACACACAGCCAATCGTACTCAAAAGCTCTTGCATGATTTTGGATGGGAAATTTTCAGTCATCCGTCATACAGCCCGGATTTGCCTCCGAGCGATTACCATCTGTTCCCAAAGATGAAGACGTGGCTCGTTACGCAACGCTTTGACACTGACGCTCAACTCCATGCTGGTGTAAACCAGTGGTTGAACTCGCAGGCGGCAGATTTCTACAAAGAGGGCAGTGAAAATCTTGTAAAACGATATAATAAATGCCTT
This sequence comes from Philonthus cognatus, assembly GCA_932526585.2. Taxonomy (NCBI): domain Eukaryota; kingdom Metazoa; phylum Arthropoda; class Insecta; order Coleoptera; family Staphylinidae; genus Philonthus; species Philonthus cognatus. Next base: position 4,452,609 of record OW052244.1, read on the forward strand.
AATTTATATGGCGATTACGTCGAAAAATAGCCTAAGAGTTTACCTTCAAAATTTATATAATAAAAATTAGCTTTTTTACTTTGTTTATTTTTTATTTCAAAACGTCTGTCACTTTGAGGATTGCCCTCGTATATTGATTTTTTCAGAGAGCTGCGGTGGACAAAACCCTAATGTTAAAACATGTTTCACAATGTTCAAACTCGTAAATGATCCAGAAATTACAGCAAAGAATATCGAACTAATGTACATGGTTCCTGGTCATTCGTACATTCCAAACGATACAGACTTTTGGATGATAGAAAGGGCAAGTCAGAAAAACCGTAGCTTGTTTGTACCACAGCACTGGTTTGATGTCATCAAAACTGCAAAAAAGAAGCCATGTTTTGAGGTTCATCCTATGACGAGAGAAAAGTTCTTAAGTACAAAGGAGCTTGAAGAAAACTTTGATAACAGGAAAAATACTCTCGATGGTGAAACGGTCTAATGGCTGTAAATCAGGTAGCTTCGTTTCGAAAAAGTGAAACCGTTTAGTGTTTTATTTAAACATTCATTTGACAAAGAAAACCGTTTAGAGTGTTAGATCTAAAACAGCAGGTTGGAAAAGTACAAAGGAAAAATAATAATGTCGAAAAGGGAATACATTTACTATCACTTCTTGAAGTGCAGCTAAGTCCATCCTAACCCCATCGCAGACCTGTTACTGTTACGGCTGCAAAAAACAAGACATGCAGTCTCTTTTGCCTCTCATCTCCCCAGTCCACCATCAGTACTTTTAAAATCTACCTCTTGAGGTTGCTACAAGAATGAGGAAAGTACAATTTGAAAATAATAATGTTGATGAAGAAAACAATGAAATTTTTCAATGGTAACAATGAATCTTATTTCAATGTAGCCACGGTTTTGGTACTACCGTGTATGTAAAGTAATGTTTTTTTAATAATCAAATATAAAATCTGAATTCCATTAAAAATGTGTGTTTCTTCCATAACCACATGTTTTATAAACATTAAACAGTTGTTTTAAAATAATAATAGTATCAGCAAAAAAAAAAACAGGTTGCTGAGAAAGCTCAGCACAACAAACAACCAACTCCATTAAAAAAAATGGTTAATGAATTTGATAAACTAAATTTTATTTAAATACAACTTTGCTTATACTAAAACTTAAGTTAGAATATGTTGCATACTATTATTTGTTGTGGTAATTATACTGTCATAAATAAAAAAGTTATGATATTTTAACTTTGAACACATTTTTCTCAGCTTTTACTTTTTTGGAGTTGGTTGTTGCTAACCCTCCATATATTTTAAACTTTACTTGAAATCAGTGTTTTATACGCGTGGCGCATAAAGTAAAATTTCGAGTTTAGAAAAGCCTGATTTGGTTTGTCGCCCCGCTTCGCGAAGCTTCACGCTGAAATCTAAATTTTGACGTTGTTCTAAACTCGAAATTTTACTTCATGCGCCAGGCGTATACAACACTCATTTAAAGTGAAGTTCAAAAACACATACAGCAACGATTATAGGCAATTCAATATATTGACTGTATTAGGTTGCGTATATTTATCGATTTAAACAATTGGTTGGATCGATGCCGAATTTGACATGCGTTTTAATCAGTTATATGATACATGTATACAGATACAAAAGTTTCACGAATGTTACCAATTTTACTAGATTCTTTAAGTAATATACCATATTTTACGCACATCACTAGGAAATCACTGATTATTGGAGTCTGTTCCAAACGAGGAAAATCTAATTATCAGAGTTTAATCATAAAGATGAGACTTTTTAAATATGCTTTATTCGCTGCAGGTTATGATTTTTAATATCTATTATTTTCTAATAAGTAAACTGATCTATCTAATGATTTAACCCTACAATTAACGATAAACCGATTGAAAACGAAGCCAACCATGTCTTCATCAAATCAAATCGCACCTTTTTTCGATCCGCTTTCAGTTTACGGGGCACGGCTTATCAGCCGACGCGATAAGATCGAGGAGCGTGTCCCGAATACTAGAGTATTTCAATAGTAACAAAGTGTTTTGTAAGACGAGCAGGAATAAGCGGGGCACGTGCTCGCCCTCGCTACCGTGCTACGCTCGGCCATTAGCCTGGCCAGACGCACGCCTCACACAAACCAAATACCTTCGCCGATTGCGCAAAGTGAAACACACACACGCAACAAAGGATCTTCGAAAACTGCAATAGTTTTCATTACGGTTTGGAATTGATTCGATAAGTTACGCAACTCGGTTTTACACACCCACACGAGATGACCTTAAATCGAATGCTTCTACATTCGTATCGAACGACAGCACATACACTTGGATTATGATGAGAATTAGAATTGTTGATTCATCGATAATAGGGCCAATATTCGATCCTTGTGGTACCAATGGGCGCCCGCACATAATGACGCAGCCAGGTTTTTGTCTTAGGGTGGCCCCAAATCAATACGATCAAGTTTTTAGAAAATTAAAATTGGTCTAAATTAGTGAAATTGCATTTATTTACTTCAAAATTTCTAAAAGGTGGATGAAATTATTTAAAAAAAATGGTGATGTATCCATCATAGTACTTTTCCTATCACCTAAACAATTGATAACTGGCATACTAAACTTATTTCACTTGTCAACTTGGTTAAAGACAATTTCACGTTAAATCGGCCTTGTTTAGTTTAGAAAAGCTAAATTTGACTCGGTCGCTCCCCTTCAGCCCCCGAGCCAAATTTTCAGGCTATCCTAAACTCGAAATTTTACTTCATGCCTAACACATTAGGCGCCATTGATGCATATACGCAACATTATGAATTTAAGTTAATTAAGTTACTAAATAAGTTAATTTTATATATTATATTATTCGACTTGACTTGAAAATGTATAAAGAAAAAAGTAAATATTTTGTTATTTAAATATCTCAATCATTACTCATTTAAACAAAACATGTTTTCAGTGTATTTCTAACTTCCTAATATTTGAGTGTTTTATACGCGTGGCGCATGAAGTAAAATTTCGAGTTTAGAAAAGCCCCGTGAAAATTTGTCTCGGGTCGCTGCGCGACCCTCGACAAATTGTCTACGCGGGGCTTTTCTAAACTCGAAATTTTACTTCATGCTTAGTCTGGGAGTGGAAATACTCGTTCTAAACTTCATATTGCACGTTTTTATACAAAATCGACGAATGCCTTACATTTACAGCATATTCATTATGTATATTTAAAAGACAAATTCACAGTATGTAATACAATAAGTCATTCGTAGAAATCATAAAAAGAAGTGTAGAATTTTACCTAAAATCAACTTTTATAGTTAACTCTACAACTGCTCGGCCGTTAATGAGTTAATAAAGGAGTGGAAACACTTGTTGAAAGTATCATTCACAAAAGTGTAAATAATATTGACGAGAGTGTGTTCCTGGAAGAGCCCCAGAAGGTACGGAAACTGGTTTTGAAATTTAAGTAAATGTTTTAAACTATAATTTCCTTTAATTTCCATAAAATTCTACTTTTTCGACATTTTTAATTGAAAATAATTAGAAAACTGTTTTTGACATACTCTGAAAGAGCAATGTCTTCTTAACATGCATATGAAATTCAACGACAATTTCTCAAAAAATTTCCATGTTGTGAAGATTTTAAACTTTAATTTAGTTAAATACTTAAAAAAAAACGATGGCGTTTTTGGCATATTCTGAAAGATCAATATGACTTCTTCAATCAACAAATCAAATTAGAATTATAGAACGTATAGAATTGCTGGTTTGTTAATTTTACAATATCATACAAAATTGTCGCAAAGTTTTAAAATAATTTTGTCTTTCAATCTTTTATTTAATATTTCCAGGTAATTGTAATCTAGTAGTTTAATTTAATTTGAAAACAAACTTTGTTTGCCCTTAAAAATGAGAGATACGATATACAGAGAGTTTTATGTAACACCGAACATTTTCATAACGAGAATTTTTCTTTGAAGTATCCATATGCATACGTTGCACATTTTTCGAAGCTTGGTTTATTAAAAGAATTTAATTTGAAGCTTTAAGCGAGTGTTTTCCACTCCCAGGCTAAGCATGAAGTAAAATTTCGAGTTTAGAAAAGCCTGAAAATTTGGTTTGGTCGCGTAGCGCGTAGCGCGGAGCGGCCAAACCAAATTTTCAGGCTTTTCTAAACTCGAAATTTTACTTCATGCGCCACCGGTACCAAACACTGATTCAATGTAAAGTTCAGCGGTGTGTTTTAAACTTCGTAATATGTCAGGGTTTTGTACTGGTGGCGCATGAAGTAAAATTTCGAGTTTAGAAAAGCCTGAAAATTTGGTTTGGCCTCTCCGCGCTTCGCGACCAAACCAAATTTTCAAGCTTTTCTAAACTTGAAATTTTACTTCATGCTTAGCCTGGAAGTGGAAAACACTCGCTTGAAGCTTCAAATTGGATTCTTTTAATAAACCGAGCATCGGAAAATGTGCAACGTATGCATGTGGATACTTAAAAAAAAATGCTCCTTATGGAAATGTTCGGTGTAACATAAAACTGTCTGTATGAAAAACTAGTTAAAATGATTAAATTCTGTGTGAATTCAGTGAAATTTTAGTTTGTACTAATTTTTGTTTTATTTCATTTTAGCTGATTTTATTTTTTACTAATTAAAACAAGGTTGACATTTAATAATCTGTTAATTTTGCTACATTTTCAAAACATTCACTAAATGCAATGACATTTTCTCGTTTAAAATTTAAACAATAACATGAATTTTTGATCTTGAGTTCTGTATAAAGTGTGTTTATGTCGATTTTATTGATTTTGTGAGAATTTTCAAACAAAACATTCTCCATAAAAATGTGTTGTTTCGTAATCAAATTTAATTGTGGCCTAATTATTTTGAAAAACAAATTAGTTTTGTTTAAATTAGGTATTAAAGTAAATTTAACTATGCATTTATAACTTTCAAATCTTCATATTGTTATAAGTGTTTAAAATATTCTAACGCGTGTTTACCATTCCTTGATTAAGCATGAAGTAAATATTTCGAGTTTAGAAAAGCCCAAAAAATTTGTCTCGGGTCGCCGCGTGACCCTCGGCAAATTTTCACAGGGCTTTTTCTCAGCCAACTTTCATTGCAACAAAAAATTATTCCACTAATAGGATTCTGAACACGTTTGTTTCTACAACTTTTCCATAGCACTCTTTGTTTCATTGAAAAATACAATATTTATACAGGGTGGATACGACCACCCGTCCACCCTGTTTAAAATCAAGGAAGGGTTATTTTTGGAAAACCCAAAAAATTTTGATTAAATCGAATATGCTATTTATCTTACAGAGCTGGGACGAATCATCGTAAAAAGAATTCGAATCACGAATCCGAATCACCTAATATGATTCGAATCACGAATACTAGAATAAAGGATTCGTAAGAGATAAATATGATTCGAATCCTGTTTTTTCGAATCACGAATACAAATCCTTCAAGAATAAATTAGATTTTATTATTTTTTTTCAACCTTTAACATTTTACTATTGCTAGCAGTTGTTTTAAAAACCTAATTATTTATTATTAACACTGATCGTCGTTGATAACAGACTAAATATCTGATTCCGTGTTACTCTGATTGAAGATGTTATTGTGTGTTTTGAACTTTACTTCAAATCAGAGTTTTGTACGCGTGGCGTATGAAATACAATTTCGAGTTTAGAAAAGCCCCGTGAAAATTTATTTATAAAAGGATTCGAATACTTACAAAAGGATTCGAATCGTTAAAAATAATCCAAATTAATTGTGAGGATTAACACGAATAATTTTGTTTGTGTGTGTTTTTAAATTTCTGGTTAAACCAGTGTTTTATACGCGTGGCGCATGAAGTAAAATTTCGAGTTTAGAAAAGCTGCGCGACCCTCGACAAATTTTCTACGCGGGGCTTTTCTAAACTCGAAATTTTACTTCATGCTTAGTCTGGGAGTGGACAACACTCGTTCTTAGAAGTTTCAAATTCATGGATTACTCTAGATTACTAAATTTATCACTCAAAGGATCGTTTTACAAAGGCTACAGCTCGAAGGACAAATTGTAGTCTTTGGAGACCACAGGACTACAGGAAATTGAAGTTTAAAAAAAACGAATATCTGAAGGTTCACAGCGTGGACATGAAAGAAAAAATCCAATTTTAAAAAAAATCGAAGTTAGGTTGTCGTTTTCAGTGCATTTTTAACTTCACTTTAAATCAGTGTTTTATACGCGTGGCGCATGAAGTAAAATTTCGAGTTTAGAAAAGCCCCGTGAAAATTTGTCTCGGGTCGCTGCGCGACCCACGACAAATTTTCTACGCGGGGCTTTTCTAAACTCGAAATTTTACTTCATGCTTAGTCTGGGAGTGGACAACACTCGTTCGTAGAAGTTTCTAATTGATGAATCACTCTAGATTAATAAGTTTCTTACTCAAAGAACCGTTTTACAAAGGCTATAGCTCGAAGGACCAATTGTAGTTTTCGGAGACCGAAGGACTGCAGGGAATTGAAGTTGTTTTTTTAAAAAAACAACGAATATCTGAAGGTTCACAGCGTGGATATGAAAGAAAAAAGTTATATATATGATTATTATTAAATGTCAATAGTTTTGATATTTTTTATAATTTCTGTGTATGTTGTTACTTTTCGCGATTTATTCAAACGGTTTTTTTTTCAGTGTTTTAGTCAATTTGAATGAAATTCAATCACTTTTCCGAGTTTATTGATATTTAGTGAATTATTTTTACGTAATTTTGAGGCATTCGTCGATTTTATAACAGAGTTCAATTTGAAGTTTTGAACAGTGATTCCAGTCCCAGGTGAAACATGAACAAAGTTTAACAGGGATGAGAAACATTTGTTTTAAAAGCTCAAGTATTTAACATGTGGGGAAACTACTATGATAGACATATCATTTTTTTTTTCATTCTGACAGTTTCGATACTCATTTTAACACTTGCGACATATTTTAAGGTAACGAGTGTCTTCCATTCCCAGACTAAGCATGAAGTAAAATTTCGAGTTTAGAAAAGCCCCGCGTTGAAAATTTGTCGAGGGTCGCCACGCGTATAAAAGACTGATTTAAAGTAAAGTTAAAAATGCACTGAAAACAACAACCTAACTTCGATTTCTTTTAAATTGGATTCTTTCTTTGAAATCCACGTTGTAAACCTTAAGATATTCGTTTTTTTTTAAACTTCAATTCCCCGTGGTTCTTCGGTCTTTAAAGACTACAAATGGTCCTTCGAGCTGTAGCCTTTGTAAAGCGATCCTTCAAGTAATAAATTTAGTAATCTAGAGTGATCCATCAATTTGAAACTTTTAAGAACGAGTGTTGTCCACTCCCAGACTAAGCATGAAGTAAAATTTGGAGTTTAGAAAAGCCCCGCGTAGAAAATTTGTCGAGGGTCGCGCAGCGACCGAGACAAATTTTCACGGGGCTTTTCTAAACTCCAAATTTTACTTCATGCGCCACGCGTATAAAACACTGGTTTAACCAGAAATTTAAAAACACACAAAACAAATTATTCATGTTAATCGTCACAATTAATTTGGATTATTTTTAACGATTCGAATCCTTTTGTAATTTTCCGATTAGGAATATAAATTACTGTAAAAACAAAAATCATCAAACCTTTGCAAAAGATGTTGAAAAATATAAACGAAATATAAATTTATATGAAACACTAGCTAATTATTTTCCAGAATATAAACTTCAATTGAAACATGCAAAATTAAAATATTCAAATTATTTAAAATCAAAACAAATAAAACAATATGAAAGTCAAATTCAAAACTCGTCAAATATTTCAAAATCGGCTTGGAACGTAACATCTAACATAGTGACAGAAAAGACAAATTGTATCAATATATTACCAAGCAATACTAATCCCCAACTTCTGGCAAATAAATTCAATAATTTCTTTCAAGATATTGCAATTAACTTACAAAATAAAAACGCAATTCATAATCAATGAACTTGTAGCGTACCAATATATGAAATACATTTTAAATTTCGAACTACTTCATCATTGGATTTTATGAATGCATTAGGTAAAATGGAAAACAAGAAAAGCTGTGGTTGAATGAGATTCCTGTATCATTAATGAAATAATGTATAGCAAACATTATTGCACCGTTAAAACATATCTATAATAACGCAATTCAGACAGAAAGTTTTCCAGATTATCTAAAGTATTCAGTAGTTACACCCGTTTATAAAAAAGGAGACCCGGAATTACTAGAAAACTACAGGCCTATTAGTGTATTAAACACTTTCTCAAAAATATTGGAATCGATAATAGCCACACAAATAATAGATTTTTTCATTGCAAACAATCTTTTCAATGACAACCAACATGGATTCCTTAAAGGGAAAAGTATCAATACTGCAATATATGATTTAATACATCCAATCTATTCAAACATTGATAAGGGCAGGGTAGCCTGTGGAATTTTCCTGGATTTATCCAGGGCATTTGATACAATTGATTACACCCAATTGCTATTAAAACTGGACAACTATGGTATCCGGGGTACTGCCAATAAATTTATCGAATCGTATCTACGCCATAGAAAACAAATTGTAAAAATAAAAAATAAAGAGACAGGAATAGATGCAAAATCAAATGCCCTGGATATTGCCATGGGAATTCCACAGGATAGTATTTTGGGTCCGTTACTATTTATTATCTTCATGAACGACATAAACAACATTACTGATAAATGTAATTTTATAAGCTATGCGGACGATACAAATATACTGCTATTAGGAGCTTCGTTGTCAAAAGTAATTGAAGATGGTAACATTGCAATGGAAACCATTATAAAATGGTTCAAGAACAATGGTTTACTTTTAAACCGGGACAAAACTAATTGTCTTCATTTTAAATGCAATAGCAGCGTATCATCTCCAACTACATTTAACTTGTATAACCACAATTATATATTAAGTTCCGATACAAAATTTCTAGGAATTATTAAAGATGATAAATTGAATTTTAAAAATCACGTCAGTTATGTAGTATCAAAACTAAATAAAGCATGTTATGGACTAAGAATATTATCTAATACTAATGTCTATATAACAAAAATGTTTCATTACGCTTATTCTTATTCAAATTTAAAATATGGTTTACTTTTTTGGGGAGTAACCCAGAAGCGCGCGTTAAGAATAGTATTCAATTTAAAAAATGATACCAGCTGTAGAGGTGTTTTTAAGAAAGGACATCTTCTTACTTTCTACGCTATATATATTCTTGAATGCACGAAATTCCTATGGAAAAACAGACTGTAATTTAATGAATCCCGTTCAGAGAGTATATATAATACAAGACATGGTATTGAGTACAACTTCCCAAAGCACAGATTGAGCTTTTTTGAGAGAGGGCCGCACTATACGTGTATAAAGATCTATAATAATCTGCCACCCAGTGTTAAAACTGCGCAAAACTACACTAGCATAAGAAAAACATGCGACTTTTTAGTGTTACTAGAACCATACAGTATGGAAGAATACTTCAATCATACTAGAATGTAAATACGTATTTGTTAAATATTTGTTTTCTGACCTGTTTTCATGTCTTACAATGTATGTAATTTAATGTACTTACAATGTGTAACGCAGTGAAAATAAATTATATTATTATTATTATTATTATTATTATTATTAAGTATTCGAATCCTTTTATAAAGATTCAAATCACCTGCATTTGGATTCGAATACGAATCCTCTTAAAAAAATGTGACGAATCCGAATCACGAATCCAGTTTAACTAAAGTATTCGAATGCCTCTATTGAATCCTCTAAAAGGATTCGAATCCAGGATTCGAATCCTGAATGATTCGAATCCTGCCCAGCTCTGCTATCTTATGATGGTATTTTTAACTTCCAGTTCTGGCCGGAAATTGGTTATTCAGAACGGAAGTTATATTTTTAAATGGAACATAGTATTTTATTACAGATTAGGATTCCTTTTGAAACAAACATGAAACTTTTGTATAAAACTTAAAGTGACCTTGCATAGGTCCCTCGTGCTATCCTAACACGATAGGAAAGTGGTCGTTTCGGATAAACAAAGGGTATCGTTGGACAGAGTGTAAAAAAATAAACAGCTTGTGTCCAAAGGCAATACCGTTCCCGAGCCGAGACAAATCAACTAATAATGTTATCTTTAGCCTATTTGGATCCGAATTATGAGTTTAATTAGTGTTGCAATAATTACAAGTTACCTTTGGCACGCAATTTACATCATAAGTAGCATCAAGCATCATTAGAATTGCAAACGTTTTCGTTGACATTTCGTTTCGTTTCTCGTTTAGTTATCTCGGTAACAATAAATAATAAAATCTGATTGTTCATTCAACTAAAAATGTTTATTTTTGTACTTTATGCAACGATACCCTATGTTAATCTGAAACGACCACTCTCATATTATGTTACATGGGTAACACGAGTGACCTAGCCAAGGTCATTTCAAGGTCAAAATGACGTTTATCAAAAAAATGTTTCATACAAAAGTTTTCTTTTTTTTCACATAAAATCCGAATATGTAATAAAAACACTATATTTCATTTGAAATATGAACTTCCCATCTGAATAACGTATTTCCGATCAAAACCGGAAGTTGAAAATATCATCATAAGATAGAGCACACCTGGTTTAGTCATCATTTTTTGTTTGATTTTCCAAAAAAACCCTTTCCCTTGATTTAAAAGAGGTGCACCCGTCCACCGTATCGTATCCACCCTGTACTGTATTTTCTTAGCTAACTTTGATTCCATTCGAAAGAAACTTTTGGAGAAACAAGTTCTGAACAACTTTTGTTTCAACAATTTTTCCATAGCACGATTTGTAGAAATATTGCAATTATCTCAGCTAATTTTAATCACATCAAAAAATTTAAAAAATATTTGCTAAACATTGCAAAAATTGCATTTTTGTTCTTTTTTTTTTCACCAAAAATCAATCTGGTAAACTATTTTTTTATTAAATCCCCATTCTAATTGTAAAATAAAAACAAATAAGAATCAAGTATTTTCACGTCAGCAAACTTCAAGGGAAACAAACAAATTTGTCACCCGTTATTCACGACAAAAGAAAACTAAATAACCTATAAAACATATAGTTCTTACATTTAAGGTACGATTCACGAGAGATGTCCCCCCATGGTAATACGAAAATAGTTTGATGTCATCAGATTACGTGTGTGGAAAGAGACAGAAAACTTCATAATATGTCTGCTATGGTTTTGAGATGGAACATGCGAAAACGTATGTTCCGGTATGAAGCTTTAAAATTTTAATGTTAAACGTCACATTTTGACACCGATGAGAAGATAGCCACGGATTTTCCAGCCACGGATTTTGGCGCCTCCACCATCACACGAATTATGAAACAGTTTCCCCAGAATTTTAAGACTTCATAACTCCCAAACCACATATTTCATTTTCAAAATTTCTTCAGTAATTGATTAAACAATATACATAGAGCGAGTATAAATAACCAGAATGTTGTAAATCTTAATTGTTCTTTATTTAAACAATATATTGCTGTCCCGCGTATGTCACCTTTCATACCAAATATTAAAAAAATCATATCTCTAAAAACTACTATTCTATTTTCCAAATTTCTTCACTAATTGTTTAAACAATATATCTAGACCGGGGATAGATGGTCAAAATGTTGTCACTCTTATTTGTTAATTATTTAAATAACATATTGCTGTCCCGCGTATAGCACCATTCATACCAAATATTAAAAAAAATCATATCTCTTAAAACTCCAATTTTATTTTACAACTTTCTATACTAATTGTTTAACCAATATATCTAGAACGACCATAGTTGATCAAAATGTTGTCACTCTCATTTGTTAATTATTTAAATAATATATTGCTGTCCTGCGTATAGCACTGTTCATACCAAATATTAAAAACATCATCTCTTAAAACTCCTATTTAATTTTATAAATGTCTTTACTAATTGTTTAAACAATATATCTAGAACAAGCATAAATGGTCAAAATGTTGTCACTCTCATTTGTTATTTATTTAAATAATATATTACTGTCCCGCGTATAGCACCGTTCATACCAAATATTAAAAAAATCATATCTCTTAAAACTCTTATTTGAATTTACAAATTTCTTTACTACATGTTTAAACAATATATCTAGAACGAGCATAGATGGTCAAAATGTTGTCACTCTCATTTGTTAATTATTTAAATAATATATTGCTATCCCGCGCATAGCACCGTTCATACCAAATATTAAAAAAATCATATCTCCTAAAACTCCTACTTTATTTCACATATTTCTTTACTAATTGTTTAAACAATATATCTAGAACAAGCAAACATGGTGAAAATGTGGTCACTCTAATTTGTTAATTATTTAAATAATATATTGCTGTTCCGCGTATGTCACCTTTCATACCAAATATTAAAAAAATCATATCTCTAAAAACTCCTATTCTATTTTCTAAATTTCTTCACTAATTGTTTAAACAATATATCTAGACCGGGGATAGATGGTCAAAATGTTGTCACTCTTATTTGTTAATTATTTAAATAACATATTGCTGTCCTGCGTATAGCACCATTCATACCAAATATTAAAAAAAATCATATCTCTTAAAACTCCAATTTTATTTTACAACTTTCTTTACTAATTGTTTAACCAATATATCTAGAACGACCATAGTTGATCAGAAGGTTGTCACTCTCATTTGTTAATTATTTAAATAATATATTGCTGTCCTGCGTATAGCACCGTTCATACCAAATATTAAAAAAATCATCTCTTAAAACTCCTATTTTATTTTATAAATTTCTTTACTAATTGTTTAAACAATATATCTAGAACAAGCATAAATGGTCAAAATGTTGTCACTCTCATTTGTTATTTATTTAAATAATATATTGCTGTCCCGCGTATAGCACCGTTCATACCAAATATTAAAAAAAAATATATCTCTTACAACTCTTATTTTATTTTACAAATTTCTTTACTACATGTTTAAACAATATATCTAGAACGAGCATAGATAGTCAAAATGTTGTCACTCTCATTTGTTAATTATTTAAATAATATACTGCTATCCCGCGCATAGCACCGTTCATACCAAATATTAAAAAACTCATATCTCCTAAAACTCCTACTTTATTTCACAAATTTCTTTACTAATTGTTTAAACAATATATCTAGAACAAGCAAACATGGTCAAAATGTTGTCACTCTAATTTGTTAATTATTTAAATAATATATTGCTGTCCCGCGTATAGCACCATTCATACCAAATATTAAAAAAATCATATCTCGTAAAACTCCTATTTTATTTTACAAATGTCTTTACTAATTGTTTAAACAATATATCTAGAACGAGCATAGATGGTCAAGATGTTGTCACTATCATTTGTTAATTATTCAAATAATATATTGCTGTCCCTGGTATAGCACCGTTCATACCAAATATTAAAAAAATCATCTTTTAAAACTCCTATTTTATTTTATAAATTTCTTTACTAACTGTTTAAACAATATATCAAGAACAAGCATAAATGGTCAAAATGTTGTCACTCTCATTTGTTATTTACACTGGCGAAAGAAATTAACGCATCACATTAATTTTCTTAATTTAAAAATAAAGTTTTGATGTTTAAAAACAAAAAAAAAATAACAACAAAACCAACTGAACTATAATAATGATTTTAAACACATTTTCTTTCATTAATGACTAAAATAATGTCATAAATAAAAAGAGGAAAAAAGTGAACATGTGATTATAAGACTTAATATCTAGTGTTTCCTCCTCTTGCTCGAATAACTCCCTGACAGCGACGGCTCATACTGTTAATTAATGATCCAATTTCATCCTAGTTAATATCTTCCCAAATTTCCTGCAATCTTTGTCCAAGCTCTTGTTGATTGCTTGGACGCCGAGGAAGTGCTCTAAGGCGTCTGCCCATCGCGTCCCATAGGTGTTCGATCGGATTAAGATCGGGACTCCTGGCTGGCCATTGCATTGTGTTGATACCCACTAGGTCAAGATACTGTTGTACAATTCGGGCACTGTGTGGTTTTGCATTGTCATGCATAAACAGGAAATCGTTTCCTCCAAAGGGAGCAAAAGGCATTACGGATGGTTCTAAAATGTTTGCAATATAAGACGCTGCTGTGATGCTTCCTCTTGGTATGACCACCAACTCCGTACGAGCCTCTAAAGTGATACCACCCCACACCATAACAGAGCCTCCACCAAACATAACAGTCGGAACAATGTTACACTGCGCATAACGTTCACCTGGCCGTCTGTACACATGCATTCGTCTGTCACTGCCGTAAAGACAAAATCTGGACTCGTCGCTAAACATAACATTAGCCCAATCGGCCTGTAACCAGTTTACATGTTCTTGCGCAAATGTTAACCTGGCTCTGCGATGGTCTGCGGTTAATTGTGGTCCTTTTGCCGCTGTTTTCGGAGTTAAATTAAAACCACGTAACCTTTTTCTGATGGTAACGGAACTTACATGAACATTGTGGATCTCTGCGAGCATATTTTGTAGCCTAGGAGCCGTAATAAACCGTTCGCGTAACGTCTGCATCATTAAAAAACGGTCTTGAACAGCAGTTGAGGCCCTTTTTCTCCCTTGTCCTGGGCTTCTTGAGTATGCCTGAGTTTCCCGATGTCTCTTCAAGACACGGGATACGGTCGATTGATTAACACCAAGACGCTGACTGATGTAACGCTGATTCCTACCTTCTTCTGCAAGTGTAACCACAATCACAGCTTCTTCACTGCTTAAATTAAGATTCGGACGTCTATCCATATTCATTCTTCACTATTTAGCACTTAATTTTAACAATTACTTGAAAACAAACTCAAAAATAAATTTTATATGAACCTTTCTTACAGTCAGAATAATGAAAAGTGCTTCATTTTATTTATTGACAGAAAACCATGAGAACAAAAGACAAAACACAACATGTAAATCAAGCATGCTGATAAGATTTCTTATTGTAAAAATATGTTTGTGTTCCAAGAAAACTCGATTCCAAGATATCAAAAAAATCACAAATGATGCGTTAATTTCTTTCGCCAGTGTATTTAAATAATATATTACTGTCCTGCCTATAGCACCGTTCATACCAAATATTAAAAAAATCATATCTCCTAAAACTCCTTATTTTATTTTACAAATTTCTTTACTAATTGTTTAAACAATATATCTAGAACAAGCAGAGATGGTCAAAATGTTGTCACTCTCATTTGTTATTTATTTAAATAATATATTGCTGTCCCGCGTATAGCACCGTTCATACAAAATATTAAAAAAATCATATCTCGTAAAACTCCTATTTTATTTTACAAATTTCTTTACAACATGTTTAAACAATATATCTAGAACGAGCATAGATAGTCAAAATGTTGTCACTCTCATTTTTTAATTATTTAAATAATATATTGCTATCCCGCGTATAGCACCGGTCATACCAAATATTAAAAAAAAATATCTCATAAAACTCCTATTTTATTTTACAAATTTCTTTACTGACTGTGTAAACAATATATCTAGAACGAGCGAAGATGGTCAAAATGTTGTCACTCTCATTTATTAATTATTTAAATAATATTTGCTATCCCGCGTATAGCACCGTTCATACCAAATATAAAAAAAATCATATCTCCTAAAACTCCTATTTTATTTTACAAATTTCTTTACTAATTGTTTAAACAATAAATATGGAACGAGCAAAGATGATCAAAATGTTGTCACTATCATTTGTTAATTATTCAAATAATATATTGCTGTCCCGCGTATAGCACCGTTCATACCAAATATTAAAAAAATCATATCTCATAAAACTCCCATTTTATTTTACAAATTTCTTTACTAATTGTTTAAACTATATATCTAGAACGAGCATAGATGGTCAAGATGTTGTCACTATCATTTGTTAATTATTCAAATAATATATTGCTGTCCCGGGTATACCACCGTTCATACCAAATATTAAAAAAATCATATCTCCTAAAACTTCTATTTTATTTTCCAAATATCTTCACTAATTGTTTAAACAATATATCTAGACCGGGCATATTATTTGTTAATTATTTAAATAATATATTGCTGTCCCGCGTATAGCACCATTCATACCAAATATTAAAAAAAATCATATCCCTTAAATATCCTATTCTATTTTACAAATTTTTTTACTAATTGTTTAACTAATATATCCAGAATGACCATAGTTGATCAGAATTTTGTCACTCTCATTTGTTAATTATTTAAATAAAATATTGCTGTCCTCCGTATAGCACCGTTCATACCAAATATTAAAAAAATCATATCTCTTAAAACTCCTATTTTATTTTACAAATTTCTTTACTAATGGTTTAAACAAAACATCTTGAACGAGCATAGATGGTCAAAATGTTGTCACTCTCATTTGTTAATTATTTAAATAATATATACTGCTGTACCGCAATAAATAATTAACAAATGAGAGTGACAACATTTTGACCATCTTTGCTCGTTCTAGATATATTGTTGAAACAATTAGTGAAGAAATTTGGAAAATAAAATAGGAGTTTTTAGAGATATGATTTTTTTAATATTTGGTATGAAAGGTGACATACGCGGGACAGCAACATATTGTTTATATAAAGAACAATTAACAGTTACAACATTCTGGTTATTTATACCGCTCTATGTATATTGTTTATTCAATTACTGAAGAAATTTTGAAAATAAAATATGTGGTTTGGGAGTTATGAAGTTTTGAAATTCTGGGGAATCTGTTTCATAATTAGTGTGATGTTGGAGGCGCCAAAATCCGTGGCTGGAAAATCCGTGGCTATCTTCACATCGGTCATTTTGACAATGTCTTCGTCAAACTAAATCTGCAAAAACCCAGCCACAAATCATTTTAATTAATCACAATCGTTTTAAATGTGCGTTTAAGTGGTATTATTTCAATTTCAACATCTACTAATTAGTTCAGGTATTTACAGTAATAAATAATGCATTTATGTTAATTTTGTGCAAGCTCAAACGATAATGTTAGTTAAATCGAATGCGCATTTAGTAGATTTGGCAAAAAGTCATCTGATTAATTTGTTAATACAGGGAATTCTTCTTTTAAGTATACATGCAGGGAATTTTCTATTAGGTATACATATGCATTTTTTTAACGAGTTAAATTTGAAGCTTAAACCGAGTGTTTTCCACTCCCAGACTAAGCATGAAGTAAAATTTCGAGTTTAGAAAAGCTTGAAAATTTGGATTTGCCGGCGCGCGAGCGAAGCGAGGCGCGCCGGCAAATCCAAATTTTCAGGCTTTTCTAAACTCGAAATTTTACGTCATGCGCCACGCATATGAAACACTGATTTAATGCAAAGTTCAAAATATACTATTTAGGATGTGTAGCTTTACTTTCGTAGGAAGATACAGTTTTTTAAGTTATTTTTATTGTATATTTACTTAATTTAGTTGTTTGAGTTACGTGAAGATTTAAAGTCACTTAATTAAAACACAGTTATATTCCTTTCTTCACTTTTATTTTTCGATGCTAGATGCTAGATGTACATTTATCAATAGCTAACTGAAGTTAGCTATTGATATAGCTATACGAGTGAAGAAAGGAATATAACTGCGTTTTAATTAAGTGTATATTTACTGTTTTTGTTTAGGAGTAAATAATTTTCTATTTGTAATACAAACATAATTTTCTTTCTTTACCTTTTTTACATTTCGAGTTTGGAAAAGCCTGAAAATTTGGATTTATCGGGCAAATCAACGCGAAAATGTTTGAAATAAATTATCTAACCATCTGACTGACATGTCGGGTTGTGCACTTAAAAAACACCCCGGGTCGATAAAACCCGATTTCCTCTGCACACTCTTAAGGGCCTGGAATATTCCACCCTCATCCTCAAAAACCCGGGCATAACCGTTTTCATTACGTGCACGTTTTAATATCTCGGCGTTTAATCCGTGTTTACGCTACAGGGCGTACATTAAAACGGGACCTTCTTCGCCCCCGCCACCGCTAGTCTAGCTCTGGAATAAAGTTTGCAAGTTTGCGTTTTGCGAATTCGCGACGTGCCAGCGCCGGGCGGAATGTAAATTTTATATTTATTAAAAATCGTAAAAAAAAATAAAAAAGAAGAGCCTTTTTATTCACGCCTCTCTAACCGCAAGCCCTTGCTTTTATTCCCGGGGTTTTATCGCTCCGCGGGCCTCGCCTCGACGATGGGTTGAGGCTGGTCGTAAAAAGGGCTCCTATATTTAAATGATAATGCAAGGGGGACGGATTATCGAGTCCTATTTTTTCATGGTGATAGATTTTATTCCATGGATGTATCGTTTATTTCATTGCACGAAAATTGTCTAGGTTTAATTTTATGTTCACGATTAAACGTCAATTTTAAACAATTACGGTAGCTACTGACATCAGATATCTAAGTGAAACTTTAGATATAGAATTATAATATAATTAAATGAATGGTTAGATATACATTTCGAGACACACGGTGCTCATTATCAATAACAAAAGTTTGTTATTGATAATGAGCACCTTGTGTCTCAAAATGTACATCTAACGATACAAATAAAAAGTGAAGTAAGGAATAACAGAATTTTGTATGTGTAATAATCACTTCACGTAAACTCAAAAACATACAGTTAAATGAATGGTATGTATGAAATTATTATTGATACGACTCCCAATAAGGCTATATGCAAAATTTAAAAGACACCCCTCGTATAAATATACAAACACCATATAACGATAATAATAAACCAAATCTACAAACACACAGCAGTGATGCTAAACGAAGATTATTGTTACGATGTATGTATCCTCGGATTAATCCTAGGAGCTCGTGCTGAGGTTAATTCAATCAAGTCACTCTGGATACACAGAGAGGACTGAAGAGAGGCAAAAAGACGGCGATGATGTATAAGATATGAAAACGGACGGGCGTATTCGATTTGCTACATTGTGGCAGAGATACCGTTAAATTGATTAAGTGAGTCTGGTCGGCTGAAGCATATAAAGTTGCTTTTGCAAAGTGCTCCTCGCCGGTAAGCCGATGATGATGATGATTTATCATCTGAAAACTGCAACAACTCGTCTGAAGAGGAGGAGCAGGAGAGTGAAAGTCGAAAGAGAGAAAAAGGAAGATGTTTTTGAGGATTATTAAGAAGGTTAAAGGAGGATACCAACTGAGTTATTTTAATGGAATTAAAAGAAAGTTCAGAAAAACAATGAGTACAGATAACCAAAATTAAATATTCAAATGTTGGACTTATAACGTAGTTTATATACAGCGCGGCTATTCCATAAATAAGTGCACACTTTTTGGGGGTACACCAGGGATTTTAGCGAATTTCACATATATTATAAAGGCTATCAAAACATGGTTTTTGGTTGTTACTAGAGGTTAAACAAATGATTGTTTCAAAAATTATAACAATATAAACTTTTAGTGCACTTTTATTTTGAACTCAAAAATATCGTAAACCGTTACTGATACAAAAAAGTTATACTTGACTTTTTTATGCTTAAATGTTCAAAGTTTAAAATACATTTTTTTTAAACGAAAAAGCTTTATTTAGATAGATTTTTTTCAATAAATAAAACAAATCTCACAAAATAATCAAATACTCATGTTTTAATTTTCTTGAAAATAATATATATTATACCCCAATCCTTTCTAAGAATATTTCTGTTTTCAAAAAGATGGACACTTTAAACCTTTTGAGATATGATTTTTTTACCCGAGCGCTGCATTGACGCGAGGCGTTCACCGCGATCCGGGCCATTACACCATTGGCGGGGGCGCCTCATATCAATGTAGCACTGGGGTAAAAAAATCATATCTCAAAAAGTTTTAAAGTGCCCACACTTTTGAAAACGGAAAAATTCTTAGGAAGAATCAGGTAAAACATATATTTTTAAAAAAAATTAAAACATGAGTATTTGATTATTTTTTGAGATGTTTTATTTATTAAAAAAAATCTTTACAAATAATGTTTTTTCGTTTTGAAAAAAAAATGTATTTTAAACTTTGAACATTTAAACACAAAAAATTAATTAATAACTTTTTCCGTATAGGTAACGGTTTACGATATTTTTGAGTTCAAAATAAAAGTGTACTAAAAGTTTATATTGTTATAACTTTTGACACAATAATTTGTTTAACCTCTAGTAACAAGCAAAAACCATGTCTTGATAGCCTTTATAATATATGTGAAATTCGCTAAAATCCCTGATGTACCCCCAAAAAGTGTGCACTTAAATATGGAATGGCCGAGCGCTATTCAATAGAAAGGAACAGATTTCAAACGTTTATTTCTTTCAAACTACAAAAGTTAAAAGCATAATTCCAACGTTCCCGGACAGACAAAAGTTTAAATTTGAACAGTCCAGGCAGAAGTTAAAACCACGGCCGCATTAGCGCTGTTGTTTGTCATGTTGATTGTCTGTAGTAAAATGGCGACACAACAAGAAACATTATTTTGTGTGCTGCAATTAGCAAAACTAGAGCCCATTATTGAAGTTCAACGTGCTTTTCGCCGTCAGTTTAATAAACAACCGCCTCGTCATGAGCATTTACCAGTGGCATCGAAAATTCGTAGACGATGGTTGCATCTGCAAACAAAAAAGCACGGGATGTCCACGCACATCAGATGAAAATGTAGAGCGTATTCGTACAGTTTACGAAAAGGAGCCCAAAAACCTTTCTTGAAAATATGCGACATCGAATTGTTGACGCTGTAAATTCGATAACTAGAGACCAGCTGATTCGTGTGTGGCAAGAAATGAGCCACCGTTTTGATATTTGTCGTGTAACACATGGTGGTCATATGAATTCATAAAATTTGAACTTTTCTCTTTTAAGGAACGTTGGAATTGTGTTTCTATCTTTTGTCGCTTCCAAGAAATAGATGTTTGAAATCTGTTCCAGTATTTTAAATAGCCCTCTATATATTAGGGTGGGTCGATTTTCTTTCAAATAGTGAGTCTCATTTTTTCTGATTCTACGTTCAATTCTAAGAAAAAAAGTCTATAGGACTATGGGTTTACGGTGAATTTCGAGCGCATTAATTTTAATTGAAGATTTTACTGCTGCTGGCTATAGTATTTATTTGTATTTCAGTTCTGATTTGAAATATTTCCTATTTTTATTTATATATTGGGTTTTCGGGTATGGAGAATTTGATTTTGTTGTTTATTTTTGCCTTAGGCATCCCGCAAGGGGGCGCTGCAAACTTGTTTACATATATTTTGACCATTTTTAAGGAATAATTTTATACAAACGTTTCTTATACATTAATTAATTATCTTAATTATTATGAAAGTAAAAAGTCTTCGAATAATTGGAATTAAACGTAGAATTAGAAAAAATTAGACTCACTCTTTAAAAAAAAGTCTCACTAATAGGCCCACCCTAAATTGTTTTCAGACTTTACAGACTTGTTTACAGATTGTAATGCAACATAATGTGTTAAAATTATGTCGCATTACAATGTCATCTTCCTGACAGACAATATGTGTGAATAGTTTAAAATTGTTTGCAAAAAAACAAATATTTATAGTTTTTAAATACGTTGCTAAGATCATTAATAAATAGCAGCAGTATTTGAAACATTTATATAAACTTTTTCCTTAAAACTGGCGGACAAAAGTTTGCAGCGTTATGTACATTTAATAGAAAAATCTCCAATATGTAATATATCTACAGGGTGAGTCACTAAGCGGAAATCGTAACGTTGAAAATAGCAAAAAAAGTTTCAAATAAAAGTTGTTCAGAATCGAGTTTTTAATAGCCCAAAATTATTGCTAAATATGGCGGCCTTGCGGGTATACCGGAAGTAAACACCAAATTCCTTATTTTAAATAGAACACCCTATATATTTTAACATTTTTGGATTGCTCGTTAAAAATAAACATGAGTTTATACACACAACATTGGGTCTCAGTTGAACCGTTTTCGAGTTGTTTCATTTATTTTGATAAATTTTACGATTTTAGAGCTCGACGCCATTAACAATATCTTCAAAACGAAATAAGTCAGAGTTGTGCGGCTTACGGTTTTGGATTTGGGAAGAAATGTAGTATTTGTTTAGGTTTTTGCCATTAGTCAGATTTTCTAAATTGAACCAAGTCCGTCGACGGTATAACATGCATAACTTCATTTTTTTAAATGGAACCATCTATCTTTTTATTGATACCGGGTTGTTGCCATATCCTTCCAACAGTTTTTGAGAAATTTGCGATTTTGTAAAAATTTTAATACATTTCGTATTATCGCGTTTGCCCTGGATGCTGATGACGTTTGGTGATTTTGTTTTGACATTTAGTTAGTCATTGAGATATTCCCTGTTTTTCTTAAAGTTCATTTTAAAGCTTTAAACAAGTGATTTCCACTCCCAGACTAAGCATGAAGTAAAATTTCGAGTTTAGAAAAGCCCCGTGAAAATTTGTCTCGGGTCGCGCAGCGACCCGAGACAAATTTTCTGGGCTTTTCTAAACTCGAAATTTTACTTCATGCGCCACGCGTATAAATCACTCAAATATTGTGAAATTTATGTATATTCGAACTTCGCTTAAAATCTGTGTTTTATACGCGTGGCGCATGAAGTAAAATTTCGAGTTTAGAAAAGCCCAGAAAATTTGTCTCGGGTCGCTGCGCGACCCTCGACAAATTTTCACGGGGCTTTTCTAAACTCGAAATTTTACTTCATGCTTAGTCTGGGAGTGGACAACACTCGTTACAAGCTTCAAATTGAACTCTTTTCAAAATCAACGAATGTCAGAAAATTTACATCTTATGCATGTTTACCTAAAGTTTACCATGAAGTAACCACATTTAAATTCAGCGCGCATTTGTGACGTAAACAATCCCTACCCTCACTCTAAAATCTTCGATTCTGTCGATCCTTCTTACCGTATACTCGACCGTCCTTGGAATACACATTAGATGGATGTTTCACGAACAAAAAAAACAAGTCTTATACTTTTTACCGTCTGAATACACCATTTGTACTTAAAATGTAAGATTTGGTTTAATGGTTGGAGTAGTTTAGTTTTTATTATTTATATTATACTGGGAAACTTCTGGGGGGCTAT
Organism: Philonthus cognatus; assembly: GCA_932526585.2. Taxonomy (NCBI): domain Eukaryota; kingdom Metazoa; phylum Arthropoda; class Insecta; order Coleoptera; family Staphylinidae; genus Philonthus; species Philonthus cognatus. The sequence goes on from OW052244.1 coordinate 4,475,756, forward strand.
TAATACGAAATGTATTAAAATTTTTACAAAATTGCAAATTTCTCAAAAACTATTGGAAGGATATGGCAACAACCCGGTATCAATAAAAAGGAAATTTAATTCGCATCAGATAAATGTCACAAGATAAATGGTTCCATTTAAAAAAATGATGTTATGCATGTTTGAAGTACTGAAGAATATCGTCGAAGAACTCGGCTCAATTTAGAAAATCTGACTAATGGCAAATACCTAAACCAATACTACATTTCTTCCCGAATCCAAAACTGCAAGCCGCACAACTCTGACTTATTTCGTTTTGAAGATATTGTTAATGGCGTCGAGCTCTGAAATCGTCAAATTTATCAAAAAAAATGAAATATCTCGAAAACGGTTCAACTGAGACCGAATGTTGTGTGCATAAACTCATGTTTACTTTTAACGAGTAATCCAAACATGTAAAAAGATATAGGATGTTCTATTTAAAATAAGGAAGTTGGTGTTTACTTCCGGTATAACCGCAAGGCCGCCATATTTAGCAATAATTTTAGGTTATGAAAAACTTGATTCTGAACAACTTTTATTTGAAACTTTTTTTGCTCTTTTCAACGATACGCCCACTATAAACCGATTTCCGCTTAGTAACTCACCCTGTATATAGATAGATAGAATCTTTATTTACAATGACAGAGTTACAAATAATATAACTTGTACATGGACAATTGTCATGGATATAATAATAATAGTAACAATAGTAAATCTAGCGTACATTAAACATTGAGACATACTATACAACAAAGAGCTGAATCAGCGGCGGCTCGCAGCCTAACTTCAAGGTAGCCCGGAGACCCAAGGTAATATGTATCCGTTATTAAAAGGCGACTTTGTTGTGCAATTCCTTGTATTTATAAAGCGCGATCCCAACCTCAAATGTTGTGTGCCTTGGCGCTGTGGCCTACCCTGAAGTTAAGCTGCGAGCCGTCGCTGAGCTGAATATAATAAGTTTTTCATAGAAATCATTAAGAGAAGAGCAGATTTTTTCCTAAAATCAACTTGGAGTGAACTCATTAATTGCTCGGCCATTAATAAGTTAATTTAAAGTTTGGTATTTTATAAAAAGCCGAAATTTTTGATGTAAAATCACTTTAAACTGATATTTATATAAACTGAATTGACTTTTAGGGTAAAATTTAATAAAAAATATCACATATTGTTAAAATAAGTTCAAATGATCATAACTTACTAAGATAAGACTGTTGTTCATATTGCTGTACAGAAAAGTAAAAATCTTCTAATTGCAAAGTAAAAAATTAGATAAAAAAATATTGGATTTTGGTGTTTCAAAAATCATACGGTGTCAAAATTAGGTAAAAATCTCGGAATTATTTTATCAGGAGGTCAGTATATTTAAGACTCATATATAAAAGTACAGAAAATTAAATATCTTGCTTGAAATTGTAGTTGTAAGTTTTTAAAGTAAAGAAGTTCGTAAAAACTATTGGATTTTTCGATATGTTAATAAAATTACTTCAAATTCTTAGAATTGATCAAGAAATAAAAAATATTTTTGACACAAAATAAGTTCGAAACATTTGATTTATTGTAGACGCGATTACTCTGATACAAGTTTAAATGTTGTAGTTTGGTACATATTCTTTTTGTTCCTATGATTTTTGTAATGTTATGTTATTGAGGGCTAATTCTATGTCAAATCAATACAGTCTTCTACTTTACCAACTCAGATTTCTTATTGCCATTACATAGACAAAGAACAATATCGAATTTTAGGATTAGAAATCAAGCCGGTTTGAAGATATATGCATTTATTTCAGAAAACAGGGCCACAATCGCAAATTGCTAAGTTTTAAAAATTCGATTACTGTTCTACAAATTGAGCCAGAAATGTAGAAAAGGTTTCGTTTTTTTTATAGCATTTTTAATGAAATATTCTATGGTATACAACACCCAATGCTTTTTTTAAAATGTATTTTATACAAAATCATAATAATTAAACCTCAAAAGTCACTTTAGTTCATAAAAATAAATATCCATTCAAAGAGATTTTACATCAAACAATTAGGTTTTCTTTAACCCATTAAGCGCCATTGATGCATACACGCAATATTATTATTTTTTTGTTAATTAAATTACTAAATAAGTTAATTTGATATATTATATTATTTGACCTGACTTGAAAATGTATGAAGAAAACTGTAAATATTTTGTTATTTAAATATTTCGATTATTAATCATTTAAAGAAAAAAAAAAAACAATGTCAGTGTATTTCTAACTTCACAATATTTCAGTGTTTTATACGCGTGGCGCATGAAGTAAAATTTCGAGTTTAGAAAAGCCTTAAAATTTGGTTTGGGCGCTCCGCGAAGCGGAGCGGCCAAACCAAATTTTAAGGCTTTTCTAAACTCGAAATTTTACTTCATGCTTAGTCTGGGAGTGGAAACACTCGTTCTAAACTTCATATTGCATGTTTTTATATAAAATCGACGAATGCCTCAAAACTTACAGCGTATACATTATATATATTTAAAAGAAACATTCACAGTATGTAATACAATAAGTCATTCATAAAAATCATAAAAATAAGTGCAGAATTTTACTTAAGAGTAACTTTTAGAGTAAACTCTATAATTGCTCGGCTGTTAATGGGTTAAAGTGCCAAACTTTCAATTAACTTATTAATGGCCGAGCAATTATAGAGTTAATTCTAAAAGTTGATTTTAGGAAAAATTCTGCTCTTCTTTTAATGACCGCTATGGATGACTTATTATATTACATACTGGAGATATACGTCGATTTTATAAAAGCAACTAATTTAAAGTTTCGAACGAGTGTTTCTACTTCCAGACTAAGCAAGAAGTAAAATTTTCACGGGGCTTTTCTAAACTCAAAATTTTACTTCATGCGCCACGCGTATAAAACACTGATTACCAATGAAGGTTATAAACATACTTCATCTATAACAGAGTGCCATGATTATTTAAAACGTCAGACATAATAATTATAATATATAATATAAGAGTTGCCAACGTAGAATATTTTCCTTGGCACTCAAAAGTTTTTTTTTTTATTGAACATACGATACATTACAATTCATGAATTCATGTTTTTCTGTGATTCAAAATTAGAAAGTTAACTAAAACTGACGAAAGAAATCAACAATAAAGACCATTGAATCATCAATTTGTATGTACAAATAAGTCTAAGGATGGCAATTTCGACCAACTTATAATATCTGTTTTTGAGTCTTCATGTTTCTTTTATCATTCTGCGAGATTTTATGTAGAAGCAACTGAGGTTTCTAAGTTTTAAACTAAATTTGACATCTTGCGGATGCCTAAGACAAAAATAAATATCAACATTGAATTTGTCACACTCAAAACCCCCATGAACCCTAAAATATAAATAAAGATAGGAAATATTCTAAATCAGAACTGAAATCCAAATAAATATTACAACTGGCTGCCGTAAAATCACCAACTAAAATTAATGCGGCTTGAAATTCACCGTAGACCTATGGTCCCATGGACTTTTTTTCTTAGAATTGAACGTAGAATCAGAAAGAATTACTCACTCTTTGAAAAAAAAACCTTCCTTACGATTCGGCCCGCCGTAATGTATATATATATACCGGGTGTTTGATTAAGCGTGGCTATCGGCTGTATCTTAGAAATCATACATTGGAGCATGTTGCGGTAAAAAATTTCATTGTAAAAGTGGCAAAGAGAAATCGCTGGAAATTATTTTTAAGTTCATATCATTGCCGCAAGAGGGCGCTATCTATAGTAAAAGAATAAACCATTTTTTTATTAAATAAATGCCAAATTAGGCGATGTGAAAAATATAAAAATCTTAATCTACGGTAAATTTTACCTAATTTTAACTTTTTTTCGATTTTTTATGTCTCACATAAAATACATGGGAGAACGAAAATGTCTAATTATTTAAATGCCTGTAACTTTTGTTAGGTTTGACTGAATTGAATAAACTTGTGCTAATTTGATAGATAATTAAATAGACTTTAAAACATAATTCACTCTGATTTATTTTAGTTTCAATATTAAGCACCAGAGGGTGCGATCGAGACAACCACCGTATTTTCTCCTATTTCTCTAAATTTTCAAATTGAAAGAAATAATGTGAAAACTGGCGAAAACCGCATCCCGATATCTTCATCTTAACCGGAGATATATTGAAAATTGTGCAGAATGCGGTATTTTGTATTAATAACGCCCTCTGTTCCTTACTATAGAAACTAAATTAAATTAGAAAACATAGTTTTTAAAAGTGGATTCAACTATTTATCAATTTTGTCAACGTTCATGGAATTTGGTTTAACTTAACTAAAGTTACAATCATTTTAATGATTAGACTTTGCCATTTTTATCTGCATCTTATGTAAAAGCAAATGACATGAGAAGGTAGTTGAAATTGAGCAAAATCTAGAGTAAATAGTTTGCTATTATATTAAGTGAAATCTAGAGTAATTTACCATAAATAATCTAAAAAAACACTAGACATATTTCTGTATTTTTAATAAACTCCTTTGGTAAGAAAAACACTTCAGCCACTGCGAAAATGTTTAGAATCCAGCAATTTTTTGCATCAAACACTAAAGTGGTTCGCATATTCAAACGATATTATCAAATGATTATAAAAAGCAAACTTAGTTCACTATAAATTCAAAAATAAACTAAATAAAATAGACATTTCTCTGTATTGTCAATAAACTCATTTGGTGGAAAAATTACTTCAGCCACTGCAAAAATTAGAGAATTCAGCCATTTTTTGCAGCAATTATTTTCATTTTCATTAAAACAATACAATATAATTCAAAAATGATCTACAACAATAATAATGTCATGCAATAACCGTTAAAAAATATACCCACTGTTGAATTATTCGTAAAAAATATTTCTGAATTTTTGTTCAAAATCGAACCAATGGATATAAATTAGTGCCAATAGGTAATTAATTAGCAGCATTAAGCTACTGCAAATCGAAATCGAAAGACAGTTTTATCAAATTAATAAAAATATTCATTGTTGCCAACTATAACTGTTTGCCATAGAAATGTGGTGTTTGAGTTACGTGAAGATTTAAACTAATAATTTTAGAATAATAAAAATATACAAACAGTTTTTCTTTTAAGTATACATATTTCAGTTACAGCGTATAAACTGTAAATCTTCAGATGTTCGTTGTTTTTTTCTTGAATTTGAATTTGAAGCATTAAACGAGTGTTTTCCACTCCCAGACTAAGCATGAAGTAAAATTTCGAGTTTAGAAAAGCCGGAAAATTTGGTTTGGTCGCTCCGCGAAGCAGAGTGACCAAAACAAATTTTCAGGCTTTTGCTTAACTCGAAATTTTACTTCATGCGCCACGCGTATAAAACCCTGAAATGTTGTGAAGTTTACAATATGCTACTATATAAATATGTTTAAGACGTATGTTTTGAACGTCACTTGAAACCAGTGTTTTATACGCGTGGCGCATAAAGTAAAATTTCGAGTTTAGAAAAGTCTGAAAATTTGGTTTGGTCGCTCCGCTTGGCTACGCGACCAAACCAAATTTTCAGACTTTTCAAAACTCGAAATTTTACTTCATGCTTGGGAGTGGAAAACACTCGTTTAAAGCTTTAAATTAACTTTATTGAAAAACAACGAATGTCGGAAAATGTATACACTAATTTCTAATAAATATTTTTTTTACATTATATCTTTTACATTTTTCCAGTTTAATTATTAATTTAAATATTTTTAACATAGTCAGCATAATTTGGCATTTTGAATCAAGCTAGATTTAGTTATTGTATTTCTTATATTTTCTTATGTTTTGGTTGGTATTGTTCCAATAAAGTATTTTAATAGGTGTTTTTAATTGTAGTAAGTATACGCTGTTTGAAACATTCTGCTAACCTCATTGCCTACTATATTTTGAGATTATAAATAATCATAGATTAACTTATATATTCGCTTTCCAAAACATATAAATTGGGGAAAAGTTATCTCTGTTATTCATTAAATTATTATTTTTGACCTCTTGAACATAAAACAAAGAAGAAAGAAGAATGGTGCGCGGTTGAAAATGGTTAGGATGAGGATATCACGATGAGGTTTTCGCTACTTTTCTCTGTATTCCTTTCCGTAATAAACTAGCGTAGGAGAACTATAGCTAATCATTTGAAATTAAAAAAAATCTAGAAAATATGGCGGTTGTTCAAAAAACGCCGCCTGGCGCTTTTTACAAGAACTAAGGTAACCGAGAGTAAACAGCAGAGCAGGGATGAATCCTCAAAAACAGGATTCGAATCACGAATCCGAATCACCTAATATGATTCGAATCATGAATAGTCGAATAAAGGATTCGTAAGTGAAAAATATGATTCGAATCAAAGATTCTAATCCTCATTTTTGAATCACGGATACAAATCCTTCAAAAATAAATTTCAATCTATTATTTGCAACCAGTAACATTTTATCCCATCAGTTTCTATTGACAAAAATGTTCAAAACCTAATTATTTACCGACTAAATATCTGATTAAATAATTATTATAATTAATGATGATATATGTGTTCTTAAACTTTATTTTAAATCAGTGTTTTATACGCGTGGCGCATCAAGTAAAATTTCGAGTTTAGAAAAGCCCCGTGAAAATTTGTTTCGGGTCGCTGCGCGACTTGAGACAAATTTTCTACGCGGGGCTTTTCTAAACTCGAAATTTTACTTCATGCTTACTCTAGGAGTGGTCAACACTCGTTCTTAGCAGTTTCAAATTAAAGAATTACTCTAGATTACTAAGTTTATTACCATTCTACAAACGCTGCAGCTCGAAGGACCAATTATGGTCTTCGGAGACTGAAGGACTACAGGGAATCGAAGATTTTTTACAAGAAAACAACGAATATCTGAAGGTTTACAGCATGGATAGGAAATAAAACATCCAATTTTGAAAAAATATCGAGGTTGGGTTGGTTTTCAGTGCATTTTTAACTTCACTTTAAATCAGTGTCTTCTACGCGTGGCGCATGAAGTAAAATTTCGAGTTTAGAAAAGCTCCGCGAAAATTTGTCTCGGGTCGCTGCGCGACCCTCGACAAATTTTCTACGCGGGGCTTTTCTAAACTCGAAATTTTACTTCATGCTTAGTCTGGGAGTTTTCACTAAAGTATTCGAATACCTCTTTTGAATCCTTTAAAAGGATTCGAATCCGGGAATCGAATCCTGAATGATTCGAATCCTGCCCAGCTCTGGTAAACAGTAATTGAAAGTGCTTTCAATTACCTATCAAATGAGCCTAACTTGATTAATTTCGGTTAATCCTAGCAAAAGTTACACGCAGTTTAATAATCACACTTTCCCGCTTTCGCCTGACATATCTGTGAGATAAAGAAACAAGTGAGGAGTTAAAATTGAGTTAAATTCAGCGCAGATTACGATTTCTATATTTTTAACCTAGCTCAATTTAGCAGTTTTTTTGATAAAAATCTGTTTTTGTATTTGGCGATAGATGTACGCCCTCTAGCGGTGGAGGTAGGGACTTAAAACTCATTTCCAACATGCTATGCTAAGTTTCGTCAGTGTGAGTGTTATTATCTTTTTTTTTCTCTTGAACCCTTTTTGCATTGTCGATCTTACCTTTGCAAGTCTCATGGCAGTGAGCCAGCAGGAGCGCGACCGCTCCGAATCGCAAGCCAGACAGACGAGTCCGGAGTCGGTGTCGTCCGAGTCAGATTCCAGGCCTGCGGGTCGAAGACATAAACCCCACTCGGTGGGCGCTCGAAACTGGTTCTTGGCGTTCAGGGTGCCGTACACTTGGTAATTCGATAATTTTGCCAAAACCCGCACACCACCGGATTCTTCTTTCTCGGAGATCTGAAACAAACAGAACAACACACATTATTATCAACATCATCAAGATTTGAAACTGAAAATTGTCAATCTTTATTGAAGTATAAATCACACCGACAGTTACTCTCGAACTGTACTCCGTTATTTTTTTTCGTCGTGTATGTTATTCCGTAATTTAAAACCCAATATATAAATAAATTTATTGATAGAACGATAAGGCGCACACGACCGGTTACCGAAATACGCTCCTCATTGCATTTCGTTTAGTGTGAAGTCCGTTCGACACCGGTTTCTTGGCGGGGTCCCAGATAGTTTCGAGTTTTTAGGGTTTTATCGGATAGCGTGGGCCGGGCCGAAACGGCCTCGGGGCCACGTAAAAATTGACGGGCCGGCAATTGATGGGCCGACTATTTCATTCAGGCCCGCTTTATGCGCTAATATAAAATTGCCTACAATGGGGAAAGGGAGACTGGCTGCATAATAAATAACGCGCGGGAAGAAGGATTTATGGACGCGAATAAATACGTTGAAGGAATAAATAGCCATCCTCTCGGCTACTGTTAAAAAAGACGAGTGCAGGTTTTAATAAATGGTTAAATTGAATTACAAAAACATATAAGTACTATTATTTTAAAAACATAAAAACATAAACATTAATTCTATCTTAATTAGAGTATGTTGAATTAATTTCTCACTTAACCCGTGGTGAAACATATTTAATTAATAGTAGAACTTTGATTAAAACATTTGGTTTGTTTCACTGATTTATTTTTATGTTTACTCCAACTTGTTTCGACCTTAGGTCATTATCAAGGAGCAGAGCTGGGATGAATCCTCAAAAACAGGATTCGATCAGGAATCCGAATCACCTAATATGATTCGAATCACGAATACTTGAATAAAGGATTCGTAAGTGAAAAATATGGTTCGAATCAAAGATTCGAATCCTCATATTTGAATCACGGATACAAATCCTTTAAAAATAAATTTGAATCCATCATTTGCAACCAGTAACATTTTATTCCATCAGTTTCTATTAACAAAAATGTTCATTTACCGACTAAATATCTGATTAAATAATGATTTTAATTAACTTCATTCTAAAACTTCATTCTAAATCAGTGTTTTATACGCGTGGCGCATGAAGTAAAATTTCGAGTTTAGAAAAGCCCCGTGAAAATTTGTCTCGGGTCGCTGCGCGACCCTCGACAAATTTTCTACGCAGGGCTTTTCTAAACTCGAAATTTTACTTCATGCTTAGTCTGGGAGTGGACAACACTCGTTCTTAGATATTTCAAATTGAGTGATCACTCTAGATTACTAAGTTTATTACCATTTTACAAAGGCTACAGCTCGAAGGACCAATCATAGTCTTCGGAGACCGAAGGACTACAAGGAATCGATGTTTCTTTACAAGAAAACAACGAATATCTGAAGGTTTATAGCATGGATAGGAAAGAAAACATCCAATTTTGGAAAAATATCGAAATTGGATTGGCTTTTAGTGCGTTCTTAACTTCACTTTAAATCAGTGTTTTATACGCGTGGCGTAATAAAATAATTGAAGTTTTCTTACAAGAAAACAATGAATATCTGAAGGTTTACAGCATGGATAGGAAAGAAAACATCCAATTTTGAAAAAATATCGAAGTTGGGTTGGTTTTCAGTGCGTTTTTAACTTCACTTTAAGTCAGTGTTTTACACGCGTGGCGCATGGAGTAAAATTTCGAGTTTAGAAAAGCCCCGTGAAAATTTGTCTCGGGTCGCTGCGCGACCCTCGACAAATTTTCTACGCGGGGCTTTTCTAAACTCGAAATTTTACTTCATGCTTAGTCTGGGAGTGGACCGTCAAGATTTTCTACATGTCGAGGTTTTCGATATTTCTAGATTTTGTCGATTTATTCACAGTTTGTTCTTATATTAAATGCAACTTTAATATTAAATAAATACGGTTTTTCTTAGGAATAGAATATTCACCCATTAAGAGCCGAGAAAATTATAAAGTTAACTCTAAAAGTTCTTTTTAGGTAAAATTTTGCATTTTTTTCTATGATTTCAATGAATGATTTATTATATTACATACGTCGATTTAATAAAAGAGTTAAATTTAAAGTTCAAACGAGTGTTGTCCACTCCCAGACTAAGCATGAAGTAAAATATCGAGTTTAGAAAAGCCCCGCGTAGAAAATTTGTCAAGGGTCGCGCAGCGACCCGAGACAAATTTTCGCGGGGCTTTTCTAAACTCGAAATTTTACTTCATGCGCCACGCGTATAAAACACTGATTTAAAGTGAAGTTAAAAATGCACTGAAATCGAACCTAACTTCGATATTTTTTCAAAATTGGATGTTTCCTTTCTTATCCATGGTGTAAACCTTCAGATATTCGTTGTTTTCTTGTAAAAAACTTCGATTCCCTGTAGTCCTTCGGTCTCCGAAGACCATGATTGGTCCTTCGAGCTGTAGCCTTTGTAAAATAGTAATAAACTTTGTAACGTTCGCATTTTTCATTATCCTGTTTTATCCTAAAAATAGTGGTGAAATAACAAAATAAGTGATACGAGGTGTGGAAATTAAGTGATGAGACTGATTTTTTAAATTAGTTTTATTCGAATAAAATTACAATTGAATGTTGTCTCCTTCAAAGTAATTCCCTTGGGAAGCCACACAGCGTTGGAGACGTTTCTTCCACTCCTCATAGCAGTGCTGGAACTCGGATACTGGGATAGCCTTCAGCTGGTCGGTTACAGCCGTTTTAATGTTTTCGAGTGTCCCAAAATGACGTCCCTTCAGATGAATTTTCAATTTAGGGATGAGGATAAAGTCAGCAGGACTCAAGTCAGGTAAGTAAGGAGGCTGAGGAGCCACAGGAATATTTTTATTGGTCAAAAACTGGTTTATTGATATTGCTGTGTGACACGGCGCATTGTCATGATGCAGGATCCAATTGTTCTTGATGTGTGATCTCACACGAATGATCCTTTTTCGGAGTCTTTCAAGAACCTCGCGATAAAAGTGTTGATTTACTGTTTGGCCTTGAGGCACAAACTCTTTGTGGACGATTCCCTGGCTATCAAAGAAACAAATCAGCATGCATTTAATTTTTGATTTGCTAATTCTTGCTTTTTTGGGCCTTGGAGAGCCTGGCGTGCACTATTGCATGCTCTGGCGTTTTGTTTCCGGGTCGTATTCAAACACCCAACTCTCGTCACCAGTGATGACATGTTCCATAAAATGTGGATCATTTTCAATCGATTCCAAAAAGTCAAGGCACCTTTCCCTTCTAATGTCCTTTTGTTCCTGCGAAAGGTTTTTTGGAACCATTTTCGCGCAGATCTTTCTCATCCCCAATTCATTGGTCAAAACGTGATGAACGGTGGTGTGACTCAAATTCAACTGTTCCCCCATCATTCTGATCGTTAACCGACGATCTGAACGCACAAGTTCCCGGATTCTGTCGACATTTTCATCGGTTCTTGCTGTTGCAGGCCTTCCGCTGCGTGATTCATCTTCCATCGACTCTCTTGCTTCTGAAAATGCCTTAAACCATCGAAAAACCTGGGCTCTTGACAAAACACTGTCTCCGTAGGGCTGCTGAAGTTTTGCAAAAGTTTCTGTTGCACTGTACCCAAGTCTCAAGCAAAACCTGATAGCACACCGTTGCTCGAAATTAATATCACTCATTTTTAGAACGCACTTCAAAATACGGTTTCACGAGAACAATGACTACGCACAGCGTAATGACTCGATCAAGTTCAAACTTGTACTGAACGCCTATCGCATGTCCATCTGTCACCCCTCCAAGCCACGTGCTTCCAGTGTTGCCGTATCGAACGCTATGCTGCCAATCTCATCACTTAATTTCCACACCTCGTATATAAAATAATTAAATTAAATTAAATTAAATTCAAAAACCAAAATTTATTATCGGCAACCCAAGTATCACAAAAATGTAAACAAACGGATATTTTTGCTTCGATAAATTTAATACATTTTTCACTTTTTACGACGAATCCTTAAATGGGAAGGGCGGTGTGATGTAGCAGTGTTTAGGATTCCGTCATGCTATTTACTTGTTACGTAACTCCTTATAAAGAAACGGTTCATCTAACTTAATTCAGCTTTACCGATTTGTTGGTTAATTGTCACATTTTTAGGCAACGGTTGCCAACTCGCTGATAAGGAGCAGTCACACATCTGCGATTTCGTAGCGAAATGAATTCACGGATTTCTGGCAAGACGCATAGAATAATTTATATGTTTTAATACTAAATAAGAAGTTGGTAGTCGGCGGGGGTTGTGATTAGTAATTCTTCGGGCATAACTTTCACTTTCTGTGAGACTGAAAGGCGAGGATGATCCGTTAGTGTAGCAGAGTCTTAATATTCGATAAGTCAAAATTACCAACAATTTTCCAATTCGAATAGAGGGCGTTAAATTAGATTAATTAGGTAATTGAGGAATTGAATTCTGAGTGTTCACCGGTGAGGAGCTGTGTGCTCAGGTGGAATAAAAGACACGTGCTGTGTGCGGTGTTCTGAAATTTTCGAATCATCTGTGTGATCTTTCGACTAGTTTGATAAGTTATAATAAATCTGAGAGAGGCCGCATTATATCTAAAGGTAGTAGATAATATTTTTCTTCTAATATGTATTTTTCATGTCCTCTTGGGTTCTTTTTCTCTGGTTGTTTTTTTTCATTTTACTAAGACTAAAATTCGCTTTTAGGCCTCGTTTATTCAGTCAAGTTTTGGAAGTGAATTGACTGAATTCAATAAAATTTCCGATTTCGGTGTGGATTTGGAATTTTTCCGAGCGGATTATTTTCCGAGAGGGGGCAAACCGAAGGGCAAACCGATTCTGTAAACCGATTCAGTAAACCGAAGGGTAAACCGATTCTGTAAACCGAAGGGCAAACCGAAGGGTAAACCGATTCTATCTACCGATGGACCTACTTACTGCTTTGATTGGTTCCGGCTACTAGATTTGGATACGTGTGTAGTTGCGGAGTGAAGAAAAGAAGTATTTTTGAAGTGAGGAGGAAGAAGATAATTCTGTGGAGGCAGATGAAATTCAGATAAGTGATTGTGTTTTGTTTCGAGTCATACAACTTCAAGTTCAGTTAATTTAGCAGTGTTTCTTTAAATTTTGATTCGTGTAATATTATATTTTTGAGTATGTTGGGAAATGTTGAGAAATTTTTGTTTAGAAGATCCATATAAAATTTGTATATTATTTTTTTAATTTGAAATGCGTTTCTAAGATTAAAATAAATGATTAGAGTGAGAATCAGTAATGCAATTTTACAGAAGGTGAAGGTATAATTATGTGGCCCTAAGAAAATAAAGTGAATATTTTATGTAATATTAATGTAAAGGAAAATGACGTAATTTTTTATGAATTACTCGTGTTTATTTATTTTTGATAATCAAACATTTTCTTAGTTATTTATGTTAGAGGTTCTTGATTACATAAGGGTTATTTCTTATTAGTTGTGTTTGCCGCCTAATTAATCGATAATTGTTGTGGAGAAATTAATCCAATAACAATTTTTTATTTTTATTATAGTATTATTTTTCATTTTAAGCGTTTTGATATTTCAAGTGTCTCGATATAATTCTATTGCGTTTTTTTTATTTTTCAATTGTTTATTTTTGTTAAAATTAAATTGATTTATATTTTCAATATTTTTGCTATGATTTATTGAAGTAATTTTTTATTAATATATTTTTTTATTATCATTTCATTCCTATACTTTCTTGGTTTATACAGGGATAAACATAAAAAGATAAAGTGATAAAACCAAGTGGCACCCAAAAGTCATTTTTTGTTTTATTAAATTTTGCTTTCTTTTGAACCCCGACGCCGCCGCCGACTAAGAGCTGCTGTACGCCGTCACAACTTAGTAATCTAGAGTGATCACTCAATTTGAAACTTCTAAGAACGAGTGTTGTCCACTCCCAGACTAAGCATGAAGTAAAATTTCGAGTTAAGAAAAGCCCCGCGTAGAAAATTTGTCTCGGGTCGCGCAGCGACCCGAGACAAATTTTCGCGGGGCTTTTCTTAACTCGAAATTTTACTTCATGCGCCACGCGTATAAAACATTGATTTAGAGTGAAGTTAAAAATGCACTGAAATCGAACCTAACCGATATTTTTTCAAAATTGGATGTTTTCTTTCCTATCCATGCTGTAAACCTTCAGATATTCGTTGTTTTCTTGTAAAAAAACTTCGATTCCCTGTAGTCCTTCGGTATCCGAAGACCATGATTGGTCCTTCGAGCTGTAGCCTTTGTAAAATAGTAATAAACTTAGTAATCTAGAGTGATCACTCAATTTGAAACTTCTAAGAACGAGTGTTTTCCACTCCCAGACTAAGCATGAAGTAAAATTTCGAGTTTAGAAAAGCCCCGCGTAGAAAATTTGTCGAGGGTCGCGCAGCGACCCGAGACAAATTTTCACGGGGCTTTTCTAAACTCGAAATTTTACTTCATGCGCCACGCGTATAAAACACTGATTTCAAGTGAAGTTAAAAATATACTATTAAGGTTGGAAATTTTATATGGTTAACCAAATATGCATTCACAAATATTTGAATTATTCGAAAATGTAAATATTCATAGTTAAATATGAATAATTTAGTGATTTTAATATTCATATTAGAATATTTAACTATTTAAATTAATTGAATTCGAATCCCAGCCTTAATAGCGATGATTCGAATTATTTTGGAGGATTTGAATTCGTGTATGAGGATTCGAATCCTTTTATAAGGATTCGAATTCTTTTATAAGGATTCGAATCCTTTTAGCAGGATTTGAATCATCTACGTCTAGATTCGAATACGAATCCTTTTAAAAAAAATGTAACGAATCCGGATCACGAATCCGGTTTCACTAAAGTATTCGAATACCTTGTAACGTTTCATTTTAAAAAGAGCGCATATTTGGTTGCAGACGCTAAATGTCTGCAATTGAGAATATTGTTTTTAGAGGTTTTTTTTGGGTTCGACGGTCTGCCAGGTGTCGAGTCAGTTTTCGTTAGGGTAGAGCGAGAGAGCGTACGCTAGCGCAGTTTTCAAGTAATAGTTGTGATATTTTATTACCGTTTCGCGAGGTTTCTCTTCAACAGAGGTGAGATAGTTAGATTCAAGTGATTTTTGATCCTAATACCTCCGAATGATTTAGGAACTCCAGTTTTGGGTCTCAAGATAAATCGTTTTTATTTGGGGCTCCATTTTAACACCGGCCGCCGTGTTGCCAGAACAGGTGTTGCCGTGGTGCTACAATTTAACACCAGGTGCGGTGTTGTCAATTCCTCGACCTTGCTGCTTTCCTGCGTTGCCGATTTCATTCGCAGTGTTCAAAATAACAACAGTTGCGTGTACCTGTGGACCCTTTTTGAGCTCTGTGGTCATATTGGGGAGGATTGTTACCTGTGGAGGAGGATTCGTGATTGGGAGTAGAGGAGCAGCGAGAGAGAAATTAAGATAAGAGCTAATTTAATTCCAGTTTCCTGACAATAACTGTGTGCGGCGTAAATCGCGTAAGTGACCTTTGTAAAATACGCGTTACTGCAGAAAGATAAGAAAAAAAGGACAATTTTAGATATATACCGCCCTAGACCGGTGAAGCTCTAGGTGGCGCCCAACTTGTTTTGTTTCTTTAGTTATTTAGTATTATTTACTAACATTACATAAGTAGGCATTTTTTTTGTTTGTTTGTTAAACCGAACAAAACTTTAATTTACTTTCCACTTTTGTTTTGAATAACATTTTTGTTGGTTCTATAAAAAAAATAAAAGAAAACTATTATTCAAGTTAATCCCATACCCACGCCCGCTCCGCAATTTAATGAGCAGCCGGAGGTCTAAACCTCTTTTGAATCCTCTAAAAGGATTCGAATCCGGGAATTGAATCCTGAATGATTCGAATCCTGCCCAGCTTTGTCAAGTAGATATCTACAACATTTACAAACGTACCGATATTTATATACAACAGCACATTTCAAGTAATAAGGGTCGTCGCGGTAGGGGAGCGTCGAATACATTTGGCATTCCTAAGGTCGAAACTAGTTGGAGTAAACATAAAAATAAATGAGTGAAACAAACCAAGTGTTTTAATCAGAGTTCTACTATTAATTAGAGAAACTATAAAAATTGGGGTTTTGTTTACTAGTTATGTAAATGACTATTTAAGAAATACATTCAAAGAATACACGTGGTATTTCCAATACTCAGTGAAGGTTAAAAGAAAACCTTTCGCAAAGACCAATAAAAATTCTCATGTGTTTCACCGTGGAAGGCCCACCTCGTTTCTTCCCTGTTCAACAATTAACAATAAATAACGCATGCAAATTGGCCATTGTTACAGTTCTTCGCGTGTGCTCGTTGCCGGTTGATTAATGGAGATAATTTTAATAGCGCTTTTTGAATTAATGCGCGCGCCATGATGTAATTTGTATACAATCTTGCAATTGTATCGACACGAATGATAGTTTAGCTTTCACTTCCAATCAACTCAGCTTGACTATGAAGTATACTTTATACTTCAATATTCTCCCCACATTGTTATATCAGTGGTGTACTTAGAACTTTTGCCGCCCGGGGCGGTCTCCAATTTGCCGCCCTTTCTAAGTCAATGAAATTATTTTTTTTTATAAATTAATAAACATAAATAAATAAATGTAACGAGAATTTTTTTACCATTAGATAAGTTGATATACTTATAGATGAAACTTAAAAATAAACAAGATACTAATACTTAATCTACAAACAATGACTATTAAATATTTTTACTTTTCCCGCATATGCAAAATAAAGAGAAAGTATTGTTTTCGCGAATATTTTCAAATTAAATTTTTTAATGAATATATCCATTTTGAGGTCCCCCGATAAAGTCTAAACCGATTGAGCTGTTGAGATGAAACTATAAACTTAAGTTTTTTATTAAAATAGTAGTATTTGATCAACTTTTGGTGAAAATGCAGAACCGGAGGCATTTTTTTGGATTTTTCTTTAATATTGATCATATAAAAAAATGTTGCAAAAAAATTGGCATTTAATGTTTATACATATACAGAGAGTTTTATGTAACACCGAACATTTTCATAACGAGAATTTTTCTTTTAAGTATCCATATGCATACGTTGCCCATTTTTTGATGCTCAGTTTATTATAAGAATATAATTTAAAGCTTTAAGCGAGTGTTTTCCACTCCCAGGCTAAGCATGAAGTAAAATTTCGAGTTTAGAAAAGCCTGAAAATTTGGTTTGGTCGCGTAGCGCGAAGCGCGGAGCGGCCAAACCAAATTTTCAGGCTTTTCTAAACTCGAAATTTTACTTCATGCGCCACGCGTATAAGACATTGATTTTAAGCGAAGTTTACTCGTTCACAATATTTCAGTGCTTTCACTTGTAATACGCGTGGCGCATGCAGTAAAATTTCGAGTTTAAAAAAGCCTGAAAGTTTGGTTTGGCCGCTCCGCGCTTCGCGCTACGCGACCAAACCAAATTTTCAGGCTTTTCTAAACTCGAAATTTTACTTCATGCTTAGCCTGGAAGTGGAAAACACTCGCTTCAAGCTTCAAATAAAATTCTTTTAATAAACCAAGCATCGAAAAATAGGCAACGTATGCATATGGATAATTCAAAGATAAATTCTCGTTATGAAAATGTTCGGTGTTATATAAAACTCTCTGTATACGCACTGCAAGCCGCTAATACAAGAATGTCGTCAAAAAATGAATAATTAACTTTAAATCATTAGAAATTGTAAGCCATGAATTCTTCGATTGTATACGGTTCTACCTGACGTAACATTTCGTAGATCATGTTTTTCTAATTTGACAAGTTTTTTGCCTCTTTAATAAAATTAGGTACTTTATTATATAGGCGTAAGCATGTATAGTGAACACCTTTTTCTGTAATTGTATATTTATGTATTGGATAATTGAGAGTATTGGCTTTATGTCTTGTAGAGTAGCAATGCGAACTGATGTTATTTTCAAAATTGTTTTTATGTTTTCGCACAAACAGCAAACATTCGAGGATATATACGCCTGCTGCAGTCAATAAATTATTTGTTGTAAAGTTTTACAGGAATCTGACATTGTTAGGTTCAGTATTATCCGCAGTGCTCGTTTTTGAATTTGCATAATTTTATAAAATTGTAGAGAGCTGCCCCAATGAATTATACCAAATCGGATGATGGATACGATGTTCGAATTGTACACTAATTTAAGAACTGCAAATGATTTCAATAATCTTAACATGTAACATATTGAGCACAGTCTAGCTGAGATATATTCAATATGCTGTTGCCACTTCAATTTTTCATCTATATGTATACCTAAAAACTTAGTAAGTGTTGTAAGTTGTAAACCATGGCTAATTAAGAAATGTTGATAAGATACAGCTTCAGTTTTTTTGAATAATATGCAATTAGTTTTACTCTCATTTAAAATTAGATTGTTTTTTTGAAACCATTGTTTCGGATTATTTAAAAGTGATATAGTGTTCGTCTCTAAGTGACTTAGGGTTTGAGCTCGAACACATATGTTCGTGTCGTCTGCGTAATTTACGATGTATTGGTTGGAATTATTTATTATTTTAAAAATATCATTAATGTAAATATTAAACAGAAATGGGCCCAATACGCTACCTTGTGGCACCCCCAGGACCACATCCAAAGCGTGAGACCGACAGACCGTGCCCTGGTCAGCTATTTCTACAATTTGTTTCCTTCCCGCGAGGTAACTTTCGAACCAGTTATAAGCAGTTCCTCTGATTCCGTAGTGGTATAGTTTGGAGAGCAGTCTGTCGTGGTCTATACAATCAAACGCCCTAGACAAGTCAAGGAAGATGCCGCTTCCTCCATACCCATTAAAATATACTGCCTTTCAAAAAAATCAGAACACCAAGTATTTATTGCACGATTTTAATAAAATTTACACAATTTGAACATGTAAACGAACTGTATCGATGATCAAAAAATCAACTTGAAAAACAAAAAAACAAATGAATAAAAATTAATAATGTGTTGGGCCTCCACGATTTCCCAAACACTTATTAACACGTCGAGGCATGCTAAAAATCAGGCTGTCAATATCGACTTGGGGTATTTCATTCCAAACTTCGATAATTTGACCTCTAAGTTCCATTACAGTGTTAGCGGGGCGCTGTAAGTTACTTATTCTAACACCTATCATATCCCAAACATGTTCTATTGGCGATAGATCTGGAGAACGAGATGGCCAAGGTAACAAATTGATTTCGGCACTATCAAAAAACTGTCTTGTAATGGCCGCTGTGTGAGGTCGAGCATTATCTTGCTGAAAAATGGGGTTCTGCAAGCCATTTACATAGGGCACTAACACTGGCCGTAAAATGTTGTCAATATACCGAATCGCGTTAAGACTTGCTTCTAAAAAAACTAGAGGAGACCGACTACCATATGCTATCGCCCCCCAAACCATAACTCCCTGTGTAAGAGCAGTATGTCTTTCAACAGCAAATTGTAAAATTCTGCGTTCACCGCGTCGACGTCTCACTCTTCTGCGACCATCATGAGCCCATAAACAGAACCGAGACTCATCACTGAAGATAATGTTATTCCATTCATGGGTCCAATGTTGTCTTTCCCTGCACCAATCAAGTCTTGCTCTGCGATGCTGCGGAGTAAGAGGTAGACACAATTGTGGACGGTAGGATCTTATACCAAAACTGCGGATTCTTCTGTAAACAGTAGCCATGGATACTCTTTGGCCATTTAGAGCCAACCAATCATTTTCCAATGGCCGCGATGTTGTAAATCTGTCCCTTAAAGTTGTAAGACGAAGAGCTCGATCTTCACGCTCAGTGGTGCTTCTTGGACGTCCTGATCCAAGTCTACGTCGATTCTCCCCAGCTTCGGACCATCTAGACCAGCAGCGAACGATCACCGATACACTATGGCCTACCCTTTCAGCAATAGCACGAACCGAAAAACCCACTTCTCGCATTCCAATAATGCGACCCCTTTCAAATTCACTTAGATGATGATATTGTGCACGCCGACGAACACGGGGCATCTTTTTATGTTTTACAAACTGAAACGTCAAACTACTCAGAGGCTACTTGGATATTAGAAGCAATTACATTAAAAAATCAGCAGCTCTTCATAATGGTGAAATCAAGGAAAAATACCATGAAATAGTAACCAAAACAATTGATTTTTTGATCATTTACATGATCAAATTCTGTAAATTTCATTAAAATCGTCCAATAAATACTTTGTGTTCTGATTTTTTTGAAAGGCAGTATATATTGAGTAAAATTGTATAGTTTTGTGTTTATACATTTTTCTTTCATAAATCTGTGTTGATGGATGGAGAATAGTGAATACTTTTTAAAGAAATTTCTACATTTTTCAACCATTACATATTCAAAGATGTTTGAGAAGGTTGAAAGTATGCTAATTGGCCTATAATTTTCCATTTGAGATAAATCTCCACTTTTAAAAATCAACTTTACAATGGCTAGTTTTAGTTTTTCCGGAAAAATCCCAATACTTAATGAATTATTAATGATATGACATAGAGGTTCACTTATATTATCGATACATTTCTTTATTATGTACATAGATATTTTATCGAATATCCGAAGCTTTTCTTATTTGCCATGATTTTGATAATATTTTTGAGCTCAAAACAACTAATTGGACTAATAAAAATGGAATATGGATTTTGATCTATATCGACATTATTCTGATTTGAATTTGTTATATTTGTAGATTTGAGCAAATTTGACGCTACATTTACGAAGAAATTATTGAATTTATTAACGTCTATTACAGTGCATGGACTTTCACCATGTATACGTTCTTTTTTCCCTGTTAAATCTGCAATAATTGACCAAGCTGTTCTATTGACGTTAGAAGAATTTATAATTTTGCTGTTATAATGCCTGACTTGATTATTTTTAAGTAATTTGTTATATCTCTGTTTGCATTCTATTAATTTATGTTTACATTCATTAATATGATGTGCTAAGGTGTCGTATAGGAGAAGTTCTTTCTTACATGCAATTGTTTCTTCTGATAATTTTATGTTCTGTTTGCTTTAAGTATTTCTTTTAATTTTTAATGGAAATTATGAGGCGTGTGGTGGTTTCAAAAGAGTTTATTTACAAGAAAGTATGTACAGAGTGATCGGTTTTGTGTCGATTCGTCGTAACGGGTGGGTGCGGGCGTAGTGCGGCAGTAGAGTCCTCGTGGTTCGAGCGGCTAGCGGTGAAGGGCCTCTTCTGCGTGGTAGCCTGGGTGTCGTCTCGGATGGACGCGGCGTCTCGTGGCAGTACGTCGTCCCGGAACAGAGCGTCGTTCGGGATGAGTGTTTGTGAGAGCGTGGAGGTACTTCGTAGATTGATAATTTGTAGAGTGATAATACTAGACCGAAAAGACGAGTGCTAGTAATCACGTAGGAAGAGACGATTAGGCCGAAAAGACGAGCGCTAATAGTCTGTCTTTTAAGCGGTGCGCTCGGGGTTTTATAGGGTTTCCAGCGGGTGGTCTTCTGGTAGGGGTGGTGTGGGCATCACGTGTCCGGCGTGGTCGTCACGTGTCCGGCGTGGTAGGGGATGCGAGCGGTGGTGCGTACACTCGGCTACCTGAAAAGGGTCGAGCGCGCTCGCGAGTGTTAAGGGAGCGGCGCTACATCCTCCCCCTCTGGTTCTGCGATCTTCTAGATAGGAGGACCAGAAGTAAACGTCTTCTTTGGGCGTCCTCTCTTCCGAATGGGATGGATCGGTTGGGCTTCCTGAATGTTTCCCGTGAAGGGGGTGAGTGCGGAGGCGTGGAAAGTGCCAATCGGGGTGCTCGGGTCGTCCAGGGATGCGACTTCAAATGTGGCGGCTCCTTTCACTTGTAGAATCACGTAAGGTCCATCTCTACGTGGGGCGAATTTGGACGTAAATTGGTTTTTTGCATTACTCAGGAGGTGAGTGTCTACCCATACGTGGTCTCCAGGTACATATGCCGGAGTGGGACGTCTGGCGGCATCTGCGTACTCGATTGGGTGTTCGTTCGGTCCCTCCCCCTGGACCAACACTGCTCCAATAGCAAAGTCGCTGGCGTCGGTTCTGATAAGAAACGGTTCCGTAGCTGTAGCGGTTTTCAAGATTGGGGCGGTGACCAGTGCTTGTTTTAGGTCTGCCATTGCTTCTTGTTGTGGCTGTTCCCATTTCCACGTGGCATTCTTCCTGAACTGCTTGGTGATGGGCTGAGCTCTTTCCGCAAAGTTGGGGATGAATCTGCTATACCAGGAACAAGTCTGGATAAAGGATACTGCCTCCTTCTTGTCCCGAGGGTCCTTCCATGACGTGATTGAGTGTGTTTTGTCGGGATCCGCCGCGATGCCTTCTTCCGTGATTACATGTCCCAAGAATCGGATTTTTTCGGGGCAGAACACGGTTTTTTCCCTATTCGCTGAGAGGGACTCTTCTTCCAATAACGTTAGGACCTTGTCTATATCCTGGAGGTGGCGAGTGACATCGTCGGAGAATATGATGAGGTCATCCAAATATGCGAGCATCCGCACATGGGGTATTCTAGCTCGCAGCCTATCCATCGTTCTCTGGAACGTGGCTGGGGCGTTCCGGAGTCCAAACGGCATCCTCTTGAACTCGAATAGGCCAAAGGGGCAGACAAAGGCTGTCTTTTCCTGATCTTCTTTGGCCACTGGGATCTGCCAATATCCGCTCTTAAGATCGATTGTTGACATAACTTTTCCTGTGGGACCGTTGTGTATTAGGTCATCCATCCTCGGAAGTGGATATCGGTCGGGTGTTGTGATCTCGTTTAAAGCCCTGTAGTCCACGCATAACCTGGATGTCCCGTCCCGCTTTGGCACCATTACCACCGGAGCGGCCCATGGTGAGGTGGATGTCTGGATGATGTCGTCCTGCAGCATCTGTACCACCTGCTCTTGCAGCTCATCTTGTTTTGGCGGCGACATTCTATACGGCTTGGCGCTTGTGGGAGGGTGTGCACCGGTTTGGATGCGGTGACATCCTAGTGTGGTCGGTGGCTTCGGAGACCTGAAGGCTTCTTTATGTTTTCGCAGGGTATTGTTGAG
The DNA here is from genome assembly GCA_932526585.2 of Philonthus cognatus. NCBI lineage: Eukaryota > Metazoa > Arthropoda > Insecta > Coleoptera > Staphylinidae > Philonthus > Philonthus cognatus. The sequence goes on from OW052244.1 coordinate 4,498,706, forward strand.
GGCTTCTCGTTCGTCCTGCTTCAGTGTTTTTCCTTCTTCTTCTCGCAAGTCCACTTTAAGTGTGGCGATTTCCATCGTTTCGTAGTAAGGGATTACTGCGACATCTTCTCCTGGGATTTTCCTTGGGGGTTCCGGAAATAGGAATTGTTCTGTTGTTTCTTGTGGCTGCTGTGCCTGGAGTTTTTCTATTTTGGGCCTCGTGGCATCGTATGCTGGGTGTTCGCCTTCCGAAAATGTCCACGTCTGTTGTCCCAAATCCAGGGTTATTCCAGCGCTTCTCATGAAATCCGTCCCAAGAATCGTCTCTCTAGTTTGGCTGTTCGGTAGAATGAAGAATTTCGTAGGAATTATTCTTCCTTTAATCGTTACATCTGCTTCTGTGTACAGCATCGTGCTGTTCTGTGCACATCCGTTGGCAAAGGCGACGTTTCCTTGGTGCACTTGGAACTTGTTTCCATTTCGTTTTAGTGCATCGTACAATCTCAGAGATGCGACTGTGACCTGCGATCCCGTGTCGAAGAGGGAGTATTCGGCCTTGCTGTTTACATGGATATATACGTGTGGTCTGCTTGGATCCATTGTCGCTGCTAGCGATGAGATTTGCGTCGTTTTTGTTTTCGCACTGCAGTCCGGGCAGCGGCTTCTGATGGTGTTCGGCCTCCCGCATCCGTAACATGCGAAGTTACCGGGGTTGGCTGTCATCGTTTCTCTTTGTTTCCTTCTGCATTCTTCCATGCGGTGTCCGTTATTTTTGCAGTAACTGCAGCGGATTTTCTCAGAGCCGGTCGGCTTTTTCGCTTGGTTTTCTTCTTCGAGTAAGTTTTCTGCCTCCCTCACTCTTGTGACCAGATTTTCATAGTTGTCGAACGTTGATCTTGGAATCCTTTTTCTCATCTCTAGATGGAGTAAGCTGAAGATGAGGTCCAGCTGCAGCTCTATTTCCATAGGGCGGCTCAGCTTGCTGAAGAGTGCCCGTTTTTGGATCACGAACTGGTCTGTTTTGGACGGCCTATTCTGTTTTTCTTCACATATCGTTGCGAAAATCTTGTAGTTTGGGACAACTGGAGCGAAAGCGCTTCTGATGGCGTGTATTAGTTGCTCCCATGTCTTGATTTCCCTTTTTATTCCTTCCCACCAGGTGTCGGCCGGGGCTTCCAACAGCAACGGAAATCCTAGTATAGCGTCGGCTTCGTTGATATATTCTGTGTTTTTATATACCGTGATCGTGTTTATGAAGCTTTCAACCACCTGGCTGTCTGTTTCTCCCTTAAATCTCGTCGTGCATTTGGAAAAACTTCCCCTCTGGACCGGCGCTTCCGTTCTAATTTCCAACATCCGGTTCATGAGGTCCTGGAATTGTTGTTCGGTCATCGTGACATTAGCCATACTTCTCGTTATTCTGTTTGTCAAACCTTCTCGAGCCACACGTTGGGCTGCCAGTTTATAAGGCGTGTGGTGGTTTCAAAAGAGTTTATTTACAAGAAAGTATGTACAGAGTGATCGGTTTTGTGTCGATTCGTCGTAACGGGTGGGTGCGGGCGTAGTGCGGCAGTAGAGTCCTCGTGGTTCGAGCGGCTAGCGGTGAAGGGCCTCTTCTGCGTGGTAGCCTGGGTGTCGTCTCGGATGGACGCGGCGTCTCGTGGCAGTACGTCGTCCCGGAACAGAGCGTCGTTCGGGATGAGTGTTTGTGAGAGCGTGGAGGTACTTCGTAGATTGATAATTTGTAGAGTGATAATACTAGACCGAAAAGACGAGTGCTAGTAATCACGTAGGAAGAGGCGATTAGGCCGAAAAGACGAGCGCTAATAGCCTGTCTTTTAAGCGGTGCGCTCGGGGTTTTATAGGGTTTCCAGCGGGTGGTCTTCTGGTAGGGGTGGTGTGGGCATCACGTGTCCGGCGTGGTCGTCACGTGTCCGGCGTGGTAGGGGATGCGAGCGGTGGTGCGTACACTCGGCTACCTGAAAAGGGTCGAGCGCGCTCGCGAGTGTTAAGGGAGCGGCGTTACAAAATTCATTATTAAAATATTTAAGTAATCTGTACAAAAATCTGTGAAATTGATTATTTAAATCGTGTTCATTATACATTGATTGCCATGATTCAAGGGATAGCTTTTCATTAAATATATTTAATGTATAGGATGAAATATTTTGAAATTTGCTGATCCTACAATTATCAACTGGCGGCTCGCATTCAAATGTTACTAACTGTGCTAAATGATCTGAAAAACTAGTGCATTCTACTCTACAAGAATTTATAAAGTCATAATTGGTAATTATATTATCAATACATGATTTGTTTGGTGTTGTAGGCGTTCACTTTGTGGTACATCTTAAATACACTTGTAAATACACTTTTAATAAAACACTTTTTACTTTGTACAAAACAAAGTAAAAAGTGTTTTATTTACAAATACATGATTTCTTTGTCTTAGATATTCTAGTGAAGTCTTTAACCAATAACCTACAATTAAATGATTCAACCAGTACTTTTAATTCACTTGAAACTTTATCATTTATAAAGACGTCAATATTGAAATCGCCACAAATAAAGACGCGTTCGTTTTTATTTAATAAGACTTGCAATAATTGATCTAATTTATTTAAGAAAATAATTACATCACTATCAGGTGTTCTATATATACATGTTATATTAATACTCTCATTTGGTTTTATTTGATAATTCATACTAGCACATTCAAAATTTTTAATTTGTGTTAATTTATTTATATCTGTTCGTTCTGAAGTATTAAGTTTATCATTACAAAATATTGCGACACCTCCGTGTTTCAGGTGCGGCCGACAAAAAGAAGTAACGCATTTGAAGTTTTTGATTTTAATCATTGATAGTTGTACACTAGATTGCCAGTGTTCACTAAAGCATATAAATTTACAATTGGACATTGGAGATGTTTTTTTTTTTTAGTTCATTCTGTGTAAAAGAGAGGAAATTTGGTGAAAAAATATGTTTTGTATCATCAAGAGATGCGAAATATTTAATTCAACAAAATGTTGATTGTCTGTTGAACGGTCTAGTTGCTTTTAAATAGGGATGGAATTGTGTGAATTTTGTAGTTTTGCCCTGCTTTATAGTATTGCAAGAGGGCGTATAATCTTCCTAAATTAATGCAGAGCCCACTCGACGAAATTAAACCACCGTCTCTGAAACGCTACGCATTCATTGCAACAAGGAATTTTGGCCCGGCTCACGACCGTTGAAAATTAATTTACGAAGGAAAATATTTTCTAATTATCGCCCGACTGGAAATTGGACGAAAGCGCCAAAAGCTACAGACAAATTTATACGCGATATTTTTTTAATGATTAATTATTTAGGAGACAACCGGCTGTCGACCTCCCCTGGATATTCTTTTCAGTTCTTAAAATAATATTTTATATAAATCACATGTAAAAAATCAAATTTAAAACCGAAATCAACCATTTTTCCTATACAGGGTGTTGATTTGATCGGGTATACATAGGGATTTAACATGTAAAATCGCATTTATGCATTTTCCTACTTCCAGGATCATTATAGTGGAAAGTACAACAATAAAGAAAAAATAAGAAAAAAAATCCTACTAATGTTGGTCGCTATTTGATTAAAATCCGAAGTCGTTTACTATTTTTAACCAATTTTTGAAATATACCAAAATTTAATAAATTAGTCCAAGCCGGGTACAAGAAAATAATACGTGTATTTACAGCACGTGATTACGGATATTTGGAGGTCTAATACTTGACTTTTATGCCTAAAATCATCAACGCCATATCCGTAGCTTTCATTTCATGCCCCTTTCGCGATTCTAGCGCGTCCATATCAAAAATAATAAATGAAGACGGGTGTTCATGAGACTATTTTTTTGTAATGTTCGTGATTTTCAAAACCGGATAAAAAATAGTAAATGACGTCCGATTTTAACCATACGGCGACCTTAATAAGTACGATTTTTATCTTAATTTTTGTTGACTCTTGTATTTTTCGTCAAAAATGATCCGGGAAGCAGGAAAATGCAAAAATGTGGTTTTACATGTTAAATCCCTATGTATACCTGATCGAATTAACATCCGGTATTTACTATTCGTTGAATAATTTTCTTCTTTTTTTGACTTGATGGATTGTTATGTTGAACACAGTGGGTGGATTAGTCGAGGAATAGCGGACGATGTCATCAATCAAACGTTCACAAGGAGTTAATGAAAGCAAGGGGCAATTAATTAATTTCGAAACGGGGACTAATTTAAATTTACTCTATTAATCAAAATCGCGCTTCGCGGATCGCTATTAATACTTTTTGATAGTGCGGATTGTCATGAACTTAAGGTGTCTGGGATTTTCTTCGTAAATCGTATTGAATTTAATACCAAATTTGTTAATCTAGAATATTATTGACTAAAAACTCAAAGTCTGTTAAGACAGTGGTGTGCAAACCGTAGATTGTGACCCTAGGCGTATAAAACACTGATATTTTTCATCAATACTCTATCATTATTATTATTATTTCCTATTGAATTCAAAATAGGCGTCATTTTATTCGAACAGAAGTAAAACTCAAAAATATTAACATTTTAAAACTTCAAGATATATTAACGAAACTTTTTTTGGATGTTAATCGAATTTTGCTTTTTGAAATTATGTAAAAATCTAAAAATCCCTTATCAATAGTTTTTAAGAAATAAGAAATAAATTAAAAATATGAAATCAAACTCTATAAGTACGCGTAACTAATTTTACAAATTAACACAATAATAAAATGTCTGATTTGGTTCGAAATATAAAAATAAAATTTAAAAATATTATGAAATTAAACTCTATAAACATTTGTAACTAATTCTACAAATCAACACAATAATAAATGCATTCTTATGCTAATGAGAGGATAATGCGCCACAAATATTAAAAAAAAAAAACTTCAAAATCTCTTCCTATTGAACATTTTATAAAAACAAGTTTAGAACATTTTTAAGAAACGGTTAATATAACGCTTCTAACGAGTGTTTCCAATCCTTGATTAAGCATGAAGTAAAATTTCGAGTTTAGAAAAGCCAGAAAATTTGGATTGGTCGCTCCGCGACGGGCTTTTCTAAACTCAAAATTTTACTTCATGCGCCACGCGTATAAAGAGGTGATTTTAAATGAAGATCAAAATACACTGATCAGCAGAGCTGGGCAGGATTCGAATCATTTAGGATTCGAATCCTGGATTCGGATCCTTTTAGAAGATTCAAAAGAGGCATTCGAAAACTTTAGTTCAACTGGATTCGTGATCCGGATTCGTTACATTTTTTTAAAAGGATTCGTATTCGAATCCTAATGTGGGCGATTCGAATCCTTATAAAAGGATTTGAATATTTATAAAAGTATTCGAATACTTACAAAAGGTTTTGAATCGTCAAAAATAAATCGAATTAATTGTGATAATTAACATGAAAAATGTCTTTTGTGTATTTTTAAAATTTTCGTTAAATCACTGTTTTATACGCGTGGTGCATGATGTAAAATTTCGAGTTTAGAAAAGCCCAGAAAATTTGTCTCGGGTCGCTGCGCGACCCTTGACAAATTTTCACGGGGCTTTTCTAAACTCGAAATTTTACTTCATGCTTAGTCTGGGAGTGGAAACTCTCGTTCGAAACTTCAAACTGAATGCTTTGATTAGAACATTAAATGAATGAAAATGTTTTTAAAGATAATAATCAAGTTTTCAAAATTTTGTTAAATATTAATTGAAGTAAAACTGACATGGTAGCCACAGTCTGAAATGTTACATTTTTCCCGCATTTGCCTGATCTAAGATTTTTTACCCTGGCCTTTTAATATAACTTTTTTTTGTGGAAAACCCCCATTTTGTTAAATTGTTTTTATGGTTTTTGTCAATATTCAAGTTAATTTTATAAATTTTTACGTGTTTTGTAATTTGCCTGCTGATTTTAACAAATTTAATAATATCATATCGCCTTTTTGTTAGTGTTTTGGTCAATTTGAATATAATTAACACGACTTTTCTTTGACTTTCCTAGTTTTAATGATATTCAGTGAATTTTTTATTTAAGTAATTTTCAGGCATTCGTCGATTTCATAATAAAGTTCAATTTGAAGTTTTGAACGGGTGTTTCCACTCCCAGGCTAAGCATGAAGTAAAATTTCGAGTTTAGAAAAGCCCCGTGAAAATTTGTCGAGGGTCGCGCAGCGACCCGAGACAAATTTTCAGGCTTTTCTAAACTCGAAATTTTACTTCATGCGCCACGCGTACAAAACACTGATTTGAAGTGAAGTTCAAAAACACACAAATACATCTTTAATCAGAGTAAAAGGAAATCAGATACTTAATCTGTTATCAACGATGCTCAGTGTTAACAACAAATAATTAGGTTTTGAATATTTTTGTTAAAACAAGTTGATATTTATATATTAATAGTTGCAAAAAAACAATAAAATCAAATTAATTCTTAAAGGATTTGTATTCGTGATTCGAAAAATCAGGATTCGAATCTTTGATTCGAATCATATTTATCTCTTACGAATCCTTTATTCGTGTATTCGTAATTCGAATCATATTAGGTGATTCGGATTCGTGATTCGAATCCTTTTTACGAGGATTCGTCCCAGCTCTGCTGATCAGGGATGTACATTTTTAAATCATTGTATAAATAAATATGTTTGGTCGATGTTCATTGCATTTCAGCCATTTTATTAATCTTCAATTAGGCCCCATATTAGGAACCACTGCTCTACTGTCTATCCAAGGGTGGTGATAAATTAATACATAAAATAGGGGTCACAAATTGAAAACGTTTGCTCACCACTGCTTTAGCTCAGAGGTCTCCAAACTAGGGTATACCTACCGCAGAGAGCTAATACAGTAAAAAAATAGTCAATACAAAAAATATTTAGTACGCGATGGTTACTAAAGTATCAAACACGAAATGTCACTGCATACTTAATCAGGCTGTACAAACGCTTGTTAAAAGTATCAATTTGAACGATTTTATAAATACTAGTGGGGTACCGCAAGGCTCGAGTATTGCATAGACGGAGGGCGGGGGTGGGGGCAAGACTTGTGCCTTGCGGTATCTCACTAGTGTTTATAAAATCGTTTAAACTGAAACTATTAACAAGCGTCCACGCCTATAAGAGTGAAGAATATGCAAGAGTAGTTATTTATAACACAACTGTCAAGCTATTCTACACTCGAAATTTTACGACATACCTAATCAGGGAGTTGAAAAGCTTGTTAACAGTTTCAGTTTAAACACTTTTATGAACATTAGTGGGGTACCGCAAGGCACGCGTATTGCCTCCGCACCACTCGTGCCTTGCGGAAACCCACTAATGTTCATAAAAGTGTTTAAATTGAAACTGTTAACAAGCGTTTTAACTCCCTGATACGTACATACGCAAGTAAAATTTCGAGTTTAGAATAGCCTGACAATTGTGTTATAAATAACTACTCTTGTATTTTCTTCACTATTGTATATTAAAGTAATAAATTAGTCCGCAACAAACCCACGTTCGACTTTTTAGAAAGTGTTTGCAAGTGGCATGAAAGATGACGATCATTATTTAAACGATAATGTCTGGCGATAAAAAAGAACTGGGAGATACCGTGGAAATTTCCACCCTATTTAACATCTGGCGAAAAGCCGGCCTTTTTTTCCCGAAGAAATCTAAACACGCAAAAAAGAGTCGTCGGTCGTAGATATAAATTTAAGCCGGACGCGCGGGACTCCTTCCATCATCCCCATCGTCCTCGGCATTTAAACGCGAGGGAGTGGACGTCCTTTTTCCGCGCGTTTGCCATGCAAACAAAAAAAATCCCCTTTGTTCCCTTTCCAACAATGGGATTTTCCTCGCGGGGGATCGCTAGGACTAGATGAATCTCTACGAGTTTTCCCCGAGAATAATTTATAAAAATTTAATTTCGGATGATGAATTAAGTTCTGGAAAAGAAAAGGGAATGAAATGTAAATTTGGTGATGTTATTCCACAATGTGCGTTTGTTTTTTTTACAATGCAAACGTTTTCCATTGGTGTAATAAATTGTGCTTTTTGAAGTCACCACCTAGATAGTGGACATTCTGTACATTCCTTTGAAAATGGTCTAACAAACCGAAACTAGTCGGAATAAAGATTTAATTATGAAACAATACCAAGTGCCTTTCCTTTAATTAACTTTACATAGTGTAATATGTTTCACCAAGTGCCAGATGAGAAATCTATTCAAGAAAAAAAAAATTAGATAGTGAAGTTTCACGCACACTATTGCGTTTTCGGGAAAAAATTGTTTTGGCGCACTTAGTTCGTAAATTACTATTAGTTGCGATTTATTATGGGTAAAATCCAACGTTTTGGGTAGTCACTAGTTCCAGCACCATTGATGTTCTAACTATGGGACAATGGGTGTTTTATATTTGTTTTATATTTGTTTTAATTGTAATATTTTAAAAATCTGTATTTTATCTTCAAGAAGGCTTGACCGTCTATATGTATAAATAAATAAATATAACATGATACATCAAAATAATCCTAAAACTTGGGGGATTTAAATGTCACCGATTTAAAACGATTCAGATATCTAGTTTTTTTTCTAATAAAATCCTGAAAATAGCCATTCTTTGAGTCATTTATTTACACCTTTTTAGGCAACAAAAACTTGTACTACGTAAAATTCAAGGGTGTCCGTACATTCTGCATTCAATTAGCTAAACATTTATTAAAAAAATGTCCATGTTATATTACGTTTACCTTTTTTATAATAGAAATTAGATATGGGAAGTTCGAATCTTTTAGGTGATTCGAATCAACCAAATCATTTCTTAAAAGTGATTCGTTCTTTATGAATCGTTCGTAAACGAATCACTTACAATGATAATAATAATAAAATAGTTCGTCCCGAGAAAAATTTTCTGGGCTTTTCTAAACTCGAAATTTTACTTCATGCGCCATGCATATAAAACACTAAAATACTGTGAAAGTTATGTATATTTTAATCTCACTTGAAATCAGTGTATTATACGCGTGGCGCATGTAGTAAAATTTCGAGTTTAGAAAAGCCCAGAAAATTCGTCTCGGGTCGCTGCGCGACCCTCGACAAATTTTCACGGGGCTTTTCTAAACTCGAAATTTTACTTCATGCTTAGTCTGGGAGTGGAAAACACTCGTTCGTAAATTTTCGAATTATCATAAAGCTGTGTATTTATTATCAAAAAATCTTTCTCGGTTTATTAAACAAAAAAAAAAGCTGAGGTGAAAAGTGTTAAGGTAAAAGTGGATTGTCTTTTCGTTGGCTACAACTTTTGTTTAAAACATTTCTTGATTGAGACATGGAAAGCCATAGTCGGTGAGTTGTTGATCTCCACTAGATGTTTTAGTTACTAGTTCATAAACTAAATAATTGAGATGAAAGGTAATTAACCAAAAGCTTGGTGTTGTATTTTTTTTTATTATCTTTTGTTTGAAACATTTTTTGATTATGTTAATAATAAAGCAGCAATTTATGAGTGATTACATTGATTAAATAATATATAAGATAGGAAACGCAATGCATTAAAAACGTGACCCCAAAAATTGTCCAGCTTTGGCGTCGACACCAAGTAGGCGGTCAACTGAACTACACTATTTAAAATCTTACAGATATCTAGTTTGTGTAGAAGTTGAAGACCGGCGAGATATTTATGCGCTCCTGATACTCTCCTCGAGCGGAGCGGTTAGCAAGTAGGTGCGGACGTCCCGGGAAAGTGAGGGGGTTAGATCATTGGTTTTGGCTGATGAGTGTGCGTGAACAAGCAGACGGCCGGCGATTCTTTTAATAGTTTTCAAAATGAATGTAAAACGTAATAATTGCGTTTATATTAATTGTCATATAAACAGACACAAAAATCCAGAAATAGCATTCTTTAAATTTCCAAAAAAAGATGAAAGTAGACAAAAAATATGAATTGAGAATAGCGGTAATATAAACTTATTACAGTTAAAAAACAATAAACTGCATACGAGTGTTATATGCGAAAAACATTTCGCTTCAAAATATATCATGAAAAATGGTGCTAGAAAAAATGTTCGCGAAATTCCTTCAACTTCAGAAGAAAACGTATTTAAATTGAAGTTGCCAATAAGAAAGTGCTATGGAAAATTACCAATAAACGAAAATGAAATTTCTACTGTGGAGATGGTGAGTTTTTAATATTCAGGACCGGCGTGTGCGGGACAAAATAGTCGTAAGAAAAAACAGGGGGGGGGGGTTACCGCTTGTAGTGCCCAAAACATATTTATTAATAGGCTTAATTAATGACAGGGATTCGCGAAAAAAAATCTTAAGGTGTCCGTTTTTAGAGCTGCTCTATGGGTGATCGCAGTGACGGATCCAGAGATCAATTTACGGGGGGAGGGGTATTGACAATTATCTGTTATATTGTTTCAAAATATACAGGATGCCCGTTTTTCGAGCTGCACTATCTCGCTTATTTGAAGAGATAGAGAATCGGTTAAATGGAGGCAAATTTGCGTATTTTAGTGCATACTAATAATTTGCTTTCACATTTCATACATCTTTAATTGTTTCGATGTAATTTGAAAAAAAAAGAAATTTTCGATATTTCAAAATGGATCATATCTGTCATTTGTAATTTTTTCCAAAATTTCTAAAAACATTCTTATAGCCCGATTTATGAACTTACCTCATAAACAAATTAAATCTGCAAACGATTCGTTATTGTTTTTCCAAACACGACTTTTGTTTTTATTATGGGCGCATATGGAGATATCAGAGCTGGGATGAATCCTCGAAAACATGATTCGAATCACGAATCCGAATCACCTAATATGATTCGAATCACGAATACTCGAATAAAGGATTCGTAAGTAAAAAATATGATTCGAATCCTCATTTTTGAATCACGGATACAAATCCTTTAAAAATAAATTTGAATCTATTATTTGCAACCAGTAATATTTTATTCCATCAGTTTCTATTAACAAACATGTTCATTTACCGACTAAATATCTGATTATATAATGATTTTAATTAATGATGATATATGTGTTATTGAACTTCATTTTGAATCTGTTTTATACGCCTGACGCATGAAGTAAAATTTCGAGTTTAGAAAAGCCCCGTGAAAATTTGTCTCGGGTCGCTGCGCGACCCTCGACAAATTTTCTACGCGGGGCTTTTCTAAACTCGAAATTTTACTTCATGCTTAGTCTGGGAGTGGACAACCCTCGTTCTTAGAAGTTTCAAATTAAAGGATTACTCTAGATTACTAAGTTTATTACCAATTTACAAAGGCTACAGCTCGAAGGACCAATCATGGTCTTCGGAGACCGAAGGACTACAGGGAATCGAAGTTTATTTACAAGAAAACAACGAATATCTGAAGGTTTATAGTATGGATAGGAAAGAAAACATCCAATTTTGAAAAAATATCGAAGTTGGGTTGGTTTTCAGTGCGTTTTTAACTTCACTTTAAATCAGTGTTTTATACGCGTGGCGCATGAAGTAAAATTTCGAGTTTAGAAAAGCCCCGTGAAAATTTGTCTCGGGTCGCTGCGCGACCCTCGACAAATTTTCTACGCGGGGCTTTTCTAAACTCGAAATTTTACTTCATGCTTAGTCTGGGAGTGGACCGTCAAGATTTTCTACATGTCGAGATTTTTGATATTTCTAGATTTATGTCGATTTATTCACAGTTTGTTATTGTATTAAATGCAACTTTAATATTAAATAAAAACGGTTTTTTTTAGGAATAGAATATTCACCCATTAAGAGCCGAACAAATTATAAAGTTAACTGTAAAAGTTAATTTTAGGTAAAATTTTGCATCTTTTTCTATGATTTCAATGAATGATTTATTATATTACATACGTCGATTTTTTAAGAGTTAAATTTAAAATTCAAACGAAAATTCAACTCCCAGACTAAGCATGAAGTAAAATTTCGAGTTTAGAAAAGCCCCGCGTAGAAAATTTGTCGAGGGGTGACCCGAGACAAATTTTCGCGGGGCTTTTTTAAACTCGAAATTTTACTTCATGCGCCACGCGTATAAAACACTGATTTAAAGTGAAGTTAAAAATGCACTGAAAACCAACACAACTTCGATATTTTTTCAAAATTAGATGCTTTCTTTCCTATCCATGCTGTAAACCTTCAGATATTCGTTGTTTTCTTGTAAAAAAACTTCGATTCCCTGTAGTCCTTCGTTCTGCGAAGACCATGGTTGGTCCTTTGAGTTGTAATAAACTTAGTAATCTAGAGTAATTCTTCAATTTGAAACTTCTAAGAACGAGTGTTGTCCACTCCCAGACTAAGCATGAAGTAAAATTTCGAGTTTAAAAAAGCCCCGCGTAGAAAATTTGTCGAGGGTCGCGCAGCGACCCAAGACAAATTTTCACGGGGCTTTTCTAAACTCGAAATTTTACTTCATGCGCCACGCGTATAAAACACTGATTTCAAGTGAAGTTAAAAATGCACTGAAAACCAACACAACTTCGATATTTTTTCAAAATTAGATGCTTTCTTTCCTATCCATGCTGTAAACCTTCAGATATTCGTTGTTTTCTTGTAAAAAAACTTCGATTCCCTGTAGTCCTTCGTTCTGCGAAGACCATGGTTGGTCCTTTGAGTTGTAATAAACTTAGTAATCTAGAGTAATTCTTCAATTTGAAACTTCTAAGAACGAGTGTTGTCCACTCCCAGACTAAGCATGAAGTAAAATTTCGAGTTTAAAAAAAGCCCCGCGTAGAAAATTTGTCGAGGGTCGCGCAGCGACCCAAGACAAATTTTCACGGGGCTTTTCTAAACTCGAAATTTTACTTCATGCGCCACGCGTATAAAACACTGATTTAAAGTGAAGTTAAAAATGCACTGAAAACCAACACAACTTCGATATTTTTTCAAAATTAGATGCTTTCTTTCCTATCCATGCTGTAAACCTTCAGATATTCGTTGTTTTCTTGTAAAAAAACTTCGATTCCCTGTAGTCCTTCGTTCTGCGAAGACCATGGTTGGTCCTTTGAGTTGTAATAAACTTAGTAATCTAGAGTAATTCTTCAATTTGAAACTTCTAAGAACGAGTGTTGTCCACTCCCAGACTAAGCATGAAGTAAAATTTCGAGTTTAAAAAAAGCCCCGCGTAGAAAATTTGTCGAGGGTCGCGCAGCGACCCAAGACAAATTTTCACGGGGCTTTTCTAAACTCGAAATTTTACTTCATGCGCCACGCGTATAAAACACTGATTTCAAGTGAAGTTAAAAATATATATATATTAACGTTGGATATTTTTCATGGTTAAGTAACCAAATATGCATTCACAAATATTTGAATTATTCGAAAATTTTAATATTTATATTCAAATATGAATAATTTAGTGATTTAAATATTCATATTGGAATATTTAACTATTTGAATTAATCGAATTCGAATCCCAGCCTTAATAGCGATGATTCGAATTATTTAGGAGGATTTGAATCCATGTATCAGGATTCGAATTTTAGGATTCGATTCCTTTTATAAGGATTCGATTCCTTTTATAAGGATTCGAATCCTTTTATAAGAATTCGAATCCTTTTATAAGGATTCGAATCATCTACGTTTGGATTCGAATACGAATCCTTTTAAAAAAATGTAACGAATCCGGATCACGAATCCGTTTTCACTAAAGTATTCGAATACCTCTTTTGAATCCTCTAAAAGGATTCAAATCCGGGAATCGAATCCTGAATGATTCGAATCCTGCCCAGCTCTGGGAGATGTGCATATCATTGAACAGCATTTTTTACGCTGATTTCAATGATGAGCTACATGTTGACTTTTGCAAAATGTATTGTTTTTATTATATGTAACCATTGAAACAATTGAGCAATGTCGACAAAAACTATTTGTTTGTATAAGAAAATGTAACCAATTATTAGTAGACTTCCGTGTAAATAGCATTTCAACTACTCCATAGCAACTTGATATTTTTTGGTTGACATCACAGTTATCTGACACTTAAAAACATGGAATATCTGTGAATATGATTTCATTGCAAACCTTTGTTTAAATTCAATTTTCTCGGTAAATACTTTTCTTAAATTATTGAATAAATTACCAATTCATTCAGCTTAATACGCTTTAAAAATAATGTAATAAGACCGGTACTGTCAAATAATTAGGGGAGCCAATATTAACACATTTCAAATTTGACATGTAAATCCCTATGGTCCGAAATATTTAGAATACAATCCAATTCAAGATATAATAGTAGGAACTAGGACGAAGTCAAGCTATTGGAAAAAAGGGATTAGTTTTTATGATTAGGGATCTATTTAAAAAATGGAAACAGCCCATCTCTTATTATATTGCGGAACGCCCAGTTCCAGGAAATATTTTAAAAGATTTAGTCCTTTTTAATATTAAAAAGTGTATGTCCATTGGACTTACAGTAAAATCAATTGTATGTGATCAGGGCTCTAACAATAGACGTGTTTATAATTTATTAAATATTTCAAACAAAATCCTTTTTTTAACTATGAGGAAAATAAAATGTTTGCCCTTTATGACGCCCCACACCTATTTAAATCTATAAGAAATAATTTAGCTTCAACAGACATATTTGTGGATGATTTGCGTGTGTCGTGAAATGACATAGTACATGTTTATAATATAAATAAATAATTTCAATTATCATCATGTTTAACAAATATTACAAACTGGCACATATATCCAATAACTTTTGACAAAATGTCTGTAAAACTTGCAGTTCAAGTACTAAGTAGGAGGATGTCTACAGCGATCGAAACTGCTGTAAATACAGGTAAGTCTTCAAGCGGAAACAATACAGCAAGCTTTTTAAAAATTATTAACGATCTTTTTGATTCGTTAAATAGCCGCACGCTATATGATCAAAATCCATATAAGAATGGATTATCAGATGAAAATAAAGTCGTGTTAGAGACATTAAGAAACGGATTGGTTTATTTAAATAAAATTAAAGTTTATTCTAAAACTATGACTGAACGAAAGAATGTTTATTGCTTTGAGGGCTTGGCACATACAATTACAGGAATATTACAATTATTCGACGACATGAAGAACAGTGGGCATACATTTTTGTTAACTAATCGTCTTCAGCAAGACCCACTTGAAAATTTATTTTCGGTCCTAAGGAATCGAGGTGGCTATAATAGCAACCCCACGGTTAAGGGTTTTCGACAGGCATTACAACAATCAATGCAAATAAGAATGCTGGAGACTATTACCGACAATTCAAATTGCGAGTTAAATGATGATAAACAATTATTTAATTTATCTGAAGAAAATAAAGACAGGTACATTTGATAATACATTAAAGTTAAATTGTTTTTATCGTGGGCCATAGGATTTTACATACTAAAAATGATACCTTGTGTTAATGTATTTTATCATATAATTTTGAAGCAAATTTTTATTGTTAGTAATAAATGCATTATTTTTCTTCACGATGCGTTTAATTATAATAACTTAAACATGTTTTATTC
The DNA here is from genome assembly GCA_932526585.2 of Philonthus cognatus. Taxonomy (NCBI): domain Eukaryota; kingdom Metazoa; phylum Arthropoda; class Insecta; order Coleoptera; family Staphylinidae; genus Philonthus; species Philonthus cognatus. The sequence continues at coordinate 4,514,195 of OW052244.1, forward strand.
CATGTAAAAATAAAATAAATAACTGTGCACAAATAATGAAAGTGCCTTGAATTTCAGATTGATTAGTAAGATGATTAATTTAACGTGTATACTGTTGAAGAACGAGTGGAATTTGTAATTAAATTAATTATAAGAGGTTTGTCCGTTTTCGAGCAAAGGCATTTCTGTGATATTTTTTTGGATTTTTGTTATTGTTCTATTTCTATTATCTGCTAACAAATTATTAAATATATTTTTTTAATGGAATAAAACATGTTTATATTATTCTAATTAAGCGCATCATGTAGAAAAATAATTGATTCATTACTAACAATAAAAATTTGCTTCAAAGTTATATGATAAAATACATTAACACAAGGTATAATTTTTAGCATGTAAAATACTAAGGCCCGCGATAAGCAAAAGATAATATATGTATAACTAAAAGTGGCCGTTTTCTTATTACTGCAAAGAATACGGCCACTATCAAGGGACATAAAAAATGGACATAAAAAAGCAGCGCGATGAACAAGCGATCTTTGTGCGCCACGTTACATTCGAAGCAAGTATCAGGAGAGCATAACGAGCACAACTGCACAGTTAGTTCTATAATACGTCGTTCATTTGAGTGGTGACTCCAGCTGACTGAGACGTGTAAGGCGTGCAAGGATGGTTGTATATAGTTTTCATGAGCACGTTATTATCCATACAGTTTCGCTTCTTATACTACTTATTCAATGGTGATTATCAAATAAATATCTCCGCTAGGCTTTTTCGTATACTACGTAGCGACCCCAGACAAATTTTCTGGGCTTTTCTAAACTCGAAATTGTACTTCATGCGCCACGCGTACAAATCACTGAATTCAAATAAAGTTTAAAATATACTCCTTGAAAATGATTTATACAAGATTGATCAAAGAGTATTCTCTTGCAAATGTTTGACCATTTGCACATGAACAATTTTATCAATGACATGCTGAATATTTCCCAATTTTAAATAGTTTGACAGTATTTTGCCACGTTCAACCGTTTTCACTTTAATCATTTTCTGATGACAGTAAATCACTAGATTGTTACTGAAAACTTCCAACAAACACAAGAATTTAGCCACGTCTGAATCACAAACAATTTGTCTGAATCTGAAAGTGGAAAACACAAGATTTGATGACAAAATCACTGATTTGGCAACCCTAACGATATCCTTAGTAAGCTAAAAAAAAAAGAGAGAGTGTAACAGTGTGTGCGAGGAGGAAAATTGATGACAGCGTATTTAGCGCGCGTGAAAACAGCGGGCTAAATGCGCTCCCCCAACAGAACGTTCTATATATTTCGCCATTTCGGTCATAGAAAACGTGCTGCCGAATTTTCGCCAACTCACAAAACTAATGTACAAAGCGGAGTTGAAGTTGCGCGCGGATTCGAGCGAACGAATTAGTCATCTGATTCGGGCGGATTCAGACCGCATGTATAAATCCGAATCGGGAATACGATTCCGCTCGCCAAATATCGTTCGGTCAGTCGTCTCGAGTAAATGAATCATTAACGAATCAATTCTTCTTGAAATAGGGAATCAGTTCATTCAAATCACCATACAGAATCGTTCTTTTGGAACGAATCATTCACGAACGACCCATATCTAGTAGAAATAGAAATTTAGGTCTATCTTACTCAAGCAAATGGGTGGGCAGAGTCTGTCTCACTCTAGTAAGCAGCAACCTTAATGTAAATTCAACTTAATTCTGTAAGTTGATTTTAACAATTTCTTACAATAACATTTAAACCACAAAAACTCCGTTTATTGAAATAGCGAACACTAGCAAGCAACTAAGCCCAGATATGATCAAAACTCGAGACTTGATGGTGTTAAGGAAATTAGACCATCCGAATTTGTAATTACCACCTGACATTACGTAACCTTAATCAACAATTTCATCGATTCGCTCTAATGCGGAAATTTCATCCCATCACAGCGATATCCAGCCAACCTCATCGATACAATTTCCATATTCACAGTGTAGGTACATACACACGCCTTTGATTAACATCCTGTGTATACATTTTAACAAACAGCAATCTATCAAAGCGGCTTCTCCCTCTTCTCTTCTCGTGATCAAAAGACCCGTGGCACATTCGTGCGGAGATGGATACACATTTCATAACAAGAAATTACTCTTGCCCGCCGCGAAGTCATTTAAACTTTCAGGAAGCCATTAAAGCCACGTCTCGACGCCCGCTCTCGTGCACTTACACTTTGTGCCGTGTTTCCTCGGAAAATCGAGATGGAAATGAAAACGGCGAGGCCTTAATGACGCCACAATTCGCAAACCAATGAGTTTCGAGCGATTTACTGTTTTTTACTAGTTTTATATGCTGGTTTTATGTTTAAAGTTATGTTGAGCGGTTATTAATGGTGTTTTAACAGCTTTTAGTGCAGATCTTGAAAAAAAATGGTGAGTGTCACATACTAAACTTATTTTACTTGTCAAGTGGTTAAAGAGCATTTCACATTAAATCAGTGTTGTGTACGCGTGGCGCATGAAGTAAAGTTTCGAGTTTAGAAAAGCCTAATTTGGCTTATTGTTGTTTTATTATCAAAGTTTAAAGAAAACAAAAGCAAACTTGTAAAAAATATCGAGTTCTATCAAAGTTCCAGATTTCAGATTTCAGATTTCAATAATTGATACAATTTTTAAACATTTTTCACAAATTTAATTTTATGACTATTCTTTTTATATACAGGGTGGAGCAAAAGTTCGTTTATATTCCAAATGATGATTTAAAATAAACTAGTTATGTGAGATAAAAACTTTCTATTTATTATTATAGTCCTTGACTATTTTGACACTGTTGCAACCTGTATTAAGTGAAATGTTTTGCATTCCCTCTCGAATATTTTTCTTTAATTCTTCTACTGACACTGGGTTGCTGTTGAAAACTTTACTTTTAAGGTATCTCCAAAGAAAGAAGTCCAGTGGGGATAAGTCCGGGCTACGAGGTAGCCAGTTAATGGCACCTCTTTTGGATATCACTTTTTGTCCAAAAATTTCGTGAACAGCACTTAATGAGTCGTTGGAAGTGTGGCATGTTGCTTTATCTTGCTGAAACCACGATCGTTAATTAAAACCATCGAAATCCTGTAGCGCTGGTAAAAAAAAGTTCTGTAGCATGGCAATATACAGGGTGTTCATTTGAAAACTTCCCAACGCGGATTTATGGAAAACCACTGATTAAAAGAAAAAACGCCGAGACACGTCCAAAGATTTCTCAAGGGGGACAACTTTTTAACCAAAAACGACTTCACTCCCTTTAACCCTCTGCCCCCCGGGGTCATTCCCTTAAAAAATTTAAATGACAAGGGGTATCAAGTAATAGCTTGTTTGAAAGGTTTTTCAAAGTGCTTTATTTTGACGTTTGAATTTTTAAAATCGGTCGATTTGTTTACGGAAAAATTAGAAAAATCTTTATTTATCTTAATTTGTTCAGATAGAAAAAAAAACACACGAAAATATCACTTTTTATTTTATTAATAAGTAAAACTTGGCAGCAACCAAATAAAAACCCTAATTGTTTTTCGCCTTCTTTTCATCAATACGGAGATAACATTTATTCTTATACCTGTTTAGTTTGGGTTAGTTGCTATGGAAAAGAAACAATTCCATTTGCTGTCAGTTACCTTTGTGACAATCTTGGGATAGTGAAAATAAATTTGATTCATATTTTACTTCCAAAATGGTTTACACACTAGCCGAAAGAGTGGAAATTATTCTAATTTATGGTGCCCAAAATCAATGTGCTCGGCAAACTGCCGTCACATTTAACGCCAGACATCCGGACAAGATAACTTCGCATAGGTATGTTATGGACCTAGTTACTAAATTTACTCAAACTGGATCTGTTGCAAATAAAAAACGTAATCATCGTAGAGTTTTAAATGAAGCCGCTCAAATTGAAGTTTTGGGTCATTTTGGCATAAATCCTAATAGTTCATTACGCAAAATTGGTGATGCGACTGGTATTTCATTAGGCTCTGTACACACAGTTACTAAATTACATAAATTTCATCCATTCAAAATGCAAATATTGCAAGAGTTAACCGAGGGTGATTTCGATAGGCGAGTTGAGTTTTGGCAACAAATGACTGCAGCGATTAATGATAATACCATTCATGTAAAGAATATCTGTTTCACTGATGAATGCACATTTTATCTAAATGGATTTGTTAATAAGCATAACTGCAGGTATTGGAGCAATGAAAATCCTCATGCTTTTGTAGAAGGGCATACTCAGTACCCCCAAAAAATTAATGTATGGGCAGGCATTTTAGGAAACAAAGTGATTGGGAATAATGGGAATTTAAATGGAGGCATTTATTTAGATATGTTGAAAAATACCATCAATCCGCTCATCACTGAAACCATTGAAAACCTAATCGGAGACGATGGAAACCCTATACTTGATGAGGCTGAAATATATTTCCAGCAAGACGGCGCTCCTCCTCACTATGTTCTTCCGGTTCGGCAATGGCTAGACGACGAATTTTCAGATAAATGGATTGGGCGAAGAGGGCCTATAGAATGGCCTGCTAGATCTCCTGACTTGTCGCCATTAGACTTTCCTCTATGGGGCCATTTAAAATCTATTGTGTTCACTCCCCAACCTGAAAGTTTAGATGAACTTCGTCAACGCATCACCGAAAGCTGCCATGATCTCCCACAGGATTTGAATCTTTGATTCCACTTCAAGTTAACATTAAAACGCAAATACTTATTTTTATATTCATTGGGGAAAATCGCGAGAAACGTAACTTTATGTTATGCCTTGGAAACTTGAAAATAATTTCCAGCAGTTTCCCTTGCCCACTTTACCTATAACATTTTTTACCGTAACTCTCTACGATCGTTAGTTTCTGAGATACAGCCGCTTACCTCGCTTATTTGCCCACCCGGTACAGGGTGAGCGAAACTCGATGTCTCAGCTCTATTATAAGAGAAGGAAAAACGATAAAAAAAATCTGAAAAGAGGTTCATAAATGGGATCGAGTAAGGTCCATTTTAATCCAAAATTGCATATTTTTCTAAATTTTGAAACTGAAGTAATAAAGTCATCGAATATTTTTTCCCCAGAAACATACCTATATTTTTGGATATTTCAAAAGAGCTAATTTTTCTGAATGAACTTTGTAGAGAAAAAAAAATGCTATCTTCTTTCGTTAAAAAATTAAAAGCAATGTTAAAAAAACGTATTATCAAAAGTTCCCAATTGTCACGACTTAAACAAGTAGCCTTTGGAAGCAAATAGCACAGCCGCATCTGTCAATAATTAAACTAATGGTTGACAAATATTGTTTTGTTGTCATTTGATTTTAGATTTTTCCTATCGTTTTTCCTTTTCATATAATAGAGCTGAGACATCGAGTTTCGATCACCCTGAACAATAAACTATGAGTGTGAAAAATATGAAAATTCAAAATGGCGCTCATTAGAAAACGTGAATACCATCTACTGTCAATAGTCTTGTATATTGTACTCACAGAATGACTATTATAAATGTTAATTGATTGTGCATTTTGAAATCCAGAAGAAAACTGAACTTCTATAACCATATCTTTCACAATGTTCTCATTAATCACTTGGTAAAACATGATTAAAATAAAATTTGAAATAAAAACACTTGGTTTGTTTCATTAACGTTTTACTTATTATTCCGACTAGTTTCGGCTTCCAGCCATTATCAAGGAATGTACAGAGAATACTTTTTTACGCGATATTTATATACAAAATCAGGTAATAAGGGCGCTCGTCATTGTCATTGACCACATGTTTTCCGGATTTTATTGCTTAATTTATCTCCAAGCCTTCTCTGAAATTCAGTATACGACCCTTTTTGCCTGTATACAATATTTTAAAATTATTGCCGTTGTATAGATGACCGGCTGTGATGCAGTGTTTGGACATACCCGTTGATTGTTTTTTATTTAGAACATCTTTTTTATGTTCGTCGAGACGGATTTGGAATGATCGTCCGGTTTGACCTATACAGGGTGTTCCAGAGCACCCGTACACCCCTTTTAAAATTTCGCGGATGAATATTTTTCAAAAACTGAATGTGGGGTATTACTAATGTTCATGTGCTCTATCTAATGACGTATCACTCGATCCCCCCCCTGCCCCCCTGAAGGGGGGGGCAACTTTAAATTTTCAAATGGCAACCCCTATTTTTTATTGCAGATTCGAATTCTCTATAAAAAAATATTAAGAGTTTATTCGGAACATTTTTTTGTACTACCAACAGGTGGCGCTACAATCGCAAAAAACTACTTTTTAATACATTTTTTTGATATTTTAGGACCGTACGTGAAAGAATATTATTCGAAAACTCAATGCGGGGTACTACTAATGTTCATGTGCTCTATCTAATGACGTAGAAAAATGTTCTGAATAAATTGTTCATATTTTTTAATTGAAAATTCTAATCTGCAATTACAAATTGGGGTTTCCATTTAAAAATTTAAAGTTGCCCCCGCCCTTTTTCAGGGGAGGCAGGGGGGGGTTGAGTGATACTTCATTAGATAGAGCACATGAACATTAGTAATACCCCGCACTGAGTTTTCGAATAATATTCATCCACGTACGGTCCTAAACTATCAAAAAAATGTATTGAAAAATAGTTTTTTGCGATCGTAGCGCCACCTGTTAGTCGTACAAAAAATGTTCCGAATAAATTCTTAATATTTTTTTTATAGAGAATTTGAATCTGCAATAAAAAATAGGGGTTGCCATTTGAAAAGTTAAAGTTACCCCCTGTCCCCTTTCAGGGGGGGGGGCAGGGGGGGTCGAGTAATACGTCATTAGATAGAGCACATGAACATTAGTAATACCCCGCACTGAGTTTTCGAATAATATTCATCCACGTACGGTCCTAAAATATCAAAAAAATGTATTAAAAAGTAGTTTTTTGCGATTGTAGCGCCACCTGTTGGTCGTACAAAAAAATGTTCCGAATAAACTCTTAATATTTTTTTATAGAGAATTCGAATCTGTAATAAAAAATAGGGGTTGCCATTTGAAAATTTAAAGTTGCCCCTCGCCCCCCCCCTTCAGGGGGGCAGGGGGGGGGTCGAGTGATACGTCATTAGATAGAGCACATGAACATTAGTAATATCCCACATTCAGTTTTTGAAAAATATTCATCCGCGAAATTTTAAAAGGGGTGTACGGGTGGTCTGGAACACCCTGTATATACTGCATCACAGTAGTTGCATCTTAATTCATAAACAGTAAATAATAAGTTCAAAAACGATAGAATAGAACTATCAGGCTATTCTATCGTTTTTGAACTTATTATTCACTAATAATTTACTTAAATTAATGGGGTTTGTTAGAATGATGTCAAATTTGTTGTTTTTCAAAGTATTTTTTAATTTTACAGAAAGGTCTGCCACATAATCTATTTTTTGCCAGGTGTTTTTAGAATTTAGATTGGTTGCGTAAAAATATTTTAGTAATTGACTTTGTTTTTTCTTTTTTAATAAATTATCTATTAACTGTTCTGAATATCCGTTGTTATTTGCTATTATTTTTATAATATTTAATTCAGATTTGAAATTGTCGGCGTTTAGAGGGATATTTAATAATCTATATATTAAGGAATGGAAAGTGCTATGTTTAATTTGGTTTGTTGTGTTTGACGTGGATGGGATAATTCAGAGCTGGGACGAATCCTCGTGAAAAGGATTCGAATCACAAATCCGAATCACCTAATATGATTCGAATCACGAATACTCGAATAACGGATTCGTAAGAGGTAAATATGATTCGAATCAAAGATTCGAATCCTGTTTTTTCGAATCACGAATACAAATCCTTTAAGAATAAATTTGATTTTATTATTTTTTTTCAACCATTTATATATAAATATCGTTACCAGTTGTTTTAAGAAAAATATATAAAACCTAATTATTTTAATTAACACTGAACATCGTTGATAACAGACTAAACATCTGATTACCTGTTACTCTGATTAAAGATGTATTTGTGTGTTTCTGAACTTCACTTCAAATCCGTGTTTTGTACGCGTGGCGCATGAAGTAAAATTTCGAGTTTAGAAAAGCCAGAAAATTTTCACGGGGCTTTTCTAAACTCGAAATTTTACTCCATGCTTAGTCTGGGAGTGGAAAACAGTTTTGTATATAATATTGATAACTCGCTTTTTTTGCATTTCGCAAAAGTTGCGAATAACTCAATAACTAATGGGAATGCAGTTGTTAGAATAAAAGTTTTAGATAATAAAATTTAGGATAATTTTTCTATCTTCAAGTTTTTTCGTAGCTATCTTATTTCTTGGAGAAAAATCGACAGTTTGTTGAAAGCTTCATAAAATCTTATAATTTTCACAAAATCATGGAATAACTTCTTAGAACTATTTATTGGAATTTGTGTGTGTTTTTAAACTTCGGGATAAATCAGCGTTTTACGCGCGTGGCTCATGAAGTAACATTTCGAGTTTAAAAAAACCTGAATTTTTTTTTTCAAACTCGAAATCTTACTTCATGCTTAGCCTGGGAGTGGAAAACAGTCTTGTATATAATATTGAAAACTTTTGATAAACACTCGCCTTCTTGATTTAGAAAAAAGACAATCGACAACAGCCTAAATGCATGTATTATACTTTTCTGTAGCTCAAATAGTTTTTGAGTTATAACTTTTTTTGTCAAAATTGAGGAAAGTCGAGAATTTACGCTTTTTTTTGTATTTTGCAAGAGTTGCGAATAACTCAATAACTAATGGGAATACAAAAACATCGTTCAAACAAAAGTTTTAGATAAGAAAATTTTGGACAATTTTTCTATCTTAAAGTTTTTTCGTAACTATCTTCTTTCTTAGAGAACAATAACAGTTTGTTGAATGATTCTTAAAAACTTATAATTTTTAAAAATCATGGAATAACTTGATTCGCATTACTGAAAAATTATATCATTAGTAATTAGTAATATTTAATGTCGTTTTTATTGTGCTCGTTGATAGAGATGATAAAGGTTGTTAATAATCTAAGCATTATAACATAAAAACATTTTATATGTACAGAGAGTTTAAAGTTTAGTGACCACGATTTTTGCGTAACAACAACAATTTTTCAACACTTTTAGTAACTAACACGGTTGAGATTTCACTGTTTATTAGTTGATACTGCAACACTTGTTTTGCCACACAGGCAGATAAATGATGACAATTTTTCAGTTGAAACAATTAAAAATGTTCGAAATGAAAATAAACACATTAATCACTGCACGCTGTATAAGTTCCAATTGGAAAAAAAACAAATTGACAGAAAAATAGTTGCAGTCCTCTCGATGAAGGTGCTATGACAATTGAAAATGTCAATGTTGGTTTAAAAAATTTCGTCACAGAAAAATGTCATTAGATTATGAAAGCAACCATTACAGTGTATTCAGCCATGGCAGTGTAAACTGAACAAATAATCATAATGAAGAGACACTAAAAATTGACTTGCCAACTGCTTTTTAATCAAAACTTAAAGAATTCTATAATAGAGAAATAAAAACTTTATCAAAACGTTGGCTAGAAGTAGTTGCAAATGATAGCAATTAAATTATAACGAGTGTCTATAAACTGTCGGCATCTCGGTTGCTTTGAAAAACAAATTCATATCTCAGATTATGCCATACAAAACGGTAAAGCGGTGTGTGTTCTTAATTATCTAGAAATTGTCCAATACTTGCATAGATTTGAGGTTTTTTTGGCGCCCAACCTGGGGCCATGCTAACGCTAGGCCCTTGTTGGGCGCCATAAATTGTGAAAGTAAAAGTTAAAAACTTCACACTGATTAGTGTTTAGTACGCGTGGCACATGAAGTAAAATTTTAAGTTTAGAAAAGATTGAGTTTGGACGCTACGGGTCTAAATCAAAACGCTCAGGCTTTTCTAAACTCAAAATTTTACTTTATGCTTAAGCTAACAGTGGAGAACACTCGTTTAAAAATACTTAAAACTGTTGCATTTAAGGTTTTTTGGTGCCCAACCTGGGGCCAGGCTAACGCTGTGGCCCCTAGTTGGGCGCCATAAATCGCAAGCATCTAAATTTAGAACTTTCCACTAAATCAGCGTTTTGTACGCGTGGTGCATGGAGTAAGAAAAGCCTGAGTTTGGATTTAAACGTTCAGGCTTTTCTAAACTCGAAATTTTACTTCATGCTTTGTCTGACAGTGGAAAACACTCGTTTAAGCTTCAAAATGAACGCTTAATAATTTTTTTAACTTATTGACTAATAACTAAATACGGTTTAACTTGATTCGTACATTTTTTATACAGGGTAATTATACGCGTAATTTACCCGGTATTCAATAAATTAATGAATCTAAACCGGTTTACCGATATTTCACCGGGAAATCATGATTTCGTTGTTTTAGGAGTAAAATTCATTAAGTACGTTATGTGGATAATTAATAGAATTTAAAGATTTACCTTTACCAAGTGTTTTCCACTCCCAGACTAAGCATGAAGTAAAATTTTGGGTTTAGAAAAGCCCCGTGAAAATTTGTCGAGGGTCGCGCAGCGACCCGAGACAAATTTTCTGGGCTTTTCTAAACCCGAAATTTTACTTCATGCGCCACGCGTATAAAACAGTGATTTAACGAGAAATTTAAAAACACACAAAAGACATTTTTTATGTTAATCCTCACAATTAATTCGAATTATTTTTGACGATTCAAATCCTTTTGTAAGTATTCGAATCCTTTTATAAACATTCGAATCCTTTTATGAATATTCGAATCCTTTTATAAAGATTTGATTCCTTTCATAAGGATTCGAATCCTATTATATGGATTCGGATCACCCACCTTTGGATTTGAATACGAATCCTTTTAAAAAAAATTTACGAATCCGGATCACGAATCCAGTTGAACTAAAGTATTCGAATGCCTCTTTTCAATCACCTAAAAGGATTCGAATCCTGAATGATTCGAATCCTGCCCAGCTCTGGGATAATTGAATCTGAAAATGTTTGTTTCCTGTAAATTTTATAAACCAAATTATTCTTTGATTTAGTTAGTTGATTAAACTAGTCGGAATAATAAGTAAAACGTTAGTGAAACAAACCAAGTGCTTTTATTTCAAATTTTATTTTATAACCATTTTAGTAGTCATATGTAATTTTCATATAAATTGACGATGTGAACGCCATCTGCTGCCAGTTTTTGAGTAGTATCGTTAGAGCTATTGACAGTAGATGGCGTTCAGGTCGTTAATTTAAATGTACATTACATATGAGACTATTAAAATGAATAAAGATGGTTAGTTTTCTTTTGGATTTTAAATTGCACTATAAATTGATAATTTTAATAGTCATATGTAATTTATATTTAGGTTGACGACGTAAACGCCATCTACTGTCAATAGTCTTGTCAATTCTACTCACAAAATGACTATTATAAATGTCAATTGATTGTGCATTTTAAAATCCAGAAGAAAACTGAACATCTACAACCATTTTAGTAGTCATGTGTAATTTACATATAAATTGACGATGCGAACGCCATCTGCTGCCAATTTTTTAGTAGTATCATTACTGCTATTGACAGTAGATGGTGTTCACGTCGGTAATTTAAATGTAAATTACATATGAAACTATTAAAATGGATTAATATGGTTAGTTTTCTTCTGGACTTTAAATTACACTAAAAACTATGTACTAAGTGTGATATATCACCGAATTTAGAAAAAAATATTCTTCCAAAAAATATGAACATCACAAATGGCGCCCATAAGAAAAACAAAAGTTGGCTATGCTGTAATGTCAAAGTTGTAAACGTCTGGATTCAATAGTTTTAGAATAAAAAAAAAAATGAAATTTCAAAAAATCCGTTTTTTGACAATACCTCAAAAACGAAAGAAGATATTTCAAATTTGTTTTAGATTATTATTGGGCCCTAAATTACGCAACTTTTCCCCAACCTAACCGACTCTTTACCTCTTCAAATAACCGAGATCCCCATACATTCTGTTCAAATATATAGAAAACGTAATTTCTTTTTTTATTATTTGCAAAACACTTAGTTGTATTTTACTATAATTACAATCTGATCACGAGTTAAACGTAAATGGCAAGTTTTTTTATAAATAAGTTGAAATTTCTTTTTTTTTAGAAATTTGAGTTTATAAATGAGTATTTTCTAATTTAAAAATATAATATCTCGAAAATGTTTGCAGAGCTATTTATTTTTTAAAGACCATCAACAAGTTTTTTTGTTCAAGATTTCAATTTGAATCTTTAAACGAAGGGTTTCCACTCCCAGACTAAGCATGAAGTAAAATTTCGAGTTTAGAAAAGCCTGAAAATTTGGATTGGCCGCGTAGCGAAGCGAAGCGGCCAATCCAAATTAGGCTTTTCTAAACTCGAAATTTTACTTCATGCGCTACGCGTATAAATCACTGAAATATCGTAAAGTTTAAAATATACGGCTTTAGCAATCTAATATGTAAATGTGGATAAAACGTGAGTCAAATTCTGCGCTGAAAAAATTGCATAAAACAGTAATTATAGGCAACCCAATAACTCAAACGTATATTAGGTTGCCTATAATCGTTGTTGTAAGTGTGTGTTTTTTGAACTTTACTGTAAATCAGTGTTTTTAAGCGTGGCGCATGAAGTAAAATTTCGAGTTTAGAAAAGCCTAATTTGGATTGGCCGCTCCGCTTCGCTACGCGGCCAATCCAAATTCTTAGGCTTTTCTAAACTCGAAATTTTACTTCATGCTTAGTCTGGGAGTGGAAAACACTCGTTAAAAGCCTCAAATTAACCGTATTAAAACAACGATTTCCCGCAACTTTAAATTATCGGGATATGTATACTCAAAAGAAAATTGCCCTGTATGTTCTGTTTTAAACACGTTTTAAACGTGTTTTAAACACGTTTTAAACGTGTTTTAAACACGTTTTAAACGTGTTTTAAACATGTTTTAAACACGTTTTAAGCCCTGATCATAACCTTATTTGCAGTTTTTTTTTTTTGCTATATTAGCGTGCTTTATTTAATTGATTTGATTAAAACGTAACCAAATAATACCATTTCATAACATAGTTAATGTGTTAAATTGTTGGAATCATCAAATAAACATGAACGACCGTTTAAAATGCTTCAAATAGGAAAAAAGGAAAACTACCTGTTATTCTAACAGATAAGGTCATAAATTGTAACATCAACATCCCATAAATTGCGGTTTCTTTTCTGCCATTATACTTCCGCGCTTGTAGAAGGTGTCTCTCTTCAAAATTTGCTGGTTTAGATATTTTGGAGAGGCCCTTTCGGGTTACCGAGATACCCTATAAAAACATCGAATTTGACCCACCCTGTACATATAAAATATACTTAAACGAAAAAATCCTCAACTTAATTACTTGACTAAATGTTGCAATAAATTGGTGCAAACACACCCAGTGAAATTATTTACATATTAGATTGCTAAAGCCGTATATTTTAAACTTTACGATATTTCAGTGTTTTATACGCGTGGCGCATGAAGTAAAATTTCGAGTTTAGAAAAGCCTAATTTGGATTGGCCGCTTCGCTTCGCTACGCGGCCAATCCAAATTTTCAGGCTTTTCTAAACTCGAAATTTTACTTCATGCTTAGTCTGGGAGTGGAAACCCTTCGTTTAAAGATTCAAATTGAAATCTTGAACAAAAAAACTTGTTGATGGTCTTTAAAAAATAAATAGCTCTGCAAACATTTTCGAGATATTATATTTTTAAATTAGAAAATACTCATTTATAAACCCAGTGAAATTATTTCTAATATTGATAAGTATGTCTGCATTTTATTTTATATTAAAAAAATGACATTGCTCGAAAAGTGTACTATGGAAGAGCAGCGTGCTGTTGTTTATTTTTTTGTTGAGGGTACAAAAGAATTTCCTGCAAATTATATCCATAAGAAAATGTCTCCTATTTACGTTGAAAAGGAACACCTAATTATTGATTTTCCCTCGATTCTGGTACAATTGTTATTTTGCTTGAAGGAGCAACACTGTATTTTGAATTGATTAATAAATCTCCTGGTGAAACGATGTCAGCGCAAAGGCATTTGAGGACGCAATTTTCCTTACTAAAGGCCCTCCCTGATTTCCCCCGAGGAACGTCATCATGTCTTATTACTAACTGCCAACATTTATAACTGCAATAACATATTTACAAGCCTCCTGAAGATATGGAAGCCCCCCCGGGGGGGCGTGCGCGGATAACTCAACGACTTCAAAGTGCAATTGAAATTTGTCGTCCGCAATTGAATTTCTGGCGAAAAATCACCCCTGCTTGCAATACGTTTGCAAGATTGCGAGGGTCTGATAATACGGTCGTTTGTATTCGACAATAGCAGGAAAATGGTGTTAATCCGCCCGCGTGTGTTTCCATGTGAAAATTGCGTCATTATACGTGCAAAACTTTTTCTCTTTCGGCTTTGTGGAAATTACGACAGCCCGACTAGCACGGGTTCATTGACATGAGGATGAATGTGGTAATCATCTGGCTTTCAGTAGCGTCGTTAATCTCGGGTTACATAAATCTTGGGCGATTTGTTCGCGGTGGTTGAGATGAATTTCGAGCAGAACTTTCACCTAATTTGGTCCGTTGCGTATGCCCATGGGGGATTTTCAGAAAATTCAATTTCATTCATCTCCGTTACCAAAACTAAAAAGAAAAAAAACGAAAGAATGGATTTTATAGTTTTAGTTTTTGGAAGAGTGCTAATGGTTCTTAAAATCATTGTGTCGTTTTAACTATTTTCAATTAAATTAAGCATATTTTGTTTTAGACAATGTTAATCATTTCCGATACTTGGTATTATTTAAAAAAAAATCTCAATCACTTTTGTGACTTAGCTGGAATCGGTGTTGCCAGATGTGGTGATTTGGTAAGCTCATTTGGCGAAGATATTTTAAAATGTATTGGTCAGTGTAAGCAAAGCCGTAATAAGAAAAAAATTGTTTGAAAGTTGTACAAACAGGTACTAACGATGCTCTTTCGATTGCAATTTGTTTTATTCAATTTTTTTGAAAACAAAAAAACTTGGAGAATGTAAGATTTCAAAAAACATGTTTTTTCGTCTGAAGAACCCTTTGAGGTACAAACGAAAATTAAAGTGGTACAAACAGGTACTATCGATGCTCTTTCGATTGCAATTTCTTTCATTCGATTATCTTGAAAATTAAAAAACTTGGAATAATGTACCGGGTGGGCAAATAAGCGAGGTAAGCGGCTGTATCTCAGAAACTAATGATCGTGCATAGTTACGGTAAAAAATGTTATAGGTAAAGTGGGCAAATGAAAATGCTGGAAATTATTTTCAAGTTTCCAAGATGGCTGCCAGTAGGCGTTTCCACCATCTTAAATTACATAAAGTTACGTTTCTCGCGATTTTCCCCAATGAATGTAACAAAAAAGTATTTGCGTATTAATGCTAACCTAAAGTGGAACATATTTTGTAAAAACAATTTTTTTTCTATCTTTCGAAATAAAGTGGTGGGGGGTATTTGAATGTTGTTTTAAATAAATGCCTGTAACTTCGAAACGGCATAATGGATTTGGATAAATTTGGTATCATTGAAAAGAGAATTTCTTGGGCTTTTAGGTTTCTTGTAATCATGAGTTGTGACCTACACGGCCGCCGATAGAGGGCGTTATTCGATATTATAACCAAAATATTGGATTTTCTCATAAAATTTAAATGCGATGATATGACTTTTTTTAGACTAGAAAATAGAGAAATGACCAATTAATAAGCCTGCGCAAACCGCATCTTAATATCTTTATTATTAAGATTATTATTATTAAATATTAAGATGCGGTTTGCGCAGGCTTATTTGTTGGTCATTTGTCTATTTTCTAGTCTAAAAAAATAATATCATCGCATTTAAATTTTTTGAGAAAATCCAATATTTTGGTTATATTATCGAATAACGCCCTCTATCGGCGGAAGTGTAGGTCACAACTGTCATAATTACGAGAAACCTAAAAGCCCAACAAATGATCTTTTCAATGATACCAAATTTATCCAAATCCATTAAGCCGTTTCGAAGTTACAGGTATTGATTTAAAACAACATTCAAATACTCTCCACCACTTTATTTCGAAAGATAGAGAAAAATTGTTTTTACCAAAAATGTTCCACTTTAAGTTAACATTAAAACGCAAATACTTTTTTGTTATATTCATTGGGGAAAATCGCGAGAAACGTAACTTTATGAAATTCAAGATGGTGGAAACCTTCCACTGGCAGCCATCTTGGAAACTTGAAAATAATTTACAGCATTTTCCCTTGCCTACTTTACCTATAACATTTTTACCGTAATTCTCTACGATCGTTAGTTTCTGAGATACAGCCGCTTACCTTTGCCCACCCGGTACAATTTCCAAAACAAAACATTTTTTTCTGAAGAACCCTTTGAGGTACAAATGAAAATAAAAGTGGTAAAAACATGTACTAACGATGCCCTTTCATTTGTTTCATTCGATTATTTAAAAAAATATAAAACTCAGGAAAATATACGATTTCCAAGAACAAAACATTTTTTTCTGATGAACCCTTTGAAGTACAAACAAAAATTAAAGTAGTACAAACAGGTACTTACGATGTTCTTTCGATTGCAATTTCATTCGGTTATCTTGAAAAATAAAAAATTTGGAAAAATGTACGATTTCCAAAACAAAACATTTTTTTACTGAAGAACCCTTTGAGGTATAAACAAAATAAAAGTGGCACAAAAAGATACTAACGATGGCCATTTAATTGCAATTTGTTTCATTCGATTGTTTTGAAAAATATAAAACTTTGGTAAATGTAAGATTTCCAGAAGCAAAACTTTTTTCTGAAAAATCTTTCGAGGTACAAACGAAAATTAAAGTAGTACAAACGGGTACTAACGATGCTATTACGATTGCAATTTGCTTCATTTGTGTTTCTTTAAAAATAAAACACTTGGAGAAATGTACAATTTTCCAAAACAAAACATTTTTTTTCTGAAAACCCTTTGAGGTACGAACGAAAATAAAAGTGGTACAAACAGGTACTAACGACGCCCTTTCGATTGCAATTTGTTTTATTTGATTATTTTGAAAAATAAAAAATTTGGGAAAATGTACGATTTCTAAAAACAAAACATGTTTTTCTGAAGAACCTTTTGAGGTATAAACGAAAATTCAAGCGGTACAAACAAGTACTAACGAAAGAGCATCGATTGGTGTTTTTGGTTTTTAAAAATATTTAAGTTGAGCGCTGACCAAAAATTCACCCCTTGTAACTTTTTACCGTTTTAGGTACAAGCGAAAAAAGGCTGATTTTGTAAGGTACAAACGAATGACGTCAACGTTTTTATATTTTTTTTAAAGTTAGCCGCCAGGTTCACACCGGTACACCCGCTGTTGCAGTGACAAATAATTAAGGAGGTGAAAATAAAGCATTATAAGATATTTAAGATTTAATAATACACAAGTAGTATATTTTGAACTTCACAATATTGTCAATGTTTTATACGCCTGGCGCATGAAGCAAAATTTCGAGTTTAGAAAAGCCTGGTGTTCAGGCTTTTCTAAGCTCGAAATTTTACTTCATGCTTAATCAAGGAGTGAAAACACTCTCTACAATTTGAGAAATGTCCAAAATGTTGAGATACAATAAAAAAGGATTTTTTTTTTTAGAAAATCCAATAGACTTTTTGTGTGCTGAATTAATAAATTAAAAGATAACTTGTAGTTTTCTAAATATTTTTGATTTTCATTACTTAACAAGACTCCATAATTTTTCAATATTTGTGCCAATTATCTCACATTTTGTTGATTTTCGACGATGCCACTTGCTCCAACATATTTAGTAAAATCATTAAAATGTAAAACTTGTAATATTATTAATTTGAATAATTACTTGATTTGCAATAAATGTTTATTTTTGATGATTTTCTCAATTTTATAGTTTCACGATTTGTATTATTTTTTCCGAAGATTGTAAATTTACGTTGATTGAACAATTTTTTGATATTTATGCAATTATGACTTTTCTCATATATTTTCAAACAAAAAAAGAAAATATTTGTATATCTTAGAAAGTATTAAGAATATCGAAAAATCTTTAAATAAAGAGTAGTGAAAAATATTTTAAACTGGTAAGTTTTTTGGTTATTTTTAATTAACACATATTTTCAAACAAAAAAAAAAACAAAATTTTTGTATATCTTAGAAGTAAAATGTCGAGTTTAGACAAGCCTGAAAATTGGTTTAGCACTAGGCGACCAAACCAATGTTCAGGCTTTTCTAAACTCGAAATTTTACTTCATGCTTACCAAGAAGTGTAAACACTCGTTTGATGGAAAACAAAACACCCTAATTTGTACCTAAGCCCATCACTTTTAACAAATTAGTCATACATATGTAAACCTATACAGGACACATAATATGAATGTGTCAAATATAAACAAAGCTATACAATATCACACGACGAGGAAGACAAGACAATCGGCATGCCCAAGGAGGAGTGCATTAAGCTGTTACACATCAAAGCCATTGAAATGGATACATTTAGGGTGGTAATAATGAATCGTAGAACGAACTTATCTATTGTACATACACATGGTTTGATGTATTCCTAGCGAGGAGGGGAATCGAATGAAGCCGACGAAAGCGAAAGCGGCCAATTATTCAAATGAGGTTAACAATCAATGATTAATATGGGATAAGGTTGTTTCAATTTATGGAGATCGTGCTTGATTACTCGATCGGAAAGTTCATCGCTGATTTTCTACAAAATATTCATTGATTTGTGTTTTTTTTTTTAATTTAATTTAAGTATGGTGATAAAGCTTGCTCCATTTAACTAGGCGAGAAGTTATAACACATTTGTACTCATAACAACAACAGATATAAGATGCGATTTGTTTGACTTATAAAACATTAAAGTGCGATTCTTTTCGCAATCTACAACAAGTTAGTCTTACAAAGACTATATCAAACACTCATTGAAACAACTACTTCCCGGGCTAATACCCCGACGGACATTGAATTATACAACAAGTGTTTGCTGTTACATACAGTAACCTACTGCAAATGTGACAATTTGGGTCAAATTATTCAGGCCATCTATAGACGCGTTTCGAGATTTATCTCTCATCAGTATAGCTTTGCCATTCCCTCTAAACAATTTGACACCTTAGACTGGCGGTCACGTTACCGTTCAAACATAAGTATAAATGAAATTGCCAATTCTTGGTTGCAGAATACTTCAAACATTAAAAGTGCGATTCTTTTCGCAATCTACAACAAGTTAGTCTTACAAAGACTATATCAAACACTTTAGAGGGAATGGCAAAGCTATACTGATGAGAGATAAATCTCGAAACGCGTCTATAGATGGCCTGAATAATTTGACCCAAATTGTTACATTTACAGTAGGTTACTGTATGTAACAGCAAACACTTGTTGTATAATTCAATGTCCGTCGGGGTATTAGCCCGGGAAGTAGTTGTTTCAATGAGTATTTGATATAGTCTTTGTAAGACTAACTTGTTGTAGATTGCGAAAAGAATCGCACTTTTAATGTTTGAAGTATTCTGCAACCAAGAATTGGCAATTTCATTTATACTTATATTTGAACGGTAACGTGACCGCCAGTCTAAGGTGTCAAATTGTTTAGAGGGAATGGCAAAGCTATACTGATGAGAGATAAATCTCGAAACGCGTCTATAGATGGCCTGAATAATTTGACCCAAATTGTCACATTTGCAGTAGGTTACTGTATGTAACAGCAAACACTTGTTGTATAATTCAATGTCCGTCGGGGTATTAGCCCGGGAAGTAGTTGTTTCAATGAGTGTTTGATATAGTCTTTGTAAGACTAACTTGTTGTAGATTGCGAAAAGAATCGCACTTTTAATGTTTGAAGTATTCTGCAACCAAGAATTGGCAATTTCATTTGACTTATAAAAGTTAATTAAGGAATCGAAATGGCATTACCTTTAAGTCAGCGCTACCCAAAGTGTGGTTCGCGGACCGCAAGACATATTCTGATGTTCCGTTAAAATTTTAGGTCAAATTGATATAAATTTAAAAAAATTACAGTTTTCTGATTTTTGTTTGTTGATATTATCACACAAAACGTAACCCCAACTCAATGGAGCGTCGGGATATTGAGCATGGTGATTGAGAATCATCAATAAAGTTGGCATTTTTAGACTAATTTGTACATATCGATAATTCTAAGCAGCGTTCTTTGATGTTGATGACCTTCGTTAGTTTTAGTTAATTTTCCAATTGTGATTCACAAAAAAACATGGACAAAAATATCTTAGTGATATCTTGTAATAATATAATATAGAGATTCTTTATTTTCTTTATTGCTCATAATTTATGGCTAAAATTCTTCATATCGAAGACATTTCTTCAAATATGACAACACTGCCTGAAATATATCGTTTCACACAGTTTGGTACAGAAGATTACTATTTTTAATATAAATCTTTCTTTTTTAAGCTGAATACAACTCACCTTGCATGTCCATTCAACGTGAGGTGACTTATTATTCGCATATTACAAGTAGATATGGGTCGTTCGTGAATGATTCGTTCGAAAAGAACGATTCTGTATGGTGATTTGAATGAACTGATTCCGTATTTTAAGAAGAATTGATTCGTTAATGATTCATTTACTCGAGACGACTGACCGAACGATTTTGGGCGAGCGGAATCGTATTCCCGATTCGGATTTATACATGCGGTCTGAATCCGCCCGAATCGGATCACTAATTCGTTCGCTCGAATCCGTGCGCAACTTCAACTCCGCTTTGTACATTAGTGTTGTGAGTTGGTGAAAATTCGGCAGCACGTTCTCTATGATCGAAATGGCGAAATATATAGAACGTTCTGTTGGGGGAGCGCATTTAGCCCGCTGTTTTCACGCGCGCTAAATGCGCTGTCATCAATTATCCTCCTCGCACACAGTATTACATTCTCTCCATTTTTTTTTAGCTTACTAAGGATATCGTCAGGGTTGCCGAATCAGTGATTTTGTCATCAAATCTTGTGTTTTCCACTTTCGGATTCAGACAAATTGTTTGTAATTCAGACGTGGCTAAATTCTGGTGTTTGTTGGAAGTTTTCAGTAACAATCTAGTGATTTACTGTCATCAGAAAATGATTAAAGTGAAAACAGTTGAACGTGGCAAAATACTGTCAAAACTATTAAAAATTGGGAAATATTCAGCATATCATTGATAAAATTGTTCATGTTCAAATGGACAAACATTTGCAAAAGAATACTTTTTGATCAATCTTGTATGAATCATTTTCAAGGAGTATATTTTAAACTTCATTTGAATTCAGTGATTTGTACGCGTGGCGCATGAAGTAAAATTTCGAGTTTAGAAAAGCCCAGAAAATTTGTCTCGGGTCGCTGCGCGACCCTCGACAAATTTTCACGGGGCTTTTCTAAACTCGAAATTTTACTTCATGCTTAGTCTGGGAATGGAAGACATTCGTTCGTAAATTTTCGAATCATCATAAAGCTGTGTATTTATTATCAAAAAATCTTTCTCGGTTTATTGAACAAAAACAAAAAAGCTGAGGTGAAAAGAGTTAAGGTAAAAGTAGATTGTCTTTTCGTTGGCTACAACTTTTGTTTAAAACATTTTTTGATTGAGACATGGAAAGCCATAGTCGGTGAGTTGTTGATCTCCACTAGATGTTTTAGTTACTAGTTCATAAACTAAATAACTGAGAAGAAGGGTAATCAATTAAATGCTTTGTGTTGTATTTTTTATTATCTTTTGTTTGAAACTATTTTTGATTATGTTAATAATAAAGCAGCAATTTGTGAGTGATTATCAAATAAATATCTCCGCTAGGCTTTTTCGTATACTGATCATAAAGAAAAGAGTTAAGGTGAAAGTTGTGAGTTTTTTCATTATCTACAACTTTTGTTTGTTTTTTTTTAAACTATATCATAATTTAATACATTAGGAATATGTAAGCATTAAATTTATAAAATTTTGCAAAGATATTGCCTAAAAATGTTTATAAATAAGTTTTAAATGAGCAAATATATGCCAAAAAGGCAAATAGTATTAAAATCTATTTGAAAATTCTTCAGTCTCACAAAGATCTGAATTATTTAAAAGTTTTTTGTTGTTAACATAATTGAAATTCGTATAATAAAGAAACCGAAACATCTAATGAACCAGATATCATTAGATGTTTCGGTTTCTTTATTAAACGAATTTCAATTATAAGATAAATTCAAATTCAAGACTATTTGAATTTGACAAAATAAGCTTACGCTTCTTATAGTTTGCACACTTTAAACATAATATATAAAATAACGAAAAACTATTCGTGAAAATGCAAACAATGTCTTAGTTAATAAGACAACTTAAGACGATAAATATCCATTAAAACAACTACTTCCCGTGCAAATACACCTCCGGATATTGAATTATACAATGAAATATTTAAAATCTTATTTGATTTGATTTGTTACAACGCTCTATTAAAGTATATGTAACGTTTAGGTCAAATTCTCTTTAAACCAACTAACAATTACAAATTTAAAATTTCAATTATGTTAACATAAGACTTTTATACATTTGATGTTATAATTAATATTAAATAACTAAAATAAATATTTATTTTTTAATTTATTCGTAAATATACGAATAAATTACAATGTAAGAAATAAAGTATAAAAATTAATAAGCTTTGAAAATAAGTACTTAATTATTTTGCTAACAGTTTAGGGCGCGTTTTTTCTCTATTTCTTTCCGACATATATTAATAGAAGTGACTAATACATAATATATTTAGAGTATACGTTTTCCAAATTCAGCCTATTTTTTTGAAATATTTAGATTTTTGTTGTTTTTTTTTAAATGAGTTCAATTTGAAGCTTTAAACGAGTGTTTTCCACTCCCAGACTAAGCATGAAGTAAAATTTCGAGTTTAGAAAAGCCCTGTGAAAATTTGTCGAGGGTCGCGCAGCGACCCGAGACAAATTTTCTAGGCTTTTCTAAACTCGAAATTTTACTTCATGCGCCACGCGTATAAAACACTGATTTCAAGTGAGGTTAAAATAAACATAACTTTCACAGTATTTTAGTGTTTTATATGCATGGCGCATGAAGTAAAATTTCGAGTTTAGAAAAGCCCAGAAAATTTGTCTCGGGTCGAACTATATTATTATCATCATTTTTTTTATTATAAGTGATTGGTTTACGAACGATTCATAAAGAACGAATCACTTTTAAGAAATTATTTGGTTGATTCGAATCACCTAAAAGATTCGAACTTCTCATATCTCAAGAAATCGAACAAATTGCCATACGCACAGAAAGATACATAGGTGATAATTATAATACCAACAAAATTACAAATTCACCATTGATATTAACAAAATTACACCACAATCACTCTTGTATAATATTAAACACTGCAATTACATGCGAACCCCGTCCAGGGAATTAATTCCGTCCGCATTTACATGGCCTCAGGTCAACTCGAGTGTAATCTCGCCTTAAAAAGCGCTTTTACAATGCATACGCCACTCATCATCATCATTGAATGTACAAAAAGAACGATGGAACGTAACCGCAATCTCGGAATAAATGAAACTCATTTTTTAAAACTGCAACATCGCTCTGCGGAACGGGTTTTCTTCAGACGAGAAGAGTTGCTCGCTTATTTTAATCCCACATCATGATATCAATTCGAGCGTAAAGTATTGAATTCACATCGGGGTTATTAAGTGGTTGCTGTTTTTTTTCTGTTATTAATACATTGTTCAAAGGGATATTCGAAATAAATGGCATGAAATATTCAAAATTTGATTGGTTTTGATCGGACGATTCTTTCTAAGTTTCTGATTAGTGATGGGATTATTCGAATGAAAACAATCGATTCGTTCGATTATGAATATAATCGCACATCTCGCGATCTTCCGGAGAAGGCTCGAGAGATTGTTCCAGAGCAGAATTCGGCGTTATACATCATCGGATATACAGAGAGTTTTATGTAACACCGAACATTTTCATAACGAGAATTTTTCTTTGAAGTATCCATATGCATACGTTGCACATTTTCCGATACTCGGTTTATTAAAAGAATTTAATTTGAAGCTTTAAGCGAGTGCTTTCCACTCCCAGGCTAAGCATGAAATAAAATTTCGAGTTTAGAAAAGCCTTAAAATTTGGTTTGGTCGCGTAGCGCGAATTTAGATAAATTTAAAAACAATTTTTATTTTGACTATACCTTTACAACTTCAAATTGATGCCCAATCAATATCAAATTGAGAATAAACAATTTCAAATTGGGACTTCAAACATAGCTGTCAATTTAAATCAAATCGGGATTAAACAACAAATCAAGAATAAGCAATTTCAAATTGGGATCAAACAAATATTTAAGAAAAAACGTAAATCTTCTAAATTTAGAGCATTGGCAAAGTATTTTTGAATGTGAGCGACATACACGGAATTTTTCTTTTAAGTATACATATTCTGATGTATACTTGTACATTTTTAGATATATGTTATTTTCAGAAGCTTCTAACAAGTGTATCCACTGTCAGTTTAAGCATGAAGTAAAATTTCGAGTTTAGAAAAGCCTGAGCGTTTGGATTTGGGCTTTTCTAAACTCGAAATTTTACTTCATGCGCCACGAGTATAAATCACTGAAATATTGTGAAATTAAAAATACACTGTTAAATCAGTTTTAAAAATTTATTATTAAGGATTAAAAATACACTGCTAAATAAGAATATTTTAAACTTTACTTGAAATCAGTGTTTTATACGTGGCGCATAAAGTAAATTTTCGAGTTTAGAAAAGCCCCGTAAAAAATAGTCTCGGGTTTTCTACGCGGGGCTTTTTTAAATTCGAAATTTTACTTCATGTTTAGTCTGGGAGTGGACGACACTCGTTTATAGCTTCAAACTGAACTCTTAACAAAAAACAACAAATATCTGAAGATTTACAGCATATTCGCAGTAATTGACATATATTTCAGTATACTCCTATCAGAGCTGGGCAGGATTCGAATCATTCACGATTCGAATCCTGGATTCGAATCTTTTTAGAGGATTCAAAAGAGGTATTTGAATACTTCAGTTAAACTGGAGTCGTGATCCGGATTCGTTACATATTTTTAAGTGGATTCGTATTCTTGTGATTCGAATCCTTATAAAAGGACTCGAATATTTATAAAAGGATTCGAATACTTACAAAAAGAATCGAATAATCGAATACAGATTTGAAACATCAAAAATAATTCGAATGAATTGTGAGGATGCGAGGACGCACACAAATAAAATGTTTATTTTTGTTTGTGTGCTTTTAACCTTCACGTTAAATCAGTGTTTTATACGCGTGGCGCATGAAGTAAAATTTCGAGTTTAGAAAAGCCCCGTGAAAATTTGTCTCGGGTCGCTGCGCGACCCTCGACAAATTTTCTACGCGGGGCTTTTCTAAACTCGAAATTTTACTTCATGCATAGTCTGGGAGTGGAAACACTCATTAGAAGCTTC
This sequence comes from Philonthus cognatus, assembly GCA_932526585.2. Classification (NCBI taxonomy): domain Eukaryota; kingdom Metazoa; phylum Arthropoda; class Insecta; order Coleoptera; family Staphylinidae; genus Philonthus; species Philonthus cognatus. The sequence continues at coordinate 4,539,740 of OW052244.1, forward strand.
CAATTATATGAGTTGATAAAAATATCAAATTAGTGAAAATGTATTTAAAAAAAATAATCTAGTTTTCAAAATTTTTTTTAATATTATTATTACGTAAAACTGACATGGCCATAACTGAATGTAACCTCCCTTGATATCAGAACCTCATTGTCACCGTTAATATAAGTCTTTTCTTTTGTTTTTTTGTTATCAAATATGCCATATAATTTATCCACTACTCTACTTTATTTCTACCATTTTGTATTAATGTTTATTTTTAGTTGGTATATTTTAAAAACACTGTATTTTTCTCTGTAAATAGAATTTATTCTGCTGAGAAATAAATGATTATTATTATAATTATTATTATTATTATTATTATTATTATTATTATTATTATTATTAATTGAAATGTTAAATTTTCTCGACATTTCCCAGGTTCGAAATTTTTTTCTTTAGCATTTTAATGAAATTACTTCTATTTTATTTTTATTATCCTTGAATTTGTCAATATTGACAAATTTAAGTTATTAATGATTTCGATAGCTAACGCCATCTAATGCTTCATAGTGGTATATGCACTTTGTGCATTCGTGTCACTGACGATGCCACTATGAAGCATTAGATGGCGTTAGCTATCGAAATCATTAATAGTTTTCACATATTGGCTTGAAATAGTCAGAAATGTTCAGTATTCCTCAGCACTGGGTCGGGACCACACTGAAGAGGACCTTGAAGTCCGAAACGCGTCTGTGGGTACCTGGTGCCGGAATACTGAACACAAATTCAATTTTAATTTTTTTTTTTTTAAGTACAACATTCTTTATTTACAAATATTTACAAACATTCATTACAATAATACTATATTTATAATAAATGGTATTGTAAAAATTGAAATTTTTCTTTTTTCCTTCCCTACTTCTTCGCCGCGGGATCGTTGGGTGATTGTTCCCATCTCGGGCTACTGGTAGAGGGATATATGTTTTGTACATTTTCTGCTCCGATATATTAACCTATTTTATTTTGTTGTTTAGTATTAGGTTCTTAATTTTTAATTTATATGTTGTATAATTTAATTCTTTTATGTTTTTGTCAAGTTTATTAAATTGTTTTATAGTTTCTGACATTAGTGTTATTGATGTATTATTAGATGTGAATTTTTGTGTTCTTATGTCTGATTTTCTTTTCGTTTGGTATTGGTGAATTTGTTTGTATAGTTTTATATCCATGTTTGTTTTTATTTGATTGTTTTTGATTTTATAAAGTAACAATAAATTACTTGATTTTATCATGTTGGATATATTTAATTCTTGTGTTTGTTTATATAGTTGTTCCGTGTTAGTTCTTCTGTCCAATTTATAAATTATTTTTAGTATTTTATTTTGTTGTATTTGTAGTTAATTTTAATGATGTTTTTCAACTTTAACGTTTTTTTTTAAAATAAGTATTATTTATATCATATTAAATTTAGAAGATTTCTGACATTTCCAGTTTATTTTACCAATTAAAATGTTGATCATATTTATTATTATTCCCTTTATACATTATATTTATAAAATTTGTTATTGTCTAAATTTATATAATTTATAATCTGATTAATAATGATAATTGTCAACATTTTGAATAAATAATGACAACAATTAATATTTTCAACGCTAACAAAACTGATTGATAAAATAAACTAGAAAGAGGATTCTTGAAAATTGAACATTGCAAAATTATTATTTAATTTTATTGACTCATAATTTTCGATAACTGTCATAATTTTTTTTAGAATGAAATTTACGTAATTAATTAAATCTGACGAAAATACACTAAAGATTAATTTGGATGAATTTACATATAAATTAATAAACTTTGACTGGTTGCAATCTAAATTTAAATATCTGGACTGGATTTTCCAAAATGTCAAATAAAAGTTTGAATTTCGTAAAAATACAATCAACATATTTATAAAACTTACTTGAAAAAAAAATATTAAGGAAAATAAATTATCTAATTCTATAATTATTGACGGTATTAGTATTTTCTTACTCTGCTAATATATTTTTTTATTGTTCAATGATTCTTGTTAAATGTCAATAATTTTTATATTTTTCATAATTTCTGTATATTTTCTTACTTTTCATTTATTTAAAACGCTTTTTTAGTGTTTTGGTCAAATTGAATAAAACTCCATGACTTTTCTCCAGTTTTAAGGATATTCAGTGAATTTTTCCTTTATGTAATTTTCAGGCATTCGTTGATTTGCTACAAGAGTTCAATTTGAAGTTTTAAACAAGTGACTCCGCTCCCAGACTAAGCATGAAGTAAAATTTCGAGTTTAGAAAAGCCCCGTGAACATTTTTCTGGGCTTTTCTAAAATCGAAATTTTACTTCATGCGCCACGCGTATACAACACTGATTCCAAGTGAAGTTCAAAAACACGCAATTACAAGTTTAATCAGAGTAACACGGAATCAGATATTTAGTCTGATATCTACGATAATAAATAATTAGGTCTTGGATATTTTTGTTCAAAAAACTGATAGTGATATTAAAATGCAAATGGTTAATGTACTAACATCAAATTTATTTTTAAAGGATTTGTATTCGTGATTCGAAAAAACAGTATTCGAATCTTTGATTGGAATCATATTTATTTCTTAAGAATCCTTTATTCAAGTATTCGTGATTCGAATCATATTAGGTGATTCGGATTCGTAATTCGAATCTTTTTCAAGGATTCGTCCCAGCTCTGCTCCCTATATAAAATAAATACATAGGAAGTTAGAAAATATTATTTGAGTCATTTAAAATAGTACTTCTTAAAATACTGTTAATTAAAAAAAAAAAATTGGAGATTTCATAAAAATATATAAATTTATATTGTACAAACATAGCTCAGTTGATGGAGCTATGTTTATATTGTACATTTTATATATTTTTATGAAATCTCCAATTTTTTTTTAATTAACAGTATTTTAAGAAGTACAATTTTAAATGACTCAAATAATATTTTCTAACTTCCTATGTATTTATTTTATATAGGGAGCAGAGCTGGGACGAATCCTTGAAAAAGATTCGAATTACGAATCCGAATCACCTAATGTGATTCGAATCACGAATACTTGAATAAAGGATTCTTAAGAAATAAATATGATTCGAATCAAAGATTCGAATACTGTTTTTTCGAATCACGAATACAAATCCTTAAAAATAAATTTGATTTTGAACTTATGAGTTTTTTTTAAGTTAGGAATATGTATGTTTGTTCAAATCAACTTACCCGTGATTTGAACAAACACACATATTTTTAACTTTAAAAAAACTCATAAGTTTGCAGTTGATGGAGCTATATTTATAATGTACATTTTATATATTTTTATGAAATCTCCAATTTTTATTTAATTTTTTTTTATTAACAGTATTTTAAGAAGTATTGGCAATAAACAAAGCGTGTTCACTTAGTTTTTAAACCTAACAACAATGTTAAATATCTTAGTAATCGCAAAAAGTCGCACAATTTAACAAGATTTATTGTAAATAAGAAATCTTGAGGATCATTAAAAAACAGGTGAGTAGTTCATGACGATGTATGACACAAAACATATGAATGTTTTTATCAGATGTTTATATTTGTTTATTTTATACATTTAAATTGACAACCTTTCATGTTTTTGTTATATTATTTTAAATTTACACAAATAATATACAGAGAGTTTTATGTAACACCGAACATATTCATCCAATACAATTAGACACCTTTAATTTTTAAGTTATGTGTAAATTGGATTGCCTATATGACCATTACAAATTGTAGCTAATCAATCGCAATTAATGCCTCAACTTGTACATACAGTGAGTTCTTTTTTCAAGTATACATATCCCAATTACAGCGTATATGTCGTAAATATTTAGATAACCGCTGTTTTTTTTAAATGAGTATAATTTGAAACTTGAAATGAGTGTGTTCCACTCCCAGACTAAGCATGAAGTAAAATTTCGAGTTTAGAAAAGCCTGAAAATTTGGTTTGGTCGCGTAGCGCGAAGCGCGGAGCGTCCAAACCAAATTTTCAGGCTTTTCTAAACTCGAAATTTTACTTCATGCGCCACCGGTACAAAACACTGACATATTACGAAGTTTAAAACACGCCGCTAAACTTGACATTGCATCAGTGTTTTGTACCGGTGGCGCATGAAGTAAAATTTCGAGTTTAGAAAAGCCTGAAAATTTGGTTTGGCCGCTCCGCGCTTCGCGCTACGCGACCAAACCAAATTTTCAGGCTTTTCTAAACTCGAAATTTTACTTCATGCTTAGCCTGGGAGTGGAAAACACTCGATTAAAGTTCTAATTGAATACTCTTAGTAAACAGAGCGTCGGAAAATGTACAACGAATGCATATGTATACTTAAAAGAAATATTCTCGTTATGAAAATGTTCGGTGTTACATAAAACTCTCTGTATGTACAGTTCTAACACTATGTGTTCGTTTTCAATAGTAATACATTTGTCAATTGTATTACTATTGAAAATGAACACATAGTGTTCGAAATGTACATATAGTAAATAAAACTAATCAGTGAAGAAAGAAATTACAACAATAATTAATGCAAAATGTGATTTTATAGATTCATTCATTAATTTTCGGGTGTCGCACAGTATACGATTAGATTGTTTTAGCGGGACAAAATTCAAATTATTGAAATATAAAAATTACAAATGCATTAATACAAATTATTTATATATATATCAGAAAAATATTCCTAATACAGAATTATTTCAGTTTACTTTCAATTCTCTGCATTATCAAATAGCAAAATTGAAGTAAACAACTAATTTCATTTGTTGTTGATTCATTTTATTATCAATTATTTTAAAACATCGTTTGATCAAAGCTGAAGAATATTTTCTCTTTGGTGTATTTTTCTGCAAAAAATTGTTGTATCTACACTTATGCAGAAAAAGACACCAAAAAGAAAATCATACAGAGAGTTTTATGTAATACCGAACATGTTCATTACGAGAATTTTTCTTTTAAGTATACATAAACATACGTTGTACATTTGCCGACGCTAGGTTTATTAAAAGAATTTAATTTGAAGCTTTAAACGAGTATTTTCCACTCCCAGGCTAAGCATGAAGTAAAATTTCGAGTTTAGAGAAGCCTGAAAATTTGGTTTGGTCGCGAAGCGCGGAGCGGCCAAACCAAATTTTCAGGCTTTTCTAAACTCGAAATTTTACTTCATGCGCCACCGGTACAAAACACTGATGCAATGTAAAGTTTAGCGGCGTGTTTTAAACTTCGTAATATGTCAGTGTTTTGTACCGGTTTGTACCGGTGGTACCAAATTTTCAGGCTTTTCTAAACTGGAAATTTTACTTCATGCGCTACCTGTACAAAACACTGACATATTACGAAGTTTAAAACACACCACTAAACTTTACATTGAACAGTGTTTTGTACTGGTGGCGCATGAAGTAAAATTTCGAGTTTAGAAAAGCCTGAAAATTTGGTTTGGCCGCTCCGCGCTTCGCGCTACGCGACCAAACCAAATTTTCAGGCTTTTCTAAACTCGAAATTTTACTTCATGCTTAGCCTGGGAGTGGAAAACACTTGTTTAAAGCTTCAAATTGAATTCTCTTAGTAAACCGAGCGTCGGAAAATGTACAACGTATGCATACGTATACTTAAAAGACATATTCTCGTTATGAAAATGTTCGGTGTTACATAAAACTCTCTGTATAGTAAATAAAACTAATCAGTGAAGAAAGGAATTACAACAATGATTAATAGAAAATACTTCACGTAACTAAAAGAAGAATAGTGAACACATTTTGCATTATTTATATTTTTTTGCAACTTTATCTGCAGGTGCTTTTTAATTAAACAAAGAATGCGATTAGGAATTCATGCGGTGCTGGTGCATTGTGTGAATGATAATTACGTGAGTCAGTTCTAAAATTAAAATTCACGTTCGTATATTATTAATACAGACGGGTTTGTGGGCATTGGAGTCTTCAATAATTGATCGGATATCGATTGGAGAAAGCCATTACTTTATGAAATGCTTTTTGTGTGCTGCGCGATAACAAGCAGCTTGTTGGTAAGGATGTTAATTCGAGTAAATTAAAGTTTCTGTATTTTACGATATTAATGTAATTTTTGATATAAAAATATGTTGTATATATTGATATTTTATATATTTATTGGGTTGGTCTTATTGGGTTTGTCTTACCGTAGTAACTAGCCATTAACTTAAGTAACGATTAGAGTAGTATTCTGCGAGGCCAGTTACTGTAAGTAAAAAGCAACTCAAATAAATAGCTGATTAAGCTGCTTGAAAAGATTGAGCTGCTCAATCATTAGCAAACATCAAGTGGTCAATCATTTTAGGTCGATCTTGCCAATCACTAACTTTTTTAATGCATTACTCTGACCAGGCGCAGATACACAGAGCGGTGGGGGGGGGTTAAATAACCCCCCCCCCCCCTCCCCCCAAGGGTCAGTCGACAATTAAAAAATGTTGTACCATAACCTCATATTTATTCCACCATTTATTTAGCATTCTGGGTAACCGCACAAAAAAATGCCGCCTACTCTAAATCATAATTTAAACGATCGCACGGTACTTTAATCTTGTTAAAATGACGAAACTACATTGACATTTTGATAGAGAAACAAATGAAAGACTGTCTTCGTATTTTTTAAGAAAATATTTTAATTCTATAATTTTATTTACTTTTCCAAGATTTTGATTCTTCCTAGTTATTGTTTCCAAATAATCAATATGTTTCGAGGCCCCCTTAGTCCCGAGGTCCCTGTCTTCAGCCAAGAAAGCCATTTAGAAAAAGTATTACCACTCATGTAATCGTGTTTAACTACAATTAGCGTAAGAAAACTAAACACCAGAAATGTTATACATGTAGACTAGTTTATTTTCGTAGGCGATATCCATTAAAAATAACCGCACGCGATTAATCGGATCATCAACCGCGGCCAGCTACGATCCGATAAGTAAACATTAATCCATTACAACAAATCCATCGACCGCTTTTCATTTGAATTGCGCCAGGTCAGTGCGACATTAACGTTTCTGGCAATCTCTAAGTTTAAACTGCAACGGGAAATAATCGCTATGTTTCGTAGAAATGAAGAAAACGAAAAATAAAAAAGTGCCATTTGCGATTGTTTATATAGAAGTGAAGTAGTAATTGCGAAAAAAATAAAAATTAACGCCGAAAAAGAGTTGCTTGGAGTGAGAGAGGGAGATTTAGGTCGTGGGTCGTGCATGGTTCTTTGCACTTTTGACCCCACACCGCCAGTTGGATCAATTCTGTTGCCCAGTCGTGGTGAGACCGCATCGAGGCCATTGTTTCTATTAACGAATAGTCCTTTAATTCAATTTGCGGATGGCCATTGGTTCAACTCGTGCGATAAATTTGCTCGAGCATTTACTTTACCATCACGAAATCCTCACCTAAGGTTAACGTAAATGAATATTTTATTGTTATGACATAAATTAGCCTTAAACTGTCACAAACATTTTATAATCACACCCAGTGCCTCTCGGAGAAATTGTGAGACTAATATTTTCTAGACTTTTTAAAAATGTATTTTTTCAAAAGCACGAAGTTGTCAAAATTGGAGTTAAAGATGTGAAATAAAAGTACAGGTAATTAGAAAGAGAAACTTTTATTTCAGTGGAGTAAAAGACCACTTTTGACAAGTTCATCTAATAGAAGATTAAATAGATAAAAATATCAAGGAGTAACAACACTTAATAGAAGTTACACTCACAAAAATTGTAAACAATATTGACCCAAACGGGGTTTCTTGAGGAACCCCAGAAGATTGTTAAAACATATTTACGTTGTTATTGAGATGGAAATGGTTTCTAGTTTACAATGATTCTGAGATAAAGGTTCTAATACTCAGAGTACCTTCAACAAAACATTTTGTTTATTGTGTAATTTTTAGAACTGATCAAAAAATATGTTTCTTTTTCTTACACCTATATCTGTGAGCTTACAAGTACAAGAAAGGCATAAAACTCGACCGATCCATGGCCCTATATATAATTCTGAGATAGCTACTGCCAACAGAAAGGGAAAGGAGGCCAAGAGTCGGGGCGTACGTGACTAAATTATTTAATAAAAAAAGCGTCGGCCCGCGACCTACCCCAACACACACCCCAGACTGGTAACTTGGATCAATATCGCACCAGAGAAAACGCAACCGATTTTTATAGACGGTAAAACAACCTTAAGTCTTTAAAACCCTAAGCAGACAAGGCAATTAGTGATGGTATATAATTAGGAGGGTTTATATTTAGATTACTTTTACAATTATCGGTAGTTCGGTAAATTTTTTAATCAAATCTGGTCAAATTGATAAATCACAATATCATTGTTTTAGAGGTAAAAGTCATATTACATGAAAAATAAATAGCATTTAATGATGTCGGTAAAGCTGGCAGCCAGGCACTTGACGGCAGAACTGCATGTAATATGTAGCAAAATTATCGGCCTTTTATCGGCTATTTAAATGCCCAAAAAGATTTTTTCCGCTGCAATATTTTTTTTCTAATACTAGGTTTTGGTGGCTTAACTGTAAAGTCAGCAGAACCGCACAAAATTGCACTACAATGGCAAAATATGACAGCAAAAATTATCGGCTATTTAAATGCCCAAGAATATTTTTTTCCGCTCCAATATATATTTTTTTAATATAAGGTTCTGCTATCTTAACTGTAAAGTTAGCAGAACCGCGCAAAAATGTGTATATTATTACAAACTTTCTTTTTGCAGTTTTACACATCAGGTTTACAGTGTAGAATACTGTATAATTATTCAAGTCAACTTTGCTAACAAATATTGTTCTGTTACAGGAGTATTTCTCTTTGTCAGAATTTGGCAGTCCTTGAAAGACGACCAGACCAAAAGCTCTAAAATCTTCTGATTTCTATCTCTTTCCTAAAATGTTGGAGAGTAAGGGGAAAGAGACCGAGCATTCAAGGGGTAATCCATTATAAATACCAACCGCATTTTTTGGGTGTCAATGTCAACCCGATATTAGCAGGTAGTAAGAAGTCCATCTGTTTTCAGCCGGCGCGTGGCGTTATCTTTTTTCCGGTTTGGGGTGGTTTTGATAGGAAGATTTATTTGATATTTATGAAATTATTTAAAATGTAATTATAATTAATACGGCATTTGTAAAATAAAATCGAGAATTATGTCTACGTGTACAATTTTAGGTCAATAAAATTTTTTTAAACGTATCTGACGTTTACATATTGGTAAATATTGATCATCATCACGTCTAAGCGATATATATTTTTAACTTTACTGTAAATTAGTGGTTTATACGCGTGGCGCATGAAGTAAAATTTCGAATTTAGAAAAGCTCCGTGAAAATTTTCTACGCGGGGCTTTTCAAAACTCGAAATTTTACTTCATGCTTAGTCTGGGAGTGGACAAAACTCGTTCTTAGAAGTTTCAAATTGAAGGATCACTCTAGATTACTAAGTTTATTACCAGTTTACAAAGGCTACAGCTCGAAGGACCAATCATGGTCTTCGGAGACCTAAGGACTACATGGAATCGAAGTTTTTTTACAAGAAAATAACGAATATCTGAAGGTTTACAGAATGGATAGGAAAGAACATATCCCATTTTGAAAAATATCGAAGTTGGGTTGGTTTTCAGTGCGTTTTTAACTTTACTTTAAATCAGTGTTTTATATGCGTGGCGCATGAAAAAAAAATTGAGTTTAAAAAAGCCCCGTGAAAATTTGTCTCGGGTCGCTACCATTGCATAACATATTAATTAATGTGTTAAATTATTGGAGTTCTCAAATAAACATGAACGACCGTTTAAAACGCTCTAAAAAGGGAAAAAAGGGAAACTACCTGCTATTCAGATAAGGTCATAAATTGTAACATCAAGACCCCATAAATTGGGGTTTCTTTTCTTCCATTATACTTTCGCGCTTGTAGAGGGTGTCTCTCTTCAAAATTTGCTGGTTTAGATATTTTGGAAAGGCCCTCTTGAAAGTGAACGGACAAAAATATGTTCTGGGATTCACCAATCACAGTTTGCCAATACGAACAAGACAGTCGAATATGCAAAGTGTTGGCCACTACACAGCTATGTGCCCCATATGACACGGCACATACCATGAATATGACGATCTAAAGAGCACGGTGATTTAGAGGAAGGAGACATAATTAGTGTATCCCGAGCTAATTATCTATGTTAAAGATGCGTAAAATATTTGATAATTTCCAAGCTATATTAATTTTGTTGAAGTTACATAAATGTTTATTTTAATATTATTGTAAAATTAATGTGAGTTTGAGTATCCTGACGAAGATTAATAAGATGCGTATAAAAAAACATTTTTTCTAAAATTATTTTTAATTAAAAACCAAAAAAATGTGTCACATTTATTGTGAAACAAATGAGATAACCTATGTAATATATTTCACGAATTTGCATGGTGTTGTTTGACAAGGATCTATAATTTCTTGCTTGCTGGATTTAACGTACGTAAATAATAACAAAAATTACTCCAACAAAAACACAATTGCAATAGCAATTAGATTACTTCTTCAATTAGAAATTAATTTGTATGTCGTACATCAAAATTATTAGAAACACAGAATTCAAACACTGTGCCATTATATTAGTTTGCAGCAAAGGTAGCACAATATTAAGTTAATAATAATAATAATATATTTTTATTTTCAAAGTGTCAAAATTTGTACAAAGTGAAAATTGTGTCAGGTTAAATAATAATAAATGTATATTCCAATATTAACAAAGCAGAACAAAATAAGTAAAGTATACACACTACATTCCTATACATATATACAGGGTGCATTTTTTTTTCATGTTCTCTATGGGGATCTCGGAAACTATAAGAAATAGAAAAACGGTTAAAAGGGCAAAGTAGTGTAGATTTACGAGTTGAATAAAAAGTAAAAAATGTCAAAAGTGCCGATTTTTTAAATCCATTTTCTCGGTTATTACAGAAGATAGAAACTGTACAGAGCAAAGTTTTAGATAATTTTGCACTTAATAATAAAATTGTATCAGATTTTTTCTATCGGCATAAGTTTTAGAAATATAACACAAACTTGCATTTTTAAAATGGAAACCACAGTTGGCTGTGTCACCATTAGAAAGGGACCATTTTATTATTTGATGTAAAATTAACTAAAACTTTGCTCTTCACAGTATTTTTTCTATTTTATTTAACCCATTAACGGCCGAACAATTATAGAATTGACTCTAAAAGTGGATTTTAAGTATAATTCTACACTTCTTTATATAAGTTCTACGAATGACATATTGTATTACATTCTTTTAAATATAAATAATGTATAGGCTGTAAATGTAAGGCATTCGTCGATTTTGTATAAAAACGTGCAATATAAAGTTTAGAACGTGCATTTCCACTCCCAGGCTAAGCATGAAGTAAAATTTCGAGTTTAGAAAAGCCCCGCGTAGAAAATTTGTCGAGGGTCGCGCAGCGACCCGAGACAAATTTTCACGGGGCTTTTCTAAACTCGAAATTTTACTTCATGCGCCACGCGTATAAAACACTGAAATATTGTGAAATTAGAAATACACTAAAAACATTTTATTTGAATGAGTAATAATCAAGATATTTAAATAACAAAATATTTACGTTTTTCTTCATACATTGTCAAGTCAAATAATATAATATATTAAATTAAGTTATTTAGTAATTTAATTAACACAAAATAACAATGTTGCGTATATGCATCAATGGCACATAATGGGTTAATAACCGAGACAAATCGATCTAAAAAAAGTGCCGATTTTTCAAAATATCTAGTTACCCTTGACTTTTTCGAAAATTTTACAAATATGTTTTTATTTAGCTCATAAAACTGCACTACTTTCCCCATTTAACCGTTTCTTTATCTCTTATAGTTTCCGAGATCCCCATAGAGAACATGAAAAAAAAACTCACTCTGTACATACACACACACACATACAAAAATACTATATTAATAAAGACTTACAAACTAGTTATAATAATAAGTCTTGCAGTGAGTATGGTTCCTTCTCAATTGAATCATTTAATAATGATCTCTTGAATCGTTTTAAGTCATTTTTTTAAGTTTTTATGTCCTCTGCCGAATAATGTATTCTATCTTCTGTAATCTTTTTGTTATGGCGAGGGATAATGTAGTTGTTAGTTTTGTTTTATATATGTTATACAGAGAGTTTTATGTAACACCGAACATGCCAGAAAATATTCAATGTAAATTGTCCTATGTTCGATGTGTACTGGGACGCATCAAAGCATTGAGTGCGATGTGATTGGTTACGATTTCTAATTGTAATATAGTCAACCCAATTTACACCTTCCCTTCAAAAATAAATTTACTGTCAGTTATTGCAAGCAAATGATATTTGCTGTTCTAGCGCTTGAAGCAGACGTAGACGAAGAACGGAGAGTTGAACATATTAATAATATTTACAAAGGAGGAAAAGATTTCTCTAGTAAACTTATACCATGGAGAAAACAGTTCAAGAAATTCCCATGCATCATTTACTGTAAAATTTTCTGGTTGACTTATATCATTTTTTTCAACCATTTTGAACCTTATAACAGTTTGTTTGGATAAATTTCATGAGCGAGGAGTTAGAAGTCCGTCGATATTATTGGAAGAGATGAAATTAAACAATGTATGTTATGTCGAAGAGTGTCCAATAATATCCTTACTATTGCAAAATCATTTAATATTTAAAAATTGTCTGTACATAAGAGTTCTACAAGAATTTAAGTTTAGGTCTTACAAATTCCAACATTATTAGTTACTGTACGACAAAATTAAGCGATAAAATGTTTGTAAAATTATATTTACTATGTTAAATTAAACAACGAAATGTTGCGAAAAATTGTGTTTACTGATGAAGCGTGTATATCTTCCTACCTTCTTTGATTAGTATTTTACTGATTAAAAATATAATTGAACTAAAATATTCAAAATACAACATATTGTGGTTGATATAATAATTGACAAATTAAATGTATTTTTGACGGGAAGAGTGTACATTGGGTTGACTATATTACCATTAGAAATCGTAGCCAATCACATCATACTCAATGCTTTGATGCGTCCGAGTACACATCGAACATAGGAAAATTTACATTAAGTACATTCTAGCATGTTCGGTGTTATATAAAACTCTCTGTATATGATGTTATATATGATGTTATATATGATAATATAAATCAAGTAATATACCTATATTAAATAGCCGATAACTTTTGCTAACATCCTGGACCTAAATTTGGCAATTTTATTGCAGATTTGTGCGATTCTGCTAACTTTACGGTTAGTCAGCAAAATGTTATGTTAAAAAGAATTTATTGCAGCGGAAAAAAATATGTTTGAGCATTTAAATAGCCGATAATTTTTGCTCTCATGTTTTACCATTGTAGTGCAATTTTGTACGGTTCTGCTAACTTTCGGTTAAGACAGCAGAACCTCATATTAAAAAAAATATTGCAGCGGAAAAAAATCTTTTTGGGCATTTAAATAGCCGATAAAATGCCGATAATTTGGTTAAGCATCATGTAAAATTCGATTTTATAAAAGCCTGAAAATTTGGATTTGGAGTGCTAAACTTAAAAATAACTGATTAAAATTCTATTTCAATGTTCGCGGTGCTAGGACGCTAAAATGATTTATAACTATTAGAAACCGTCAAATTCAAAGCGAAATCAGCACATGTAACACGAACAAGAAAGCCGGCTAGAACTGACAAAAAAAAAACTTCTAATTTCCTCCTTCACCTCGGGCGACCAGCTCGCTTGCTAAACGCGAAACTTCCTCTAGCTAGCAACAGCCTCACATTTGGAAACCACTTCAAATTACGAACCGTTACCATAATGACGCGAGACGAAGAGGAAGAAACTCTTTAGAAAGATGATGAAGAAGACTATAGGAGAAAAAAGTAAAGTGTTATAAAAAGCGGAAAAAAAATAGAATTATAATAATATCCGAATTATCCGATTGCCGACCGCAAATTAAAATTATACAGGATTATAAAATTGAGTATTCCATTTACTTATGATTAATAATGCTTACTGAGATAAATCAATAAAATTTCAAAACTCGCCATTTTCAAGAAAGCTACAAAAGCTACGACCAGGGCCGGCCCAAACAAAAGCTGGGCCCGGTGCAAATTTAAGTTGCCTTGAACAAGATCCACTAGGAGGGATTTCCTCACCCTCCAAATAGTCAGACGACAAAAAATTTAACAAAATGGTTATATATTTATAATACTATTTCCTCGTTATTAAAATGACGATTAAATATGAAAAAAATAATATCTCAAAATCCAAGAGTTACAATAAAAGGTGTATTACAGAGCTGGGACGAATCCTCGTTAAAAGAATTCGAATCACGAATCCGAATCGCCTAATATGATTCGAATCACGAATACTCGAATAAAGGATTCGTAAGAGATAAATATGATTCGAATCAAAGAGTCGAATCCTGTTTTTTCGAATCACGAATACAAATCGATTAAGAATAAATTTGACTTTATTCTTTTTTTACAACCATTAACATATAAATATCGTTATCAGTTGTTTTAACAAAAATATTCAAAACCTAATTATTTATTATTAACACTGAACATCGTTGATAACAGACTAAATATCTGTGTTACTCTGATTAAAGATGTATTTGTCTGTTTTTGAACTACACTTTAAATCAGTGGTTTATACGCGTGGCGCATGAAGTAAAATTTCGAGTTTAGAAAAGCCCCGTGAAAATTTGTCTCGGGTCGCTGCGCGACCCTCGACAAATTTTCTACGCGGGGCTTTTCTAAACTCGAAATTTTACTTCATGCTTAGTCTGGGAGTGGAAACCCTCGTGAAACGATCAATCAGAAATGTATTTTACAGTTTCTTTTAGTGTAAAATTTAAGACATAAAATACATTTGTTGTGAAATCTAGGACAAACTCAAAATCGTGTGCATTCAAATACAATCAATCAAACAATCAGTTGATTTTATACAATCAACATAAAACTCACAGAATTTGCTTAGAATTAATTGCACTTGCATTTGCTGTACAGAAAATTAAATTGTGTCAACGCATATTTCCAAAATATTAAGCCAAAGTTGAAATTATTCAATAAATCAAATATTAAAGCTTTTCTAAACTCGATATTTTACTTCATGGGAGTGGAAAACCTTTGTTAGACAGCTATTAGAACCTTTAATGACAACACTGGTTTTTAAAAGAAGTAGAAAATAAACACAAACCGTAGTTATTTTCATATTATTTATGAGTTTCGTTAATTATCTTGTTGTTAATTTTTTGTAATCTGTTGTAGTCATTGAAAGTTTTAATAGTTTTTTAAGAAGGGTTTGCCCGTTTCGAATACTTTTTTTTTAATTTTGGGTTTACAGAAAACTAAACAATTCGGGACCAAAACATAACATTGTATAAATATAATAATAAAGCGTGACTCAAAAAGAGCGCCGGATTTAATTATAGATAAGTCGACTGCACTATAAATTCGAATCTACAGCCTATTCTACAGAGTAGAGTCTACAGACTAGAGTAAACAGACTAGAGTCTAGGTTGTCAAATGACTATAGTATAGAGTCTACAAAAGTCGATTGCACTACAGACTAGAATCAACAGCCTAGTCTACAGAGTAGACTAGTTTCTAGACTAGAGTCCACAGACTAGTCTAGGCTGTCCAAAGACTCCAGTTTAGAATCTATATGAGTCGACTGCTTGATGTCCAAAGTGCAGATTTTAGAGTCTGGGTCGACTGTTTAAAGTCTAAGAGAACAAGGTATCTAGAATACAGAGCTTACAGATTAGAGTCTAGGTATCAGAGTCTAGCAACAAGTCTACATATTATAGTCTAGTCCATAGACTAGAGTCTACAGACTAAATAGAATCCCCAGACTAGAATCTACAGACTAGATAGAGTCCACAGACTAGAGTTTAAGGACTAAATAGAATCTACAGACTAGAGTATACAGACTAGATAGTGTCTACAGATCGATTAGAATCTAGAGACTAGATAGAGACCACAAACTAGTCTATAGACTAGACAGAGTCCACACACTGGACTGTTCAAAGTCTAGAGTACAAGGTATCTAGAATACAGAGCTTACAGATTAGAGTCTAGGTATCAGAGTCTAGAAATAAGTCTATATACTATAGTCTAGTCCATAGACTAGAGTCTACAGACTAAATAGAATCCCCAGACTAGAATCTACAGACTAGATAGAGTCCACAGACTAGAGTTTAAGGACTAAATAGAATCTACAGACTAGATAGTGTCTACAGACCAGATCGAGTCTACAGATTAGAGTCTAGGGACTAGATAGAGACCACAAACTAGTCTATAGACTAGACAGAGTCCACACACTAGATAGAGTTTACAGTCTACGGACTAGATAAAGTCTACAGACTAGATAGAACCCACAAACTAGAGTTTACAGACTAAATTGAGTCCAAAGACTAGTTTACAAACTAGGTAGAATCTACAGACTAGAGTTTACAGACTAGAGTCAACAAACAGACGGGATAGAGTCTACAGACTAGATAAAATCCCCAAACTAGAGTCTACAGACTAGATAGAGTCCACATACTAGAGTTTACAGACTAAATTGAGTCCAAAGACTAGTTTACAAACTAGGCAGAATCTACAGACTAGAGTTTACAGACTAGAGTCAACAAACAGACTAGATAGAGTTCACAGACTGGTATACAGACTAGATAGAGTCCGAAGACTAGTCTACAGTCTAAATAGAGTGCACAGTCAAGCGTTTACAGACTAGACAGAGACCACAGACTAGAGTCTATAAATTAGATAGAGTCTACAGACTAGATAGTCCACAGACTAGAGTCTACAGATTAAATACAGTCTACAGACTAGGTAGTGTCTACAGACTAGATAGAGTCCACAGATTAGAGTTCACAGATTAAAGTATACAAACTAGTCCACAGACTAGTCTAGACTGTCTAGAAACTTTAGTTTAGTCTACATAAGTCGACTGCTCAAAATGCAGAGTTTAAAGTCTGGGTCAGATGTCAAAACTCTAGAGTTAAAGATGTCTATAGTACAGCGCTTAGAGTATCTATTCTAGATATTAAAGTCAAAGGATGAGTATACAGACTATAGTCTTGTCTACAGACTGATTAGAGTTTAGATAATTAGTCAAGACTATTGTCTAGGCTGCCTGGAGTACGGAACTTAACTATTAGAGTCTAGATAATTGGAGTCTAGAGACTATAGTCTAGGCTGCCTAGAGTACAAAACAAAAGCTTAGAGGTTCTATTCTAGATATTAAAGTCAAGGGATGAGTACACAGACTATAGTCTTGTCTACAGACTGATTAGAGTCTAGATAATTAGACAAGACTGTTGTCTAGGCTGCCTGGAGTACAGAACTTAACTATTAGAGTCTAGATAATTGGAGTCTAGAGACTATAGTCTGAGGCTGCCTAGAGTGCAAAACAAAAGCATACTACTTGCCTACTAAAATTCAATTTCGACTTATGCGCGCATTATTTCCTGCATAAATGCAACGAAAAACGAATCTTCGAAATAATTCGAAAACTACTTGCTTTAGGAGTATAGTTGTAAATACTTTTTTTAGAAAATTTTCCCCGCGATCGTACCATGTGATAAAAAATAAGTCATTCTATTTTAAAAAAAAATGAATTACAAGATATTGAAGAGGGCACTTCGATATTGACATTTTAAGAACACTAATTGTTAAAATTGATAGTTTCTAATTACTGTACTCATAGAGGCATTCTCTAGGTACAAGTAGAGATATAAATCATATTTTTATCTTATTCTTAAGAAAAGTTACAGACAGATTTCAAGATGCCTTTTAGAGTTCAACATTTTAGAAATATATTTGTTTTCTTGAAAACTATAACAGATAAGTGTACATATGTTCGAATAAAATATGTTGCAATTTAAACGAGGAATCCAAAAAATTACTAATATATAGGGTGTTCCATTTAAAATAACAAATTTGGTGCTACTTCCGGTGGAACAGGAAGTGATATAAAGTTAAAAATATTTCACATGAGGAGAACTAATTCAACCGTATGACAAATTTCAAATTTTTAGTGCAACGGCAACCTCATAAACTTTTAACGAACGGTTTAACGTAGACACGCTGTATTCAAATGTTGAACTATCTTGCTCACAATATTTTTAAATTCAGTATATCATACCAAAAATAATAAATTAAGATAGTTTATTTTCTATTGATCTTTGGATTTCGGATTTTGTTTTTATGCTACAGGTATGTTCATAAAAGCTGAAGTATTCGGATTAAAAAAAGGAAAAGAAAACGAAAATAAAACGTTTTTTTAAAAACAGTGGCCTTTAGAAGTCCTATGCGGTCGCACCGTTCGCACCGCCCTCCAGCCGGCCCTGGCTACGACATTAACTATGTACTCTCTACAACTTTTATTTATAAGATTTTTTGACTATGTTGACAATTTACAAGATACGAAGAAAATGCTAACATTAAACATCCACTTTCGATTTCCGGTTTTCACATATTTTTGTATCATCGCGAGATATTATGGAATAGAACCCAAATACAAAATTAGATAAAAGTCCCATGAGCCGTTTTCGCTAACATCATTGAGATAACTCTTTTCGTAAAAAAATAAAATGATATGTCTATCATAGTACGTTTCCCCATGTTAGATACTTGAGCTTTCACCTACCTTATTTTTCAACAAATTTTTCTTATTCCTGTTAAACTTTGTTCGTAAGCCTCACTAACTTATTTATTTATTTATATATTTATATATTGTTGGTGTTACATATTATATTAATATAATTTTCACAAGTCAATGTACATGGAGTAATAATATATAATACAGCCTAGGTGGTAAATTAAAAATATACAATATATGCGTAATCACATATATATGTCAGGTTTTTATAAATTAGTCAGTTTATAATATATATGTATACGTACGTTAAGATTAAACACTGACGTTTATAATGTGTATAAAACAAACCCTTACATATAAGACGAACATACATACTAATAGTTTAAAATATTTCCATTCAATTTGTTTCGGAGTGAAGGTACTCATTTACACAATAGTACGGATTTTCAATGAAGAAATGTTTCAGTGCGATTTTATATGACTTTGTATTGTTTAAAGATTTTATATTTTCCGGTAATTTATTGTATGCTTTCACTCCCAAATAAATTGGCCCTTTTTGGTATAGTTCTGTGAGGGGGAATACTTAGTGCATTGCTCTGCATTGTCTGCATACCAGTGTTTATGTCTGAGTTCTTACAAAATTTAGAGTCATATTCTCTTTTACAAAAAGACATAAATTATATAATAGCAGTGAGTAAACTGTCATTATTTTCAGTTGGATAAATACAGGTTTTGCGTGTTATATGAATATGACAAGGTCAAAAATAAAGTTTATAGCAATAGCTCACTTATTCAAAGTAATTAATTCGTAAAATTCACATTTTTAAAATAATATTAATAAAATAAATAAAAGAGCTACGACATAAATTGAGTATGTATTAAATGTTAATTTTTCGATTATCTGCAACTTTTCTTAACAAGATTTATTTTATATGATCAATATTAAAGAAAAATCCAAAAATATGCCAAGAGTAAACTACCACTGCGGTTTCCGCACTTTTACCAAAAGTTGATCGGATAAAAATAAATAGTAATAATAAAAAGCTAAAGTTTATAGTGTCATCTTAACAGCTCAATCGATTTAGACTTTATCGTGGCGACAGGACAGACAATTTTCAAAAATGGTCTTCTCATGAAACTCCAAGATTTTTGTTAGTTTTCAAAATTTGTATGAAAAGTATCAACATTTTTAAGATTATCGAAAATTTAGGAAATTTTCAAAATATAAGGAAATCTTCGAAATTTACGAAAACCGTTGTAAATTAACTAATACTACCTAAAATCTTAAAAATTTATCGACTCTTTAAAAAAACTAACGAGTGTCTTATGTCATTGAAGAGCTAGAAATGTATCCGGATAGGATTCAATTTTTGTTTTTTTTTTATTTCATGGAATATACAGAGAGTTTTATATAACACCGAACATTTTCATAACGAGAATTTTTCTTTTAAGTATCCATATGCACTTTTTTCGATGCTCGGTTTATTAAAAGAATTCAATTTGAAGCTTTAAGCGAGTGTTTTCCACTCCCAGGCTAAGCATGAAGTAAAATTTCGAGTTTAGAAAAGCCTGAAAATTTGGTTTGGTCGCGTAGCGCGAAGCGCGGAGCGGCCAAACCAAATTTTCAGGCTTTTCTAAACTCGAAATTTTACTTCATGCGCCACCGGTACAAAACACTGATTCAATATAAAGCTTAGCGGTGTGTTTAAAACTTCGTAATATATCAGTGTTTTGTATCGGTGGCGCATGAAGTAAAATTTCGAGTTTAGAAAAGCCTGAAAATTTGGTTTGGCCGCTACGCGCTTCGCGCTACGCGACCAAACCAAATTTTCAGGCTTTTCTAAACTCGAAATTTTACGTCATGCTTAGTCTGGGAGTGAACTACACTCGCTTCAAGTTTCAAATTGACCCCTTTTAACATAACAACGATTATCTAAAGATTTACGGCATATACGCTGTAATTGGGACATGTAAACTTGAAAGAAAAACTTCCTGTATGTACAAGTTGAGGCAATAATTGCAATTGATTGGCTTCAATTTGTAATGATCATATAGGCAACTCAATTTGCAACTACCCTAAAAATGAAAGGTGTCAAATCGTAGCATTTGCATCCAACTTTGATTTGATAAACAGGACACACGAAAATGAACATTGAAAATGTTCGGTGTTACATAAAACTCTCTGTATAAACGTATATTTAAATGAAAAAATAAAAAAATTAAACCTATCGGGATACATTTCTAGCTCTTTCATGACATAAAACTTCCATTTTTTTTCGATTTTCCAACTACAAAAGATGAACCCAAAACCTTCTCAGGTTGTTCAAATGTAATAAAGTTAAGAGGTCTAAACCTTTCGTTGTCTGAAATCACTTTGACAAATATCATATGATTTGTTAAACTGTATAATTCATTCGAAAAATGTACATTTTTAAAACAATTTTAATGAAATAACTAAAAGAGCTCCTACATAAAGTGAATACGCATTAAATGCTAATTTTTTGATTATCTACAACTTTTCTTAATAAGATTTTTGTATATGATAAATTTAAAAAAAAATCCAAAAATGCTAAGAGTAAATTACCACTTCCGGTTTCCGCATTTTTACGAAAAGTTGATCGGATATTACTATTGTAATAAAAAGTTTTTATTTATTTATTTATTTATTTAATCATTAGTGTGAGTACATCAGTTTACACAAGTCGAAATATTACATGCATGTATAAATTACATTTACATTATAAGACAATAAATACTAGGATATAAGTTATAAATTAAAAATACACATTAAAATATATACAGAAAAAGACATATAAAATGACACAACAATAATCAGTAAAATATTAATGTACTTAGACAATCGTCTGGTGTTCTGCTATATTTTATAATTGTCAAGCAATAGTTCCTCAATACTATAATACCCTTTTTTTAGGAGATACTTTTTAAGAACAATTTTAAACTGTTTTATCTCAAGGACTTTTATCGGTTCAGGTAATTTATTAAATATTTTTGGCCCATAGTAGCTTACTCTGGTTTGTGTTTTACTTAAACGTGACCGGTATAGATATATGTGACCACTATGTCTTGTATTGTAGGTGTGAACTTCGTTATGAAAACGATAAGATTCAATGTTTTTGCGAATATGGACGAGGCAATGTTTAATAAATTCATTTCTGCAATCGTCTCTGTAGCCCAGACCCGATATTACTCGTATTGCTCTTCTTTGCAAACCGAATAGTCTCTGCATAATTGTAGAGTGACCCCAAGTAATTATCCCATACGATAGATGAGATTCGCATAGAGAAAAATATATACCGCGTAGAAATTTAGAAGGTAGGCTATTGGTAAGATGTCGTAGAAGATATATATTTCGACATAATTTACTTGCTACTTTATCGCCGTGTATGTTCCACGATAATTTATTGTCTAGGTAGACACCAACGAATTTTGTTCCTATTTCGGTGTAAAGAAGAGGAGATCTTAGCGAAAACAGGAGATCAACTGTTTTGTCTTTGTTGATTGTGAGTTTGTTACTCGCAAACCAGTCACAAACCTTTAGTTTGGTAGACTCATTTTTGTTTAAACATATAGTCAAATCTGTTGATTTATTTGCAATTAAGGTGTCGTCCGCATATAAAAAAATTGACGCGTCTGCAGATATAGATGGTAAATCATTTATAAAAATTAAGAAAAGTATGGGTCCCAGGATTGAACCCTGTGGAACACCATACTTTATTTTGAGTTCTGTGGATGCTTTATCTTTTATCACCACCGTCTGCTTTCTGTCCTGTAAGTATGATATGATAAGTCTACAAGTATGAGGGTGGAAGTTGTAAAAATACATTTTTCGCATTAGGGTTTCATGACAGACACAGTCAAACGCTGTGCTTAAATCCAAGAAGGATGCAGTTGTATGCATGCCTTCATCGAAGCTATTTAAGATTTCTTGTATTAATGCGTTGATTGCGTCCGTCGTAGATTTCCCTATGCGAAACCCAAATTGGCGAGAATTCAGTAGATTTTCTGTTTCTAGAAATCCGATTATTTGCTTTGCAATAATCTTTTCAAAATTTTTTGACAGAATAGGCAGTATCGAGATTGGCCTATAATTATTGCAATCTGCTGGGTCTCCTTTTTTGTAAATTGGAGTTACTTTCGCGTTCTTTAAAGTACTTGGAATTTCGTGACGGGTATTACAATGACATCAACTACTGATTTAATAAGGAGAGATGTTAATCCATAGATGTCTCTACATGTAGAACTCTTCAGACTCCGAATAGTGTCTCTGACCTCGACCTAAAAGTTGTTTCTGAGATTTTGAAATAGCTCGTGTTACGACAGTTCCCATGTTGAGCCATTAGCATTATGGGATCAACCTCTTCAGTAGATATATTTTTAATGAGTGTTTCTGCTATATTGGCAAAGAAGGTATTGAGATTGTTTGGGTCTAGGATACAGGTTTTATCACTTACCATTTTACCACGTTTTCCATTCACGATAGTCCACATAGCACGCGTACTGTTTTGTGAATTTTAAATATAATTTACATTGGCAGATAGTTTAGCTCTCTTTAAGGCGTCATGATATTTCTTTTTATATATGAATAATAATTATTTTTAAATTGAGGGTTGTTGTGATAAGTTTCTTTGATAAGATGTAATGTTTCACGCATTTGGCGCAAATCGTTATTGAACCATTTGATTTGATGTTCATTTTTTCGAAGATATTTTTTTGGAAAACTGTTATCAAAGTGAAACTGAAGTATACTCGTAAACAAATCAAACTTGTCTTCGGCGGTGTAATGATTATTATCAATAAAAGTCCAGTCAAAGCTTTCAAGAAATGAGTAGAATTGATTCGTGCCTTTTTTGTAATTGGTCTTGTAATCATATTTGCGTTATGCGAAGCTACATACAGTATTGGCATTTACTTTAACATGAATGCCAATGTGATCGGATAACCCAGCATCACACGCCTGAACCGATAAGTCACACGAATAAATATTTGAGAACACATTGTCTAAACAGTTATTATTTCTTGTTTTAAAATTAACATGTTTTATTAGATCATATGTTGCAAGTAAATCACATAGTTGTTTAGCTCTTTGGTCCTTAGAGTTAAAAAGAACATTAAAATCCCCTCCAACAATTATGCGAATATTATTAATGTCAATACTTTTTAGAATGTTAGTTATTGTATTTAAAAATATAACAAAATCTCCGTCTGGAGATCTGTATATACTGATGATTAGTAAATTAAATTTATGAGAGAGGGATGCAGATACTTTACAGTGTTTAATAAAAAGCTTAAGTTTATAGTGTCATCTTAACGGCTCAATAGGTTTAGACTTTATCGTGGCGACAGAAGGACAGACATTTTACAAAAATGGTCTTAATCAACTCGGGGGACCTCAAAATGGATATATCAACTAACATTTTTGATTTGAATATTTTCGCGACAACAATACTTTCCCTTTGTTTTGCATATGGGATAAAGTAAAAATATAGAATACTTTAAACAAAAGTCGTTGCAAAGGATCACATTGTGAACATTTTTTGGATACACATCTTTTCCATTGCACTTTAGTTTTATAGATACTTTAAAAAACACGTCTTACATCATATTTTCAACGATATTTTGATAGCTATTAAAAACTGTTTCAAGCAGAAGTTGTGCATAATTTCGTTTTGGTTATAAAGATACGTTATATTAGTGTAATAATAATGTATTTTATAAAATATTTCTGACAATTACTGGAGAAATACGAAAATTATCAATTAAAAAAACGTGTCAAATTAAAGTTGTCTCTATAAAAAGATAAGCTCTTATTTTTATCGCATATACACTTCTCTCATAGCGCTTTCTCCTGGTTTTGTTAAATTAAGAAAATGTGTAATAAAAATTGAGAAAATTAGGATATCTCCTGAAAACGGGTTAAAAGTTAAAATCGAAAAATGTAGGAAATGTAACAAAAATCTTCAAATAAAACTTGTTCCGAATCAAATTCATTTCATTTCTTTGTAATAGCCTTTCCTTGCTTTATAAGGAAATTTGCATTGAATGATTATATCGAAAAATAGTGAAAAAAAAAAACAGCACGACTGATTAACTTTAATCGTTGATTAAACCTCTGATAAGTTCAAACTCGAGAATACAGTGTTATAAATTTGTAAGATATAGCAAACATGTCTTTTTTATTATTTAAACAATTTGGGAATAAATCGTGTTTCAAGTAGAACTAAACGCTGATTTAAGTTAATCAGTGGTGGTCCAAGTGGGCACGAGTTTCTTTTGTCGAGAAAGGAGACTTGCAGTGGATTTCACAATCATTTATTTAAACCAGGTTTTCTTCTTCTATTTCTAATTTAACGGCCGTGGCAACTAGCCCTTTCGACAGCATTAGTCAGACCAGGTTTTCGTAAACCGGTATTATATTTTAATACAGTGTAATATGGCATTCAGTTTTGATGTAACAACACCGGCTTATTTTGTTTTGTGCAATCCAAAACAAATACAACCAAAAAGTATTTCAATTTGAGCTTATACATATTTATTAACACCTCTTATACATATTTATTGTGAAATTCATTAATTGTGCTAGCAAAATAAAACCAAGAAACATTATTCATCTGATTAAAATACATAAGAAGTAAATATTTCATTATCAGAAAAGCGAAACGAAAAAACAAGCCGGTATTACGCAAATTATATTTTGTTTACTAATTGTACTAGTAAAAGAAAACTAAAACAAAAATAATGTCTCGATTAAACTACTTCGAGTTTGGAAAAGTAAATAGATCCCGATTAGAAAAGCGAATCGAAAAAAAAAAACGCCGGCTGCCGGCTACGTGACGATATTACGCAAATTACACCGTAAGCCCGACCTGCCCCAACAAAATCGATTTCGTCTTTCGGATGGTTGGTTGGAAATGGGAAAATTTCGTACTCACCAGGAAATTGTCGTGAAGTATAAAGGTACACAATTATCGCAGACGAAAATCACTACAGCTAAATATTAGCTAGAATCATAGATGGCCACTAAAATTACACGGTCTCAATTTCCTGGCTTTTTTTCTTTCTGTTAAATTTGTACCGTACGATTGTATCACAATGATTGAAAAATTGAATAAGAAGTCTTTTCGTATGTATTAAATATAGTTGATAAAAATAGTTAACAGCGCGTTTGAACCGGACCGAGCGACGAACAAAAGCGGATCGCGACTTCGCCGAACGAACGCCGGCCGCCAACTGAGCGAGTGTAGTGTGCTACACGGCGCGCACTACCTATACAGTACGAACTACCGGTGAGTACTGCCGGCCCGTGTCTCTATCAGTATCGTTGCGCCTTCCTTTCCTTTCCTCGAGTCGCCTGAACGTCTATGCCGGCCTGAACAAAGACCGGAAACCACCGTTAAGCTCCGAACGCTCACGAACAGCTGATCATCAGCTGATCCGCGTGCGGTGCACCTTTCCTTTCCTATTGCTGACTCATTTTCCTACCTCCTTTTGTAGTGCTGTAATTGTGCTGCCGCTGCAGGTAGATCTAGCCGGCCCTTGGTACGAGGGTTGGTTGGGTTTTTAAATTTTAAAAGCCGTCCCTCCCCGGGGTGGTTTTTAAATCCCTTCGAAACTTTTATACGGACTTTTCCGAGAATAATACATATTTAAGGGCTTTAATGTCGCTGGCTGGATTAATTTCGTTTCTTTTTATTTAATCAGTGAATAAGTAAGGGAGAAATAGGGAAACCTTAGAGCTAGCCTGGCGAGAAAGTTTATTTTTTCAATTGTATAAAATTCTCGTATTTGCTTAAAATATGACTTAATTTTCTTGTAAAAACCATTTTGTGTAGTTTTTTTAATATCGTTGCAATTTCCTAGAAATCATAACTGAAAATATGAAAGTATGAAAGTTAAGAGTTGCAGAAATTTCAAGTTGAGAAAAGCTCCAAGAATTGGAGCATTTCTCAACTCGAAATTTTACTTCATGCGCCATGCGTGTAAAGCACTGATCTCAAGTAAAATTGAAATGTTTACATCTTAGCAGTTTTCGTGAATGTTCTAAATTTTCATTAAACTTGTTATATTTTAAATGTTCTCGATTTATAAAATTTAAAATCTTTATGAGATTTTCAATACTTTAAAAATGTCTTAAGGTTTTTGAATATCTTAGATTTTCGTAGTTTTTACAATTTTTTGCGGTTTTGTGAATATGTGTGGTTAAACGTTAATTCTAAAAATGTTGAAACTTTTCATGAATGTCATAAATTCTTTAATTCATGAGTTTCAAAAATAATTGTTAATTTGAATATTTTGACGCCTTTCAGATTTTTTTTTTTTTTTAGTTATAAATATCATAAGGGTTCAAAATCTTAGTGCGTTTCGTGAAGTTTCAAAGATTTTCATTAACTTTCCAATTCTGAAACGATTTTCATAAAATTCGTAGATTTTCGTTAGTTATTTTTAAAAAATGTTTTACGTTTCATGAATGAATTTTCAAGACTTGAGTCAATTTGTGAAATTTTGGTAATTTTCGTGATTTTCCTAAATGGTCGTTAAACTTAAAAATGTTGACGATATTCACTAGTTTTCAAAATTCCTAAATTTCCATTGATTTTGCAAATCTTCGGTCGGTTTTCGCGAAATTCAAAAACTCAGTGATTTTTTCAGGTTGTTCATTAAATAGTTTTAAGTATATTTAAAACTTTACATTAAATTAAACCAAACCAAATTTTAAGGCTTCTCTAAACGCTAAATTTTACTTCATGCTTAGCCTGGGAGTAGAAACACTCGTTGAAATATTATTAAACACTTCAATAACTATGAAAATCTGAAAGAAGGATGTCAAACTTAATAAGGAACTTTATTTTAAATGTACTTGATTAAAATAATATTCATATACAAAAAATTAATCAATGTTCAAGTGCGCTTTAAAGAACATTAACGTTTTAAGAAAATATTCTAGGAAAAAAAAAGTAAAAGTCAATGAGTTTACTCAAAATAAAATGAACTTTATCTTACCTTATACAGAATTCGTTTAATATTACATTTATTTTGACTAGTTTGAATACATTTTCTGCTTATGGCAAAAATGTATGTTTAAAATTAAAATTAAACGGTTTCAAACATACATTTTTGCAATAAAAAGAAAATCTATTCAATTTGGCAAACTTTTAGAAAAATCTAAGAAATCAACTGCTTCGTAATCTAATCACTCAATTTACGTAGAAATAATGAATCTATAACTTTTTTATATGGATAATTAAAAAAATCTCGACAAGTTTTTCTAAAGTAATTGTAAGAAGTTGAAAAACAAGAAAATTAGCACCGAATATACAGAGAGTTTTATGTAACACCGAACATTATCAATGTTAATTTTCAAACAGAGAAGTATACATATGCATTAGGGTGGTCCTTAGTTACTATTGTGAAAAAAAAATGTCGATTTTTTTTTTGCAGGACCGGCTGAAATTGTTCTTTTTAATGAAAAAATGGTGTTCCCAAAGTCTTATGTCAATAAAATAAGTTTAACCCGTGCCGCAAAGCGATTAAATTTGCTTATGATTTTTCCACAGAGTATAATTAAGGAGACTAATACTCCGTGGTAGTGTACAGCTAAATCACGTTTTTAGTCAGATTTATACAGGAAAATATCGTTGTATACATAACATATATTGTAGGAAGATGTATAAATAATGAATAAATGTATGTATAAATAATTAAAATGCAACATGGCTGCCAAAAAGTAGTCAGCTGTTGGAATGTAGTTCTAGATTTTCCCGCACTGTAAACATACCAGCTGTTTAATACATTTGTGTTGTAATTGTTTTACTTTTCTCAAATTCGGTAACGTGTTTCGTATTTCTTTAAAATGCCGCGATCTAAAATATATTTAATCGGTACAGTGAAAAATCAAATTCTTGGTAGCAAACTCCCTTCACAGAAGGATTGTTTGAGTGTTTTATTTTATAACATGCGAGTAGTGAAATTAAATATATCGGATGCTGCGAATTTAGTTATCGATGAGTGTTTAATTTTTGGAAAGAAAGCTCGGATTCTAACAAAAGATCGAAGTGATTGTGTTAAAAAATTGAAGAAATTATATGAAACTTGGAAATATTTAGAAAAAAGTTGCAAACGAATCAGTGAAACACATAAAAACAATGTAAAAACGTTTGAAGAAAATTTGAATAATTTGTTTGATATTGCCCATGCAAATGCTTTGGACTTGAAGAGGACAAAGCGTTTTTGCTTGCACAATGAAAACGGAACAGAGAAGGTAGTATGCTTGGGATTGATTTAAAAGTAACGACATCAGAAAAAAGAAAAGCCGAAAGAGAAGAAAGGGAAGAACTAAAAAAGCGGAAAGGTAAAGCAGAAATAGAAAAACTAACATTAGGTGAGTTAAACAAAATTACGTTTAATGTATTTGATCTAAATAATCTTCATTAAAATTGTATCACATTTCAGTTCAGACTTCCACCTTTTTAAGATCAGATTCAGAAAATACCGATCCAGAAAGTGTTTCGAATAAAGAAGATCTCCGGATGGGAATTTCTGGCGTCACCAATTTTCCTGGTCCTAGTGTATCCAACAAACATTATAATCTCTCCCAAGTTTCTCCTAGGGCTGTTGTTCAAAGAGCGAAAATATCAATTATGACTGAAAGACTATCAGCAGCCTTGGATAAATGCAAAGTAAGTGATCGAGATGCGGTTCATATATTAAGTGCATGCGTGGAAAGTTTGTCGTTAAACCCGATGGATTACATTATAAATCGAGCATCAATAAGAAGAGAACGGCAGCGAATTCGCGAAGAGACTGCGAACAAAATTCAAGCAGATTAATTGTTCCTATATGTATAAGTACAAATTTTAAATAAGTATTATTACCTTTTTAGTTATTGTTTTTTGCATAAATGTATAAGTATTGTTGTATTAGGGATTTATTATTTTTACATAGATATTTAAGTATGGTTTTAGACTGATTTTATTAAAGTAGTAAAAAGATTATACAGGGTGTCCCATTAGTGCGGTCTCGGAAGATATCTCAGCTCTCGTTAAAGATAGAAAAAAAATGTTTTCACGAAATTTGCTTGATTTTAAGAGCTGCATAACCTAAAATTATTTTCAAATATACAGGGTGTCCCATTATTCCATACTTAATACCAACTTTGTTATTTTAAATGGAACACCCTATATATTATTTTTTTATTTGATCCGCCTTTAAATAACCTACACAAAGATATATCATTATCGGCACTTTAGGTAATTCGTTACTTCAAAAAAATATATTTTTAGAAAATTTTGGCAGTTTTAGTACTTTACTTAAAAATTCACTGTGTTCGTATTTTTTAAGATACCAGTCTGAAATTTTACACACATATTAATATTACTTATAAAACCTAGTAAAAAACTACCCTCGAATATTTAATATTTAAAATGTACATTACTTCATTTTTTTAAATGGGACATCCTATATTTTTTTAATTTATCAAATCCGCAATAAAAAATGCTTTATTTCTTGTATATCATACCCTTTATCTATTTTCATTAGTTTTGGAGATATTAACATTTTTCTGTCAAATATAGGGTATACAAAAAATAAAGCATTTTTCATTTCGGATCTGATAAAGTAAAGAAATATAGGGTGTCCCATTTAAGAAAATGAAGTTATGTACATTTTAAATATTAAATATTAGAAGGTAGTTTTTTATTAGGTTTTATAAGTAATATTATAATGTGTTACAGTCAATGGATAGAGCATTCTTTACTGCATATGTGTGTAAAATTACAGACTGATATCTTAAAAAATAAGGACACAGTGAATTTTTAAGTAAAGTACTAAAACTGCCAAAATTTTCAAAAAATATTTTTTTCTGAAGTAACAAATAACCTAAAGTGCCAATAATGATATATCTTTGTGTAGGTTATTTAAAGGCGGATCAAATAAAAAAATAATATATAGGGTGTTCCATTTAAAATAACAAAGTTGGTATTAAGTATGGAATAATGGGACACCCTGTATATTTGAAAATAATTTTAGGTTATGCAGCTCTTAAAATCAAGCAAATTTGGTGAAAACATTTTTTTTCTATCTTTAACGAGAGCTGAGATATCTTCCGAGACCGCACTAATGGGACACCCTGTATATTAAGTATTATTATGTGATAAATTTATTATACATACACAATTTATAGATTAAGGATGATCACATGTTTATTTTATATATATATATATATAGATATACATATATTTTTCTATGTTATTATATAGCAAAGATGCTAAATAAAGATTATTATTATTAGAATTGAAAGTCGATTATGCTATAGTGCATTGGGATACAAAATTACTTCCAAATATCACTGGGATTGAAAAAGTCGACCGGCTACCTGTTATAGTAAAAACACCAATAATGGAGCAGCTATTGGGAGTTCCGCAGATTCCTTCAAGAACTGGTCAAGAAATTGCTAGAGCAGTTTTTGATACATTGGAAAACTGGTCATTACAAGAAATTCTAATACTGGCAGAATTAATGGAGCTTGTGCACTGTTGGAAATTAAATTGGGACGTGATATACTGTTTTTAGCCTGCCGTCATCATATTTTCGAATTGATTTTACAGGCGGCTATTTCGACAACGAAATTATTTTCTTCAACTGGCCCCGATATTCCATTATTCAAGAAATTCAGAGCATGTTTTCCAAAAATCAATTCCAGTAATATATCGAACTGCGACTCCTGCATGGAGCTGGTAAAACTTATTGATGAAAATCGCGATGAAATTCTCCATTTCTGCATCACAAAACTCAAGGATGAACAACAGCTTCGCGATGACTATAAAGAGTTCTTAGAACTCACCGTAATCCTTTTGGGAGGAACTCTTTCTAACGGAAATAGAATACGTCCACCAAGTGCATATCATCAGGCAAGGTGGATGAGCCAAGCGATATATTCATTGAAAATATTTTAATTGCGAGGTGAATTCACCTTAACACAACATGAGGAAATGGCCTTAATTAGGATATGCGGTTTCATTGTAGTAAATTATATTAAGCCTTGGTTTACTACAAATAAAACAACAGAAGCCCCATGGAATTCATTTCACTACTCAAGACACTGAAGAAATACATAGAAAAGGATGCTGATATTGCAGAAGCTTGTTTAAAAAAAATAATAAATCATCTTTGGTATCTGACAGATGAACCGATCCTCTTTGCTCTGTTTGATGAAAACGTACCACTCGAAGAAAAACAGAGAATGGCTGAAAAAGTTCGCGAATACTTGAATGATGATCAAATAAAAGACATCGAAGACGAAATTTCTTCTTCGAAAAAATATTTATTATCTTATACAGAACTATCTAATTTTTTTAAGAAAAATTTACCAAGTGATTTAATAACTAAAACTTCCTTAAATTTATTTAAACGTTTTAATATGGATACTTCATTTCTCCTAACTGATGACACTCAGTGGTTTCATAACGACGGTTATATAAAAGGGAAACAAATAATAAGTTCCGTTGATGTAGTTAACGATTCTGCTGAAAGGGGAGTCAAATTGATGGAAGAATTCAACAAATATTTTACTAAAAACGAATTCCAAAAACAGTATATTCTTCAAGTAAGTGAAAATTCAGAAGGGGTACCTCGAATTCAGGATTTAACATTCGATTGTTTTGTTGTAGGTTGTACAGAAATATAGGAAGAAATATCCCCAGTGCACGAAAAAAGCAATGAATGCACTATTCGACGAGTAATGGTGAAAATGTTTTATACAATTATTTTTTAAATATAGAAATATAACAATTACCAATATTTATTGAATTTTGCTTAATTTCACTTATATTTAATCATCCAGTAGTGTATCATCATTATTGATTTAAAAATAAAAATAAAAAACACAAATTTCCTTCCTAATCGTGCGTTTTCAACTTTTTCAATCGCTTTGCGGCACGGGTTAATATTCATTTTTCGACTTGAAACTTGAAGAATACTATTTTTTCAGTAAAAAGAACAGTTTCAGGGGGTCCTGCACCCAAAAGTCCGACATTGAAAAATAAGGGCCACCCTAATATGCATATGTTTTACATTTTCTGACACTCGGTTTATTAAAAGAATTCAATTTGAAGCTTTAAACGAGTGTTTTCCACTCCTAGACTAAGCATGAAGTAAAATTTCGAGTTTAGAAAAGCCTGAAAATTTGGTTTGGTTGCGTAGCGCGAAGCGCGGAGCGACCAAACCAAATTTTCAGGCTTTTCTAAACTCGAAATTTTACTTCATGCGCCACCGGTGTAAAACACTCTGAAGCTCAAAATATATTTCAAACTTCGCAATATGTCAGTGTTTTACATCGGTGGCACATGAAGTAAAATTTCGAGTTTAGAAAAGCTTGAAAATTTGGTTTGGTCGCTCCGCGCTTCGCGCTACGCAACCAAACCAAATTTTCAAGCTTTTCTAAACTCGAAATTTTACTTCATGCTTAGTCTGGGAATGGAAAACACTCGTTTTAAGTTTCGAATTTAACTCTTCTAAAAAAACGACGATTATCTAAATATTTAAGGCACATACGCTCTAATTCTGACAATTTGTACTAAAATAAGTTTAAACATTAATTGCGAATTTGTAATGGTTATATAGGCAACCCAATTTACACATAACCTAAAAATGGAAGGTTTCAAATCGTATTAATTGCCTTGGCTTGACAAATCGAACATTCGAAAATGTTCATTGAAAATGTTCGGTGTTACATAAAACTCTCTGTATATAAAAATGGATGAAGAAATGATTGATCATAAAACAAAACATAAAATTGATTGAATTTCCAATGAATTAATTCATATTTATGATGATAATAATAATAATAATCCAGTTATTCATGTATTTTGAACCAAACTCAAAAAAATCTTCGCGTCTCTCATAGTTATAAGAAAAATAAAAGTAAATTAAAGAGGTTTAATTTTCAATCACTATAAAAATGTAACTTGTTTCAACTCATTCATTTTTGCTAAAATTTTAATGATAACAATGTTTATGTTAAATTAATTTATCAAACCGCCTTCCCCGACATTTTTAAAATGTTAAATTTTTGTATGTATGATGTACAGAACAAAAACAATACTTTTAGCATTATACCCCCGACTTCTTAAAAACCCCATCCGATATTTTGTTGCTTGTTTTTGGACATCTTATAAATGTACATGGAATTTTTCTTTTAAGTATACATATGCATACGCTTTTTTTTAAGATTTCGATTTGAAGCTTTAAGCGAGTGTTATCCACTCCCAGATGAAGCATGAAGTAAAATTTCAAGTTTAGAAAATCCTGAAAATTTGTTTTGGTCGCTCCGCGAAGCGGTGCGACCAAACCAAATTTTCAGGATTTTCTAAACTCGAAATTTTACTTCATGCGCCACGCGTATTAAACACTGCAAACAATGAAATATTGTGAACAAGTGAACTTTACTTGAAATCAGTGTCTTATACGCGGGGCGCATAAAGTAAAATTTCGAGTTTAGTAAAGCCTGAAAATTTGGTTGGGTCGCTCCGCTTCGATACGCGACCAAACCAAATTTTCAGGCTTTTCTAAACTCGAAATATTACTTCATGTTTAACCTGGGAGTGGAAAACACTCGTTTAAAGCTTCAAATTGATTTTTTTTAAACAACGAATATCTAAAAATTGTCAACATTTTGAAAATTAACGATAATTTAGGAAATCCATAAGCTGAGATATCAAAAATTGACAAACGTTTATTAAAATTACATTTTTAAAATTACCGAAAAGTGTACAAATTTTCGTAAATCACTGATAAGTGTAATTATTAGAAAAATAAATGAATATTTATGAAATTTAGAATAGCCGTAAATATTTTGAAAATCAACGGAAATTCAGGAAAAACCGCCAGAATTTCGAAAATTAATGGAAATGTAGAAAATTCTTCAAACTTTGAAGATCGACTAAAATTTCGGAAATTCACGAATAACACAGGCCAACAAATTTTGACTTTTTAAAAGTTGATTTCGATCTGACATCTGATTTTGTATAATTTTGAACTGCTGAATTCAAATGTGTCATGTTGCCCTATCACGTACGGTTTTTTTATCAATGTTGAAAATAAATTAATAAAAGATTTGGTCAAAATAAACGCTACTTTTATTGATACAGAGACAAAAACAAATTACAAATAGTTAACTAAATTGAAAAAAAGTTTTAAACAATCTTTAATTTCTTTTCTTTTCAGAAGATCTTTCCCTCTTGGATAATAAACTTCGTTTAGTGGATTTTCTTCTATATTCCAGGGCCGGATCGTCCCTTTTTATTGACCAGCATGCGTTCTATTTCTTTCATGTCTTGGTGGAACCTCTCACCTTGCTCCTCACTCACATCACCAAGATTTTCGGGGAAGTAATCAAGATGCGAGTGTAAAAAGCGAACTTGCTCATATTACATCCCAATTCCATAAATTTCTGTAGCATGTTTTTCACAATTTCCTTGTAGTTAAGATGCTTGTTGTTTCCCAAAAAACCTTCAATAACATTAGCAAATGAAATCGATGCATCTTTCTCAGTTTCGGTCATGGTTTTAACAAATTCTTGATCTTTAGTTAACCTCCTTATTTGAGGAGAGACAAAAATTCCTTCCTTTAATATTGCATCAGATAGCGAGAAACTTTCTACAAAGGTATTTGAAACAGTCTCCATCTTTATTTAAAGCTTTAACGTATTGTTTCATTAATCCTAGTTCAATATGCAGTGGAGGTAACAAGATTTTTTGTGGATCAACAAGACTTTCCAGCAGAATATTTTTTGATCCGGGAGTTAAATGATCTCTTCTTATCCAGTCATTTTTCTTCCAACGTTGATGTCTACTTCGACTGTCCCACTCACACGAAAAACATGGGTACTTTGTATACCCTGACTGCTGTCCTAATAGAAGTCCCACAATTTTCAAACCCCCACAAATTTTCCAACTATGATCATTGTATTAATTTTGTCAAGCATTACTTTAAGATTTTCGTAGCTTTCCGTCATTTGCACAGAATAGGCAACCGGTACCACAATTTAATCTCAGTGGCGTAGCAGTTTTTAGAATGTTGTTTAATTTTTATTCGCAAATATTTAAAAAACCATAAATATGACACCTAGTAAATTTATTAAAAAATTGTGGCAATGGAAACAAAAAAATGTTGATTTTTTATTAGATTAGTCACCAAAACTTCAATAAACATGAACCAATCCAAATCACAAATGTTTGTTGCCCTTTGTAATTGTCGAAATTTATGAAATTTACAAATACAAATTTAAAAATTAACGGAAATCTTGTAATTTCACGCAAAGCGTCAATGTTTAAAAAAATTACAATAATAATAATAAAAAAATACTGATATCCGCATTATCAGGATATTCGCATTATCCGAATATCCGCATATCAGGGATATTCGAATATACCGTTAAGGATGATCCGAATATTCGTTATTTGGATAATCTGGATAATCTGGATAACCAATATCCATTTTATCCGTTATTTGAATATTCTACTAATTTGTTTCCGAATTATCGCAGCCCTAATTGCTTTAAATATTGCTAGCTTCACACACATCTAAAATATAAATCTTTCAATTTACACTGGAAAAGGGAGACTGCAGCCCCGCAGCCGTAGTTTATCTAAAGACACGCCAACTATAGTTTGATTAAATTTAAAAACACGCCTACTATAGTAAGCTATACAGTTCCAGCCAATTCAAATAACACAAATAAAATAAAATTAAGTACTTTTCACTCTTTTATCAATAGACTAATTAACATCCCTTTAAGTGAATCTGATTTCAGACAAGAATTAAATATTATTTACAAAATTGCTGAAAATAATGGCTATAGCAAAGACGTTATAAATAATTTATTAAAAAAGCAGAAACAAAAACACTTAATTAAATACTTTTACGCACCTGAGCAAAAAATAGATAGTCAAGGGTATAAAATAAATGTTGTTAATGACCTGTCATACAATATAATTAATCAATTTAAGGGGAGAAACTTTAATATTATATGTTCAAATCCACTAAATTTAGGCAAATTATTAATAAATAACAAGACAAAAACAGAGAATTTGAAGAAATGTGGAGTTTATGAAATTCAATGTGATGAATGCGATGCAATTTATATTGGGCAAACCGGCAGATCATTCGAAACCAGAATGAAAGAACATAAAAATCTGTTTTAGATAATAAACCAACAACTGGCTTTTCCAAACATTGCATCGCATTCAATCACTTCTTTAATCCGCATAATTTTAAGATTTTGCATTCAGGTAATAAGGGATACACACTAAATCTAAAAGAAGGCCTGGAGATTAACAGGGCCATAAAAATGGGAAAAAAACATAGTTAACGACAACGAGGAGATTTAGAATTCCCCAATTTTGATTTTCCTTATTACCTGAAACAAAAATATGTATATATACCTAGACAATAATTTCTCCTGTACATTCCTTTGAAAATGGTCTAACAAACCGAAACTAGTCGGAATAAAGTTTTAATTTGTGAAACAATACCAAGTATTTTTATTTAAATAACTTTACATATTCTAATATGTTTCACCAAGCGCCAGATGAGAAATTAATTCAAGAAATTATACAGTTCTGTTAGCCAGATTTTCTTCCTCTGGTACAATTTCTTGTAGCCCAATCCTTTACAGACGAGTTTTTATATTAATTATATTAAAATAAAACCTGATTTTTGTAACGCATGAGGATTCATTTGTCTAAAAATTAGATTTCTTTTTAGTATAATTAATATAAAAACTCTTTTGTAATTCCATGGAACACACATTAAAATACGAACATTTCACTAATTCCGACATTTTCTCTTTAACGAACGAACATCAGCACCGACACTAACGCGATAAATTGAATTTCCCACAGGGCATTTACTTAATCTCACAAACGACGTCAAATATTAATAACAAATAAACGTAGCGCTGTACAAATAATAAACGTAATTCTAAATTACATTACATAATTACCATTATTATTATGAATGGGAATTATGTAACGTAACTTGGATTACAGCAGAGGGCGCTATCTGGGGGTACTGAAAAACAAATTGAACATTAGGTTGCATCCACTTCTATTTATTCGTCATGTTATTTACAGGGTTTATCTATTGCAGTTCACCATTGATCAAATGAGATTCACTATATCCCAAATATATTTCACCTTGTCAAATATATGCCAAAAGATTTCCCGATTTACGAAATGAGTTTCACTATATACCAGACAGAGCTGGGACGAATCCTCGTAAAAAGGAATCGAATCACGAATCCGAATCACCTAATATGATTCGAATCACGGTTACTCGAATAAAAGATTCGTAAGAGATAAATATGATTCGAATTAAAGATTCGAATCCTGTTTTTTCGAATCACGAATACAAATCCTGTAAGAATAAATTTGATTTTATTATTTTTTTTCAACCATTTATATATAAATATCGTTACCAGTTGTTTTAACAAAAATATTTAAAACCTAATTATATATTATTAATACTGAACATCGTTGATAACAGACTAAACAACTGATTCCCTGTTGCTCTGATTAAAGATGTATTTGTGTGTTTCTGAACTTCACTTTAAATCAGTGTTCTGTACGCGTGGCGCATGAAGTAAAATTTCGAGTTTAGAAAAGCCCGAAAATTTGTCTCGGGTCGCTGCGCGACCCTCGACAAAAAATCATGGGGCTTTTCTAAACTCGAAATTTTACTTCATGCTTAGTCTGGGAGTGGAAAACACTCGTTTAAAGCTTCAAATTGAACTCTATTATAAAATCGACAAATGACTGAAAATTACGTAGATAAAAAATTCACTGAATACCATTAAAACCGGGAAAGTCAGAGAAAAGTCATGAAATTATATTTAAATTGACCAAAACACTAACAAAAAAGCCATATGACATAATTAATTACAAAACACGTAAACATTTATAAAATGAACTTAAATATTGATAAAAACAATGAAAACAATTTAACGAAATGGAGGTTTCCCACAGAAGAAAGTTATATTAAGAGGCCATAAAAAAAAATCTTGAATCCAGGAAATGTCGGAAAAATGTAACATTTTAGATTGTGGCTACCATGTCAGTTTTACTTCAAATAATATTAAACATAATTTTGAAAACAAGATTATTATCTTTAAAAACATTTTTGGTCATTTAATGTCCTTATAAAAGCATTCAGTTTGAAGTTTCGAACGAGCGTTTCCACTCCCTGCGTGTCTTTTTGAAATTTCGCATTTACCACAACAAACCACAAACCTTACAAGTTTTGAAAGCCATAATAGAAGAAGAAATCACCAATTTGGGGCCAGATGTTTTACGTACAACAATTCAAAATGTTGTAAAACGAGCACAATCAACATCAACTCAGGAGGTGGTCATTTGACCGACATCATTTTTTTAACTTTATATTATCAATTTTACATCTTTAAATCAACTTTCAGTCAAAACATTGCCCAATTTTTTTAATTTCTAATAAAATAGTAGCCTATTCATAATATGACATTACTTTTGCCTTATATTACACGAGACAAAAAGTTTATATCTTAAGAAATGTTAATTTTTGTTTTTTAACATAGATTTACAGTCCTTGTTTACGCACGAAGTAAAATATAGAGTTTAGAAAATTTTGAAAATTTGGTTTAGTTGCGTAGCGAACGGCTAAAACACGGAAATATTGTGAAATTGAAAATATACTGGTTTTTACTTATTATGTTTGAATTTCATAGCAAATTTGATTTTATGAGAAATATCTATGTCCCGAGAAATACAGGGAGTTTTTCGACTTCACACATGAATTTCCTCGCGTGACGTGAAAAGTCAATATGATTGAACTAACAAGGTTGACTCGGTTTTAAATTAAGACAACCTTATACACTAACCACCTTAATTGCTGACGTCACGCGTGGAAGTCCTCACATAACGTCAACAATCAAGGTAGTTAAACAATACAAGGTCGGCTCGGTTTAAATCAAGAGAAACTAACTTACACACCTTGGTTGATGTCGTCACGCGTGAAAATCCGTACGTGACGTCAAAACCAGGATCATTACTGTACAATGTTGTCTTGATTTATACCGAGTCAACCTTATCACGCGCGGAAATCCTCACATGACGTCAAAATCAAAGTCATTACTGTATAAGGTCGACTCGGTTTAAACTGAGACAGTCTTGTCTTATTATTATTATTATTCTTTATTTTCCCAACAGATATACAAGTATCCAATTACAGGGAACTTAATCTACTATAATGTTATGTTACGTAATTTTAGATCATACATACAATGTGCAGAGAAAGAAGAGAAAAGAAATAAAAAAAACAAACTTAAAGCCTAAAGATTTATAACAATATCAATGGTTCCGATATGTCTGACATTATTTCGATGAGGGATTATCTGGTATCTACGAAAATATCTACTCTATTATTTAAACTATTAAAAGTTCTAATCATTTTTAAAACGGGTGAATTAAAATAAGCTAGCGTATTGGCATGTGGTTGAAAAAATACGTTATTACTGTGAGATGTTAGTCTAGGAACCTGAAACTTCAGGTTAGCTAGGATGTTATGGTCATCAATATCGTAATTTACTACCCCGTATAAAAATAGAATTGAAGATTTAGTACGCCTGTCACTTAATCTTTCGACATTAAATGTTTGTAAGAGGTTATCATATGTAATGGATACAGATGGATATTCCCTAAATTTGTTAAAAAACAACATTTTCAAAAACTTTTTTTGTATTGCTTCAATTTTACTTACAGTATTTTCGTAGTACGGTGACCAAATAACAGAGGCAAATTCGAGGTTAGAACGAACGTATGAAAAATACAATTTTTTTAAAACGTCAATGTTATAAAAGTCCTTACAAGTGCGATGGAAAAAGCCCAACAGTTTGATACTTTTGTCACAAATCTTATTTATATGATCATTAAATGTTAACTTATGATCAAAAGTTGCTCCTAAATCTTTAATTGAGTTTATACGTTCAAATAATACATCGTTTATACCACAATCATATATAACAATATCTTTTTTACGATAAAATGACATGCATTTACACTTTGATAAGTTCAACGATAATCCATTTACCTTACACCATTATTGAATGTTATTAATATCTTCCTGCAACCGAATGCAATCATCCCTGGACTCAATGATATTAAATAATTTCATATCATCTGCATATAGGAGCACGTTACACCGAATTACCTCAACAATATCATTAATGAAAATGATGAATAACAGTGGTCCCAGGTTTGTACCTTGGGGAACCCCAGATATCGCAGTATACTCACTGGAACGATACCCCATACTGGACAAATTGCCGTCTGTTATGTAGGTATGATTGCATCAGTGTATACGGTTATCTTCATTTAAGCGAGTGATTTCCACTCCCAGACTAAGCTGAAGTAAAATTTCGAGTTTAGAAAAGCCCCGTGAAAATTTGTCGAGGATCGCGCAGCGACCCGGGACAAATTTTCTGGCCTTTTCTAAACTCGAAATTTTACTTCAAGCGCCACGCTTATAAAACAGTGATTTAACGAGAAATTTAAAAACAAACTAAAGACATTTTTCATGTTAATCCTCACAATTAATTCGAATTATTTTTGACGATTCAAATCCTTTTGTAAGTATTCGAATCCTTTTGTAAATATTCGAATCCTATTATAAATATTCGAATCCTTTTATAAGGATTTGAATCCTTTTATATGGATTCAAATCACCCACATTTTGATTCGAACGCGAATCCTCTTAAAAAAATTTAACGAATCCGGATCACGAATCCAGTTGAACTAAAGTATTCGAATGCCTCTTTTGAATCCTCTAAAAGAATTCGAATCCAGGATTCGAATCCTGAATGATTCGAATCCTGCCCAGCTCTGATACGAGAGCATTCAGGATTCGAATCCTTTTAAAGGATTGAAAAGAGGCATTCGAATACTTTAGTTAAACTGAATTCGTGATCCGGATTCGTTACATTTTTTCAAGAGGATTTGTATTCGAATCCAAATGCGGGTGATTCGAATTCTCATAAAAAAATTCGAATATTTATAAAAGAATTCGAATATGAATAAAAGAATTCGAATATTTATAAAAGGATTCGAGTATTTTTAAAGGATTTGAATACTTACAAAAGGATTTAAATCGTCAAAAATAATTCCAATTAATTGTGGGGTTTAACATGAAAAATGTGTTTTGTGTGTTTTTAAATTTCTCGTTAAATCACTGTTTTATACGCGTGGCGCATGAAGTAAAATTTCGAGTTTAGAAAAGCCCCTTGAAAATGTGTTTCGGGTCGCTTACGCGACCCTCGACAAATTTTCTACCCGGGGCTTTTCTAAACTCGAAATTTTACTTCATGCTTAGTCTGTGATTGGAAACACTCGTTCGAAACTTTAAACTGAAT
Organism: Philonthus cognatus; assembly: GCA_932526585.2. Taxonomy (NCBI): domain Eukaryota; kingdom Metazoa; phylum Arthropoda; class Insecta; order Coleoptera; family Staphylinidae; genus Philonthus; species Philonthus cognatus. Next base: position 4,581,878 of record OW052244.1, read on the forward strand.
GCTTGAGAGGAACATTAAATGACTGAAAATGTCTTTAAAGATAACAATCTAGTTTTCAAAATTTTGTTAAATATTATTTGAAGTAAAACTCAGATTTTGTTGAATTGTTCTCATTGTTTTTGCCAATATTTGAGTTGGTTTTATAAGTTTTTACGTGCTTTGTAATTTTTATGATGCCTGTTGATTTTGACAAATTTAATAATATCATATGGCTTTATTGTTAGTGTTTTGGTCAATTTGATTAAAATTCCATGACTTTTTTCCGACTTTCCCGGTTTTAATGATATTCAGCGAATTTTCTATTTACGTAATTTTCAGGCATTTGTCGATTTTATAAAAGAGTTCAATTTGAAGTTTTGAACGAGTGATTTGGTAAAATTTTGTAAAATTTCGAGTTTAGAAAAGCCTGAAAATTTGGTTTGGTTACGTAGCGCGTAGCGCTACGCGACCAAAGCAAATTTTCAGGCTTTTATAAACTCAAAATTTTACTTCATACGCCACGCGTACAAAATATTGATTGAAGTGAAGTTCAAAAACACACAAAAACATCTATAATCAGAGTAACACGAAATCAGGTATTTAGTCTGTTATCAAAGGTGTTTAGTGTTAATAATAAATAATTAGGTTTTTAATATTTTTGTTAAAACAACTAGTAACGATATCTATTTGTTAACGGTTGCAAAAAAATAATAAAATCAAATTTATTCTTAAACGATTTGTATTCGTGATTCGAAAAAACAGGATTCGAATCTTTGATTCGAATCATATGTATCTCTTACGAATCCTTTATTTGAGTATTCGTGATTCGAATCATAGTAGGTGATTCGGATTCGTGATTGGCTTCCTTTTTACGAGGATTCGTCCCAGCTCTGCTATATACCAAATACTTTTCCCTTTGCAGAGTTTTTCTATTGCATTTCACTTTATCTCAAATGTATTTCTTATTTATCAAATACATTTCCCTATATACCACTACATTTCCCTATATGTCAAAACCTTATCACAGTTTCTTCAATTACATATCATTACATGCATGTTAGCAATCAACTAAGAGGACTCGGTATCCGGAGAATAGATGCTAAGTGGTGTTACATATGTATAAGTAGAAATAAAATATTTTCAGAAGAAAGTTATAATTATTGCAAAAGTGTTCAACAAAAATATTAAAGGGAAACGTATTTGGTATATAGTGAAACTCATTTGGTAAATCGGGAAATCATTTGGCATATATTTGACAAGGTGAAATACATTTGGGATATACTGAATCTCATTTGATCAATACTGAAATGCAATTGAAAAGCTCTGTAATATATTTGTTGAACATTTTTGCTGTAATAATAATTTTCTTTTGGAAATATTTTATTTTTATTTATACATATTAGAGCTGGGATTAATCCTCAAAAACAGGATTCGAATCACGAATCCGAATCACCTAATATGATTCGAATCACGAATACTCGAATAAAGGATTCGTAAGTGAAAAATATGATTCGAATCAAAGATTCGAATCCTAATTTTTGAATCACGGATACAAATCCTATAAAAATAAATTTGAATCTATTATTTGCAACCAGTAACATTATATCCCATCAGTTTCTATTGACAAAAATGTTCAAAACCTAATTATTTACCGACTAAATATCTGATTAAATAATTATTTAATTAATTAATGATGATATATGTGTTATTGAACTTTATTTTAAATCAGTGTTTTATACGCGTGGCGCATCAAGTAAAATTTCGAGTTTAGAAAAGCCCCGTGAAAATTTGTCTCAGACCCTAGACAAATTTTCTCCGCGGGGCTTTTCTAAACTCGAAATTTTACTTCATGCTTAATCTGGGAGTGGACAACACTCGTTCTTAGAAGTTTCAAATTAAAGAATCACTCTAGATTACTAAGTTTATTACCATTTTACAAAGGCTACAGCTCGAAGGACCAATTATGGTCTTCGGAGACTGAAGGACTACAGGAAATCGAAGTTTTTTTACAAGAAAACAACGAATATCTGAAGGTTTACAGCATGGATAGGAAATAAAACATCCAATTTTGATAAAATATCGAAGTTGGGTTGGTTTTCAGTGCATTTTTAACTTAACTTTAAATCAGTGTTTCCTACGCGTGGCGCATGAAGTAAAATTTCGAGTTTAGAAAAGCCCCGTGAAAATTTGTCTCGGGTCGCTGCGCGACCCTCGACAAATTTTCTACGCGGGGCTTTTCTAAACTCGAAATATTACTTCATGCTTAGTCTGGGAGTGGAATACAACAGTTAGTTTAATTAAAGAACATCAATAAAAACCTAATAAATCATTTTACCCAATTTTAATAATCATTCATGATTGTTTCAACTGTTTCACCAGTACATACTAATTTGTATAATTTGTTTTCCGGGGTTTTTGTTTATTTATTCGGCAATAGTTTAAATAATTTAAAATATTTAATAAAATTTGTTCTACATTTTATAAATAATATCAACTTTGTATTTCTTCAAAATATGTTTGGTTACAATAAATAAAACTGCCAAACTAATTTGTACAGGATTTAATAACGTTTTTGCTAATTTCATGAAACTTAAACCCATTTAAATACCTATGCTGATTTTTGTTATTTTTTTCTTTTACTTAATGCTTATAATAATATATTTATATTTGATGCGGATTAACATTTATTACAAAATATATAAATATTAAAAAAAAACACTACATTATTGTTATTGCGATTACGAACAATTAAAAAAATAAAGTGCAATTAACGATAACATGAAATTATAATAAAACTAATACAAAGTGTTATAGAGTATAATTTTATTTAAATATTAAACGCTTTAAAAAATATAAACCTCTGAAGGAAAGAAAACAAACTAAAGGTTTTTTTTTCTAATTTCGTTTAGAATTTCTTAATGTTTATTATATAATGAGATTAATTTGGTGTAATTTTCTTGCAATTATAAAAGATGTGCTCTAAAAAAAATAATCATTTTTTAAGAATATAAGTCGGAAATTGAATATACCGTCTGTTCGATAAAAAACGCCCAACTCTATAACTCTGTTAGTTATTGACCGATTTGAAATAACTATAAAACAAAGTCAATTGCCGTTTCATTACTGTAAATTGGCAGTAATTATATATTTTTTAACTTCATCGCCAAATAGTAGTCAACTTTAAATGTTAAAATGGCTGTGTACGTATACTTTATACTTTTATAATTTTATTATATTAGACATTGTTTTTCTGAATCCAATTATGCCCGATATGTTGATATAAATTTAATATTTATGCAAGAAAAAGAATAGAATAAATCTTGTTAAATTGATTTTTTTAAAATAAATGTAGTGTGCCATGAAAAAAAAATGGCCTTTTTATACTGTTTAAATTGTTTACTTGTTTATATTTAATCCGTGTGTTCCGTTAATTAATTTATTATACATTTACAGTTTGTTATTGTTTTAAATTCAACTTTAATATTTAATGAATACTTATTTTTTGTTTATAAAAAAGTTCAATCCAAAGTTCGAGCGAGTGTTCCACTCCCAGATTAAGCATGAAGTAAAATTTCGAGTTTAGCGCGTAGCGCGGAGCGATCAAATCAAATTTTCAGGCTTTTCTAAATTCGAAATTTTACTTCATGCGTCACGCGTATAAAACACTGATTTCAAGTGAAGTTAAAAATATACTATTAAGGTTGGAAATTTTTCGTGGTTAAGTAACCAAATTCGATTCACAAATATTTGAATTATTCGAAAGTTTAAATATTTATATTCAAATATGAATAATTTAGTGATTTAAAAATTCATATTAGAATATTTGACTGTTCGAATTAATTGAATCCCAAGCCTTAATAGAAATGATTCGAATTATTTTGGAGGATTTGAATCCGTGTATGAGGATTCGAATCCTTTTATAAGGATTCGAGTCCTTTTATAGGGATTCGAGTCCTTTCATAAGGATTCGAATCATCTACGTCTGGATTCGAATACGAATCCTTTTAAAAAAATGTAACAAATCCGAATCACGAATCCGTTTTCACTAAAGTATTCGAATACCTTTTTTGAATTCTTTAAAAGGGAAACGAAATCCTGAATGGTTCGAATCCTGCCCAGCTCTGATACATATGTAACACTATTTACGCCAGCATCCATTCTCCGGATAACGACTCCTCTTAGTTCATTGCTAGTATGCATTTTTTGACGAACTGCAGCGATTTTGCTGACAAGTGAAATGTAATTGACAAACTGTGATAGGGTTTTGACATATAGAGAAATGTAGTGGTATATAGGGAAATGTATTTGATAAATAGGAAAGGAATACATATTCGGTATAAAGTGAAATGCAATAGAAAAACTCTGTCATTTATCGAAATACTGGTGAAAATTAGATTTACTGAAGTATGATTTACCGGTAATCTGGACTAAATCCCTAGTTATTACAGTCGCCCAAAAATGAGAATTATTGAATGATTGAAATATTCATGAAATCCTAAATAACGAAATAAACTACAATACAAGTTATAACAAAACACGAAATGATGCCATGACGAAATGTATAAATTTATGAACGGCATCAAAGTTGAGCAGCAATATATAATTACAATTTATGGTAATTGTCCCATGCAGGCGCCCTTTGTTTACCAGACCATTGTGTGTCGTTTGAATGAACGAAAGGTTGGCTGAGAGGGTGGGGGTTGGGCGGGGCATGAAGGGTTAAAGGATGGATATATATCTATACAGATGTAGAATAGGATGGGTGTGGGTGTTAGAAAGTTTCAAACGAAGAGAACAGTGCACGAATTCATAATATTCTGGCTGTATTTTAAAGTGGGGCATAACCGCAGTATATTTTGCGTTCGGGGGCGTTCGCATTAAATATTTCCAATTTACCCTTACAGTGCGAACTGTGAAAGAAAAAGAGTCAGCCTCCACGCAAAATAGAGGGCGTCGCGAATATTAATTTGTCTGTGCTAATTATTTCTGTTCGCTAAAGAGGGAATTTTGAAGTACGTTTTTGTTGGATGTAGATTATAGAGTAAATTTCTGGGAATAAGATTGGAAAATATTGATGGTTTATTGTATTTTAATATATAAAATTACGATATTCTTGGTATAATTGTATTTTACCTTTCAGATGAATGTAATTGCCAAGTTGATGTACACCGATTTCTCCAAAGCCTTTGATCGCGTTTCGCAGGATATTTTAATGCATAAATTGCAGAGAATGGGCTTTGGAGTAAAAATCACTAAATGGATACAGAGCTTTTTGGCAGACAGGTTACAGTATGTGAAAATCAATTATTTTATTTCAAAATAAATTAATGTCACATCAGGTGTACCGCAGGGGTCGCATTGTGGACCAATACTGTTTTTACTCTTCATTAATGATCTGAAGTTTTATGTCAAGCATTGTACATTTCTTCTTTTTGCAGACGATCTTAAAATTTTTCGTAAAATCAAAAACACTAACGACATCACAGTCTTGCAACAAGATTTGAATAACATTTATCAATGGTGCTTGAATAACCGTCTCTATTTTAATAATGACAAGTGCGTATCTATTTCCTTTGGTCGTGGTCATGTCATTAAATCAAATTATGAAATCAGTGGATACCAGCTATCTACAGTTCCACATGTCAAAGACCTAGGAGTAATATTTGACTGTAGCTTGTCATTTACGAAGCACATTGACAACATGTGCTGCAAAGCATTGCAAGTGCTTGGCTTTATAAACAGATTTGGTAAGAATTTCTCAATGAACACGTACAAGCATTTATTTATTTCTCTTGTAAGAACTCAACTAGAGTATGCTTCCTCTGTTTGGTCACCATTTTATTACAATAAAATTGATCAAATAGAGAGGGTACAAAACCAATTTTTGTTGTCAATATCCTTTAGATTGGGAATTTCTAGAATTATTTACAGTCGCAGTTTTACGCTAACTTTTTTAAACTTGACATCCTTGAAAGAGAGACGTGTTCTATCTGATTTGGGAATTCTATTCAAAATAGTAAACGGCCTAATGTACTGCAATGAATTACTGACTGGTTTAAAGTTTCTAATCCCATCTAATACACGTTCACAATTAATTTTTAGAGAAACAGTTCATCGTTACAACTACACAAGCAATAATGCACTTTGTCTTATGACAAAATTATGCAATTTGGTTTGTGTATCACCACATTTTGAGCTGTACGGTATATCTTTTAAATCATTTATGAAACGATTAAAGCTGATTGATCCATCTTTATACAACCATGTTTAATTGTTTTTGTCTACAAGGCTTGGGAGTATATTGTATTAATTATATCGAATATGTATGTTTATATATTAAGTGTGTAAAATTATAATTGAAATAATGTAAAAAGGTTTATTCCGTAAATAAAGTATTATTATATAGATGTGGTTTCAGACAGACACTATCAGGCGCGCACCCAGAAATTTGTCTTCGGGGGGGCTCAAGCGTCTTGAAGAGGGCCCATCCCGGTCTTATGAGGAGGGGCTCACGCATTTAAACCTATGTGACTAAACGCGAAATGTCTACTGCAAACAGACATAGTCCGAATAAAACATAATATCCGGTTTTGCGAGTTTAGACAAGTCCTAACATGCTAAGTATCATAAAAATGTGATATTGGTAGAGTTGTAATAACAGAAGCTCAACGTTATTATTGAAAATATAAGAACATTGTGCTTTATTTTGACGTTCGCAAAATAATAAAGAAATTAAAACAAATGAACAATTTGTAAGGAAATATAAATTTCTTTGTTATTTATGTAAAATTTATTACATACAAAAATTGAGCCGATAAAGCTAGAGAAGCTAAATGTTGGGACTAGATTATAAAAAATACTAGACATTCTCCCGCATTTTTTCCGAAATTATAAAATAAATCGATCCAACAAAACAAAACAAAAAAAGTACTGGAAAACATCACTTTGTTTTACAAATTATTTATAAGAAGTATATTTTAAACTTCACTTTAAATCAGTGTCTTGTACGCGAGGCGCTTGAAGTCAAATTTCCAGTTTAGAAAATCCTGAAAATTTTAATTTGCCGGGGCATGATGACTCGCTTCGCTCGCGCTCCCGGGCGAGTTCAAATTTTCCGGCTTTCCTAAACTCGAAATTTCATTTTATGCTTAATCTGGGAGTGGAAATACTCATTAGAAGTTTCAAATTGAACGCTTTTATAGTTAACCTTGTATAAAAAATCCACTTCTTATTATTAATAGTGATCCATTATTAAAATAATTCGGTTTGGTTTGATGTTATTTGAAATAAAACTTATGCCTATAATTATTTACTTTTTAAATCAAGTAATCGAAATTTTAGAAGTTAGTACATGCACTTAATAATTTAAATTATTAAAGTTATATAAAAAAGTCGATAGAAAGCCAACAAAACGGGTCAAGTTTTATTTTAATTAAAAATTTAAAAAGTATCTAAATTCAAATACAATTAATTAATTTGGTTAAAAATAATGTTATTCAAATCAAGTCGATTTATTTTAATTTAATATTTAAAAAAATATGTTAATGTTTTACCAAGTGATCAATGATAAACAATATATTAATTGATAGCTATACTTTTGTAAAATTTGAAAATTGTAATATTTTTCGACAGTCGGTAACATATTTTGTATGTCACTTTATCACTTATGACCAGGGTTGCTAAGAATAAAGTATGTTTAATTTTAACCAAACAGTTTTTTTACAAAACGTGTTTTTTCATTAAAACGGTGTATAAAACATTAACAATTAAAAACGTGTTTAAAAGATGTTTAAAACGTGTTTAAAACATGTTTAAAACACCTTAAAAACGTGTTTAAATGTCCTAAATTTCATCAACAAATGTATTTTATGTGTTAAATTTGAAAATAAAGGAAACTGCAAAATATGTTTCTGATTGATCGTCTCATTAGGGTTTCCACTCCCAGATTAAGCATGAAGTAACATTTCGAGTTTAGAAAAGCCTGAAAATTTAGTTTAGTCGCTCCGCAAATAAAAACACTGACTGCAAGTGAAATCTTCAACCAATTGGAAGAGAATGAAATACATTAAGTATGTTACACAAACAAAGTTAATTGTTAAATTATACTCGGGTCAGAATTTTGCTTTCCACAGCCTTGAACTGATTGAGCTAAGACGTTTGATGGGGAAAGTACTATGATGGACACATGACCATTTTTAAGGTTGGCTTTGTGTTATTGGTATTAAAGCGTTTTAATAGATATTTAGAAATGTATTATCATTTATCTCAAAATAAAGCTAGAACGTAATTAGCGTTTCCTTGAAAGTAACTTTTAATTCCTAAAAGTTTTAATTCTATTCAAATCCGTGCGGGCATTTTCCGAACTTTGTAAATTTATTCATACAACTCCTCATAAAATAATTAGGAGCACTTTGGCACTCCGCATTGATCAATATTACAAATTAAATGGAAGTTCGGTTGAGTGCGTGGCATTTAATTATTGATTGGCTGTAATTGTTGATGAAATGCCGATGTCAATCCAATTCACGTGGAATGCTACATTTTGTTGACTTGTGTAAATAATATTAAAATTCTAATTCTCTGTCTCAAAATAAGTGTCTGATTCGCAGTTTGCGAAACTGTTAAAATGCATTGGTCGTTTAAGCACTAGTGCTAAAAAGTAGAGCTTCACGCATATTAATGGATGCTTAAACAAAGCTTTTTGGTGAGGTCGTAGATAAATTGCAATTAACGTGTTTATTCTACATTGTAGTATGTATTATTACAACGGGGTTACAAAAGTTACACAATGGAATTTTTTGTTAAGTATACATATCCAGATACACAGGGTCCCCGGGCGCAACAAGCGGAGGGGTGCCATCGAAGTCAGAGATCCGAAATTTCATAAATTTATACCAGAAATTTTAAATTATATAAGTATCTATATTTAAAACTTCACTTTAAATCGGTGTTTTATACGCTTGGAGCATGATGTAAAATTTCGAGTTTAGAAAAGCTTGCAAATTTGGATTTGCCGGGGCGCGACTTGCTTCACTCGCGGGCTCTGCAAATCCATATTTTCAGGCTTTTCTAAACTAGAAATTTTACTTTATGCTTAATCTAGGAGTGGTAACCTACGCTAAAAAAAAATAAAATAAAACACTAATAATTGACATATCTTATGACATTTTAAGAAAATTATACTCACACCAAAATGACAAACTATATATCACTTTTGTGTAGAATAGAATATTTCTTTAATATTACAATATACTAATATCCATTTTTTATAACAATCAAAAATGTCAAACAAATATAATTGATAAAAAAATATCCAAAAATGTCATTACTGTCACAAAAAAGGCCCTGATGGGATCATTCCTGCTGAATTACAGATAGCCACAGATATTATAAATCCCTGGTTGGAAGTAATATTTGAAGCCTGCCTAACTCTATCGTACATCCCTCAGAGATGGAAAGAGACAAATGTGGTGTTCATACCCAAAGCAGGGAAACTAACCCACTCAACCTTCTTACTCAAGACGTTGGAGAGACTAGTTGAAGCGTACATAAAGGAACGCATCAATCCAAACCTTTGGTCAACTAGCCAACACGCTTATACTAAGGATAAGTGGACATGGCGCTGCACGCCCTTATTAGCCAGGTTAAGAAGTCCATGTGCAATAGGGAGTTTACGTTGGCGGTATTTCTGGATATCGAAGGAGCCTTCAACTTTATGCAGCCAGAAGCAATTCTGTCTGCCCTCGGAAACCTGCACATGGACGAGTCGATATGCCTCTTCATAGGGGAGCTGCTGACGGAGAGGCACGTTGTCTCCTCGCTGGGTGGCTTGCACTCAAGAAGAGAGGTAAATAGGGGTACCCCCTCAAGGGGGCTACTATGGAACGTAGTCATAAATGACCTACTGAAAGAACTAGAGTCTGTAGGGTGTAGGGCATTGCCTACGCTAACGATGTGACTCTTACGGTCTCTGGCAAACACTTAAACATCTTATCCGAACTTATGAAGCAGGCACTCCGCAAGGTAACCCGCTGGTGTGAGAAGTGTGGACAAGGGGTAAACCCCCTCAAAACTAAGCTTGTACTCTTTACCAGAATGCATAAAGTACCGAACTTCAAAGTTCCTACTTTACACGGCACGGACTTGGTGGTAAAAGAGCAAGCTAAATATTTCTGCATTCTAATCGACAGGAAGCTTAGTTGGAAGCCCAATATCCAGGAGAGAGCACAGAGAGCCCTCGTCGTGCAGTACTCCTGCAAAAGAGCAGTGGGCAAGAACTGGGGACTGAAATCAACCGTTGTTCACTGGATGTACACGGCCGTGGTAAGGCCCATTATGTTCTACGGGACCGCAGTCTGGTGGACTGCCCTCGACAAAAGGACCCACCAAACTGCACTCGGCAAGGCTCAGAGAGCCGCCGAATTGCTCATAACGGGGGTGGTCAGGTCCACCCCCTCCAAAGCGCTAGATATAATACTAAATCTAGCTCCAGTCGACCTCTAGTGCAGATATGCTGCAGCTACCACAGCGATCAGATCCTGAATGAGCTTGTCGATATCCCCCTGAAGACTGACAGACAGCTGCATTCCAGAACTTAATTTTGAAAATAAGTTCTCCACTTTTATCCCGGACAAAACCAAATAGGTAGAGGGCAAGATAATTCAAGGCAAGGACTTCTGGCTCTACGGATGGTTTCAAGTCTGAAAACAGAGTAGGGGAAGGAATCTTCTCACAAGAATTTAACCTCAAAAAGTATTTTAGACTCCCAAACCACTGTAACGTTCTTTAGGCAGTCATGGCCATCCGAGTGGCAGCGGACTGGATCCACAAACTTGACCTTCAGGGGAACCGCATCAGATTCATTACTGATAGCCAAGCCGCCATTAAAATACTGAATAGTCCGTACTGCGCCTCAAAGGTGGTCAGAGACTGTAAAAAATTGCTAAATAGGCTTGCAAATAACTGTGACGTGGGACTCATGTGGGTACCTAGTCACAGTGATATCAGGAGAAATTCAATTGCAGACGACCTTGCAAGGAAGGGGGAAAGAATGAAGGACCTGTCTACTGAACTTTCCACTCACATTCCTCTTGTGGAATGCAAGAGACTACATAGGGACCAGATGATAGCATCGGTCAACCATAGGTAGAGAGAAGAAGATACGTGTCTCATAACAAGCCAGCTATGGCCTATATGGGATACTATAAACAGCAACAGATTAATTGCACTTAGCAGAATCGACACAAAGAAGACGGTAGGCATCCTCACGGGCCACTGCCTCCTAGGCAGACATGCACAAAAGATGGGCTTCGAGCACAACGACTTTTGCAGAGGATGCCTGGATGTGGAGGAGGAACGGTACTCCACTATCTGGGACAATGCCCTGCTCTCGAAGGGAAAAGTATCAAGTACCTTGGTATGCACTACGCAAATGGATTAACGGACCTCACACCTCTAGATGTGAGAAATCTGATCAGGTTCATTAGGTGCTCGGATTGGTTTGTATAGGTGGGGAGGGAGAGGAGATCTGACTCCTTTTCACCCTTATGGTATCACAAGAAGCCCTTTGGGCCTAAGTGAGCGGTCTAACTGCTGCCATTGGAACCTAACCTAACCTAGTGTCATGGAAACATATGTGATAATTAGTGTTTTACAGATGGGAGTAGAAGAAATTAAATATGCTACTAAATTTATCATTAAGCGTGCCTCTATAATGTCAAAGTTGTAAATGTCTGGATTCAATCGTTTTTTAATAAAAAAAAATATAAATGAATTTTTCAAAAAATCTGTTTTTGACAATATCTTGGAAACAAAAAAGTATATTTTAAATTTGTTTTGAGATTTATATTGGGCCCTAAATACGCAACTTCCCCTAACTCTCTATCTCTTCAAATAACCGAGATCCCCTTCATACATTCTGTTGAAGTACAAACACCCTGTATACCTATTGAGTAGATTTGACAGTTGACGTTTTTCGAAACACTCTGACATAAGTCACATTCGACAGCCGACATTAACATTTATCAATAGTGAGAGTTAATTAATCGTTTACTCTGTGTACAATTTTTTAAACATTTGACAAAAGTGGTGATTAAATGTGATACATTGTTTAAAAAAACCGGCAGTTTGTTATTTATTGTATGTGTCTTTCTTGTGTTCTGTTAATCTAATATTCCAGTTTAGTAATTTATTACTTTTTACTAATACATTTTTGAAGAAATGGACCAATAGTCGTCAGAGACAAAAATACCACCCAACCTCTAAAAATCATCAATTGGCTGGAAATTTGTGTGCATGTCGAGTACTAGACTTCTAATAGGATGAAAAAATTTCCTTGGCATTTTTTGTGAAATAAACCGTTCACTCAGAAATAACGATTTAATATAAAGAAAACTCTTAATTTTTTTATACCACTTTTATTTTACTTCAGTGACTAGTTTCAATTACACGGTAATCATTCTCAAACTGTTTGAGAATGATTACCGTGTAATTGAAACTAGTCACTGAAGTAAAATAAAAGTGGTATAAAAAGTTAAGAGTTTTCTTTATATCAAAATTGAAGATGTACCACGAAGTGAACGCCTCCAAAATCCAAGAAATAACGATTTAAGTAACCGGTAATTTAGAATTGACATATTTGAGCAAATGTATAACAAGTCGACGGTAGAAATTCGATAACTTTTGTTCGCAGTGCCCCACTGGAAAAAATAAAAATGTATTTTAAAGGGAGAGAGTTCAGCTTTCTTGTCAAATAATTACATGAAGTCAGATTCTACAAATCTGTTAAATATATAAACGCCGCGAAGGTTTGTCGGTGTTTTACTATTTTCTACATATTAATGAAATTTATCAGTCCCATTGACAAATCCCCATGGAATATTAATTCTAAAAGAATAAACTTCAATACCTGTACCATAAACATTCGATTTCGAGTTTCAGGTAAAAATATGAAAAGTTTGAATCATCCCTGGAAAACATTCATCTTCTTTTTCTATACAACAATTTCAAACTTAAAATTTTCGACATTTTAAATATTCCTTTGTAAAGTAGAAACCGTTAGCTTTAATTTCCACACAGTTTTTTTTTGTCATGGAAGCATTTTCGATGACGTAAGATCGTTTTTAACATGAAAGTTTAAATTCTGCGTTTTTCAGGGATAATTCAAACTTCTCATATTTTTTCCGGAAACACGAAATCGAATGCTGCCTGAAAATTTGGCTTGGTCGCGTAACGCTACGCTACGAAACCAAATTTTTTGCCTTTTCTAAACTCGAAATTTTACTTCATGCTTAATCAACGATTGGAAACACACGTTAGAAGATATAAATTGAACGCTTTACAAAAACAACGAAAGCCTAAAAATTTACAGCGTATCTATCAGGCTTTTCATAACACGAAATTTTATTTCACGATTGAACAAGAAGTGCAAACCTATGTTAAAAACGAAACAAACATTTTTTAAGGCTTAAACTAAGTTCCCTAGTCAAAATATGAGTCGAATTTGATTGATGAATTTGTATTCTTTTACCAAGACAACTAATTGTTCTTATTTCAATTAAACTCATTAGTGATTTCATTCTTTTAATAAAACCGGCGATAATATTTTTCCATTATTCATATTTCACAAATTTGATATGTACGAAAAAAGGGGGAAAAAAAGGGGAAAAACCGAAACCAGAGGAACAGGAACTGGGGGCGGACTGGCAAGTAAATTAGATAAGCGCTTTATTTATGCATGAGTCCAATTATTCCACGACCCATAAATGCCTAGGCATTAGAAGGGGCGCTCACCCCTTCTAGCCTACTACCACTTGTCTTTCATTTTTCCTTCGTGTCAGCGGTGTCGCTGATTTCATAAACTGGATGTTGCCAGGCCGGAATTCTTATTTAATGATCTTGTTTTTAACAGACAATGGGTTTTAAGGGGTTTATGTTCGATTCAAAGGTTTTGAGCATTGTGATGTAAAATGCTCTAAATACCGGTATACTTTTAATGGAAGTTGCTAATAATGTACGGTTGGGGTCAGAAACGTGCTATACATTAATTTATTGTCACAATTAGACAAAAGACTAAACAAAAAGATAATCTAGACCGGCAACCAATTTTAGTAGGAAGGCATATGTTTAACATTTAAACACGAAAATATGAATGCAACACAAGATGTGATTTTTTTTCAAAGTGCATATGTATATTCGGCTTTCTTTTATTGGCCAACCAGATGTAGGATTTATTATTTTAGGTTCATTGATTATTAGGGTAGCCCTACTGTTTGTCATGTAATAGACATTGAATGAATGCCATGTTGCAATTAATTTAATTTAATTTAATTTATTTATGGAATCTCCATTTTACAATCTATATTTTAATTTGCAAAGAATAGTAATACTAATAGTAAAAACATAACATAGTTGGTGCGTTAAATTTAAACATGTTACTTCACGTCCCAAAATGGTTCAATAAATCCTTAAAATTATAAATTTATTATTGCTGAACTATACTGTTGAATGACAAGACAAACAATCGTTAATATGCGTAAAAAAAATACATAATTAATTTACTAAATATTTCATGACATTGTATATATAAAAATATAAATAAAATGTAATATATTGTATAAACGTTTGTATTACAGAATAAATAACAGTGTCTTCGCTAAAGCAAATTATCACAGATGGAATTTCACGTAAAGATATATAAAGCAAACATATACAGAGACTTTTATGTAACACCGAACATTTTCATATCGAGCATTTTTTTAAGTATCCATATGCATACGTTGCACATTTTTCGATGCTCGGTTTATTAAAAGAATTTAATTTGAAGCTTTAAGCGAGTGTTTTCCACTCCCAGGCTAAGCATGAAGTAAAATTTCGAGTTTAGAGAAGCCTGAAAATTTGGTTTGGTCGCGTAGCGCGCAGCGCGGAGCGGCCAAACCAAATTTTCAGGCTTTTCTAAACTCGAAATTTTACTTCATGCGCCACCGGTACAAAACACTGACATATTACGAAGTTTAAAACACACCGCTAAACTTTACATTGATTCAGTGTTTTGTACCGGTGGCGCCAAAACCAAATTTTCAGGCTTTTCTAAACTCGAAATTTTACTTCATGCGCCACCGGTACAAAACACTGACATATTACGAAGTTTAAAACACACCGCTAAACTTTACATTGATTCAGTGTTTTGTACCGGTGGCGCATGAAGTAAAATTTCGAATTTAGAAAAGCCTGAAAATTTGGTTTGGCCGCTCCGCGCTTCGCGCTACGCGACCAAACCAAATTTTCAGAACTGTTTGTCATTTTTCTATACATACAGAGAGTTTTATGTAACACCGAACATTTTCATAACGAGAATTTTTCTTTGAAGTATCCATATGGATACGTTGCACATTTTCTGATGCTCGGTTTATTAAAAGAATTCAATTCAAAGCTTTAAGCGAGTGTTTTCCACTCCCAGGCTAAGCATGAAGTAAAATTTCGAGTTTAGAAAAGCCTGAAAATTTGGTTTGGTCGCGTAGCGCGAAGCGCGGAGCGGCCAAACCAAATTTTCAGGCTTTTCTAAACTCGAAATTTTACTTCATGCGCCACCGGTACAAAACACTGACATATTACGAAGTTTAAAACACACCGCTAAACTTTACATTGAATCACTGTTTTGTACCGGTGGCGCATGAAGTAAAATTTCGAATTTAGAAAAGCCTGAAAAATTGGTTTGGCCGCTCCGCGCTTCGCGCTACGCGACCAAAACCAATTTTCAGGCTTTTCTAAACTCGAAATTATACTTCATGCTTAGCCTGGGAGTGGAAAACACTCGCTTAAAGCTTTGAATTGAATTCTTTTAATAAACCGAGCATCAGAAAATGTGCAACGTATGCATATGGATACTTCAAAGAAAAATTCTCGTTATGAAAATGTTCGGTGTTACATAAAACTCTCTGTATGTATAGAAAAATGACAAACAGTTCTAGCAACTAGCAAAGTACAAACGAATATAATGAATTAATACAAAGTAACAGAATAAATAATTATACATCAATAAAATAAATACCAATAAAACAAATATTATTCAGACGTAACAGCGACATCGGATAAATTTATGCGACGTAAATGAGTTTTAAACTGCCTAAGTGTCGATGAAAATAAAACAAAATTCTGATTGTCACCTAACCCATTAGCATACCTCCTCATACGGTCGATAGGATTATACATGCCGTAGTTGGTAGAATGATATGACAAGCGGAATAAAGGTCTGTGTCTTGACTGAAGACAGCGAGGTATGTTAAAACGCAATGACTCAACCAGAGCACCACAGTCCAAAAACCCATTCACCAGCTTATAAAAAAAAAGTCAAGTCTAAAAACAGTTTTCTATCTGAAAGCGAACTAACATTTAGTATCGTTAGCATTTCACTGTGGCTGAAGTCTACTATATTCCTACCCATTCTAAAATCCAATAATTTTAAAAATTTGCTCTGAACCATTTCAATTTGATGAATGACATTTTTAGAATAGGGTGATACCACTGAAGCATATTCCATGTGTGGACGTGTAAGAGATAAATATAGCGACTTGATTGTCGAATTTCTAAATTGCTTGCTGAATCTAATAATGAAACCTATAACTTTTAGGGACTTATTGCACACATATGAAATATGCTCCCTTAAGTCAAGTTTTGGGGTAAACAATACACCCAAATCCTTGAAAATGGAGACGTCCACGATAAAAACGCATTTGAAAACATTTATTTAGATTCAAATCTAAATTATTATTTATGCACCACACCATAATAGCATTTAGGTCTTCTTGAAATTCTAACTGGTTTGATTCAGACATAACTTTTTTAAAAATCTTAAGATCATCCGAGTATAAAAGAAATTAGCTGTTTTTTATGTATAATCCGATGTCGTTAATAAATAGTCAAAATAGAAGTGGTCCAGAGTGCGAACCCTGTGGAACCGCAGATGTAACCGATATTGGTTTAGAAAATATGTTCCCTAAACGCACTCTCTGTGATCTGCCCAACAAATAACTTTCAATCCATCCTAACAAGTTACCACTGAAACCAATACATTGCAGTTTATGTATTAAAATGTTATGTTGTACCCGGTCAAATGCTTTGGAGAAGTCAGTGTAATTCGAATCTACCTGTGACCCAACCTCCAAAGCATTCATATTGTATAATTGGTATGATAAAAGATTCGTGGTGGTTGATCTACCTTTAAGAAAGCCATGCTGCTCATTAATTAAATACTGATTGCACTGCCAACTTATTTGTTCAGATACTAATTGATCCAGCATTTTAGGAATTGATGACTGAATCGCAACACCACGATAGTTTGCGATATTAGATCTACATCCACTTTTAAAAATTGGAACAACATACCTATGTTTCCACTCCATTGGAAATGCTCCTGAAGATATTGAGGATTGAAAGATACTATGTATAGGCTTACTCAGCATACATATACACTTTTTAAAAGTATGGGGGAATACCATCAGGTCCCGAACTGCAGGACTCCGGAAGCGATTTTAAAGAATTGAATATATCTTGAACAGTAAAGTTGAGCTGATTTATAGCTAGGTGCGATTTAAAATTACAATCAGGTACCGGACTACTCAACTTATTGTAAGAATTAGAAAAATGAGCCGCAAAAAAATCTGCACAATCTTCTGCCGAATTACTAACTGTTCCATCGAGATACATTTCTTCCGGAAAACCGGATTAATTATTTGACAGAAAAGTGGTAATAAAATGCCGAAAGTAATGTTCCTCCACTTGATTAATCTTTATGATAGAGTAATTAAGCACATGGCAACCATGTGGAAAACATAACTTCAAATTTATTTTGAAGGCAAAAGTCAGAATTACAATTAGAGTATCCACTTCTTACTTCATAAAAATAGTATTTAATTACTTAAACAACCCCAATCATCTAAAAATTTAACATTTCTATTGTTAAAAAAAGGCTTAGATCATTTTAGAATATCAACTTATATTTTTTTTTGCCCTAAAAACCAGAATAAATCAGGAACAGTTAAATTCAGCCCAATAAAAGTTATTGTCAGTTTAATTGGTATTAAAAATTACGCATAAAAAATCATAAATATACCTAGTTTTCTGTTTAAAAAAAACAAAAGTTTGTGCTAACTTTTCCGTCGTGGGGCACCCTGTATATATAAAAATATTTTCCGATTATAGAGTCAATATTTATCTACAACTTTTATATAAATCATATTTTTCTATCTTAAATATATAAATCCAAAAAGTTACTTTGACGCTTCAGTGAGACATCCTGTATATAAAGAACATCTTTATTCAGACAATTACAATACAATAATATAATACATATATATTTATTTATTTATAGAGAGAGTTTTATGTAACACCGAACATTTTCATAACGAGACATTTTCTTTTAAGTATATATATGCATACGTTGTACATTTTCCGACGCTCGGTTTATCAAAAGGATTCAGTTTAAAGCTATAAACGAGTGTTTTCCACTCCCAGGCTAAGCATGAAGTAAAATTTCGAGTTTAGAAAAGCCTGAAAATTTGGTTTGGTCGCGTAGCGCGAAGCGCGGAGCGGCCAAACCAAATTTTCAGGCTTTTCTAAACTCAAAATTTTACTTCATGCGCCACCGGTACAAAACACTGAATCAATGTAAAGTTTAGCGGTGTATTTTATACTTCGTAATATGCTTCGCGCTACGCGACCAAACCAAATTTTCAGGCTTTTCTAAACTCGAAATTTTACTTCATGCTTAGCCTGGGAGTGGAAAACACTCGTTTATAGCTTTAAACTGAATCCTTTTGTTAAACCGAGCGTCGGAAAATGTACAACGTATGCATATATATACTTAAAAGAAAATGTCTCGTTATGAAAATGTTCGGTGTTACATAAAACTCTCTGAAATAAAACACTTTAACTTTGTTTGTATAACACACTATTTTTATTTTCGTGACTGCAGTTTCGGCAATTCAACTTGCCATTATCAAACACTCTGTTTGATAATGGCAAGTTGAATTGCCGAAACTGCAGTCACGAAAATAAAAATAGTGTGTTATACAAACAAAGTTAAAGTGTTTTATTTCATTGAATTAACATGTATAACGAAGTAGAAGCCTCCACAGTTCATAATAAAACTCTCTGTATAAATAAATAAATATATATGTATTATATTATTGTATTGTAATTGTCTGAATAAAGATGTTCTTTATCTACAACTTTTATAGAAATCATATTTTTCTATTTAAAATATTTAAATCCAAAAAGTTACTTTGACGCTTCAGTGAGACATCCTGTATTCACTGAAGCGTCAAAGTAACTTTTTGGATTTAAATATTTAAGATAGAAAAATATGATTTCTATAAAAGTTGTAGATAAATATTGACTCTATAATCGGAAAATATTTTTATATATACAGGGTGCCCCACAACGCAAAGTTAGCACAAACTTATGTTTTTTTTTAAACAGAACACTAGGTATATTTATGATTTTTTTTGCGTAATTTTTAATACCAATTAAACTGACAATAGGTTTAATTGGGCTGAATTTAACTGTTTCTGATTTATTCTGGTTTTCAGGACAAAACAAATAAATTGATATTTTAAAATGATCTAAGCCTTTTTTTAACAATAGAAATGTTACATTTTTAGATGATTGGGGTTGTTTAAGTAATTAAATGCTATTTTTATGAAGTAAGAAGTGGATACTCTAATTGTAATTCTGACTTTTGCCTTCAAAATAAATTTGAAGTTATGTTTTTCACATGGTTGCCATGTGCTTAATTACTCTATCATAAAGATTAATCAAGTGGCGGAACATTACTTTCGGCAGTTTATTACCACTTTTCTGTCAAATAATTAATCCGGATTTCCGGAAGAAATGTATCTCGATGGAATAGTTAGTAATTCGGGAGAAGATTGTGCAGATTTTTTTGCGGCTCATTTTTCTAATTCTTACAATAAGTTGAGTAGTCCGGTACCTGATTGTGATTTTAAATCGCACCTAGCTATGAATCAGCTCAACTTTGGTCGCGTAGCCCGAAGCGCGGAGCGGCCAAACCAAATTTTCAGGCTTTTCTAAACTCGAAATTTTACTTCATGCGCCACCGGTACAAAACACTGAATCAATGTAAAGTTTAGCGGTGTGTTTTATACTTCGTAATATGTCAGTATTTTGTATCGGTGGCGCATGAAGTAAAATTTCGAGTTTAGAAAAGCCTGAAAATTTGGTTTGGCCGCTCCGCGCTTCGCGCTACGCGACCAAACCAAAGTTTCAGGCTTTTCTAAACTCGAAATTTTACTTCATGCTTAGTCTGAGAGTGGAACACACTCGTTTTAAGTATTAAATTGAACTCTTTTAAAAAAAACAACGATTATCTAAAGATTTACTGCATATAATTGGGACATGTATACTTAAAAGATAAACTTCCTGTATGTACAAATTGAGGCATTAGTTGCGATTGCTTGGCTGCAATTTGTAATAGTAGGCAAGCCAGTTTACACTTAACTTAAAAATAATAGGTGTCAAATTGTATTGAATGAAAATGTTCGGTGTTACATAAAACTCTCTGTATACAATGTAGCGTTAGTCTGTCTGGGCTATCGACCCGAGGTCTTTCTGTCTTGAATTTAATTTATATGAAAAAATGTTATTCGGTGCTAGGCTTGTGAACTGTCTTGATGAACGGAACAAATGAATTGATGTAAAGCGAGAGGAAGATGTTTATATTTGGGATGCATATTTAGGTTTCTAGGAATACAGAATTTGTTTAGAAGTTCTAGGTTATAGTATGTATGCGTTAAGAGATAGTGATATTAGGGTAGTTTCGTAGAGGGTGTTGTTTGAGGGATTATGGAGAGGGTTCGTCGGGTGTCTATGCTTTGTGAGGATTCGTAGGACTAATCTTCCAGCGACTTGAATATGGTGTGAAATTAAAGAACGGGTATCAATTTTTGTGGAAACGCCTTCTTGCTTATACGCCAGGGATCGAAATTTTGGTTTTTATGGATTTGGTACTCCCACATACCGTTTTGAATCAAATTCGATGCCTAAGTAATTGCAGAAAGAGGATGGAAGAATTGTGGTGTTATTGATTACTAGAGCTCGGATTTTAAAGCAAACAGCTTACGCTGAAAATTAAAAGCATCAACATGAATTAATAAAATTTGTACGAATTATAGAAAGTTAAATCATTGTACACTATTTTATTGTTGTTTTTTTTTGCTTATTTTTCTATTTATGCTTATTTTGCATTTATGTGCTTATTTGGTGCTTATTTCCCCAAAATTTAAATCGTAGACAATTATTATCTGTGCTAATAATTCATTTATCTAGTAGAAAGGGTCAATGCCGATTTATTGTAGTTTTATAATACTTGTGTCGCCTATTTTTTTTCTTAACTTTTGTTTACTTTTGTACTTTTCTTCTAAGACCATGGAAGTAGAAAATATTAACATTTTTAAACAAATTCTCAGAGATGTCAACCTTTTTAAGAAAAAAACAATATCACCATTCGATTATTTAATGCGGCTTTTGTAATCATTTTTTTTTTCTTCTAACTCTTTAAGCCTAGCTGTTACTAAAAAAAAAAACATATACGGATGCTTTAATACACCCTATATACATCATGCTTAGAATTAAGTGCGCACCATTGCTAACTTTGTTATTATTTCAATTACAAAGACGGATAAATGAGCAAAGTAGTAGAAAATGTAATGACAATCATAATAGTCAAATCAGAGAAACAATAGAACATATTTTTAAGATATTAAGAAAATACACGTTTTTTTTAGATAGAACACTTTGTAAATTTTTTTACCGATTAATAAAGAAGATTATTTTTAACCAAAAAGTTATAACACATCGTTATAGAAAAATAATAAACTAGAAAGTTATTCACAAACGAGGATTCAAACAAATGATGAAAACAAAATCTGCTTATTGTATCTGCCAGTAATATTTAAAGTGATTTGCATCGTTCTATGCATTATCAGTGCTGCCAATCCTAAAATACCACATTACCCCCAACCCCAGCATACATATACTTTAATAGAGCGCTGTAACAAATCAAATTATATAAGATTTTAAATATTTCATTGTATAATTCAATATCCGGAGGTGTATTTGCACGGGAAGTAGTTGTTTCAATTGATATTTATCGTCTTAAGTTGTCTTATTAATTAAGACATTGTTTGCATTTTCACGAATAACATTTTCGTAATTATGAAAATACCCTTTTTAGCAATACTTTACCCCAAAAAATGTGCAATTTGCTCTATAAAAATATATTTTAATTCAATTTTAATAATCTATATTTCAAAACAGTTTATTTTTTATAAAAATTCAACAAAAACAAACATATATTACAAATATATACAATAAAATATTATTATGTATTACGATACGGTTGACAGTGATTTTTCTCAGATCTTAAAAAAATCAAAATTTTCATCGCAAATCGGTTTTTTGGTAACCTACCTACTTATTTTGATTTTTAAGCGCTCATTATTTTGGGCACTCAGCTCAGGAGCTCAAATTGAAGCTTTAAACAAGTGTTTTCCACTCCCAGACTAAGCATGAAGTAAAATGTCGAGTTTAAAAATGCCTGAAAATTTGGATTTGTCGGGGTGTGCGAGCGAAGCGAGTCGCACCCCGGCAAATCAAAATTTTCAGGCTTTTCTAAACTCGAAAATTTACTTCATGCGCCAAGCGTATTAAACAATAATAGTAAAGTGCAAAATAGACGCCTTTAGCATACTGCTTTAGTAGTATATTTTAAACTTCACTTGGAATCAGTGTTTTGTACGTGTGGCGCATGAAGTAACTTTTCGAGTTTAGAAAAGCCTAAAAACTTAGTTTGGTCGCTACGCTCGAAATGTTACTTCACGGGTAATCTGGTAATGGAAAACACTCGTTTAAAGCTTTAATTTAAATCATTTTCAAATACGACGAATATACACTACATCGGGGAATGTATACTTAAATGAAGTACATGTCTAGACTCTAAAATACCCCATTTCACCCTCAAATATATAAATCCCCCTAAACAACCCACACCTCTGTAAATACCCTAATTTGGGGTAAAATCCCCAAAATCGGCAGCACTGATTGTTATACAATTTTTAATATTTTCAGGGCTTCTTTTTATATCTAAAGTAATCCTTTTTTGCATAAAATGATGCGTTTTGCACAAAATAATGCTTTGTTTGCATAAAATAATGCCCTTTTTTGCTAAAATTAGTACTTTTTTAAGCGCTTTATTTAAATTTTGTCGTGCTTAGAAATCCGAGCTCTATTGATTCCTATTGTAGGAGATTGTGGAGTGATTTAATGGTAAGGGATGAATAGTTTGGTTTTGAAAGGATTAAATTGTATTCCCCATTTTTCGCACCATTTTTGTATTGAATTAAGTGACTTTTGAAGAAGATTTTGGGATTGTTATAGCGTGGGAGATAAGGGCAGTGTCATCAGCAAAAAGAAGGGATTGAAGTAGAAAGGGTTGGGATTGAATATGTCATAGCAAAATAGGTTGTAAAGTAGTAGGGATAGCGGAGAGCCTTGCGGGACACCTTGTAGGAGGGGAAACGAACGAGATACAGTTTGGCGGATTGTTACTTTACCGGATCTATTTGTTAGGAATTGAAAAAGTAGGATTATTAGATGCTTTGGGATGTTTAGGATGTAGCATTTGTATAAGAGGCCAATATGCTAAACCGTGTCAAAAGATTTGGTTATATCAAGGGGAGCTAACGCTTATGGGAGAACTGAAAATTAAGTAGAAAACGAGAGACTATGATCAGGATGTAGGGTAAGAGTAAGACATACGACTATCTACACCAATCACCGGTCTCGCTTCTGGATGCAGCATCCAAACGCGGTTACCAAATATTATATAGACTCTGGATAACTGGGTATATATAAACTGTGGTCATATCAAGAAAAGCGATACTTGTTTTTTGACCTTCTACCGAGTGTCTGGGATAAGGGGCGAACATAGGAATTTAACATGTAAAATTAAATATGTGGAATTATTAGCTCCCCTATTAATTTTAGAGAAAAATCGTTAAGGAATATTTCTTAGGGTATTAAAAACTGTAATAAATGTATCCATTTAATTTACGCTTGTACCAGAATCCACCTCAAAAATAATAAAATTAAGTTGAACAATATACCATTTAATAAAAACCCTTGCCATGAGTTTGACAAATGTCATGTTATAGTGAAAATAATTTTGCTAGTCAGATATCAATTCATGCATTATAATTGTTATGAATAATAATCTGAGTTATTCCAATGAAGAGAGGGTATTCAATATAAAAACATTTTACCTACGCCCTATCTAGTAACCGCATCATACCACACTGTCATCTTGACAAGTATGATTGGCATTACGTACACATGCACGTAATAGCTTTGACAAGTACATTACGTGCTGACAATAGAACAGCTGATTGCTTACCGTACAACCAAATGATATTTCTTTGATGTACAGGGAGTTTTTCTTTAAAGTATACGTATTCCAAATTCAGCTTATTTTCTTTGAATCATTAGTTATTCGTTGTTTTTTTTAATAGTTCAATTTGAAGCTTTAAACGAGTGTTTTCCACTCCCAGACTAAGCATGAAGTAAAATTTCGAGTTTAGAAAAGCCCCGTGAAAATTTGTCGAGGGTCGCGCAGCGACCCGAGACACATTTTCTGGGCTTTTCTAAACTCGAAATTTTACTTTATGCGCCAAGCGTATAAAACCTTAAAATATTGTAAACTCTATGTATATTTGAACCTCACTTGAAATCAGTGTTATATACGCGTGGCGCATGAAGTAAAATTTCGAGTTAAAGAAAAGCCCAGAAAATTTGTCTCGAAATTTTACTTCATGCTTAGTCTGGGAGTGGAAAACACTCGTTTAAAGCTTCATATTAAACTCTTTTAAAACACAACGAATGTCGGAAAATGTACACCTTTATTCCTGTTCAACTAGTAATTTAGTTTTCATCATTATCATAGTACTATTAAAAATTATTACAATAAATAAGTTGTTCTTTTATGCTTATTGTTTATTTTGTTAGGGCGTAGGTAAAGTATCGTACGTTTCTCGAGTGGTATGGCAATTGCATACTAGCGGAATACTGCACTCGCCGCTGCGCGGCTCGTGCGCAACATGTCCGCTCAAATGTAATATGCTGCATACCACTCTCGTTACGTAATATACTATTACAGTGGCGTCAGTTTACGCAGAGTTCGTGACTTATTTTCGGTTAAATTTAACAATCGATCAATTCCGTCTGTATCAACAATTACCAAGTTTGTGAAAACGTTTGAAAATACAGCAAGTGTAGCGGCAGATGATTCAAACGTTATTTTAATAGTCCAATTTCAACAAATATTAATTCAAAAACTAACTTACAGGCAAACGGAACAGAAGATGCAACAATGAATTGGAAGAGTTTTGGGTTTGATAAATGCTGAACCAACAACTAGCATACGATGTATTGCTCGTGAGTGCAATGTGTCTAAATTCTCTGTACATAAGATTCTGAAGAAGCATGGATATCATCCCTACAAACATCAATGTCATCAGGAGATACTACTAGTGGATGAAGAAAGCAGGCGTGTATTCTGTGAAATAATGCAGGATCGATCAAACACAGACCGAAACTTATTGCAGTCTATCTGTTTTACTGATGAATGCACGTTCACTCTTAATAACAAGCCCAACACACAGAATACGGGATACTGGACCCAGGAAAATGCGCCACGCGTATAACTCACTCAAATATTGTGAAATTTATGTATATTCGAACTTCGCGTAAAATCTGTGTTTTATACGCGTGGCGCATGAAGTAAAATTTCGAGTTTAGAAAAGCCCAGAAAATTTGTCTGCGCGACCCGAGACAAATTTTCACAGGGCTTTTCTAAACTCGAAATTTTACTTCATGCTTAGTCTGGGAGTGGACAACACTCATTTAAAGCTTCAAGTTGAACTATGCACCATGAAGTAACCACATTTAAATTCAGTGCGCATTTGTGACGTAAACGATCCCTACCCTCACTCTAAAATCTTCGATTCTGTCGATCCTTCTTAACGTATACTCGACCGTCCTTGGAATACACATTAGATGGATGTTTCACGAACAAAAAAAAAACAAATTTTCAACTTTTTACCGTCTGAATACACCATTTGTACTTAAAATATAAGATTTGGTTTAATGATTGGAGTAGTTTAGTTTTTATTATTTATATTATACTGGGAAACTTCTGGGGGGCTATTCACAGCACCAATGCAATTTGTCATCGGTGACAAGTAGCACTGAAATTGCGTCATTTTACTTCATACGATTTGGTAAATTCTTCCCGAAATGACGTCATTTTAGTGCGACTTCTCACCGATGACAAATTGCATCTGTGCTGTGAATAGCCCTCTGAAATGTCAACATTTATTACATAAAAGATAGTCATTAAGTATAAATGTAGCGAATGCCGCTGAATTTGGATGTCTCCGATCGGCAAAACGTTGGGCATACATTCTTGAAGCAAGTAATGTATTTCCATCAGCACTGCCCAAGGTGTAGACCATACCAATCAGTTCTTCTTGAGAAAACATGTTCGGTTTTTTTATTGCAAGATCTGGCCAAAATAATCTAAAATAAACTGACATTTGTCCGACATGCGAGTCAAAACAAAATCACCAAACGTCATCAGTATCCAGGGCTAACGCGATAATACGAAATGTATTAAAATTTTTACAAAATCGCAAATTTCTCAAAAACTGTTAGAAGGATATGGCAACAACCCGTTATCAATAAAAAGGAAATTTAATTTCGCATCAGATAATGTGTTACAAGATATATGGTTCCATTTAAAAAAATTAAGTTATGCATGTTTGAAGTACTGAAGAATACCGTCGACGGACTCGGCTCAATTTAGAAAATCTGACTAATGGCAAAAACCTAAACAAATTCTACATTTTTTCTCGAATCCAAAACCGTAAGCCGCACAACTCTGACTTATTTCGTTTTGAAGATATTGTTAATGGCGTCGAGCTCTGAAATCGTCAAATTTATCAAAAAAAAGAAATTACTCGAAAACGGTTCAACTGAGACCCAATGTTGTGTGAATAAACTCATGCTTATTTTTAACGAGCAATCTAAAAATATAAAAATATATAGGGTGTTCTATTTAAAATAAGGAAGTTGGTGTTTACTTCCGGTATAACCGCAAGGCCGCCATATTTAGCAATAATTTTAGGTTATGAAAAACTTGATTCTGAACAACTTTTATTTGAAACTTTTTTTGCTATTTTCAACGATACGCCCACTATAAACCGATTTCCGCTTAGTGACACCTTGTATAGAAATTTTGGTGCTAAATATAAAAACAACAAAGAAATTCAAAAATTAGTCGGGAAGATGTGTTCATATATCGGGATTATTTCATCAGTGTGCGGATAAGTGCTATTCCGTAAAACTTCGAAACGTGAACTAATAAACAATTTTAACAATTATTTCCGTGTTCAGCAGATCAAAATTATTATTTATTAGTTGTTTTATCTCGGATACCTATTTGCTGTTGTCCAGTGTAATGTATCACAAGATTTAAAAAAATCATTTATTTCATTATTATTACGCTTATAAGTATTTATTTTGTATTTATTTTTTGTATGACAAATAAAGGCATTTATTATTATTATTATTATTATTCATTTGTTAAAATTTTTTGTCGCTGTTTAAAATCCTGGTTACCCTCACGGCTGGTCATTAAGTAATTGCACATTTAATATACTTAATGACTCGAATACAATTAATTTTGTCTACATAAAATTAAATTAATTGGAAAAAACCTCATCTTAAAATAGATTTATTACAACATCGAAAGTTTGTTGTTAAAATATCGGCACCGCGTTATCGACCCCTGGTATAGACTTTTAATTCAGATTAAATCTTCCTTACTAAATTATGCGGAAATTATTTGAACGATCTTTTATTTATTATTTATTTATTTATTCTCTCACGGGAAACCCCTTTTACAAAGAATATGTACAAAATAATTTATGGTTTGTAATAATATATTTTTTTAGTAGATGTTAGGTTATAGTGTTGATAATTAACCTAATCTAACCTTTAGCAACTCTGTACTAATTTTAATAATTTGATTGAGTATAGAGCTTTCTATTATCTGTTTTAAGTTTTTTAATTCTTCTTTATAAAATAATTTCTGATTTGTTATTGTGTGTATTTTCTATGCCGATATGTGTATTTAATGAACGTAGTGCAAAATTTATAGCATTAAATAATATACAAAGAATTTACGACCATGTGTACCCTAGATTCGAAAATAGCAACTGGCTGCTCATTTAAAAGGGAACTTACACGGAGAAAGTTGTGAACCAGCATGAGATGCTTCGCGCATTTTTTTTTAATAATTTACCTTTCTGGTTTTATGAATGATTTTCTCTTCCCGTCAATTAGACGATAATGACACGTTGCGTAGAAAGCATTACTAAATTGTTATAAATGTGCGCGCTGCAAATAGAAAAGCAGAAAAGCGGCCGATTTTTTAAATTATCATACGTCCTAAAAATAGAAAAGCGGAAAGTCTGCTGATTTTATTTTGTTATTATAAATCCTGCGAATATAACAGCGGAACATTTGCTGTTTTTATTGTATTATTGCAAATCTTGAAAATAGAAGAGCGATCCAGTTATTTACTATTTCAAATCTTGCAAATAAAAAGCGGCCCATTTTTTTCCTATTGTAAATCCCGCAAATAGAAAAGCAGCTGATTTTTTTATGAAGGCAAAGCCTGTTAATGAAAATACAAGAAAGCGGTTATTTTTTAATGGTATTAGTCAGAGCTGGGACGAATCCTCGTAAAACGGATTCGAATCACGAATCTGAATCGCCTAATATGATTCGAATCGCGAATACTCTAATAAAGGATTCGTAAGAGATAAATATTATTCGAATCAAAGATGCGAATCCTGTTTCTTCGAATCACGAATACAAATGCTTTAAGAATAAATTTGATTTTAATATTTTTTTGCAACCATTATTATGTAAATATCGTTACCAGTTGTTTTAACAAAAATATTCAAAACCTAATTGTTTATTCTTAACACTGAACATCGTTGATAACAGACTAAATATCTGATTCCCTGTTACTCTGATTAAAGATGTATTTGTGTGTTTCTGAACTTCACTTCAAATCAGTGTTTTGTGCGCGTGGTGCATGAAGTAAAATTTCGAGTATAGAAAAGCCCGAAAATTTGTCTCGGGTCGCTGCGCGACCCTCTACAAATTTTCACGGGGCTTTTCTAAACTCGAAATTTTACTTCATGCTTAGCCTGGGAGTGGAAACACCCGTTCAAAACTTCAAATTGAACTCTTTTATAAAATCGACGAATGCCTGAAAATTACGTAAATAAAAATTGACTGAATATCATTAAAACCGGGAAAGTCAGAGAAAAGTCATGAAATTATATTCAAATTGACCAAAACACTAACAAAAAAGCCATATCATATTATTAAATTTGTCAAAATCAGCAGGCAAGTTACAAAACACGTAAAAATTTATAAAATTAACTTAAATATTGACAAAAACAATGAAAACAATTTAAAAAAATGGGGGTTTCCCATAGAAGAAAGTTATATTAAAAGGCCAGGGAAAAAAATATTGAGGCAGGGAATTGTCGGAAAAATTTAACATTTCAGATTGTGGCTACCATGTCAGTTTTACTTCAAATAATATTAAACAAAACTTTGCAAACTAGATTATTATCTTTAAAAACATTTTCAGTCATTTAATGTTCTTGTCAAAGCATTCAGTTTAAAGTTTCGAACGAGGGTTTACACTCCCAGACTAAGCATGAAGTAAAATTTCGAGTTTAGAAAAGCCCCGTCAAAATTTGTCTCGGGTCGCGCAGCGACCCGAGACAAATTTTTTGGGCTTTTCTAAACTCGAAATTTTACTTCATGCGCCACGCGTAAAAAACAGTGATTTATCGAGAAATTTAAAAACACACAAAAGACATTTTTCATGTTAATCCTCACAATTAATTCGAATTATTTTTGACGATTCAAATCCTTTTGTAAATATTCGAATCCTTTTGTAAGTATTCGAATCCATTTATAAATATTCGAATCCTTTTATAAGGATTCGAATCCCTTTATAAGAGTTCGAATCACCCGTATTTGGATTCGAATACGAATCCTCCTAAAAAAATGTAACGAATCCGGATCACGAATCCAGTTGAACTAAAGTATTTGAATGCCTCTTTTGAATCCTCCAAAAGGATTCGAATCCAGGATTCGAATCCTGAATGATTCGAATCCTGCCCAACTCTGGTATTAATATTATTATTAATAATAGTACGTATAGTCCAAATAGCATACCGGGTGTTCGATAAAAAAATGCCTAACGCCATAACTCTGCTATTTATTGACAGATTTTATTGAAATAAAAAATCTCTTTTATAAAATCGACGAATGCCTGAAAATTTACAGCGTTAACATTATGTATATTTAAAGCAATAAAGAATTATTTATTGTATAAAAAAGTTGCATTTATAACAAACTGTGAATGTATAATAAATAAGTTAACGGAACACACGGATTAAATATAAACCGATAAACAATTTAAAAGGCCAATTTTGTTTTCAACGCACACTACGATTAATGCAGAAAAATCATGTGAATAAGATTTTTTTTCTGGCAAAAATATTATATTAAAATCAACTCCTCGATATGTTGATTTTAATTTAATATTTTTGCCAGAAAAAAAAGGATACAGAAAAGCTGTGTCTAATATAATAAAATAAGAAAAGTATATGCAGCAGTTTAAAAATATAAAGTTAACTAGTATTTGGCAATCAGTGACGGCTCGTCAGCGACGACAGGGTCGGCCCGGCCGTACCGTTAAATTTGATTGATCATATATTATAAATTATGATTTTCTCAGAAATAAATATCGCGCATTTTTTATAATTAATATATAACAGGCTAATAGATAATAATAATAATAAGCACTCAATATAAGACCGATAAATGCGGAAATTTATTTTCATTTAATAAATGTTTACTACGCAACTTCGTATCCGCAATAATCGGCCAATCGTTAATTTCACTGGTCTGCAAAAAAAATTTTTTTTAGAGCCCTGACACAATTCCTGCTGATTCTTATGTAAAATGACCTCCTGAATCCGAATATGACCTCCGTTTTCCCCCATCACCCACCGTTTTCGGGGGAGGCCCCCCACCTATTTTTATCACTTTTCGATAATTTGGAGGGATGAAAAGGATTATTTTAGCCTTTACATTTCTTCTGAGGGGCTAGAGAGGTCAAAAGTTCCAAAACATGAACATTTGTAGCAAGGAGGTAGATTTGGGGGGGGGATTTGCCCCCTTAAATTGTAAAAAAATCATTAAAAATTATCAATTTTTTCCGTTTTTTTCGCAGATTTTTCACGTATTTTCTACATATTCCAGCTTCCATTCCCCCTCATCGTCCCCCAAACACCCCCAAATAATAAAAATATATTGCAACAATATATAGCAACAATAATAAAAATATATAGCAACAATAATAAAAATATATAGCAACAGTTCGGAAGATTCACTGTACCACGCTGGCGCTCTCAATACTCCCCCCGTTTCCCCCATCCATTGGAGGGGTGAAAAGGATTATTTTTGCTGTAAAGAATAATGAATAAGAAGTAAAATAATAAATGTAAAATAATAAATGTAATAATTAATAACTAAGATAAGTACCTTCATTTGGTGCTTGCTTTCCTTTTGTACCCTGAGGTAGAAGTTTCTAGTATCAAAAACCAGCAGTACTCTGCTAACATGCTCGCATTCCACTTCCCCGAAAATCTCCTCTCGAACTTAGAGATGTCTTGATGAAACCGTTCCCCGTGTTCATCCGAAACTGCTCCTAAATTTTCAGGGAAGAAGTCCAGGTGTGAGTGAAGGAAATGCACTTTAAGAGACATGTTACACCCCATGGCCTTGTACGCTGACAGCAATTCCTCGACATGAGCGACATAATCATCACTTTTGTTGTTACCCAAAAAGTTCTCACACACGTTTTGGAATGCAATCCAAGCTCGTTTTTCTTTTCGATTCAGGTGTTCAATAAACGTCGAATCTTGGAAAAGTTGTCTAATCTGGGGCCCAAAAACTCCTTCCTTGATTTTAGCCTCACTAAGACGAGGGAATCTAGTTTTCAAAAATTGAAATGCATCACCGATCTTGTCCATTGCTTTCACAAACTGTTTGATCAATCCGAGTTTGATGTGCAAAGGCGGCAAGTAATTATTTTCCTTCGGGACCAGAGGATCGTGAGCGACGTTTTTCTGACCGGGAGTAAAACTTTCTCGCAGAGGCCAGTTCCGTACGATGTAATGTTTGTCTCGGGCTCGGCTGTCCCATTCGCATAGGAAGCAGCAGTATTTTGTGAAGCCCGATTGCAGGCCCATGAGTAGAGCAACAACTTTTAAGTCAGCGCAAAGTTTCCAATTATAATCATGGTATTTGATTTTATCAAGGATCCGGCTGATGTTTTTGTACGTCTCCTTTATATCCACAGAGTATGCAACCGGGAGTGATGGTAACTCATTCCCATTGGCCAATAGGACAACTTTCAAGCTTGTCTTTGATGAGTCTATAAACAGTCTCCATTTGTCTGGGTCACATGACATCTTCAGTTCTATCATCAATGCATTTGAATTAGGGCAGAACACTAAGCCTTCATCTGCCGAAAAAAGTAATTTCAGGGTTGACTGCCTAGTCCTGTAAGAAGAGATTTTTACACCCCTTTCTAAGAGATTCCACTGCTGAAGCCGAGATCCAAGAAGTTGAGATTTACTCTTAGGTATCTCCAAATCCCTGAAGAGATCATTCAATTCCGACTGAGTAACGAGGTGAGGTTTTCGATGAGCTGAATCAGCAGAACACTCTTCATAATCGGTGAACGTATCATAAGATGGTCCAGGCTGTGGCTCAAAGACTTTCAAATCCGTTTCTGGCTCTAGAGTATAGGTTTTTGGGGGCACTGGGATTGGCAAAGATTCGTTGTGAGGAACTGGTCTTAGAGCTGAAGGGATATTAGGATACTGAATTGTATGCTTACTTTTGCTAGATAACCCGACGGTGGAAGTCATACAAAAGTAACAATCTGTGAGATGACAGCGAGGTTCGCGCCAAACCATGGGCACAGCAAATGGCATTGATTTACCTTTGAGCCATTTGGTCAAGCTACTGTAACAAGTAGTGCAGCAAACTGTTGGAGCCAAATTCTTGTCCTGATCGCCAACTTGGCAATCAAAGTTGTAATCATTCGAATTTATAATTTGTATTTTATTTACGTTGTGTTGTGTATGTAGTAACCCTTTTAATTTATTTAACAGATTCGTTGTTTGTGTCAATATGCATTATCGGAAATACTGTGTCTTTCTTCCTTTTTAATGACCAGGAGTATGTGTGGACAACAAATAAAACAGGATGTGAGTTTAACGGATGCAAAGTTTATTGACCTCAAATATGACATTTCTAATTAATTTGTGTTTCTTAATTATTTATATTCTCGAAATACTTTATTTTCGTTTGTACTTAGAAGCCATGTGCATTTTAGTTAAACTCAAAAAGTATATGACTCTACTTGTGGGAGCAAAATTAAATAACCCCTGCATTTGCATTACGAGATGGGAAACCCACAAAAACCATCTCGGAGCTTACCAGACAACCAACTAGCGGGAACACTCCTCTGATTAGCAAGCAGATCCCGACGTCATCCGTTGATTGTTTTGTGTCATTAACTAGCGGGAACATAACTCTGCAGTACTAACTCGGGACGACCACACCCGTTAATTGTGATCAGCAATTAACTAGCGGGAACACTCCTCCGTTTTCCACGCACAGTTCGACCACACCCGTCAATTGTTTTTGTGCTATTAACTAGCGGGAACATAACTCTGCAGTACTAACTCGGGACGACCACACCCGTTAATTGTTTTCAGGCAATTAACTAGCGGGAACACTCCTCCGTTTTCCACGCACAGCTCGACCACACCCGTCAATTGTTTTTGTGCTATTAACTAGCGGGAACATAACTCTGCAGTACTAACTCGGGACGACCACACCCGTTAATTGTTTTCAGGCAATTAACTAGCGGGAACACTCCTCCGTTTTCCACGCACAGCTCGACCACACCCGTTAACTGTTTTGTATTCTTTTTTGTTGTATAGTTTTTATATTTGTTGTATAATTATGATTTTTGTTGTGTTATTCTTATTTCCCTCTGTGATTTGGAACTTGTGGTGCTTTTCGTGATGTTCTTCTTCCGAACTGTTTCTTGACTCTCATGACTCTCCTCACGTTTTCCGCTCCGCACAGCTTTTATAACTCTGTTTCCCACCCGATCGTGGAGATCGAAGATTTCCCGCAGACCACATATGGTTATAAAATACCACCCATCCCTGACGTCACGCAATTCCCCCGATTTCGCAAATTCGTTGTGTTTGCGCTTGGTTAAACCTTGAACTGAATCTTTCTGTATGTCTTAGCATTTCTCCACGCGCCGGTACTTGTTTATTATTTTAGGGCGATGCTGCATTTGTTATTTCTTTCAGATAAAAAATTTTGTCGGCTAATGTTATTCTCGTATTTACTGAATGTTGATTTTTCTTTAATATTTTCTTGGGTGATTTTTGTATTAATATTTTAATTTAATTTCGTCAAAAATAATATTTGCACATGACCCCTACTGACCCATTACAAAGTAAAATTTATAAGCAGTTTTAAGAAGCGGAGAAAGGGGTTTTCGTTGCGCTTTTAAAGTCAATTCTCCGCAAACATAGCAGAAGCTATCGGGATGATTTTTACACTCGCGTGGCATAATTAAACAGTAAATAAATGCTCGATATTAATCACAACTCACACTCACGTACTGTAATTCACTTGGAAAAAGCCGGAATTAAAAAATTTCTACCGTTATACACAATTTAAACAACTTGGAAACACAGAATCCCCGCCTAGAGCACCGACACGTTGACTGTACGATCGCTAGAGATGTACTGAGGGAAGATAAGGATTACAGTGCAGGTCTATAGTGACAAGAGCAATGCAAGTTTAAACCTGTCAAAACATGAAAATTCCTGGGCAAACCTGTGCGCGCGAGGTATTAAGAGCGCCAGCGTGGTACAGTGAATCTTCCGAACTGTTGCTATATATTTTTATTATTGTTGCTAAATATTTTTATTATTGTTGCTATATATTGTTTCTATATATTTTTATTGTTTGGGGGAGGATGAGGGGGGATGGAAGCTCGAATATGTAGAAAATAAGTGAAAAAACTGCGAAAAAAACGGAAAAATCGATCATTTTTAAGGATTTTTTTACAATTTAAGGGGGCAAATCCCCCCCCCCAAATCTACCTCTTTGCTACAAATGCTCATGTTTTGGAACTTTTCACCTCTCTAGCCCCTCAGAAGAAACGTAAAGGCTAAAATAATCCTTTTCATCCCTCCAAATTATCGAAAAGTGATAAAAATAAGTGGGGGGCCTCCCCCGAGAACGGGAGTCATATTCGGATTCAGGAGATCATTTTACATAAGAATCAGCAGGAATGGTGTCAGGGCCGATTTTCATGCCGACCAGTGTTTTCAGAATATGAAGATTAATGCAAGCGCTACGTCGTCACGAGTGTCGCTGCAGTTTCTGTCGGATTTTGCCCCAAATTGAGGTATTCAAAGATGTCTACGTTATTTGGGAGGGATTTATATATTTAGGGGTGAAAAGGGGTATTTTATCCCCAAAATTCATTAGTTTATTATTTTATCGCTATTGTTCTTAATTTCTTTGTTAAATTTACAGATACGTCATCTATGTTGTAATTTTATTATTATGAAATGAGACATAAATTATACTTAAACCTCAATTGCTTCTTCAAATCAAAATAAAATATTGTGAAAATTAAGATTGCTAAATTTGCGCTCTTAGACTTATTTCTACATGCATATTGATGATT
Organism: Philonthus cognatus; assembly: GCA_932526585.2. NCBI lineage: Eukaryota > Metazoa > Arthropoda > Insecta > Coleoptera > Staphylinidae > Philonthus > Philonthus cognatus. The sequence goes on from OW052244.1 coordinate 4,617,885, forward strand.
CTAATTAATATTGTTGTCTCTGGCATATAAAACACTGATTTAAATGAAGTTTAGAAACATACTTCATCTATAATAATAATACATTACAAGATAACATAAAGATTTATTTTGTCCATGTTTTTCTGTGATTCAGATTAAATAAAGAATAAAGAAAAATTCAAATTTGAAAAGTTAACTAAAACTGACGAAAGTAATCAGCATTTACTTTCGTCAGTTTTAGTTAACTTTCCAAATTTGAATTTTTCTCTATTCTTTATTAAATCTGAATCACAGAAAAACATAGACAAAATAAATCTTTATGTTATCTTGTAATGTATTATTATTATAGATGAAGTATGTTTCTGAACTTAATTTAAATCAGTGTTTTATATGCGTGGCGCATGAAGTAAAATTTCGAGTTTAGAAAAGCCTAAAAATTTGGTTTGGTCGCGTAGCGCTACGCGCTACGCGACCAAACCAAATTTTTAGGCTTTTCTAAACTCGAAATTTTACTTCATGCTTTACCTGGGAGTGGAAACCCTCATTAGACGATTAATCAGAAACTTATTTTACAATTTCCTTTATTGTAAAATTTAACACACAAAATAAATTTATTGAAATTTAGAACAAACACAAATTTGTGTGCATTAACAAATAATGTTTTATACAATCAACATACAATTCACAGAATTTACTTAGAATTGATTACACCTGCATTTGCTTTACTGAAAATAAAATTAAGTCAACGTAATTTTTCAAAATATTAAGCCAAAGTTGAAATTATGCAATAAATTGAATGACTTTAAAACAATGTTAATTTTGAGAGAATTGCAGAAAAAAGACGGATTACCAAATTAACCTAAAATCTAAAGAATATACTCAGAAATGAATAAACGTTGATTGGTTATAATAGAAATTTAAATATCTCTACTGGATTTAATAAAATATAAAATCAAAGTTGAAATTTCGTGAAAAAAAAAAAACGTGAATAATGAAAAATTAAAGTTTTATGCAATCAACATCAAATTTATAGAATTTACTTGGAATGTATTTCGCTCAAATCTTGTAGAAAATATTAAATCATCTTAACGTCCTAAAATATTTAGTCAAAGTTGAAATTATGCAATAAAATTAAAAATTTTGAGAGACTTTTTTTTGAAAAAAAATGCAAAAAATTTAAAATTTTATACCAATTACATAAAATACACAGAATTTACTTAAAATTGATTGCACTTTCATCTTGTATAAAGAAAATTTAATTATATCACCACATTTTCTCAAAATATTTAGCCAAAGTTGAAATTATGCAATAAAATCAACGATTTTTGAAGAGTGTTTTCTTTGAAACAATTGTAAAAAATCAATAGATTATCAAATTAACTTAAAATTCTAAGAATTTACACAGAAATGAATAAACTTTGATTGGTTATAATTGAAAAATATCTTTACTAGATATTCCAAAATATCAAATCAAATTTAAAATTTATTTTGAACTTTTGCAATTTTGTTTCTGATTGATCGTCTAACGAGGGTTTCCACTCCTAGGTTAAGCATGAAGTAAAATTTCGAGTTTAGAAAAGCCTGAACATTTGGTTTGGTCGCGTAGCGCGAAGCGCGGAGCGACCAAACCAAATTTTCAGGCTTTTCTAAACTCGAAATTTTACTTCATGCGCCACGCGTACTAAAGACTGACCTAAAGTGGAATCTTCCACCAATTAGTAAGAGTGAAATAAATTTAGTATGTTAATTATCAACTAGGTTAGAATTTTTGTTTTACGCCCTAAAACAATTATACTTTTTTTTACTACTTGTGTTACAGAAAAACCAACATTGTTGAATATTTACGTTTGGGTTTTATTTGTATAAAAATTCCATATCTAAATTAAGACCAGAATTATCTTTTCACACCTTAAAATAGAAACGACTTTATCTTTATATTAAAAATTATTTAGAAAGAAATTAAAAACATTGCGCATTTTCTTCCATTAAAAATTACTTAGAAAGAAATTGAATACACTGCGTTTTTCCTTTCAATAAAAATAAAATAAAAGGAAACTTTCTATTTTCCTCTCTAAATTTTTTAACAATAATACGTATTTGATGGTTGAAACAAAAAGAAATATTTTTTAGACGGTTAATTAAACATACATGAAAAGCCAATTTTTATATCGTATGTTTAATTAAAAAACCTCTAGAGTGCCATGATTTATTTTTTTTAAATTTAAGTGGCTACACGCTTTAAAAATTGACATAAAACGTCAGGCATAATACATAATTACATAGTTGCCAACCTGCAATATTTTCCATGGCACTCTAGAGGTTTTTTTTTTTAATATACGATATTATCTACAACTGTTATTAAAACGTTTTTTTTTTATATGATCATTTAAAAGAAAAATAAAAACAAATGCTAAGAGTAAACTATCAGTTCCGGTTTTCGCATTTTCACCAAAAGCTTCTCTCATCCTAGGATTGTAATAAAAAGCTTAATTTTATAGTGTCATCTTGATTGGTTTAGGCTGTACAATGGCAACGGATACACTTTTTTTAAAAAATGTTCTTAATTAACTCGGGGGAACTCAAAATACACTAACATTTTTGATTTAAAATTTTTCGCGAAAGCAATACCTTCCCGTTGTGTTACTTTACATATAGTGGAAAGTTAAAAAAAAAACAGTTTTGAAATATATTGTTTTAAATTGAATTAAATTTTATTTATATAAATCAAATTGTAAATTTTTGGGGGAAAGTATTGCTTAAAGGGGTATTTTCTGTTAGGGTTTGGGGTATTTTAGGATTGGCAGCACTGGTCGTTACATTTTCCCTGCAGCGTGGACGTACGTTTAAATGGTTTACTCGAGTACGGTAAATTTGCCGGGACCGTATTTCCACATAGTGCATCGACAGTATATAAATAATATTTAATAACTACCAAAAAATTAAGTTGACTACCTGCAGCTTGCCTTCATTAGGCCGACCCACTTTCTTAGATCACGAGCCGTCACTGTTGGCAATAACGTAAATTTTCCAAAAATATATAATTACTGTCAGTTTATACTATTAAAACTTTGACTTTGTTTTTTCGATCATTCAAATCAGTCAATAACTAACAGAGTTATGGCGTTGGGCGTTTTTTATAGAACACCCGGTATTACAAGTCCAACAAATCGAGAAGCATAAAAGCTGCACGCCCTGAAAATAGGAAAGTCCGACTGTTATTATTATTATTACAAAAAGTTCTATGGAAATTCGAATTTGTCGTGATTGCGGTTAATTACAGTTGTGCAACCCATTTCAAGTTTCCCTGTAATTTCGCCCGCTATTTTTAATAATGACGTGCGCAGCTTGTTTTTTAATTACTCAGTCCGCGCTCAAATCGGGCTTTCTTTGTGCATATAGTAATTTACGAGTTGATGTGAATAATGGGGGGTTATGTGTAATGAGTATTCATTGAAATTTCTTGTTGGTGTAATTTGGATTAACCTTGAATTGGCTCTCATAAAATGGGGTATTGTTTTATTATAAAAATCATATCTCAAAACTAAAAACACTATTCCGACATTACAATTACAAATAAATGTATTCTACATTTTCTCTTTCGCACCCCAGTCTCATCAAAATCTTTACACCAGCTCCATTTTCACTCATCCTCTCTGCTATTTATTTTATTATAACAGTAATTTGTTCACGTAATCACTCAAAAATCTGATAAATATATAAAATAATATTAATTATACTAATAGAGCAAAAACATTTGTACATTTTTATGGCGCAAGTTGATGTGCAATTTTTTAATAGCAATCTTTGATTACAATCAATTAACTGTCAATTTACAGATCGATTTAAGTAGTATTAATCCAGTGATAATGGTAACTTTGTGTCCAAAATGTACATTTGGTAATTCAAACAAAAGTTTAAAGAAAGGTTATTGGTGCTTTTTTTATCAACTGATATTATGTTGTTTGTAAATGCAACTTGCCATTGAAAAAATTGTGCAATTAAAAGTTCAATATTCAATATTCAATATTCAAATTCATTTATTCAAGAAATTAGTTAATATACATTTGTTACATATATCACTATATCGAATACGTCCTAAAGTGAATCGATCGCTTAATACACAATATGGATTAGAGAAAGAAAAAAAAACATATATAATACAAGTGTATTGCAAATAAACTAGTAAACACATTAAAATTACAAATAACATTTAAACTAAATAATAAATATAACCAAAAACAAACAAACAATCAAAAACCAAAATAATCATGCAGCGAAAAATTGTTGGAAACTAAAATTCTTCCATTTTGTATAATTCTTTATTAATCAAGAATTCTCGTAATTGCCTTTTAAACGTATTTAAACAGGTTGTATTTTTTATGTAAGTAGGTAATGTATTGTACAGTTTTATTGCATTGTATGTAGGTGTTTTTTCGTATAGAGTTAGCCGATGTAATGGATACTCATATTCATTGAACCGTCTGGTGTTATAACTGTGTTGAACTTTATACGTATCAAATTTTAATTTATATTTAAAATGAAAAACTAGTATTTCATATATATATATATATACTATAGAATGTGAGTATATTTTCTCGTTTAAAGTATTCTCTACATGAATCTGTAGGCTTTAAGTTATTAATAATTCTAAGTATTCTCTTTTGTACTATGAATATCTTTTGAGCAAAGGAAGATGTTCCGTAGAATATAATGCCGTACCTCACGAGAGATTCAAAATTTGATCTATAGATCATTATTAATGTATTATGATCAAATATATTTTTTAGGATTCGAATAGTGTAACATACTATATTCAGAGATTTAATTAGTTGAATGCAGTGGGTTTGCCAATTTAGTTGTGCATCAATTTTAACTCCTAAAAATTTTGTACTTTCTTTTATTTGAAGCACTATTCCGTCTAAAATAACCTCATTAGAGATGTTGTTTAATTTTCTCGCAGAAAACTGAAGCACATGGGTTTTCTTATGATTTATAATTAATTTGTTTTGTGACATCCAATTTTGTACTTCGGTATACACTGCATTTGCATTGTGTATTACATCACTGTCAGCTCTGTTTATAATAATATTTGTGTCATCTGCATATGAAGCTATTGAACACGGAAAAGGCCTCATGGTTTGCTCGAAATCGTTGACATATATAACGAATAAAATTGGCCCCAAAATACTTCCCTGAGGAACACCGATATTTGTACACGTGATGTTAGACTCTGATGTGTCTAGAATAACCTTTTGTGGCCTGCATTTCAAGAAGGATTCAAGAATATTTAATGCAGTACCTCTTACACCATACATTTCTAATTTTTGATATAAAATATTGTGATTCATAGTGTCGAATGCCTTCGACAAGTCTATGAAAATTCCTAGGGGATTTTCACCTTTTTCCAAAGCATTCGCAATATTACTTACATAATCAAATATTGCGGTGTTTGTATTTTTTTGTTTTAAGAAGCCATGCTGTGTGGTATTAAAAAGACTGTGTTTTGAGAAAAAACTAGTGAGTCTTGATGCAACAGCCTTTTCAACAATTTTAGAAAATATGCTTAATAGTGTTACCGGTCTATAGTTATTTATATCAAGCCGATCTCCCTTTTTAAATATTGGTTTAATTACACCAATTTTGAGGCACTCTGGAAATATCCTTTGCTCAAACGATCTATTTATCAGATAGGTCAAAGGTTGTTTAAGTATTTGAGCATTCATTTTTATCATTTGGGTTTTGATTTCATCGTACCCTACCGATTTTTTATTTTTCAAATTACCTATTATATTTATTATTTCCGATTCACATACAGGTTTCAAAAATAAGCTGTAATTATTTCTTGTTATATTATTAAATAGTGGTTCGTCAGAGTTTGGTATTTCATGTATTATTTTCTGCATGGACGTACTGAGATGGTTATTAAAATCGGTTGCACTATAAGGAAAATTAATATTTTTGTTAGATTTACCTAGATATTGATTAACACTGTTCCAAGTTTCTCTTATTTTATTATAACTTTCAATAATTTTTTTCGCTATGATGTTGCTTTTTGTTTGCTTAAGTAATTGGTTATATTCCTTGTTTAGATCATTATATAGTTTTTTAGCATTTGCATCAAATTGTTTTATAACAGAGAGAGCGTTTAAAACTTGCTTACATTTAATAATTTCAGAATTGTTGTACACTTGTAAATTATTAGCGCTTTTATTTTTTGTTACATTTACTATTGGACAGGATTGATCTAAACAGTTTCTTAAATTAAGCATAAAGTTATTCCACTCAAGGTTCACGTCATCACCTGAATACATATTTTCCCAATTTAAACATTTTAATTTGTTACAGAATTCACTCATATTACGCGATGTAAATAGTCTACACTTTTTATTAATGTTGTCTGTTTGGACTTGGACATTCAGTATAAGTTTTTGCGCTTTATGATCTGATACATGGTTCTCGAATACTTCCGTGGTATAATCGTGTGTAGTATTTGTAATAATATTATCTATTAATGACTCCTTGGACTTAGATAGTCTTGTTGAGTCCTTTATAGTAGGAGAAGCATTAAAAGAATCTAGTAAATTTATAAACTCAAAAGATGCTGCTGTTTTAGAGTTAAGATCGATATTAAAATCTCCTGCTATAAAATACTCAACATTTTCCGCTGTTAATTAATTCAATAAACATTCCATTTTATGAAAAAATAAGTCTAAATTATCTGAATTAGGTGCCCGGTAAATTACAACATATATTGAATTAATTGATTTATCAATACAACATTGAATAGCCGCACACTCAAAAGCACTGGTTTCTGAAAGTTCATTAATGTCCGGTCGGGATTTGAATTGAATATTTTTCCGTAGATAAATTGCGACACCCCCATAAGCAGTTTCTCGTTTATGTAGATTGGTTCTGCAGTAATACGAGGCCAGGTTGAAATATTCAATATTATTGATTAAGAGATGGGATTCATTTTGCCAATGCTCGCTAATTAGCAAGATCTTACATTCGGGATGATTTTCAAGAATAGAGTTAATTTTTAAAGTGTTATTATGTAATGATCGTACGTTTAAATGTATCATTGATATTTTTATTTTATCAGAACAGCATTTTACTTTTCCCTTTGTATTGGAGTTAATTTGTTTTTTATTCGTTCTACTAAAAAAGAATATTTTTGAATTTTAATATCTGCGGGCCAGGAATCAGGATTAGTGAACTTATCTTCGTGTTTACTTTCGAAACCTACTTGAAAAGCCTTTTCATTTTTGTTTTTTATTTCGAGCTCTGATATCTCAATGCATCCAGAGTCGCATATATTGCTTTTAATATAACTCTCAACATTTTCTTTTGTTATTTCAGGGTTGACTCTTCCAATAAAATACCACGATTTTTTTGGAGCCGCACTTAAATTACCTTTGATGTTGGTTCGTGTACCCATTATAATATTATCATGTTTGTTTTTATGTTTTCTTTGTACCTTTTTCCAGTCTTCTTTTTTATTAGACTGTTCCATATTTCTTTCCGTAGGCATATCATTTACTACTGTTGATTCATTTATTTTCTTATTTTCTGTATTTCGGGTTTTTGTTAACGCCTCCTTATATTCTTTTCTTTTTGAGTTTTTTTGTTCTTGGCTATTGTCCGCTTGAAAACGATCTGGAATGCATTCTCGCTCCATCTGTGTTTTATTGTTTAATTCTAAATTAATATTTTCGTTAAATGCAGTTTGCTGTTTCTGATTTACATTTTGTAATGGTTGTTTTTCGTTTTCTAACCTCGCTAGTAAGTATGTATTATTATTAATTAGCGCTTTATTGTTATCAGATAAACTTTTATTACTCTTTTCTAAGAGAGAATTTGTTTCTCTAAGATGTTTCACGATTTCTTTAAGGAATAGGAATTCTTTAACGCCTTCTTCAATATTTTGGGTGCACGAATGGTTTTTATAGGCATCCTGTTTACCTTTCTGGAAACATCCAGGATGATATGCTGCATCGCAAACACAACACGCCACTCTGTCTCTCACTATACTTTTTTTGCAATGTTTGTAACTGCATAACTTATTTTCACTCACATTATCATTAACACACTCTTCGTCGTCCGACATCTCTCAATATGTTAACTACTTTAAGTTGTAGCTGAAAATATACAAGTGTAAAAGTCACAGCTAGGACGATTCCTCGTAAAAATGATCCGAATCATGAATCCGAATCACCTAATATGATTCGAATCACGAATACTCGAATAAAGGATTCGTAAGAGATAAATATTATTCTGGTTTTTCGAATCACGAATACAAATCCTTTAAGAATAAATTTGATTTTATTATTTTTTCGCAACCATTAATACATAAATATCGTTATAATATCGTAAAAATATTTAAAACCTAATTATTTATTATTAACACTGAACATCGTTGATAACAGATTAAATATCTGATTCCCTGTTAATCTGATTAAAGAAGTATTTGTGTGTTTCTGAACTTCACTTCAAATCAGTGTTTTGTACGCGTGGCGCATCAAGTAAAATTTCGAGTTTAGAATAGCCGGAAAATGTTCAAGGAGATTTTCTAAACTCGAAATTTTACTTCATGCTTAGCCTGGGAGTGGAAACACCCGTTCAAAACTTTAAATTGAACTCTATTATAAAATCGACGAATGCCTGAAAATTACGTGAATAAAAAATTCACTGAATATCATTGAAATCGGGAAAGTCAGAGAAAAGTTATGGAAAAAATGTAATGTTTTTGTCAAAGCATTCAGTTTTTAAGTTTCGAACGAGTGTTGTCCACTCCCAGACTAAGCATGAAGTAAAATTTCGAGTTTAGAAAAGCCCCGTGAAAATATGTCTCGGGTCGCGCAGCGACCCGAGACAAATTTTCTGGGCTTTTCTAAACTCGAAATTTTACTTCATGCGCCACGCGTCTAAAACAGTGATTTAACGAGAAATTTAAAAACACACAAAAGACATTTTTCATATTCATCCTCACAATTCGAATTATTTTTGACGATTCAAATCCTATTGTAAGTAGTCGAATCCTTTTATAAATTTTCGAATCATTTTATAAATATTCTAATCCTTTTAAAAATATTCGAATTCTTTTATTAATATTCGAATCTTTTTATAAATATTCGAATCCTTTTATAAATATTCAAATCCTTTTATAAGGATTCGAATCACCCACATTTGGATTCGAATACGAATCCTCTTGAAAAAATGTTATGAATCCGGATCACGAATACAGCTGAACTTTAGTATTCGAATGCCTCTTTTGAATCCTCTAAAAGAATTCGAATCCAGGATTCGAATCCTACCCAGCTCTGGTAAAAGCACCATTCTGACCATTTTCACCCAGGTAGGCTAAATACTTAATCATCGATTTTTAGATAATTTTATTGCACCGCCATTTAATCAATGATTAAAGTTTCGTTTAACCTTTATGGAGGAAATTAAATTTAATTTATTAGAAAACAAAGATATAGTGAACGCAATTTATATAATGCAGTTTAATATTGCACGACAGGTTATGTTACTCGATAAGTATACTCAATGACATTAGAAGCGTAACACCAAGAAGGAATGATTTTTTTGAATTCATATTTTAGCAACAGAGTGACTATATTTAATGCATACATTGATAACAATGTCAACCTTGTGCCTTTTATATTTATTGTGAAAAAAAATATATTTCACTTTTTCTTTTTTGATAAAACTATTTATATGAGCTGTTTAGTACAGATGTTTTTAGTTTTCGTATTTCCGTTGAGTGTGTTAAGCTTAAATAAAATGCATCGAGTCCGAAGACGTCCACAATATCACCATTTAAGCGATTTTGACCGGGGTCGAGTTGTTGCTTATCGAGATGTCGGTATGTCCTATCGCGAAATTGCCCGCCGTATTGATTCCACTGCAGCAACTGTAATACGTGTGTATCAGGTATGGACAGAAGAAGGTAGAGGAGCAAGAAGAAGACCAATTGGTCAACAAAGGCGTACCACAGATGGTCAAGATCGGCGCTTAAAACAAATAGCCCTGCGAGACCGTTTCGCTACTACGCGTCAAATCGGTGATCAATGGATTGGAGAAGAAGGTAGGCCCGTTAGTATGCGAACCTTATATCGCCGCATTCAATCCTTTGGGCGTCTTCCGTACCGTCCAAGATTAGTGCTTCCTTTAACAGCGAGACACTGTCGCCAAAGGTTGGACTGGTGCAGAGAACGGCAGCATTGGGAGGCAGAATGGCACGATGTCGTATTCAGCGATGAATCACGATTTTGTCTAGGCACGCATGATGGCCGTAGAAGGGTACGACGCTACCGTGGAGAACGACCTGATCTTAGGTTTGCTATTGAGAGGCATGTACACAGGACTGCTGGAGTAATGGTTTTGGGGGCTATTGCTTATGGTAGTCGATCACCTCTTGTATTCATTCGAGGCAGTATGACAGCTGCGCGTTATGTTGAAGACGTCATACCACCGACTTTGTTGCCTTATTTAGATGGCCGCCCAGACGTACTTTTTCAACAAGATAACGCACGTCCCCATATTGCTCGTCGAACTATGAACTTTCTTAATGAAGCTGGTGTTAATGTTTTGGCGTGGCCGCCCCGTTCGCCGGATTTATATCCCATTGATCATGTGTGGGATATCATGGGAAGAAGAATATTCTCTTTGCACCATCCTCCACAGACTCTAGCACAGTTGATCGATGAAATTCAAGTTGCTTGGAACGAGATGCCTCAAGAAGACATCGACCATCTCATTTTGTTGATGCCCAGACGTCTACAGGAGTGTATACAGCAAAGGGGTCGCCAAACACATTATTAATTTTTTTAGATTGGTTTTTAATAAAATTTCTTGAAAATGTAATCATTTTATTCTTGATGTAAGACTACCATACTGGAAAAAAATCAAGTTAAAATAATAACTCCTTCTGGGTGTTACGCTTCTAATGTCATTAAGTATATTTATATTTTCTGTTGTGATTTTATATTTTATTGTATCTAACCCCTTGATTTATGATTTAAAATCACTTTAAAAGAACCAATATATTTCGAACTTCACTTTAAATGAGTATTTTATACGCCTGGCACATGAAGTAAAATTTCGAGTTTAAAAAAGCCAGAATATTTGGTTTGGTCGCTCCGTTTCGCTAGGCGACCAAACAAAATTTTCAAGCTTTCTAGACTCAAAATTTTACTTCATGCTTAATCTGAGAATAGAAACACTCACTAGAAGCTTCAAATTGAAACCTTTTATAAAAGTATCTGTTTCGTCTTTTGCTACTTACTAATGGTGCTTTTATAATTGTACATTTTTAGCTGCACATCTCTGGAATATTGTTAAATATGTGAAGAGCGTTTAATCAAACTATAAAGCAAAGTAAAAGGTATTTTTTTTATGATTTAATGACAATCTGCTATTTCGTTGAATTTTTGAATCGTTTAATTATTAATAAAGGAAGCACACATTTTAAAATAAAAACTTAGTACTTAAATATTTATTTTTTTATTGTTATTTCAACTGTTTTGTGTTGTAGGCGTTCACTTTGTAGTACGTCTTAAATATACTTGTAAATAAAACACTGGGCAGGTGGTGGCCGAGCGGTAACGTCGCTGGACGGTATATCGTTCGGGCTTGATCCCCGTGCACGGGGAGTTGTTATTTAAAAATAATATCTCGTCGTGTCCCTGGGTGTAGTGTGAATGTGTTGTGACGTCCAAATATATGTTAATTATACATACAGAGTGTTTTATGTAACGCCGAACATTGTCATAACGAAAATTGTTTTTTAAGTATGTGTACTTAAAAGAACAAGCATACGTTGTACATTTTCCGACGCTCGGTTTTTTAAACAAATTTAATTTCAAGCTTTAAACGAGTGTTTCCACTCCCAGGCTAAGCATGAAGTAAAATTTCGAGTTTAGAAAATCCTGAAAATTTGGTTTGGTCGCGTAGCGCGAAGCGCGGAGCGGCCAAACCAAATTTTCAGGCTTTTCTAAACTCGAAATTTTACTTCATGCGCCACCGGTACAAAACACTGATGCAATATAAAGTTTAGCGGTGTGTTTTAAACTTCGTAATAAGTCAGTGTTTTGTACCGGTGGCGCATGAAGTAAAATTTCGAGTTTAGAAAAGCCTGAAAATTTGGTTTGGCCGCTCCGCGCTTCGCGCTACGCGACCAAACCAAATTTTCAGGCTTTTCTAAACTCGAAATTTTACTTCATGCTTAGTCTGGGAGTGGAACACACTCTTTTCAAATTTCAAATTGAATTCTTAAAAAAAACAACCATTATTTTTTATTTATTTTATTTATTTATTTATTTATACGGGAAAACCCCTTTTAACAAAAATAGAGCACTAATAATTCAAACAACAATCAAAATTACATTACATTAAATAATACTATTAATATTATTAATTCGAGCTATTCAAAAAATTAAAACTATTCACAAAATAATAACAATAAAAATCACAAATCTAAAGCATCCTCTTCAGTTTACACTTAAAACTATAAAAATTTGAATTAAATAAATCGATCCACTCCCTATCGGCCAAGCTATTTGCTGTCCTCATCATTCTGGCCAGTGAATTGTAGTGGGAGTAGTTTGTAGTGAATGTCTGCAAGCGGAAAATGGGCGTATTCCTCATATTTTGGCAGTTGGATGGAGTATAAAAATGAAGTTGCTCCAAAATATTAGGACAATCAATTAAATTGTTTAATATTTTGTAGATCATGCATAAATCTGCTGTTAAGCGACGATCAGCTAGAGGTCTAATGTTCAAATCGGTCATTATTTCCTCGTAACAACCTTGCCTATGACATCTACCCAATTTGAACTCCATGCTACGTAAAAACTTATGTTGTACTTGTTCCAATCTATTAATATGTGTTGATTGATATGGAGACCATATTACCGAAGCATATTCAACGTTGGAGCGAACCAATGCACAATATAATCGTTTTAAACACGATGGATCCAAATCTTTACACACCCTCCAGACAAAACCCCACATTTTTAAAGCTTTGGAGCAAACGTTACTGATATGTGAGTTGAATGCAAGCCTATTATCGAATGTCACTCCTAAATCTTTCAGCTCTGCTGATTTAGCTAAATCATTTCCATCAATGCTGTATGCGTAATTGAGACTGGAGCGTTTTCTACAATATGAAATAAGATTGCATTTTTTCACATTAAGGTGTAATTTATTGGAGTAGCACCAGTCATTAATCTTATTTAAGTCATCCTGCAGGCGTTTACAATCTTCAAACGATTTGACGATCCGATATATTTTGATGTCGTCAGCATACAATAAAACCTTGCTGTTAGTAATAATATCTTCAATGTCGTTTACAAATAGTAGAAATAATATTGGCCCAGAGTGAGTTCCTTGCGGAACCCCTGATGTTACAGAAATTGGTTTAGAAATGTAATTGTGTATTTTTACCATTTGAAACCGGTTACTTAAAAAGTCAGATAGCCAAAGATTTACGGCATATACGCTATAATTGGGACATATATACTTGAGAGTATGTACAAGTTGAGGTATTAATTGCGATTGATTGGCTACAATTTATAATGGTCATATAGGCAACCCGTTTTACACATAACTAAAAATTAAAGATGTCAAATTGTATTGGATGAAAATGTTCGGTGTTACATAAAACTCTCTGTATTTATATACAATGAGATATGGCTGTGATAAGAACCTATGCCAGGATCATCGGATAATAAAAACACTTTTTACTTTGTTTAACCACTGTATTTTGCACCTAATTTGTGACTATAGTTTCGACTATCTAGTGATCATTATTAAACTAAAAAAAATCAGCCGAAGCTGGAGTTTTATAAATAGTTTTGTTCACGACAATCTTATAATTAATTATTTAATTGTGTAGGCAGCATAAATGGGGTGCATTTAACACTCAAGTATATTAAACACGGGGTTTGTGTGATAAATGAGGTTTTTAACACTAATATAAATAATTGCCTAGTTCATTTTTTGCCGCTATGCAGTAACAGTGCTGTGCTAGTCAAATCAGCTTCTTTTATCTTATCATTTTACCATGGTGGTGATGACGTCGTCGACGCCATTTTGTTAAAGTACGAAGTAATCGCGTCAACATCTCCGCCGTTTTCACTAGCTTAACCCGCGCAAAACGGGTTTGTAAACATAAATCATTCTCAAATCGGTTAAATAATTGTGCTTCTAACACCGTGAAAGCTCCATGCAAACGGAAGACTTCGTTTTTTTATGCAAAGAGCGTGTTTCTATGTAACTTAGGCGAAAGGGTAGACTGTGTGAGTATTAGACCTGGGCAGGATTCGAATCATTCAGGATTCGAATCCTGGATTCGAATCCTTTTAGAGGATTCAAAAGAGGCATTCGAATACTTGAGTTCAACTGGATTCGTGATCCGGATTCGTTACATTTTTTTAAGAGGATTCGTATTCGAATCAAAATGTGGGTGATTCGAATCCATATAAAAGGATTCGAATCCTTGTGAAAGGATTTGAATATTTATAAAAGGATTCGAATATTTATAAAAGGATTCAAATATTTATAAAAGGATTCGAATACTTACAAAAGGATTTGAATCGTCAAAAATATTTCGAATTAATTGTGAGGATTAACATGAAAAATGTCGTTTGTGTGTTTTTAAATTTCTCGTTAAATCACTATTTTATACGCGTGGCGCATGAATTTCGAGTTTAGAAAAGCCTCGAAATTTTACTTCATGCTTAGTCTGGGAGTGGAAAACACTCGTTTTAACTAAGACAACCTTGTACAAGACTGTCTCAGTTTAAACCGAGTCTACCTTATACAGTAATGACTTCACGTACAGATTTCCACGCGTGACGACATCAACCAAGGTGTGTAAGTAAGTTTGTCTTGATTTAAGCCGAGCTGACTTTGTATTGTTTAATTACCTTGATTGTTGACGTCACATGAGGATATCTACGCGTGACGTCAGCAATCAAGGTGGTTAGTATATTAGGTTGTCTTAATTTAAAACCGAGTCGACCTTGTTATTTTAATTACATTGACTTTTCACGTCTCGCGAGGAATTTCATGTGTGAGGTCAGAAAAACTGCCTGTATTTCTCAGGACATAGATATTTCTAATAAAATCAAACTGAATTTGCTATGAAATTCAAACAAAATAAGTTAATACCAGTATATTTTCAATTTCACAATATTTCAGTGTTTTATCCGTTTCGCTACGCAACTAAACCAAATTTTCAGAATTTTCTAAACTCTATATTTTACTTCGTGCGTAAACAAGGATAGTAAATCTATGTTAAAAAACAAAAATTAACATTTATTAAGATATATTATGCTTATAACAATTTGAACATTGATATAGTCGCAGATGAAGTAATTTTTTTTAAAACGACGTATACAATTATTTGTGTATACCTCCCACCTAGAACTCCAGCAACACACTATGATTTTCTCTTCAACTATATCGATGAAAATTTTACGTCCAATAATTTACTTATCTGCGGAGATTTTAATATCCCTACTTAAATTGTCGTATCGATGTGGAGAACCCATGTAATTTATTAACCTCACTCATGAGCTTTATGGCTTTGAAAGATATGCAACAATGTAACTCGATTTGCAATGTAAATGGTAGAATACTCGATTTAGTCTTGATATCTAATAATAATCAATGTACAGTTAAAAAAGCAGTAGAAATGCTCACTGAAGAGGATAATCATCACCCAGCTTCAAATTTTGAAATTACTTATACACGAAACACTAATTTTTCAGTGCAGAGTGATTTTGTTGAATCTTTTGATTTTAAAAAAGGAAATATCAGGGGTTTATATGATGATGTATCGAACATTGATTGGTCAGGTGTTCTTAGTTCTAAAAATGTTTATGATTCATGTGATCATCTTTACACAATATTGTACACTTATTTTACCAAACACACTCCAAAGAAGAAAAATCACCAAGGCCGTAAGTGTAAACAATATCCCATGTGGTTTGACATCAATATTATCAAGCTATTACAACATAAGAACAAACTACATAAAAAATCCAAGGAAGATCCACTTATATTAGAAAAATATAAAGAAGTACGCAAACGATTTAAAGTACAGTCAAAAATAGCTTTTCATCGCTTCATCGAGAATACGGAGCATAATATAACCTCAGATCCTCAAAATTCAGCAAGTAAATGGTAATACGCATACAGGATCTGAAAGCTCTCGCATCAAAATTTGGATGTAAATATTTTTTTTACTTGATATTTTTGAGAGAATTTTTTTTCATATTCTGGTGGCGCTAGCTCTAAGCTATCTTTTCCACACAATTTGATTAAAACAATCTCATTTTGGGGGGCTGGGGTTAAAAATGTATTATCATTTTTTTGGGGTTGTGGGGGTAGTTTGGTGGTGTAGTTTGTTCACAGAATCGATTTATATTAATTAGTAAATAATAAGTTAATATTACGCACGGAATTGTTTATAATTACGAATATTTTAATTATAGTGTTTTATTATTATTAATAATAATAACATGAATTACTGTAACCTAATGAAAATAATGCAGTAACAAATATCCATTTTCCATCCAATACACATTAATTTTTTTTTTTAAAGGCGCATTTACATTAGAACCTTCAGGCTGTTTAATTTTGTAAATACATCAATTATTTAATATTATTTTGATGGACTAATTAAAATAGAGTCAAAAAACATTTTTTATCAGTAGTGGTTCGTGAGACTTTTTATAGATGCAGTCATAAAAAACATAGAGGATTCGTCTTTCAAGTATACATTCGTCAGAGCTGGGACGAATCCTCGTAAAAAGGATTCGAATCACGAATCCGAAACACCTAATTGGATTCAAATCACGAATACTCGAATAATGGATTCGTAAGAGATAAATATGATTCGAATTAAAGATTCGAATCCTGTTTTTTCGAATCACGAATACAAATCCTTTAAGATAAATTTGATTTTATTACTTTTTTTTTCAACCAATTATATATAAATATCGTTACCAGTTGTTTTTACAGAAATATTTAAAACGAAATTATTTAATATTAACACCGAACATTGTTGATAACAGATTAAACATCTGATTCCCTGTTACTCTGATTAAAGATGTGTTTGTGTGTTTCCAAACTTCATTTCAAATCAGTGTTTTGTCCGCGTGGTGCATGAAGTAAAATTTCGAGTTTAGAAAAGCCCGAAAATTTGTCTCGGGTCGCTGCGCGACCCTCGACAAATTTTCACGGGGCTTTTCTAAACTCGAAATTTTACTTCATGCTTAGTCTGAGAGTGGAAAACACTCGTTTAAAGCTTCATATTGAACTCTATTATAAAATCGACGAATGTCCGCAAATTAACGTAGATAAAAAATTCACTGAATATTATTAAAACCAGGTAAGTCAGAGAAAAGTCATGAAATTAAATTCAAATTGACCAAAACACTAACAAAAAAGCCATATGACATTATTAAATTTGTCAAAATCAACAGGCAAATTACAAAACACGTAAAAATTTATAAAATTCACTTAAATATTGACAAAAACAATGAAAACAATTTAACAAAATGGAGGTTTCCCACAGAAGAAAACTATATTGAAAGGCCAGGTAAAAAATATTGAATCAGGGAAATGTCGGAAAAATTTAACATTTCAGATTGTGGCTACCATGTCAGTTTTACTTCAAATAATATTAAACATAATTTTGAAAACTAGATTATTATCTTTAAAAACATATCTTTCACAATGTTCTCATTATTCACTTGGTGAAACATGATTAAAATAAAATTTGAAACAAAAACACTTGGTTTGTTTCACTAACGTTTTACTTATTATTCCGACTAGTTTCGGCTTCTAGCCATTATCAAGGAATGTACAGAGAATACTTTTTTACACGATATTTATATACAAAATCAGGTAATAAGGGCGTTCATTATTGGACTTCATTCACTAGAATTCGACTACATTGATTCAAACCTCAGAGAAGAAGCGCGATCAATTTCTTATCAACAATACGAAAAACAAAAGGAGAAATTAACAAAATTAAAGAGTGAAAAAGTGCGAAGTGAGCAAGTCCATAGTAATAACGTCAACTATGTTGATGAGGTTGGTAAGCATGATGTCAAATTCTATCAGAAGTTAGTTAATTTAACAAGCATTGAACTAAATTCAAGTGAAACAGAACTTCTTCACAAAGGTCTTAAGTATAATCCATATATCGAATCAAATACAGTTATAGAAGCAGCAGGTATTAATTCAGAAATTATTTGCAATAAACTAGATTCAGGAGAAAAGCAATCATTAATGAAAAATAAAATAGCAAAATTTATTTATAAACATAAAAATAACTCAAAACGGACAAAAACCATTCATAAAACCGAACAAAAAACCATAATAAATATCAAACAGAAACTTAAAAATGAAAATTTAGTACTTTGCAAAGCCGATAAAGGCAGCACTATTACAATAATGCATAAACACGATTACATCAAAAAAACTGAGGCATTATTTAATAACGACATGTTTAAATCCAAAAAAAGAGATCCTACCAATAAATTTCAGTTAGAATTTATAAAAAAATTAAAATCTTGCAGCAATATAATTCCAGAATCAGAAATATTTAAATTTAAAATAATGAATCCTAAAGCACCAATTTTGTATGGTTTGCCGAAATTACATAAGGATGGAATTCCCATACGACCTGTAGTGTCCTATTTATATGCACCAACCTATAAGTTGTGTAAACATTTAAATAACATAATTCCATCTTTCAATAATTTCGAATCTCAATACGGAATTAAAAACACGATAGAATTGTAAATAGGTTAAATACAATATCGATACCCTTAAATGCAAAACTAGTCTCATTTGATGTAAAAAGTTTGTTCACCTCAATTCCAGTGACAGAACTTAAGTCCATTATAGACAAGAAAATAAATAATACCGACCACCCTCAAGAATTAAAGAACGAATTAAAATCACTGATCAAAATCTGCATCGATCAGAGCTACTTTCAATTTAACAACATCATTTATACACAGGCAGATGGTTTACCAATGGGATCACCCCTATCTCCTCTTTTATCTGAAATTTTCTTAGCAGATTTCGAAACAACTTTGTTCAGGAAACAGGAGACAAAATTTATACACTTTTGGGCCAGATATGTCGATGACATATTTTGCATTTGGACAGGCACCGTTAGACAACTAGATATATTTACAACATTTTTAAATTCAATTCAGCCTAAAATACAATTCACATTTGAACTGGAAACAAACAATAGCCTAAACTTTTTAGACCTCACAATAACTAAATCAAAGAATAATTTAGTTTATAAAATTTACAGGAAACAAACATTTTCAGATTCAATTATCCCATCCACGTCAAATACAACAAACCAAATTAAACATAGCACTTTCCATTCCGTAATATATAGATTATTAAATATCCCTCTAAACGCCGACAATTTCAAATCTGAATTAAATATTATGAAAATAATAGCAAATAACAACGGATATTCAGAACAGTTAATAGATAATTTATTAAAAAAGAAAAAACAAAGTCAATTACTAAAATATTTTTACGCAACCAAACCAAATTCTAAAAACACCTGGCAAAAAATAGATTATGTGGCAGACCTTTCTGTAAAATTAAAAAATACTTTGAGAAACAACAAATTTGCCATCGTTCTAACAAACCCCATTAATTTAAGTAAATTATTAGTGAATAATAAGTTCAAAAACGATAGAATAGAACTATCAGGTGTTTATGAATTAAGATGTAACGACTGTGATGCAGTATATATAGGACAGACCGGACGATCATTCCAAATCCGTCTCGACGAACATAAAAAAGATGTTCTAAATAAAAAACAATCAACGGGTATGTCCAAACACTGCATCACAGCCGGTCATGTATACAACAGCAATAATTTTAAAATATTGTATACAGGCAATAAGGGTCGTATACTGAATTTCAGAGAAGGCTTGGAGATAAATAAAGCAATAAAATCGGGAAAACATGTGGTCAATAACAATGATGAGCTATGGATCTCCCCAATAATAACCGCCCTTATTACCTGATTTTGTATATAAATATCGTGTAAAAAAGTATTCTCTGTACATTCCTTGATAATGGCTAGAAGCCGAAACTAGTCGGAATAATAAGTAAAATGTTAGTGAAACAAACCAAGTGTTTTTATTTCAAATGTTACTCTAAAAACATTTTTAGTCATTTAAAGTTCTTATCAAAGCATTCAGTTTGAAGTTTCGAACTGTGGGTCTTTTTAAAATTACTCATTTACCACAACAAACTACAAACCTTGCAAGTCTTGAAAGCCAACATTGAAGAGAAATCACCAATTTGGGGCTAGATGTTTTACGAACAACAATTCAAAATGCTGTAAAACGAGCACAATCAACATCAACTCAGGAAATGGTCATTTCACCGATATCATTTTTTTTAACTTTATATTACCAATTTTACACCTTTAAATTAACTTTCAGTTAAAACATTGTCCATTTTTTTCATTTCTAATAAAATGGCAGCCAATTCATAATATGACATTACTTTTGCCTTATATTACACAAGACAAAAAGTTTATATCTTAAGAATTGTTATTTTTTGTTTTTTAACATAGATTTACTATCCTTGTTCACGCACGAAGTAAAATATAGAGTTTAGAAAATTCTGAAAATTTGGTTTAGTTGCGTAGCGAATCGGATAAAACACTGAAATATTGTGAAATTGAAAATATACTGGTTTTTACTTATTATGTTTGAATTTCATAGCAAATTCATTTTGATTATATTAGAAATATCTATATCCCGAGCAATACAGGGAGTTTTTCTGACGTCAGACATGAAATTCCTCGCGTGACGGAAAAAGTCAATGTAATTAAACAAATTTTCTGGGCTTTTCTAACCTCGAAATTTTACTTCATGCGCCACGCGTATAAATCACTTAAATATTGTGAAATTTATGTATATTCGAACTTTGCTTAAAATCTGTGTTTTATACGCGTGGCGCATGAAGTAAAATTTCGAGTTTAGAAAAGCCCCGTGAAAATTTTCTGGGCTTTTCTAAACTCGAAATTTTACTTCATGCGCCACGCGTATAAATCACTCAAATATTGTGAAATTTATGTATATTCGAACTTTGCGTAATATCTGTGTTTTATACGCGTGGCGCATGAAGTAAAATTTCGAGTTTAGAAAAGCACAGAAAATTTGTCTCGGGTCGCTGCGCGACCCTAGAAAATTTTTCACGGGGCTTTTCTAAACTCGAAATTTTACTTCATGCTTAGTCTGGGAGTGGACAACACTCGTTTAAAGCTTCAAATTGAACTCTTTTAAAAATCAACGAATGTCAGAAAATGTACAGCTTATGGATGTTTATCTTAAGTTTACCATGAAGTAACCACATTTAAATTCAGCGCGCATTTGTGACGTAAACGATCCCTACCCTCACTTTAAAATCTTCGATTCTGTCGATCCTTCTGACCGTATACTCGACCGTCCTTGGAATACACATTAGATGGATGTTTCACGAACAAAAAAAAACAAATGTTCTACTTTTTTTACGTCTGAATACACCATTTGTACTTAAAATGTAAGATTTGGTTTAATGATTGGAGTAGTTTAGTTTTTATTATTTATATTATACTGGGAAACTTCTGGGGGGCTATTCACAGCACCAGCACCAATGCAGTTTGTCATCGGTGACAAGTTGCACTGAAATGGCGTCATTTTACTTCATACGATTTGGTAAATTCTTCCCGAAATGACGTCATTTTAGTGCGACTTCTCACCGATGACAAATTGCATCTGTGCTGTGAATAGCCCCCTGAAATGTCAACATTTATTACATAAAAGTTAGTCATTAAGTATAAATGTAGCGAATGCCGCTGAATTTGGATGTCTTCGTTGGGCATACATTCTTGAAGCAAGTAATGTATTTCCATCAGCACTGCCCAAGGTGTAGACCATACCAATCAGTTCTTCTTGAGAAAACATATTTGTTTTTTTTTACTGCAAGATCTCGCCAAAATAATCTAAAATAAACTGACATTTGTCGGACATGCGAGTTAAAACAAAATCACCAAACGTCATCAGTATCCAGGGCTAACGCGATAATACGAAATGTATTAAAATTTTTACAAAATCCAAAATTTCTCAAAAACTGTTGGAAGGATATGGCAACAACCCGGTATCAATAAAAAGGAAATTTAATTTCGCATAAAGTGTCACAAGATATGTGGTTCCATTTAAAAAAATTAAGTCATGCATATTTGAAGTACTGAAAAATACCGTCGACGGACTCGGCTCAATTTAGAAAATCTGACTAATGGCAAAAACCTAAACAAATACTACATTTCTTCCCGAATCCAAAACCGTAAGCCGCACAACTCTGACTTATTTCGTTTTGAAGATATTGTTAATGGCGTCGAGCTCTGAAATCGTCAAATTTATCAAAAAAATGAAATAACTCGAAAACGGTTCAAGTGAGACCCAATGTTGTGTGAATAAACTCATGTTTATTTCTAACGAGCAATCCAAAAATGTAAAAATATAAAGGGTGTTCTATTTAAAATAAGGAAGTTGGTGTTTACTTTCGGTATAACCGCTAGGCCGCCATATTTAGCAATAATTTTAGGTTATGAAAAACTTGATTCTGAACAACTTTTATTTGAAACTTTTTTTGCTATTTTCAACGATACGCCCACTATAAACCGATTTCCGCTTAGTAACTCACCCTGTATAATAGAAAACACATAACGTCTTCAAACATAAATAATAGGCAATATAGGTCAAAAGAAGCTTGCCCTGAAGTCGGTGTGCCTCAGGGAAGTATTTTGGGTTTGATGTTGTTTCTATTATTATAAATGGTAACATCACAATGATTGCAGATTACACGACTTTGTGCTTAAAAGATAAATGCCTAAACGTATTAAAGAAGAAAGAAATTTTAAGTCACCTAAGTTTATGGTTTGAGTCTCACAACCTAATAGCAAATACATCCAAGACTTATACCATGAACATTAGAGCGCCAATGGGCGAAATAAATGTGTTCTTAAATCGTATGAAGATAAAAGAAACAAGATACATCAAATTCTTAGGAATAGAAATACAAAACGACATAGAAATGACTACGTCAATAAACTATGTTCAACAATTTTAAAATACGCGCATTTAATATATTCAACTAGATGCGACATTAACCAAAAAGCTGCCAAAATAGGATACATGTCATATTGTCAATCGAGGTTAGTATAAGGCATTGTATTTTCGAGATGTACTATACAGTTAAATTTCCAAAAACTGTTTATAATGCAAAAATAGCGTATTCGAACAATGTGCAATAAGAAGCCAAACACAAGCTGCCGTGAGTTATTTAAGACACTCAAGATCATGCCATTGAGCCTTTACATGTTCGAATCTGTTAAATTCATTACAAATAATTTGCATTTATTCAACCTAAATCAAAATACACTCTCCTACAATGACAGAAACCCCAATATTATTATTCCGATGCACAGGCACAGTTTCGTTGGTAATTCCTACGTAGTACAATCTATCAAATTATATAATAACTTACTTCGTTCTCTCAAAATGCTACCCACTAAAAACCTTATAAAAAAGCAATAACGTATACTCTAAGCTTCTAACACTAGATGAATATAATAAATATTGCAGTCGCAATACATAAACACTGATAGCTTTAATTATCACTCACCATTTTTGCACGCAGTGTTATGCCACTATCAATAAAAATAATTTGTAATCTGTATCATTTAGTAATAAGTTATATTCTTTTGAACTGTGAGTGTTTTAGTACTTATTGATATTGTTTTTATCTTAACAAATATTTTAATCTGTTCACCTAGTTATATGTTGTGTTTGCCATATTTGTGCTATTATTCGGCTAACCTGATCACAACATGGGTGGAGTGTAAAAAAAAATCTTGGAAATAAACGAATTATTATTATTATGCCATAATAATGAAAATACAGTCGACTATGATCAAATACTATCAAAGTGTCTTATTAGTGAAATTACCGTCAAAAGGTTACAATAGTCATTTAAGGATGAAAAACTATCAAAATGCCATAATAGTGAAATGACCGTCAAAATGTTACAATAGTCATTTAATGATTTAATACTATCACAGTTAAAAGGCTAAATGATTTCAAAACAACAATTCATAATGGTCAATAAACAATTGACACGCAGTAATATCACAATGATCCTTAATTCAAATACGTCACATATAGTCAAAATGTCATGATTTATTAAACAGGGAGAGGTTAGATTGGAAAAATAACATTAGTTTCATCGCAACTTGTCATTTAATCCAACTTAATTTTATTTAATTATAAATTGTCAGAAATGTAATGGTTGTCCAAAATTATCATATCGTGTTAAAAGTGTAAAAATTCAAAATTAATAGTGACACTTTGACAAATATTTACACTTTGATGAAGAAGAAAAAATACGAAATACTGCAATTTGACGGTATTGACTACAATGATTGTGCTAATTATAAGTAATGGTGATGCAAGTCTAACATTTCATTATATCGATTATGTTTATTATTTTGACATTACTAATTATATTGACATATCGATTATATCGACCATTTTGGTAGTACTAACTATATTAAATGTATCTATTTTCATTTTGATAGTTAAACTAGACTTTATCCTAACTATAAATCACGATAATAATCATATTTTTACTCAAAAAAGACTCCAATAGTCAAATTTTTATTTTAATATGCTTTATCCTGACTATAGATCACTATAATAGCCATATTTTCACTTAAAAAAGACTGCAATAGTCAAATGTTCTTTTAAATGTGATGATAATAGTTAAATATTCATTTCAAAAAAATATCAAATAATGCGATACTAGTCAAATGTCCGTTATAATGTGACGCGAATAGTAAAATTTTTGTATCAAAGTGACAATTATAGTCACATGTTGGCAGTATCAGGTCTGTAGATCACTATAATAGGAAAATTTTGACTATAAAAAGATTACAATTATAACATTTATGTTATAATGTGGCGACAATAGTAAAATATTATTTGTAATGTGACGATAATAGTCAATTGTTCCTTTTAAACTGACAGCAGTAGTGAAATTTTGGCTTTATGATATTTTACAAGATGAAATGCCAATTAGTTCACTTTAATCAGCGGACTTTTCTCAACTCGAAATTTTACTTCATGCTTAGTCTGGCAGTGAATTATACTCATTTAATATTTTTAAATTGTTGGAGATTTTAGTTAATTATTAAAGTTTTGGCGATTTTTAGTGAATTCCCATAATTTTACTCAATTTTTAACAGTTTATGAGAAGTATCAACATTTTTAAGATTAAAGAAAATTCAGGAAATTCAGGAAAACCGTCAGAGTTTCCAGAAATTTAAGGAAATCTTGGAAATTTACGAAAAGCGTTGTAAATTAACTAAAACTACCTAAAATCCTAAAAATTTATCGACACTTTTAAAAAACTAAACAAGTGTCTTCTAATCCCAGATTAAGCATGAAATAAAATTTTGAGTTTAGAAAAGCCTAAAAATTTGGCGCGTAGCGACCAATCCAAATTAGGCTTTTCTAAACTCGAAATTTTACTTCATGCGCCACGCGTATAACACACTGATTCAATATGAAGTTCAAAATATACGTCGCGTTGATTAATTTTGCAAATGTTTATATGGAATATGTAAAAGTATACTTAAATGGAAAAAACAATGAAACCTATCCGGATACATTTTCAGCTCTTTCATGACATAAAACTTGCCTTTTTTGATTTTCCAACTACAAAAGATGAACCCAAAACCTTCTCAGGTTGTTCAAATGTAATAAAGTTAAGAGGTCTTAAACGTTCTCGTCATTTTTCTTGTCTGAAATCATTTTGACAAATATCATATGATATAAATTCGCACATCTGTCACGTTTGTACATATTCAATTAAAAGTTATATTGTTATCTCTGTTTTATAAAACTATCTTAAACAATGTAATAAAAGTAAAACCAATTATGAAAACTGATTCAATGTCTTTTTAATTCAATTATCAATCACATATTTTAATTATGTTTCACCAAGTAATGAATGAGAACATAGTGAAAGATTTATTAAATATTTAAACAAACAAAAAATTAAAATAAAAGTGATTTTATTTTAATCGATTTACATTTCACGAAAAATATTCTGTGGATTTTTTAATAAAAATAAAAAAAAATAATGTTTATAGATTAAAACATAGTTAATTTTACATAACCAAAAAGACTGATAAATTTAAATTCTGTGCGCAACCTTTTCTCAATACGGCGCTGTAAAAAATCCTATTATTAAAATTCGCATAAAGGCAGCCGCCCGAAAATTCCGGAAACTTCTCTGTAATGGATTATCCGGACGAAAAATGCCGCCCGAGGAATTTTTATAAAATATACTGCAGACACAATTTTGAGCATTTTATATATTAAAAATATTCAGAAATTCCTTACCTCCCGGTTTATACAACAGACATTTTTTAAACACAGCACGTGCGGAACAGAGATTATTTTTAGTGGTGTAAATTGATTACAATTAATTTATAAATTAATAAGTTCGTAACCTCTAATCACTCCAAATTCAATTAGAGTGAAGTTGTAACACATTAAAATGCGATGTTACAGGTAAAGAATCATAAACAATATAAATTTCTTTACAAAATGCGATGTTGTATAATCATTAACATTATCAATTTATTTATAACATCGCTACTTCATGTGTTTTAACTTCACTCTAACTGAATTTGAAGGTTACGTTACACTGTTTTTGTTTGTGGAAACGTATTTTCTCTGCTGAATGATTTGATTGAAATGTATTCCTGACAATTGTGTCCACTCAATGATTAAGCAAGAACAAGGCCGTAGCCAGGGTAGAAGGGATATGGGGTTTCAACAATAATTTCAACAATTTTGAAATATCTTTTTTGTTTTCGAGATATCAACAAATAAACTGATTTTTACAAAAATTGTTTTTATTTTTTTATTCAAAAACTACTGAATCTGGACATTTAGAACTTTGACAATATAGAGGCACTTTTTAATGAGGAATCTAGTAAAATATATTTTTTTAAGATAACTAAACATTTACCCGGGGACCATAGCCAACTTTTGTTTTTCTTAGGAGCGCCATTTTGGAATATCATATTTTTTAAAAGATTATTTTTTTCTGAGCTCACTGATGTATCACACTCATCATTTATTTTAGATTTGATATTTAAAATTAAGGTAAGATAAATTCAAATTCAAAACTATTTGAATTCGAGAAAATAAGCTTACGCTTCTTATAGTTTGCGCACTTTAAACATAATATATAAAATTACGAAAAAACTATTCGTGAAAATGCAAACAGTGTCTTAATTAATAAGACAATTTAAGACGATAAATATCCACTGAAACAACTACTTCCCGTGCAAATACACCTCCGGATATTGAATTATACAATGAAATATTTAAAATCTTATTTAATTTTATATATAAAATTATAATATTTTCTTTTTCGCAAGGAGTGCCTTGAAAACAATGACGTCATATCTATTAATTCTTCCATTTTCAATACATCTCAATATATATTCATCAATATCACATTTTAGCGTTATATATTTTTAACTTCACTGTCAATAAGTGGTATATACGTGTGGCGCATGAAGTAAAGTTTCGAGTTTAGAAAAGCCCCGTGAAAGTTTGTCTCGGAAAGACACTAGTTGATATATTTTAACAACAATTATGGGTCCTAGGAGTTGTCAAACAAAAAAACAAAAGATAAAAATTCTACATATAAAATGTACAATAAACTATAAGTATGATACATCATTGAATTCAGAAAAAAATATTCTTCCAAAAAATATGAAAGTCTTAAATGGCGCCCATAAGAAAAACGAAAGTTGGCTATAGTCCCTGGGTAAATGATATAGTTATCTTAAAATAAAATATGTTACTAGATGTCTCGTTAAAAAATGCCTATATAATGTCAAAGTTATAAGTGTTTGGATTCAATGGTTTTTAAATAAAAAAATAAAAATGAAATTTCAAAAAATCCGTTTCTTGATAATATCTTAAAAACGAAAGAATATATCTTTCAAATTTGTTTTTAGATTATTATTGGGCCCTAAAATACGCAACTTTGCCCCAATTTAATCGACTCTCTATTCAAATAATCAAGATCCCCATACATTCTGCTGAAATACGGGCATCCTGTATATAATTGCAAACTTAGTTGTAAGATCATTAGTTATTGATAATTAGTGCTTAGCACTCGAAATGTACATCTAACGAATTAAAATAAAAGTGAAGTAAGGAACAAAAAGTGTTTTCATTGTAACGAATGTCAGAGCTGGGCAGGATTCGAATCATTCAGGATTCGAATCCTGAATTCGAATCTTTTTAGAGGATTCAAAAGAGGCATTCGAATGCTTTAGTTCAACTCGATTCGTGATCCGGATTCGTTACATTTTTTTTAAGAGAATTCGTATTCGAATCCAAATGTGGGTGATTCGAATCCATATAAAAGGATTCGAATCCTTATGAAAGGATTCGAATATTTATAAAAGGATTCGAATATTTATAATAGGATTCGAATATTTATAAAAGAATTCGAATACTTACAAAAGGATTTAAATCGTCAAAAATAATTCGAATTAATTGTGAGGATTAATATGAAAAACGTATTTTGTGTGTTTTTAAATTTCTCGTTAAATCACTGTTTTATACGCGTGGCGCATAAAGTAAAATTTCGAGTTTAGAAAAGCCCAGAAAATTTGTCGAAGGTCGCTGCGCGACCCTCGACAAATGTTCACGGGGCTTTTCTAAACTCGAAATTTTACCTCATGCTTAGTCTGGGAGTGAAAAACCCTTGTTAAAATAAAGACAACCTTATACAAGACTGTCTCAGTCAACTTTATACAGTAATGACTTTGATTTTGACATCATGTGAGGATTTCCGCACGTGATAAGGTCGGCTCGGTTTAAATCGAGACAACCTTGCACAGCAATGATCTTGGTTTTGACGTCACGTAAGGATTTTCACGCGTGACGACATCAACTAAGGTGTGTAAGTAAGTTTGTCTATTTTAAACCGAGCCGACCTTGTATTGTTTAATTCCCTTGATTTTTGACGTCATGTGAGGACTTCCACGCGTGAGGTCAGCAATCAAGGTGGTAAGTCCATCACTAGCTCCATTTTCTACAAGAACTTCAACGATTTCCTTATGATTATGCTTAATAGCAGAAAGCAATGGTGTTAGGTTGTTACTCTTAGCATTAACATTGGCTCTATTTGCTACCAAAATTCCAACGATTTCTTTATAACCTTCCTCCACAGCTACATGTAATGGTGTACTACCTGCAATACCTTCCATATTAACTTTGGCTTCATTTTTTATTAAAAGGTTCACAATATTGTAATATATTGTAAGGTGTTGACCATTAGGGGTTGGTGTTTGCTCCAATAAAGTAATATCAGAGCCTGTTTTTCCATAGGTGATAATTTTGTTGCTGCGTTTTTCAGCTATCTTAAGCAACGCGTAGTATTCATCTATATCCGCATTTAAAATCGCTGTTTTTCCTTCTGGTAATACCTCGAAAAATAACCTTTTTTTAGTTTCTTATTTTAAAACCGAGTCAACCTTGTTAATTTAATTACATTGACTTTTTACGTCACGCGAAAAACTCCCTGTATTGCTCGGGACATAGATATTTCTAATAAAATCAAAATAAATTTGCTATGAAATTCAAACATAATAAGTAAAAACCAGTATATTTTCAATTTCACAATATTTCAGTGTTTTGTCCGTTTCGCTACGCAACTAAACCAAATTTGCAGAATTTTCTAAACTCTTTATTTTACTTCGTGCGTGAACAAGGATAGTAAACCTATGTTAAAAAACAAAAATTAACATTTCTTAAAATATAAACTTTTTGTCTCGTGTAATATAAAGCAAAAGTAATGTCATATTATGAATTGGCTGCCATTTTATTAGAAATGAAAAAAATGGGCAATGTTTTGACTGAAACTTAATTTAAAGGTGTAAAATTGGTAATATAAAGTTTAAAAAAAAGTTATCAGTGAAATGACCATCTCCTGAGTTGATGTTGATTGTGGTCGTTTTACAGCATTTTGAATTGTTGTTCGTAAAACATATGGCCCCAAATTGGTGATTTCTTCTTCAATCTTGGCTTTCAAGACTTACAAGGTTTGTGGTTTGTTGTGGTAAATGAGACATTTTAAAAAGACCCACAGTTCGAAACTTTAAACTGAATGCTTTGATAAGAACATTAAATGACTAAAAATGTTTTTAGAGATAATAATCTAGTTTTCAAAATTATGTTTAATATTATTTGAAGTAAAACTGACATGGTAGCCACAATCTGAAATGTTAAATTTTTCCGACATTTCCCTGATTCAAGATTTTTTTCCTGGCCTTTTAATATAGTTTTCTTCTGTGGGAAACCTCCATTTTGTTAAATTGTTTTCATTGTTTTTGTCAATATTTAAGTTAATTTTATAAATTTTTACGTGATTTGTAATTTGCCTGTTGATTTTGACAAATTTAATAATGTCATATGGTCTTTTTGTTAGTGTTTTGGTCAATTTGAATATAATTTCATGACTTTCCTGGTTTTAATAATATTCAGTGAATTTTTTATCTGCGTTAATTTTCGGGCATTCGTCGATTTTATAATAGAGTTCAATATGAAGCTTTAAACGAGTGTTTTCCACTCTCAGACTAAGCATGAAGTAAAATTTCAAGTTTAGAAAAGCCCCGTGAAAATTTGTCGAGGGTCGCGTAGCGACCCGAGACAAATTTTCGGGCTTTTCTAAACTCGAAATTTTACTTCATGCGCCACGCGTACAAAACACTGATTTGAAATGAAGTTTAGAAACACACAAACACATCTTTAATCAGAGTAACAGGGAATCAGATGTTTAATCTGTTATCAACGATGTTCAGTGTAAATATTAAATAATTTGGTTTTAAATATTTCTGTAAAAACAACTGGTAACGATATTTATATATAAATGGTTGAAAAAAATGTAATAAAATCAAATTTATTCTTAAAGGATTTGTATCCGTGATTCGAAAAAACAAGATTCGAATCTTTGATTCGAATCATATTTATCTCTTACGAATCCTTTATTCGAGTATTCGTGATTCGAATCCTTTATTCGAGTATTCGTGATTCGAATCCAATTAGGTGATTCGGATTCGTGATTCGAATCCTTTTTACGAGGATTCGTCCCAGCTCTGACAAATACTACATTTCTTCCCTAATCCAAAACCCTAAGCCGCACAACTCTGACTTATTTCGTTTTGAAGATATTGTTAATGGCGTCAAGCTCTGAAATCGTAAAATTTATCAAAAAAAATGAAATAAGTCGAAAACGGTTCAACTGAGACCCAATGTTGTGTACATAAACTTATTTTTATTTTTAACGAGCAATCTAAAAATGTAAAAATATATAGGGTGTTCTATTTAAAATTAGGCAGTTGATGTTTACTTCCGGTATAACCGCGAGCAGCAATAATTTTGGGTTATGAAAAACTTGATTCTGAACAACTTTTGTTTGAAACTTTTTTGCTATTTTCAACGATACGCCCACTATAGACCGATTTCCGCTTAGTGACTCACCCTGTATAAGTACGATAATAGGAGTTTACAACAGTTTCGTCGCAAACTATAACTTGACATTTTATTTAACAATAATTGATATGGTACACAATTCAATGTTTTTGTTAAGTCTATATAGATGGAATACACATTTATATTATTGTCTAAGTTACTGAGAATGAATTCTAAGAAATGATAAATGGCATGACTTGTTGTGAGACCTGTTTTTAAAACATATTGCTGTTTGCACAATATGTTATTGTCATTAATGTAATAATGCATTATTCTATTATAAATGACCCTTTCAAATATTTTTAAGAATATTGGTAGTATAGATAGATATAGGTTTATAGTTACTTATGTTATGCGTATCCCCTTTTTTTATGAATATGTATTATATAGAATTATTTAGAATAACAGCAAATACACCGTCAGAAAAGGACCTGTTAATTGATTGCGTTAAGGTTTCTATTATAAAAGGCGCTGTTTAATAAGAACTGACGACAAATCATCAATATGCTTAGAATTTTTTAATAGTATTTCATCATTAAATGACTATTGTAACATTATATCGGTAATTTCGCCAGTATATCATTTTGATAATATTTCATCATAGTCGACTGTATTTTCACTATAATGGCATTTTGATACATTTTCATCATTAAATTGACTGTAGTTTAACCATTATATTTTAAACCCTCTTTAACTTGTATTAAAATTGACATTCTCCGTCAATAAAACGACAATAAACTTATTACGTCAATTTTCAATTATTTCAATGATGTAACAAACGGGTGTCTTCCACTCCCAGACTAAGCATGAAGTAAAATGTCGAGTTTAGAAAAGCCTGAAAATTTGACTCGGGCGCGTAGCGAAGCGGGGCGACCGAGCCAAATTAGGCTTTTCTAAACTCGAAATTTTACTTCATGCGCCACACGTATATAAGAATAATTTGATGTGAAATGGTCTTTAACCAATTTGTAAGTGAAATAAGTTTATAATGTCAAGTATCAATTGTTTAGATGATAGGGAAAGCGCTATGATAGATACATCATTATGTTTTGTCTCTTGACAACCCTATGAGGCATAGACAGTTCAAAACGCGAGTGGATGTATTAAATGCAGACCGTTAATTTTTGGATTCAAAATCCATAGAGTTCTACAAAACCGGCATACAAAAATTGGTGTCACGTTGGCAAAAGGTCATTGAGTGTCATAGTAATTATTTAGATGAATAATAGTGCATAATTGTTTCTTGATAAATATTTAGATTTTACCATTTAAAGCCGAACGATTTTAATGGGTTACCTGATATTATTATAAATGATTTTGGAATTATTACATTTACTAATGGCCGTGAAGAAATGTATACAGGGTGTAAAAAGTAATGTAACGGCTTGATATCTCGCTTTGTGATGAGGTTAGAAAAAATGTTTCAAATAAAACTTGTAGCTGCAAATTTAGGCTACTAATTAATAATATTGGATAGATGAGGCTGTTACTTGGTGAAATTCCATAATATATAGGAAATAAAACACGATCGTTTGAGAATTTTCACAGTTATTAATGTCGAACACTGCGACAATTGTTTCGCCACACAGTGGCTTCATCAGGCAGATGAGTACTCATTACTCATCAGCCTGATGAAGCCACTGTGTGGCGAAACAATTGTCGCAGTGTTCGACATTAAAAACTGTGAAAATTCTCAAACGATCGTGTTTTATTTCCTACATAATAAATAATAACTGCTAATATACGGGGTGCTTTATTTTCAAGATACGAAACAAACTTACCTTTTTTTAGATGTATATTTCGTTGATATTTGTTAAAATTGAAGCATATTAGTGAAAACCGCATGTTTTTAAGTTACCTGGAAAAGTTACAAGGAAAAATACGAAGGTAAATAAAATATCTATTATAATCAAGTGTAGGTGTCTCAAAATGTTGAAATAAATGTTATTGACATTAGTTATTATTAAGTTATCTGTTATTGTCGGGTTCTTCAAAAATACAAAAAGGTATGCTTGCCCAACTCGAAAAAATAACAATTTTAATGATGAGTGGTTATGGTAATCGCGTAAGAATCTACATTACTACATTAAAATTTGAATTATAGAAGAAACTGAAAAAATATCAATCAAAAGTGGCATACTATCATAACTGTATAATACACTGGGATAGAGTCAAATTGAAGGGAGGGAGGCAAAAGCAGTTGCATATTTTGATATTAATGTTTTAGTTTTAATGAATAAAGAATGTTTTCATTAATATGTAACTTTTGAACGGATCAACTACAAAACGTGCGGTTTTCACTAGTAACCTTTTATTTTAACATGTTATCGAATACCAATGAAATATATAGAATATCCCATTTAAAAAAAAAGGAAGTTTGATTTGCATTATGAAAATGAATCATTCTGTATATTTAAAAAATATTGTTAATTAGTAGCTTAAATTCGTAGTTTTACCAGTTTTATTTGAAACATTTCTTCCTAAACTTATCACGAACTGAGATATCGAGCTGTTACATTACTTTTTGTACACCCTGTATACATACATACAGAGAGTGTTATGTAACACCGAACATTGTCATAACGAAAATTGTTCTTTTAAGTACACACAAGCATACGTTGTACATTTTCCGACGCTCGATTTTTTAAACGAATTTAATTTGAAGCTTTAAACGAGTGTTTTCCACTCCCAGGCTAAGCATGAAGTAAAATTTCGAGTTTAGAAAAGCCTGAAAATTTGGTTTGGTCGCGTAGCGCGAAGCGCGGAGCGGCCAAACCAAATTTTCAGGCTTTTCTAAACTCGAAATTTTACTTCATGTGCCACCGGTACAAAACACTGATGCAATATAAAGTTTAGCGGTGTGTTTTAAACTTAGTAATAAGTCAGTGTTTTGTACTGGTAGCGCATGAAGTAAAATTTCGAGTTTAGAAAAGCCTGAAAATTTGGTTTGGCCGCTCCGCGCTTCGCGCTCCGCGCTTCGCGCTACGCGACCAAACCAAATTTTCAGGCTTTTCTAAACTCGAAATTTTACTTCATGCTTAGTCTGGTAGTGGAATACATTTTTTTCAAATTGAACTCTTAAAAAAGAAAAAACGATTATCTAAAGATTTACGGCATATACGCTGAAATTGGGACATATATACTTGAGAGTATGTACAAGTTGAAGTATTAATTGCGATTGATTGGCTACAATATATAATGGTCATATAGGTAACCTATACACATAACTTAAAAATTAAAGATGTCAAATTGTATGGATGAAAATGTTCGGTTTTACATAAAACTCTCTGTATGTACGTCGGCGATGTTTGTTTGTACATAGGACGCGATAGAGATATAGTGCTGTGGTAACAAACAATGGGGACACGGTTGCTGAATTATTGGTATAGTAACCGTAAACAGTGAACCGTAATTTATAACAATGATATTACACACAAATGATCGTTAATTCACGTCTTTGAATTATGCGCCGCGCACACACGGAAATCAAACCGTCTATAAATCTGAATGTGTCACATTTGCACATGAATTATAATTCTATGACGGATGCGAACTCTACTCTACTAATTTAATGACACATGCACATGCACACACACACGCATAAACACCATATTATTCAAGCATTGGATTTGGAAAAAATCGAATGTTTATAGACTGGGTTTTAAAAAGTATTTTAAATAAGGCTGGGATTGGAATGGGCATAATTCAAACAGTTAAATATGTATATTTCAATCAGTGCCGCAGTAAGGAGGGAGCCATGGGGGCGACGGCCACAGGCGCATCAAGCAGAGGGGCGCTATCGAAGCCCAAAATCCGAAATTTCGTAAATTTAAATCAGTAATTAAAATTATATAAGTAATCTACAGAGAGTTTTATGTAACACCGAACATTTTTATAACGAGAATTTTTCTTTGAAGTATCGATATGCATACGTTGCACATTTTTCGATGCTAAGTTTATTAAAACAATTCAATTTGAAGCTTCAAGCGAGTGATTTCCACTCCCAGGCTAAGCATGAAGTAAAATTTCGAGTTTAGAAAAGTCTGAAAATTTGGTTTGGTCGCGTAGCGCGAAGCGCGGAGCGGCCAAACCAAATTTTCAGGCTTTTCTAAACTCTAAATTTTACTTCATGCGCCACCGGTACAAAACACTGATTCAATGTAAAGTTTAGCGGTGTGTTTTAAACTTCGTAATATGTCAGTGTTTTGCCCGGTGGCGCATGGAGAAAAATTTCGAGTTTAGAAATGTCTGAAAATTTGGTTTGGTCGCGTAGCGCTTCGCGCTACGCGACCAAACCAAATTTTCAGGCTTTTCTAAACTCGAAATTTTACTTCATGCTTGGCCTGGGAGTGGAAACCACTCGCTTAGAGCTTCAAATTAAATTCTTTTAATATACCGAGCATCGAAAAATATGGAACGTATGCATATGGATACTTAAACGAAAAATTCTCGTTATGAAAATGTTCGGTGTTACATAAAACTCTCTGTATATTTTAAACTAAGGCTGGGTTTTTGATTATTTTTGAATATTTAAATACCACATTATTAAATCACTCAGTTTTTCACACATTTGATTAATTTAGATATTTAAATATTTCAGTAAATTAGTGTTAGAAAATGTCTAATATATTTGGTAAACTAAAAAATTTATAAATTCAAATAGTTTATTTGTATAAATATTTGACTAATTTGAATGTTTCATATATAAATATTCACGAATATTCGAAATCCCAGCCCTATTTTAACCTTCACTTAAATCGGTGTTTTATACGCGTGGCGCATGATGTAAAATTTCGAGGTTAGAAAAGCCTGAAGATTTGGATTTTCTAGACTTCAAATTTTACTTCATGCTCAGTCTGGGAGTGGAAACTCACGCTAAAAAATATAATGTCAATTATTCGTGACATTTATTTATCAAGATTATAAGGAAACGTTACGCGCACAGGCTTATTTGCAAACTTTACTCCACGTTTGCCAAAAATTGACTATATTCTATTATTACAATACTTTATTATATTTTATTTCTAATTACCAACAAAATGTCGGAAGTGTATCAAAATTATACAGGGTGTATCGGTCGATAGTGGGCGTATCGTTGAAAATAGCAAAAAAATGTATCAAAATTATACAGGGTGAGTCACTAAGCGGAAATCGGTCTATAGTGGGCGTATCGTTGGAAATAGCAAAAAAAGATTCAAATAAAAGTTGTTCAGAATCAAGTTTTTCATAACCCAAAATTATTGCTAAAGATGGCGGCCTTGCGGTCATACCGGAAGTAAACACCAACTTCCTTATTTTAAATAGAACACCCTATATATTTTTACATTTTTGGATTGCTCGTTAAAAGTAAACATGAGTTTATTCACACAGCATTGGGTTTCCGTTGAACCGTTTTCGAGTTATTTCATTTTTCTTTAATAAATTTGACGATTTCAGATCTCGACGCCATTAACAATATCTTCAAAACGAAATAAGTCAGAGTTGTGCGGCTTACGGTTTTGGATTTGGGAAGAAATGTAGTATTTGTTTAGGTTTTTGCTATTAGTCATATTTTCTAAATTGAACCGAGTCTGTCGACGGTATTCTTCAGTACTTCAAACATGCATAACTTCATTTTTTTTTAAGTAGAACCATCTATTTTGTGACACTTTATCTGATGCGAAATCAAATTTCCTTTGCGATTTTGTAAAAATTTTAATACATTTTCTATTATCGCGTTAGACCTGGATACTGATGACGTTTGGTGATTTAGTTTTGACATTTAGTTAGTCATTGAGATATATCCTGTTTTTTTTTAAGTTTATTTTACAGCTTTAAACAAGTGATTTCCACTCCCAGACTAAGCATGAAGTAAAATTTCGAGTTTAGAAAAGCCCTGTGAAAATTTGTCGAGGGTCGCGCAGCGACCCGAGACAATTTTTTTGGGCTTTTCTAAACTCGAAATTTTACTTCATGCGCCACGCGTATAAATCACTCAAATATTGTGAAATTTATGTATATTCTAACTTTGCTTAAAATCTGTGTTTAATACGCGTGGCGCATGAAGTAAAATTTCGAGTTTAGAAAAGCCCAGAAAATTTGTCTCTGGTCGCTGCGCGACCCTCGACAAATTTTCACGGGGCTTTTCTAATTTCGAAATTTTTCTTCATGCTTGTTCTGGGAGTGGACAACACTTGTTTAAAGCTTTAAATTGAACTCTTTTAAAAATCAACGAATGTCAGAAAATTTACAGCTCTTGCATGTTTACCTAAAGTTTACCATGAAGTAACTACATTTAAATTCAGCGAGCATTTGTGACGTAAGCGATCTCTACCCTCACTCTAAAATCTTCGATTCTGTCGATCCATCTTGCCGTATACTCGACCGTCCTTGGAATACACGTTAGATGGATGTTTCACGAACAAAAAAAACAAATTGTCTACTTTTTAACGTCTGAATACACTATTTGTACTTAAAATCATTTGGTTTAATGTTTGGAGTAGTTTAGTTTTTATTATCAATATTTTACTGGGAAACTTCTAGGGGGCTATTCGCAGCACCACACAGCACAGATGCAATTTGTCATCGGTGACAAGCTGCACTGCAATTAGGTAAATTCTTTCCGAAAAGACGTCATTTTAGTGCGACTTCTCATCGATGACAAATTGCATCTGTGCTGTGAATAGCCCCCTGAAATGTCAAAATTTATTACATAAAAGTTAGTTATTAGGTATAAATGTATTTCCATCAGCACTGCCCAACGTGTAGACCATACCAACCAGTTCTTCTTGAGAAAACATGTTCGGTTTTTTTATTGCAAGATCTCGCCAAAATAATGTAAAATAAACTGACATTTGTTGGACATGCGAGTCAAAACAAAATCGCCGAACATCATCAGTATACAGGGCTAACGCGATAATACTAAATGTATTAAAAATTTTACAAAATCGCAAATTTTTCAAAAACTGTTGGAAGGATATGGCAACAGCCCGGTATCAATAAAAAGAAAATTTATTTTTGCATAAAGTGGGACAAGATAGATGGTTCCATTTAAAAAAATGAAGTTATGCATGTTTGAAGTACTGAAGAATACCGTCGACGGACTCGGTTCAATTTACAAATTCTGACTAATGACAAAAACTTAAATAAATACTACATTTCTTTCCGAATCCAAAACCGTAAGCCGCACAACTCTGACTTATTTCGTTTTGAAGATATTGTTAATGGCGTCGAGCTCTGAAATCATCAAATTTATTAAAACAAATGAAATAACTCGAAAACGGTTTAACTAAGACCCAATGTTGTGTGAATAAACTCACGTTTACTTTTAACGAGCAATCCGAAAATGTAAAAATATATAGGGTGTTCTATTTAAGAGAAGGAAGTTGGTGTTTATATCCGGTGTAACCCAATAATTTTGGGTTATGAAAAACTTGATTCTGAACAACTTTTATTTGAAACTTTTTTTTTTACTATTTTCAACGATACGCCCACTATAGATCGATTTCCGCTAGGTGACTCACCCTGTATAATGTATAATAATATAATATTACTAATCACGAAAAACGTAACGTATCAAAATAAAATATCACAATAACCAAAACAAATCATAATTAATACAATAGTCTCAAATAATGCCAATTTATATATTTAGCAATAATTTGGGGTTATGAAAAACTTGATTCTGAACAACTTTTATTTGAAACTTTTTTTTTTACTATTTTCAACGATACGCCCACTATAGATCGATTTCCGCTAGGTGACTCACCCTGTATAATGTATAATTATATAATATTACTAATCACGAAAAACGTAACGTATCAAAATAAAATATCACAATAACCAAAACAAATCATAATTAATACAATAGTCTCAAATAATGCCAATTTATATATCGAAAATAACATTCCATTTCAGTCAGAGAAGTTCATCATTAACATAGATTGATGATATTTCAGTTAATGTCAATAATGAAAATATAGTATATACAATACTGTTAAGAATTCCAATCCATATGTCGAAAATTATATTCCATTATAGTGACAGAAAGTCATTGTTGGCAGTATATAAGATATTATAATTATCAAAGACTTTCTAAAACTATCGTAACTGTTGCAAGAGATCTATAAAAACTCGTAAACTGAGGATTGTTATAATGGTTACATTAGGTATTGATAGCCATTTGACTATACTGACTGCCTTAATCTTGACAACTGATACCGTCGCGTTATATCGACGACAATTTTACACACTAGAAAAACTCAACATACATCAGAATGATACCAATTTTTATATAAATCGTCATCCAGATGTGTGTGCATACCATAGCACACACATGTGGTGTATCTGTCAAAACTGTCAAAATAGAAAAACAAACAAGTTTCAAAATGGTCATTATTTGGTTAAAACTATCAACTGTCAATAGGGACTCGGAATACTCTGCTTTCGTTGTTGTTTCCACAATTTTTGCGCGTATTTCTTTTTTCAGGACAAGTTTTGACTCATCATGTTTAAGGATTAAGGATTATTTGGCGGGAGGGCAGCAGCAGCTGCACCCACTTAGGCCACAGTCGGGCCCGTTGTAGTGCCTCCCCCCTGATGGTTAGACCCACCCCGCACAGTCGGCAATTGCCAGGATCTGTGCGGGTGACCATTGCCATCCGGGTCCTTCACGATTTGGGGCTTCTTCCCTTAGTAACGTGGTTCTTATTTTTGACAGCGCCGGACACGCGTGAAGAATGTGTCTCGCTGTTTCTTCTTCTTCGTTGCATCCTCGACAAATGTCATCACTGGTGATTCCCATTTTTGCGAGGTGATGCTGGAAGTTGTAGTGACCAGTAATGTAGCCGGTTAGGATTCGTAGTTTCTGTTTTGTGAGTTTTAGAAACTTCTTTGTTGTTTGGCCGTCGGGTTCCAACAGGTATGTCTTTGTTTGGCTGCATGTTGTGAGGTTTGTCCATCTCTCTTTATGTTTCGCAGTATTGAACTCTAGCATGCGTTTGGCTAAGGACCTAGGGGATAGTCCTATTTCTGCACGGTTTGTTGTAATTTTCGATGCTTCTCGTGCTAGTTCGTCTGCGTTATTGTTGCCCTGGCTGTTATCGTGTCCTTTCGTCCACGTTAGTGTTATGCGGTTGGAATTTGCTACTTTGTTCAAGGTTTCTACGCATTTATGTATTAGTTCAGATGTTATTCTGAACTTGTCTAGAGCTGCCAGTGCGGCTTTGCTGTCAGTGACGATAGTTATATTCTGGTCACTGATGTTTCTGTCTTTTATAATTTTAGCACTCTCTAGGATTGCGTAAATTTCAGTCTGTGTTGCAGTAGCATGTGCTGTTATCGGAAGACGTTTTCGCACAGCTAAGTCCTCTGAGTATATCCCTGCTCCACAGCCTGTCTTAGTCTTGGATCCGTCTGTGAACACTACATAGTCCGGTGGTGTTGTTTGTGGGTCCGTGTTCACGACGTATTTCTTTTTGAAGATGTATTGGGGTATCTTCTGGTCTATTTTGCTTCTCAGCATGGGTGGTCCCCATTTGAGTATGCTTCCGTGGCCGTCGGGCGTAGTTTGGTCTGACCATGTGTTCATGGCTCTCAGTCTTTCTGCGGTTAGTCTCGCCGTGCTCTTGATGTGGATATCAAGAGGTGGGAGACTTAGTATTATTTCCATTGCAGCGGTTGGTGTTGTTCTGAAGGCTCCGGTTGTGCACGTACATGCCAGCCTTTGTATGTGATTTAATTTCAGTTTTGCTCCTTGTTGGTTAGTCCGTGACCACCAGACTAGGGCTCCGTATTCGAGCGCTGGTCTGATAATACCTGTGTATATCCACAACGCTATCTTTGGAGATAGTCCCCAGGTATTGCCAATGGCCCTTCTGCATTGCCAGAAAGCCCTGCTTGCTTTCTCAGTTTTGTGTTCTAGGTGTTTGGCCCAGTTAAGTTTTGAGTCTAGATAGATTCCTAGGTATTTGACTTCCTTTGATAGCTTCAATTGGGTCTTGGATAGTTTTGGTAGTGTGTGAGTTTCTATCTTATGTTTCTTTGTA
The DNA here is from genome assembly GCA_932526585.2 of Philonthus cognatus. NCBI lineage: Eukaryota > Metazoa > Arthropoda > Insecta > Coleoptera > Staphylinidae > Philonthus > Philonthus cognatus. The sequence continues at coordinate 4,659,571 of OW052244.1, forward strand.
AACATCACTACTTCTGTTTTTGTGGGGTTAACCGATAACTGGTTGGTGTTGCACCAGTCTTCCACTGTTTTTAGTGCTTCCTGCATTCTGTTGCATAGGAAGTTCTCGTATTTCCCGTTGAGGAGTATTGCTATGTCATCCGCGTATCCTACAGTGTAGAACCCCTGGATGTTGAGTTTTGTGATCAGTTCGTCCACCAAGAGTGTCCACAGGAGTGGGGATAGGACCCCCCCCTGCGGGCAGCCCCTGGTGACCGACGCTGATATTGTGACATCTGCTAGTGATGCTGTTACGTGTCTGCTGCGGAGCATGTTTCCTATCCATCCGCAAAGCATGTTGTTAACACCGGTTCTGTTGAGTGCTTCCCCGATTTTTTGGAAGGATGCTTTGTCACTCATCATGTTACTTTTAACATGGTATGTATCAGTTAGACCTTTCACCAATCGCCGTAAGAATCATCGCAATAATAGTGAGTCTCAAATATATTTTTTTCGACCAACACCCAGCCATCAAGTAGTGATACTGTAACTTATGAGCTTTTCAGTAACAACTTGGATTCTGGAGTTCATGATAATAATTCCTGCAACAGTAGCATTCTAATTAATATGCTTTATCAAAATGTCCGCGGACTGCGGTCCAAGCTCCTCACAGTTAATACTAACATACCCTTACTTGGTTACGATGTTTTTATACTTACGGAGACCTGGCTCACTAACTCAATATCTAGTTCGGAACTAGGTTTTCATAATCACGTAGTATACCGATGCGATCGCGACTCTGTTCTTACAAAATCTCGGGGTGGTGGTGTACTAATTGCGATATCCAATAAATTTAAATCATACGTTATTCATAAACTATGTTCTATGTATGAGGAACTTTACGTTTGCATTAAAATAGGTAGCTCTGAAATCATACTCGGTGTGGTATATATTCCACCCAATTGTGACTTCGCTTCGTATCAGCGCCACTGTGAAAAATTAGAAGCAATCTCGGATTCAAATTATTTATGCATGTTCGGTGACTATAATTTGCCGCATATTTCTTGGACAAATGATGAATTTGGCGTACGAACAGAGTCAACATGTCCAAAAGCGAATTTAATCGCCAATACGTTTGGTTACATTAATTCACATCAAGTGAATTTTGTTCCAAACGTAAATTCTGTAACTCTTGATTTAGTATTCATTCCAATTATACTTTCATATGACACCACTCTTACTCAATCTACATCTCTTATTGTGTGTTGCGATTTACATCATCCAGCAGTAGACGTTAGTATTCAGTTAGCGCAGTCTACCACTACCCCTGATAGCCCCTGGAATAGCACTAACAATACGGTATATGACTTTCAACGTGTTGATTATGTATCTTTAAATAGCTGTCTTCTTAATGTAATTTTGGACCGCCTCTTATGCGATTGCAATATTGACGAAGCGTGCGATAGATTTATTCTGTGGTTTTACACCTAATCGACATTAATGTACTGAAAGTACGAGCGAACAGTAACGAAAAAAACCTGTCATTTCCCAAAATGGTTCTCCAGCGAGTTGGTAAACCTGGTATTCCTAAAAAAGAAATTGCATAAAGCCTACAAGATGTCGCATTCCGATTACGATTATTCACTTTACAGTGAGGTTCGTGACAAATGTAGCCAATTAGCGAAAACCTGTCATTCAAATTACATATCAGATGTTGAAGGTGCTATCAAATATAACCCCAAAATATTCTGGAAGTACATAAATTCGAAAAGATCCAGTGCACAAATTCCTACATCGTTTATATATGGCGAGACTCTTATAAATTCTCCAAAAAATGTTGTGGATCACTTCGCAGGTTTCTTTGGTTCAGTCTACTCGTCTAATATTCAATCACCCTCAAATGATATATTTTGTGCTGCACCGTCATATTCTCATATCAATGAACACACGTCTCCTACTTTAAAAATTACTTCCATCCTAACCGAGCTCCTGGCATTACAGGCAAACAGCTGCCCTGGTCCAGATGGCTTGCCCGCATCATTCCTTTCTAACTGTGCATTTGCGCTTAGCAGGCCTTTATGGCTTCTATTCAATAAATCCCTGTGTGAAGGCACATTTCCTAACTGCTGGAAAAGCGCTTCCTACAGACCGATCTCTGTACTATCTGTAATTCCGAAATTATTCGAGAAGCTGTTCACCGAATATCTTACTGACACTCTTGATTCCTCAATTTCGTGCAATCAACGTGGCTTTCGAAGTGGTAAGTCCACCTACTTGTGTACGAGTCTTACATCACGGATGCTCTTGAATGTAAGATGCAGGTGAACTCAATTTACACCGATTTTTCGAAAGCCTTCGACAGTGTTGACCATAAAATATTAATCAACAAGCTACGTGTTTTAGGTATCGGTGGTATTCTTTTACAGTGGATTGAATCTTATCTCTTTGAGCGGACCCAGTTATACGTTACGTATTGGGCACTGTGTGTCTCGTCAAATTAATATCACATCAGTCGTGCCACAAGGGTCGCATTTGGGCCCCTTGCTTTTTAATATTTTTATTGATGACGTTGTCAAATGCTTTGCTAACACACAGTGTCTTATGTATGCCGATGACATAAAAATATTTAAAAACATTTGTTGATTGAATAATGCCCTGCTGTTGCAGGATGGCCTTAACTCGTTTAGTGACTGGTGCGCCACTAATAACCTTAGACTCAACCTTGATAAATGCAAGGTCATCTCCTTTTCGCGCAGACATACTACCCTCACTTTCAATTACTCCCTATCATCCCAAGTTCTGTCGCATGTTACGGCTATAAGAGTACCTTATCATTTTCTATGCACATTTCGAATATCGTGTCAAAGGCTTACCAACTTGCTGGCTTTATAAAGCGTAATTCCAGAGAATTCTCCGACACTCGGACAGTAATCACATTGTACAATTCTCTCGTTCGTTCTCAGCTTGAATACTGCTCCAGCATCTGGTGTCCCTTTACTGCTGTTGAGAAAGACAAAATCGAGATGGTACAGAGGAAATTCGTGCGGTTCCTCGGCTTCATGAGCAATACAGCTGTCGGCAGTTATGATGCTCTGCTCAAGGTCTTCAATATTGCTAGTTTAGAGGAAAGACGTCATAACACGGACATACTAACTGTCTTTAAAATCCTTCGTGGACATATCGATTGTCCCGAACTACTGAAATGTATAGGTATCCATGTCCCATCTCGGTCACTCCGAAACAAGGACGTCTTTCATATTCAGTACAAACGCTGTGATTACACGGAGCACTCTGCTATTGCTAGAATGCTTCGGCATGCAAATGAACCCTCCATCGATTTTTTTGCGGATTCTCTCGATGTTTTGAGAAGTGCTCTCCAATGAGTTTATAAATATTGTTTTTACCTTTGCGATGTATGTTTCTAGTTACAATCTATCTTAATTATGAATATGTTATTTGTCGGAACTTTTAATTGTTTTTATATTTATTGTTTTAATTATGTTTTAATGTGTAATTTTATATTTTTAGCTGTGTAATATTATGTAATTTTTAAATGGACTCCGTTGAATGAATAAATAAAATAAATAAATAAGTATTTAAGAGAGTCAATTGCATAGATTGCGTATAAAGTGAAGTTAAAATTAAAGTCATTGTGTTTTGTTTTACATTTTTGACAATATTTCCTTGTATTTGCCAAGATTGTGACGTGCGCACAAACCTGTTTCGAATTTTTTTTTACATATTTTTCACAGCTGATACTTTTGACAGTTGACGTTTATTGGACATAAGTCGGAGTCGTCGTATGTCCAATAGCATTTGTCAATAGTGACAGTTAACATTAGTTGACATTTAGTTTACAATGACTAGAGCTCGAATTTCTTAGCACAAAAACAATGAGAAAAGCGCTCTAAAAAACACCAATTTAAGCAAAAAAACGCATTATTTTATGCAAAAATCATTATTTTAAGCAAAATATACAGGGTGTTCCGAATTAACTGCGCACCATTGCCCACTTTTTTATTATTTTGGGTACAGAGTCGGTTAAATTAGCAAAGTAGTAGGAAATTGAATGGCAAAATCTGAAAAACAATTAAAGTCAAATTTTTAAAATATTTACAAAATATACATTTTTAAAACGTAACACCCTGTATATTTTATACCGATCGATAGGGAAGATTCTACTGAAGATTTTACTTCATGTGCCAACCGTAGAACACACTGAAACATTGAGAAGTTCAAAATAAACTACTACAAATATTTGAAAATTTATATGTAGCTATACTTAAAAGAAAAAATCCCCGTATGTGTAAATGGATCCTGTTTAATAAATAAATTGAAAATTATGTATATGTATTTTAAACAAATATGTTTACTTCGTGCTTAAAGAAGGAGTGCAGACCTTTTTTAAAAATCAAATAAAACACTAATAATTGACATTTCTCAAGATTTAAACAAAATTTGGCTCGTGTCCATCCCTGGGGGGGTTTATTTGAAAGGATTCGTGCACGCAATTATGCACATACGAATGACTTTTCAATAAAAGGTTTATTTAAAAAGATTTGCATACGCAAACTTCAATTCGTATGCGCAAATTCAATTGTTTTTTTGTGATTACCCAAACACCACTCGCAAATTGGCAGTGACCGTCAGATTTTCATTTAACTTGTGCGTTTTGAGAATGATATTCCAAAATGTTGTCCAAATACAAGCAGATGTTAGCAGAACTAACAGAAGATCAAATTTAATAATTAAAAACAGGAAATAACTAATTTGTAAAATGTTATATGGTTGAAAACGTCGGGTTAAGTACTAGGTTATGTAGAGGGATCGGCAGTTTGTAAAAATACGAAAGCAATATGTTATTGTACATACAGATAGTTTTATGTAACACCGAACATTTTCATAAAGAGAATTTTTCTTTTAAGTATACATATGCATACGTCGTACATTCTCCAACGCGCGGTTTATTAAAAGAATTTAATTTGAATAATAATAATAATATTTATTCACGGATCAAGCATTTTACAGCAACATACATGTAGTATAAAAATATAGGTACAGTAATTTAAAGATAACAATAATAAAAGCCATGCAAATACAATAAAGAAATGACAAAAACATATATAAATTATTTACATCTAGCTACAAAAAATATAATATATTGAAGCTTTAAACGAATGTTTTCCACTCCCAGGCTAAGCATGAAGTAAAATTTCGAGTTTAGAAAAGCCTGAAAATTTGGTTTGGTCGCGTAGCGCGGAGCGAGTGTTTTCCACTCCCAGGCTTAGCATGAAGTAAAATTTCGAGTTTAGAAAAGAGTGAAAATTTGGTTTGGTAGCGTAGCGCTAAACTGGGAGTGGAAAACCATCTTAGAAGTTACAAATTTAACGGTTCTATAACAGAGAATGCTGGTAATGAATTTTTTAAATTTTTTATTATTTACCTTTTTCATTCCATTATTTTTTCCATTTTGCGGTTTAAAAATTCAATTTGAATGCTCACGTCATTTTTAGACAGATTATTTTTGTATTTTGTATTGGTGAATAAAAAACGGTTATATTTAGGTAATTACTCAGAAAAATGAGCAGGAAATCATGAAATTTAAGGTGAGTTCATGGGCGTAGCCAAGGGACGCCACTTGCCACCATGAAATCGGTTATTTTTGACGTTTCGCGTGAAAATAATTGACATATCATAAGTTTTTAACAAATATTTTGACTCTTGTCCCCCTGGACACAATAATTTGTCTTTTCAATCCTGGCTACGTTCATGGGTGAGTTTTCGAAGATCCAGGTAATTTATAAACTGCTTCATTTTAAATGCTCACAATTTCCAAATTTCTATTCTGAATAGATTATTTTGATTTTCTATATTAGATAATCTAAAATGATTATTGTTAGGTAATTTATAAAAATGTAAAGTCATTTTGACTATAAATAAACTTCAGATCAATTATTTTATAAAAAGTCTAAGCAAAGTTCTAGTTAATTCATGGAAACTTTAGATATTTATAATACCAATGTTGGATAATTTTAGTTTTTGTATTTAATAAATAGATAGTTTATTTTTAAAGTGATGTAAGTCTATTTAAAAAGATAAATGAGATATTACATAATTTGTCAATAATTTACTGTAAACTAGAAAAAAAAGTGATATCATCTCATTTGTAAATTAATTTACATCACTCTTAAAACAAACAGTCCACAATAAAATTGGTTTTGCGCTTATTTCTAAGATTTTATAATTTCATTTATTTAACAAACTCTTGATATATTTATTTGTTTTATGCGAAGGTAAATAAAATTATGAAAACAATGCTCAAGTTTATTCACATGATCAACTCGATTTTATATGACAAAAAAAAGACGATTAGAAACAAAATTTCAGAGCTGAGAATTAAACCTTGTTCAAGATATTTAAAGTATTTTAAACTTTTATTTAAGCATTGGAAGTGTTATCTCAATTTTTATTATTTGTGTAGAAGACTTTTTACCCTTTTTCTTTAGAAAATATACCATGTTCTTTTGTACCTTTGAAGTGTATCAATATTTTAAATATTATTGTCAACGCCTTGGACGCGGTTTTCAAGTTGATTCCATCTATACCGACTTCTTCAAGGCGTTTGACTCTGTTGATCATACGCTATTACTCAACAAGCTTCATTATGTTGGCATTACTGATATTCTTTTACGTTGGATAGAGTCCTACTTAACAGATAGGTTGCAAGTGATTAAAATTGGGCAAATAACATCAAGACCCCTAAAGGTTACTTCTGGTGTTCCTCAGGGATCACACCTGGGTCCCTTGTTCTTTAATATATTTATAAACGACGCTACAAGCTGTTTTCAGAATGCCAATTGTTTACTTTTCGCTGATGATATGAAAATGTATATGCGTATTGAATCGACTCTTGATTCAACAAACCTGCAAAATGAACTAGATCACTTTTATAGCTGGTGTAACGATAACAGATTAACGCTAAACATCAATAAGTGTAATATCATTACTTTTTCACGAAGTACAAGGTCGATCATTACAAATTATGTTTTCAACGATGTAGCAATAAATCGTGTTGATAGAATAAGGGATTTAGGTGTCACTATGGATTCAAAGTGGTCATTTGCACACCATATTTCAAATATTGCCACGAAAGACTATCAGATGCTGGGTTTTGTAAAGCGTAACAGTAAGAACTTTACAAATAGTAGAACGCTGGTAACACTATATAATTCGTTAGTGTGACCCACTTGGAATATTGTTCAATGGACCATACCATACACTGAATGCGACATTAATAAAATTGAGCAAGTTCAAAAGAAATTTGTAAGGTACCTTGCTTATAAATTTAGTACCGATCAGCCCTACTTGGATCTTTTGACGACTTTTGGCCTTCGCAGCCTCAAGCAAAGACGTGTAGAAGCTGAGATTAAGTTGGTATTCAAACTACTTAATGGATATTTGGATTGCCCTGATCTGTTGGAATTGGTTGGTATACGGGTTCCACCGCGCTCTTTTCGGTCTGACATTACTTTCCATATCGGCTACAGGCGCACGGATTATGCGAAATATTCCGCTTCTGTTCGGGTTTTGCGTCACGCAAATATTTTAAATTATGACTTTTTTAATGGGTATTTTTCATTATTAAGGCGCCTCTTAAAAGATTTGTAACTTTTCTTTAAGTTTAGTGTTTGTACATATTTGTTTTTTTGTATATTGTATTTTTCATGTAAATGACAAGCCGTTGAAATAAATAAATAAATTATACAAAGTCAAATTTTTTAAATCCATATTCGAGTTTTTCTGTGGGACTAATGCTAACAGAAATAATGATATTTCGATACCATATGCAATTTACTTTTGATAAATTAAACAAGTCGATTTTTGAAAATGTTCGTGTTATGTGCACAGATGCGTTTTTATTCTCGCAAGTTAAATTGCACGACTTCTATCTTCATAAATGTGTTCATTTTGAGCATTAACGAGGGTTTTTCACTCCCAAGTTAAGCATGAAGTAAAATTTCGAGTTTAGAAAAGCCTTAAAATTTTCAGGCTTTTCTAAACTCGAAATTTTACTTCATGCGCCACACGTATAAAGCACTCATCTAAAGTGAAGTTCTAACTTTGCATTTATTTATTAGAAGATACTTCCCGATACAAGATTCAATAATCCATCCGTCTTTTGCCAGAGTTTTGAGCACCCTTAAAGGAAAATAATGCTTCCATTTTTAAGCTACCGATTTGAAATAAATGTTCAATAGAGTATCCCTTAGCTCTTTATTTACCTTACCACATTGTGTAAAGCATATTATATACAAAGAGTTTTATATAACACCGAACATTTTCATAACGAGATTTTTTCTTTTGTATCCATATGCATACGTTGCACATTTTCCGATGCTCGGTTTATTCAATTTGAAGCTTTAAGCGAGTGTTTTCCACTTCCAGACTTAGCATGAAGTAAAATTTCGAGTTTAGAAAAGCCTGACAATTTGGTTTGGTCGCGTAGCGCGAAGCGCGGAGCGGCCAAACCAAATTTTCAGGCTTTTCTAAACTCGAAATTTTACTTCATGCGCCACCGGTACAAAACACTGATTCAATATAAAGCTTAGCGGTGTGTTTAAAACTTCGTAATATGTCGGTGTTTTGTATCAGTGGCGCATGAAGTAAAATTTCGAGTTTAGAAAAGCCTGAAAATTTGGTTTGGCCGCTCCGCGCTTCGCGCTACGCGACCAAACCAAATTTTCAGGCTTTTCTAAACTCGAAATTTTACTTCATGCTTAGTCTGGGAGTGGAACACACTCGTTTTAAAGTTGAAATTAACTCTTTTAACAAAACAACGATTATCTAAAGATTTATGGCATATGCGCTGTAATTGGGACATGTAAACTTGAAAGAAAAACTTCCTGTATATACAAGTTGAGGCATTAGTTGCAATTGATTGGCTACAATTATTAATGGTCATAGAGGCAACTTAATTTACAATAATCGTGTGATATCAATTAAGCCACCCATAGCAGTTTTTCAATTCGTGTGCGAATTTTACCATTCGCAAATTTTCGCATGCGCATTCTTGCGAGTGATTTCAAATAACCCCCCCCACCCCTGGACAAAATCCTGGCAACGCCCATGACACCAAGAATTGGTACCTTCACAAGGCAACAGCAGAAACCTTTATAGCAATTACGTCGTATCCTGCAACATTTATGATTAATCACAATAGTTGGCAGCGGGCTTCGCTTCGAAAGTTCGCGTCGGGGCAAAGACACAATTATTTCCGACATGAAAATGTAAATTGGATTACGAACGGAATAAAATGGAATTAGGGATTAGAGAAAGGGGCGCCCCGACCAGTGACCGCTTTAAAACATTCATTCCCCATTTTATTTCCTCGTTCATATGCTTAAATTTCCTTCCGTTGCCCTTTCGGATCCGTAACGAAACTGCTTTAAATATTTAAATACGTTCATTACATTCGGCCGTCGAAAGCCTCCAACAAAACATGTTTTTAATCCCTTTAAATTAAAAATATGTTTTGTTGAAGGTTTTATGTTGAAATAATATTGCGTGTATAAAAGGTTAGATGGATTGAAAAGTTCAGAAGTTTAATTACGTTTTCTGGGCTATTGTGAGGAATAGGACTCAAGATAAAGGGATGTTTTTTTTTTAATTTATTTATTTCAACGGCTTGCCATTTACATGAAAAATACAATATACGAAAAAACAAATATGTACAAACACTAAACTTAAAACTGAACAAGAAAAGTTACAAATCTTTTAAAAGGCGCTTTAATAATGAAAAAAACCCATTAAAAAAGTCAAAATTTAAAATATTTGCGTGACGCAAAACCCGAACACAAGCGGAATATTTCGCATAATCCGTGCGCCTGTAGCCTATATATGGAATATTATGTCAGACCGAAGAGAGCGCGCAGTGGAACCCGTATACCAACCAATTCCAACAGATCAGGGCAATCCAAATATCCATTAAGTAGTTTGAATACTAACTTAATGTCAGCTTCTACACGCCGTTGCTTAAGGCTGCGAAGGCCAAAAGTCGTCAAAAGATCCAAGTAGGGCTGATCGGTACTAAATTTATAGGCAAGGTACCTTACAAATTTCTTTTGAACTTGCTCAATTTTATTAATGTCGCATTCAGTGTATGGAGACCCTACCGTTGAACAATATTCCAAGTGGGGTCGCACTAACGAATTATATAGTGTTACCAGCGTTCTACTATTTGTAAAGTTCTTACTGTTACGCTTTACAAAACCCAGCATCTGATAGGCTTTCGTGACAATATTTGAAATATGGTATGCAAATGACCACCTTGAATCCTCAGTGACACCTAAATCCCTTATTCTATCAACACGATTTATTGCTACATCGTTGAAAACATAATTTGTAATGACCGACCTTGTACTTCGTGAAAAAGTAATGATATTACACTTTTTGATGTTTAGCGTTAATCTGTTATCGTTACACCAGCTATAAAAGTGATAAAGTTCCTTTTGCAGGTTCGTTGCATCAAGAGTCGATTCAATACGCATATAAATTTTCATATCATCAGCGAAAAGTAAACAATTGGCATTCTGAAAACAGCTTGTAGCGTCGTTTATAAATATATTAAAGAACAAGGGACCCAGGTGTGATCCCCGAGGAACACCAGAAGTAACCTTTAGAGCTCTTGATGTTATTTGCCCAATTTTAATCACTTGCAACCTATCTGTTAAGTAGGACTCTATCCAACGTAAAAGAATATCAGTAATGCCAACATAATGAAGCTTGTTGAGTAATAACGTATGATCCATCTATACCGACTTCTCCAAGGCGTTTGACTCTGAAACGCCTTGGAGAAGTCGGTATAGATGGAATCAACTTGAAAACCGCGTTCCAAGGCGTTGACAATGTAAGAATCATATAACAATAAATTAGATTCCGTAGATGCTCCCACTCGAAACCCATGTTGTTTGTGAGAGATTGAAGATTGCAATGAATAAGTTAAGAAATCCGTCATCAATTTTTAAAAAAATTTTGGGATTGTTGCAATTATGGATATAGGGCGATAATTTTAAACAAGTTTGTTATCGCCATTCTTATGTATTGGAATTATGTTTCTTAATTTCCAGCAAGATGGAAAACAACCACTAGATAGTGACAATTTAGAAAGTAACCATATTGGTCTACTAAGCGCGAATGCACATTTTTTTAATAGGGAAGCAGGCAGACCATTGGGGCCAGGGCAATAGTTATCTTTAAGAGTTTGTAATGTATTAAGGACCTCTGTGATTTTTATGTCAGGTGTTCGATTTAAGTGAAGAGATGATGGCCAAATCGATGAAGATGTAATTTGTTTATTATGCGAACATGGAGGTCTATACACTGATTCAAAATGATCAGCAAACAAATCAGCTATACTACTTCTGTCGTTGACAACCTTATTATCCCTAAGAAAATTAGCCGGTATACGATTCCCCCCCCCCCCCCCTCTTTGATCTAACACGAGACCAAAATGATTTTGGATTTGTATTAATTTCGGACTCAATATTCTCTACGTGATTACTGTAACACAATCTGGATAAGAGCTTGCACTCATCTCTTATTAAGGAAAATGCTAAGTAATCAGATTGAGAGCGTGACAACATGTACTTTTTATGTAACGTTTTTTTTTTTAGAATAACTAGAGATTTTTGTTCTTTGCTAAACCATATTGGGAAACTATTTTTAATGATATACCTGTTTCTTAGTGGAACATGCAAATGCTTGGATAATGTACGTATAGAATGTGTCACAGGCTAATTCAATACTACAATAATTAAAAATAGAATCCCAATGTGTATTAATAAACAGGTTATTAAATAATCCGCTTTCTTAAAATTAAAACCAGCAGTATTATCTGTCCAAGAGTTGACATATTCTGATGGTAGATGCAGGTTCAAGCTAAGATCTGGATGATGCTTATCGCACGATACAAGAGGAAAAGATGTTGCCTCAAGTAGAGAATCCAAAGATAAAATAGAGTCTATAAATGCTAAGTCAAGAAGCGCATTATTTATATTTCTTACAGAATTAACCTGATGTAAATTTAAATAACTATATATGTTAGCTACTAATTCTGATTTTGGGCACGCAGTGTTATTACGTAAGCCAAACTCCTCATTAATCCAAGTTGCATTTGGTAAGTTATAATCACCAAAAATGCACATAATACCATAATCAGTCATCGATTCTATAACATTGCAATGACTTGAATAGACCGACAAATCAGAGTTTGGGGGTATGTAAACTGCGCCAGCAAGAATGGAGTAGCACTCAGAATTAATAGCTACATACAGTTCATCTGAAATACAACTTTTTCCCATAATCTCATGAGAGTCAAAATTATTAGAGACCGCTATAAGAACGCCGCCACCACGAGATTTATTTGACGCAACATAATCACGATCACACCTATAAACACTGAAACTATCAAAACCTAATTCGGCATTTGAAATGTTGTCATGAAGCCAAGTTTCCGTTAGAATAAGAACATCATAATCCATTAGTGGTATTGTTGTAGTTATATCCATTAGTTTTGTCCGAAGACCGCGAACATTCTTGTAATAATAATAATATGTTCTATATTCCAAATGTTGATGATTAATTTGTACTTACTTTTGCAAATAAACTTGTTCGTACATTTATTTATTTTAAAAGTAGAACTTTTAGTGCGATTCGTAGTTTTCAATAAATTGTAATTCAAACTGAGACTTTACAATTTAGTTACATTATTACTACATCTAGCATCGAAAAATAAAAGTAAAGAAAGGAATATAACTGTGTTTTAATGAATATTCATGTAACTCAAATAACTGTATAAGTTACATTAGTTATATGGTTTCTTGAATTAATTTCTCATCTGGCACTTGGTGAAACATATTACAATATGTAAAGTTATTTAAATTAAAACACTTGGTATTTATTGTATTGAGCATAATTTGTGAAACAATACTTAAGGCTAGTTGACAGGACGCGTTTATACGTGCTATCTGCCGCTTGCGTTGACGCTATAGAGCCTGGGCCTCCAAACTTTCCAGCCTTAGGTCCATACTGATTACTCCAGTAAGTTCCGAGGGCCAAAACCATATTATCATTGTTGCCGGTGGTAAAAAGTGAAATAGTCCACTGATGAAAAAAAATGTCTGAAAAAGTACGTAACGTTTAAAAAAGGCTGCGAATCGGACTAAAGTCCGCAAAACGGCAACACTGCATATTATTAATTTTCCTGTCATTATCTGTAATTTCTAGATTGGTCGTAGAGTACGAGCCATGAGGAGTAACGTGAAACGACATCTGGTGGACACAAGCGGAAATAGGTAGTACCTTATATCGCTAACAGATGGCGCCAATAGCACGTACAGAATAATCTCGTTGGTTCGAGAAAGTTCTGGTGTCTTCCACTCCCTTCTAGATGGCAGTAATCGGAATATATAAGAAGGCTAGTGGCGCAACCACAGGTCAGTTCCTATGACACTGTTGTGAAATAAAATAGTGCGTACCTCCTTAAAACGTGTTTGTGCGTGTTGAAGTTTAAGACATCTTTGTAACAGTATTTTGATTTGAATTGTTGCTTTTTTGTGTGATTTAGTAGTACGGAAAAGAAGCGAAAAATTGATAGTGAATGCAGAAAATTCAAAGATCAGTGGAACATTCAGTATATCGTAATTGAGTCCAGTAACAAGGCGCTATGTTTGATTTGCAATGAAAGCATAGCCGTTCTCAAGGAATATAACATTAAACGTCATTATGAAACAAAACATTTTCAAAATTACTCAAAATATACAGGAAGTTTGCGGACAGAAAAATTCGAAGCTATGAAGCGCGGATTGAAATCGCAGCAATCTTCATTTACAAAACTCAAAACTGAACAAGAGGCTGCAACTCGTGCCAGCTTTCGTGTGGCTCTTGAAATTGCAAAACGTGGAAAACCATTCAACGATGGAGAAATGATCGAAGAATGCATAATTGCAGTAGCCGAAGAAATGTGCCCTGAAAAGGTAAATTTATTAAAAACTGTCAGTATGTCAGCAAACACTGTGGCTCGAAGGGTAGAAAACATCGCTGAAAATATATCCTCTCAACTGTTCGACACAAATGGACATGTTGAGTGGTTTTCTTTGGCCTTGGATGAGTCAACGGATGTGTCAGATACTGCTCAGGTGTTGATTTATATTCGAGGAGTAGATAAAAGCTATGAAGTGCATGAAGAACTTCTTGATATGTATAGTATTCATGGCACAACCACTGGTACAGATATTTTTAAAGGAGTTGAAATGGCCATTAATCAAAAGAACCTTCGATGGAAAAACTTGAAATTGATTACAACTGATGGAGGCGAAAACATGAGTGGGAAATATAAAGGAGTGGTCGCTCTTGTGTCAAAGGCTGTAGAAAATGACGGTGGTTCAAAACCATTAGTCTTACATTGTATCATTCATCAACAGTCTTTGTGCGGAAAATGTTTGGATATGTCTGATGTTCTGAAACCAGTCATATCAACTGTTAATTTTATCAGATCTTTTGGGCTGAATCACCGACAATTCCGACAATTTATTGAAGAGATTGGAGAAAATGACTTACCTTATCATACTGCCGTACGTTGGCTTAGTTGTGGGAAAGTCCTTCAGCGCTTTTTTGAACTTCGAGCAGTGATCGAAATTTTTTTGAATGAAACGCATCGCCCTCTTACTGAATTACAAAACAACGCATGGCTGTGGAAGTTAGCATTCTATGTTGATTTGACAAAACATGTGAACGAACTGAATTTGAGATTGCAAGGAGAAAACTAGCATCTTCCTGAAAAATGTGAAAAACATTTACTTCGTAGTTGTGATTGAAACAGTATCAATTTCTTCCGGAATGATTTGATATTAGTGTATACACTAATATCAAATCATTCCGGAAGAAATTGATTCTGTTTTAATCACAACTACGAAGTAAATGTTTTTCACATTTTAAAACATGTGAAATATTCAGCCACACCACTGAGACTGAGTTTCCTATCGATTTTGCAATCGAAACTTTGAGTGCTTTGAAAAAAAAAATGTTGATACTCGTTTCTCGGACTTTGATGCCATTGCGAATCAAATTAAGATTTTTCAGAATCCTTTTGGTACTGACATGGAAACCCTAGCCCCGGAACTTCAAATGGAAATGATTGATCTACAGTGCAGTGATATAATTAAGAACAAATATCAAAACTCATCTTTTTTGGAATTTTATAAGGGTCTTCCACTGACACAATTTGATAATTTGCATAAATTTGCTCGTGAGCTGTTTTCTGTTTTTGGTACTACTTATTTGTGTGAAAAGACCTTCTCCAAAATGAAGTACACAAAAAATGTTTACAGATCTAAATTAACTGATGAGCATCTTAAATCTCTTTTAATAATTGGTACAAGTAAAATTAGTCCACAACTACAAACTATTGTCAGTGGAAAATCTCAATTACATAAATCTCATTAGTATTTTATATGTCATTATGCTTGTTATAAGTTATGTTTTTATTTAAAATGTATAAAATGTTAGTTGGAATCATTTCAATAATTTGTTAGTTATTATATACTGAAGTTAAATTTTCTGCTTATTATACATGTCTTTACTCATTACAATTCTGTGTTTCTTTATGCAACTTATCACAAAAACAATAATAATAAGCCTACAACAATGTTATGAGTAGTTAGCCCATGACCATATCAATGTAGATGTCATATTAATAATTATTCAACATAAAATTAGAATACTTCAGTAAACTAAATTTAATTTGCTATAAAAATATGTTCTCTAAAAGGAGTATTTAAGTATGTTAGCTCTCCGCGGGCCGGACAAAATCTGTCCGCGGGCCGGATGTGGCCCTCGGGCCGTAGTTTGGAGACCCCTGCTATAGAGAAACGTTTTCGTCTATACGGTGCGACTTTATGAGCTATTTTCTGCTGTACAAATCGCCTATCAAATACTAAAGTTTGCCACGACAGTAGTCAAATTGGCAGTACGTATACACGTTAATACTCTACTTGTTGCTTATCGGCCGCTGTTAAAGGTGCAATTAAAATGGATAAAAAAATGCAGCTAAGCGCGCTTATGATTTTGAAAAATGAAGTGAAAAATAGAAATAAAACCCGAGAAGAGAGAACGAAGAGGCTTTAGTGTAAAAAGTGGCTTTTAAAGAGGGAACAGTTGTCTCGTCACAACTTAATTGATGAGATAAGATCGTGTCCTAAAGATTTCAAAAATTATTTACGGATGGACGAAAATACACATACACTTTGGGAATTAGTCGAAAATTTAATTTAAAAAAACCGACACCAACATGAGAATGTCGATATCTGCACATAAACGACTCTCTGCAACTCTTAAATTTTTGGCTACAAGTCGATCGTACACTGATTTCCAATACTCAACCGTTATTTTGAAACATGTATTATCAAAAATAATTTCAGAAACATGCAGAGCGTTGGTAAATGTATTGAAGGATGATTATTTTAGAGTAAGTTGCTATTAGATACGTTCTTAGAAGTATTCTTTACACCTAGTAAATGGTGTTAACAAAAATTATAAATTTCTATGTGTATTATCACTAGCCATTCATACATGTATACCGTACGTTTTATTTAAGTATGGCCATGGGGATTTACATGGTAAACATTGTACCTCCTGGTAACTTTTGTTGTCGTATGAATTTGGAACAATTTTTTGGTTTTATTAATAAATCAACATCTTTTCTACAAAATGCACAATGCTAGAAGGACATAAACATGTTAGATTTCTTTATTTTTGCTTTCAAAGTTGAAATGAATAATACAAATAATTAAGCCAAACAATCAACTTGGCGAAAATGTCATTATGTAGGTATTTGTTTTGCTAAACTTGAAAGCTAAAATAAAGAATTCTGACATGTTTATGTCCTTCTAACAATAAACATTTCGTAGAAAAGTGTTTGATTTATTATTAAAAACAAAAAATTGTTTTAAATTTGGACGACAACAAAAGTTAACGTGGGGTAAAATTTTTACCATGGCCATACTTAAATAAAACGCACGGTATACAGAGAGTTTTAAGTAACACCGAACATGCCAGAAAAAATTCGCTGTAAATTCTTTTATGTTCGATTTGTTCTGGGACGCATCAAAGCATTGAGTGCGATGTGATTGGCTACAATTTCCAATGGTAATATAGTCAACCCAATTTACATTCTTCTGGGTGTGATTTCATTGGTTACGATTTTTAGTAGTTCTAATGCAAACTAGGACTAATGTAAATAGGGTACATGTAAGGTCAAAATAAAATATGTCAGTTGTTAAATCTTGTGCGTTTATGGTAAGTGCAGTGTGTGGGGATATGAAATATACTTTTTTGTCCAAAGCAAGCTATCGGCATTTCAAGACAATCAAGATTAATACTATCGTGAAACATACAGGAAGATTTTCTTTTAAGTATACGTATTTCAAATTCAGCCTATTTTCTGTCAATCTTTAGATATTCCTTGTTTTTTTTTTTAATTCAATTTGAAGCTATAAACGAGTATTTTCCACTCCCAGACTAAGCATGAAGTAAAATTTCGAGTTTAGAAAAGCCCTGTGAAAATTTGTCTCAGGTCGCGCAGCGACCTGAGACAAATTTTCTGGGCTCTTCTAAACTAGAAATTTTACTTCATGCGCCACGCGTATATAACATTGATTTCAAGCAAGGTTCAAATATACATAAAGTTCACAATATTTTAGCATTTTATACGCGTGGCGCATGAAGTAAAATTTCGAGTTTAGAAAAGCCCAGAAAATTTGTCTCGGGTCGCTGCGCGACCCTCGACAAATTTTCACAGGGCTTTTCTAAACTCGAAATTTTACTTCATGCTTAGTCTGGGAGTGGAAAATACTCGTTTATAGCTTTAAATTGAATTAAAAAAAAAAAACAAGGAATATCTAAAGATTGGCTCTTCTAAACTCGAAATTTTACTTCATGCTTAGTCTGGGAGTGGAAAATACTCGTTTATAGCTTTAAATTGAATTTAAAAAAAAACAAGGAATATCTAAAGATTGGCTCTTCTAAACTCGAAATTTTACTTCATGCTTAGTCTGGGAGTGGAAAACACTCGTATAAAGCTTTAATTCAAATTTAATACAAACAAAGAATATCTAAAGATTTACAGAAAATAGGCTGAATTTGGAATTTATAAAAGAGTTCAATTTGAAGCGAGAAACGAGTGTTTTCCACTCCCAGACTAAGCATGAAGTAAAATTTCGAGTTTAGAAAAGCCCTGTGAAAATTTGTTAAGGCTCGCGTAGCGACCTAAGACAAATTTTCTGGGCTTTTCTAAACTCGAAATTTTACTTCATGCGCCACGCGTATAAAACACTAAAATATTGTGAAATGTATGTATATTCAAACCACTTGAAATCTGTGTTTTAAACGCGTGGCGCATGAAGTAAAATTTCGAGTTTAGAAAAGCCCAGAAAATTTGTCTCGGGTCGCTGCGCGATCTTCGACAAATTTTCACGGGGCTTTTCTAAACTTGAAATTTTACTTCATGCTTAGTCTGGGAGTGGAAAACACTGTTTTAAAGCTTCAAATTAAACTCTTTTAAAAATCAACGAATGTCAGAAATTTTACAGCTAAATGATAAGAAAAAGAAAAAGAAAAAGAAATTTATTCACTATTAAAGAAAGTTTGAGAACAATTATAAGCATTTACATATTTAATTATTTTGAACTATTAACATGGATTGTTATATTACAATTTGAGCAATTCGAACAATTTTGGAACTGAATTGGAGCACCTGAACTTGCAACTTTCAAGTTCATTTGCTCCAATTCAGTTCTGCTTTCAGTTATGTTTGAAACAAAGAAAGTGCTGGCAACAGCTGTGGTGCTAGGTGAATTCAAGTCAAAAATTTTGTTTGCAGTGTCCAATTTGTTCGAAATTGAATCGCCTATATAGCCCTCGGCCACAGTACTGGAATGCCAACCTCCATGTCTTTTTAAGGCATTTAAATCGGCACCTGCGTTAACCAACAGCGTGGCTGAAGTGCGTCGCAAGCAGTGGCCCGTGTAGGTTTTTAAATCCGGCAAATTTAAAAAGGTACAAACTTCTTGCGCAATCGACGCCAATTTATGAACCCCTACAACCTGTCTATGGCATTTACCATTTTGGTATTTAATAAAAAAAACGAGTTTCCTTCATATTGGGGGGGCGAAGAGCGATATAATTTCTATAAATGCCTAAATTTATGTCACCAGTGACTGTAAATGATTTCGGTTTCTTCGTTTTCGTGTTTGGATTTCATATTAATAATGCAGACCCTAAATCGTCGATATCTGCTATGTTAATTTTCGACATTTCATCGCGCCGGAGTGCTCCTGCTATGCTAAAAATGAGCCCAATCTGAAAATACAAACATTCTTACCTTAATCATTATTTATTATCGGGCGCTTCAGAAAGAAATTTATTAATCTCTTCTTTCGTCAAAGTTTTTGATTTTTTGGGTTGATATCCATCTGTTTTCCTCTTTGAAAATGGTATAAGTTTGGGATACTTTTTTATATCAATACTATTTTTCACATAAATAGTTGCCTTTAACATGGAATAGTGTCCCTATAAAGTGGATTCATTTTGGTAGATAAATCGTAAAGATATGCAATCAACACATTTTCCGAAAAAAACGACACATTTTGAAGTTCTCTCCATTCCATAAATCGCCTACAGGAACTCTCGTACACCTCTCTTGATTTGGTAGGAAGCAGTTCTGCTGATTCTATAATATTTGGTGGTGTAGAAGGCAATTCACTATCAACATACGTGACTTTTGCCATTTTACTTATAAATATCATAAATTGTAATTATTTGACATTTATTAAGGGCAGAGTACTAGATGAAATCATGTGCCCATAATATAGCTTCATTCTCATTGGACCACAATGAACAGCTTATATTCACCAGCCTATCAGTTGTCCTGGCGTTTTTTTTTACTAGGACGTTTTAAATTACATTTTATATTTGTACTTTATCCATAAATGCGCCATTTTTTTGTTCTAAATAACTTGATAATTTAGTGTCATATTCGTGAGGTTGGAGAAAAAACAATTTGTATGTATTTAAATTGAAAGCTAACATTTCTTTGAACAACTGCATTTTCCTCATCGCAATTGTTAACTCGTGGAATTACACAAAGCACTTTAAAAAATATTAATTTGAAGAATAAAGCTGGATATCTAATAAAGGAAGACGGGAGCAGAGCTGCACAAAAGCCAGTACAAATAAAAGCAATTTCCACATCTTAGCGAGAAACACCGACTAAAGAAATATAAATCCCTTCCTGTGAATTAAAACAAAAACGAAAGAACAAGATATGAAATAAGGAAGTAAAACCGACATACGTCAACAATCTGTCAATTACTGCCTTTTTTTTTAAATATAATCACCTCATGTCTCTAGTGGAATAAGAGTATGCTTTCTAATTATTTATTGATTAAAACGATAGAGCATTTGTTTGTATTATAAATTCAAATTAATTTTAGAAATTGACTGGGAATCAAATTGTGGAAATGCAAGACAAATCAAATTAAAATATATTTAATTTTCAATTTAGGTGTACCTACATACAAATTTAGAAAGATTTGGTTATACGAAATAAACATTTATAAAATTGAGCAGTATACAGGGTGTCTACGCTTAACCGTGCGTTAAAAGTTTTTGGAGTTGCCGTTGCACTAAAAATTTGACAAAAATCCTTGTCATACGGTTGAATCAGTTCTCCTCATGTGAAATATTTTCAGCCGTAATATAACGAGTGGTATGATTATTATCGATGATATTTTGGAGTTGAAACCGAGCTGCAGATTCAACGAGCCCGAAGGGCGAGTTGAATGTGCTACATCGGTTTCAACGACAAAATATCATCGATAATTAATCATATCACGAGTTATATTTAGTGAGAGAATATAACGAATAAAATAATGTGAGTCCCTTAACATTATCGACAGCTGAGATATTGTTGTTTCCCTATTGATTGAGAATTTTTTAACCGCACAAAAGTTCGTAAACTGCCGCCACTGTGATTCTTTGTACATGACGGTGTTTTTTGGCGTCGCACTTTTCACTTTTCTATTAATATCACTGCACGAAACTTTACCTATTTTGACGTTTCGAATGACAGGACAACTTATCACCCACCGCTTCTTTTGTTTTTTATCATCGCGGTGATAGACATGTACCTACGGCTTTCCTCGCATCTCATTGGTTGAAAATTCGTTCTAGTAGGCTATGAGTTGTATTCTCAACTTTATATCACTTCCGGTTCCACCGAAAGTAGCACCAAGTTTGTTATTTTAAATAAAACACCCTATATATTAGTATTTTTTTGGGTTCCTGGTTTAAATTGCAACATATTTTATTCGAACATATGTACACTTATTTCTTATAGTTTTCAAGCAAAAAAAAAATATTTCTAAAATTCTGACCTCTTAAAGGCATCTTGAAATCTGTCAGTAACTTTTCTTAAGAATAAGATAAAAATATGTTTTATATCTGTACTTGTAGAGGATGCCTCTATGAGTGTATTAATTGGAAACTGCCAATTTTGACAATAAGTGTTCTTTAAATGTCAATATCGAAGTGCCCTCTTCAATATCTCGTGATTCATTTTTTTTTAAATGGAATGACCCATTTTTTATTACGTGGTACGATTGGGATGAAGATTTCCTACAAAAAAGTAATAACAACTATACCCTTAAAGCAAGTGGTTTTCGAATTATTTCGAAGATTCGTTTTTTGTTGTATTTATGCAGGGAATAATGCGCGCATAAGTCGCAACTGAATTTTAGTAGGCAAGTAGTAATGCTTTTGTTTTGTCGCGTATGTAATGCGAAATGTGAAATAATAAAAACAATTAGTACAAAGTTATACAGGAATCAACAAAATGAATAAATACACCCATCAACCAATTATCAATTTATTCTTTATACATGGCAACGGCGATAGAATTGTAACTCGAACATGTAAATATTAATTGAATATTAATTTTTGTTAAAATTATGAAAAGAAACAATTTACTATACGGATTTTTAATCAATTTTCTTAGATCTAATAATTGGTATCTATTTTATAAGAAGAATTTCGACACCTTAAAATTCTGAAGAACCTGTACCTATATACATACGTTAATAGTAAGCTTATGTTTTAGTGCTGTTGTATATTATAAGGTTGTATTATTACCTTATAAGACAATATCATTATTATTATTATTGCATTAAAATGTTGTATGTATATATTTTTTTTGTTTGAAATTTATATTGGAAAAGGTTCTATTGTTTAAGTTGTACAAATATTGTTTTTGCTTTTTCAGTGCCGCTTTTAATACAAAAAATTAAAATTTTGAACATTTCGGGGGGTGGCAAGGTGGGTTGAACCCCCATATCCCCCCAATCTCCCAATCTTATATTTCTTTTATAAATTTCCCTTTTTTGCTAGCCTAGAAATTTGATATGGGTAAGTGGTAATTAGCACCCTGGGGTTCTCAGAGAGTCTGGAGGCAAATTCTTATGGTCCTGTCATTTACACGTGCAGTTTTTACTGCATACTGGACTACGTTATTTTGTCCATGAATTTTGTCATTCTCGTTTTCGCGCAAAAGTTGCATTGTTGTACGTGTACACTTTTGCGTCGACACCCGGCGCGTGGCATTCAATCGTCGACGAAAGAGTGTACGTGTAAAGGGCCCTATTTAGTGAAAACGTCGTTAGATTTTGATGTAATCTTGTTTAAAAAATATATAAAACAATCATGAATTATTGAATCAACTTTGAAAGCACTATTTTTTCTGAAAATATGATGATTTTTTACGTTCGCTAAATTATTAAAAAAAAAAACATTAATTATATCCATAAAAGTAAACACGTTTTGAGATCCTGAAGTCAGGGTTGAAATATCTCAACTGTTTATTTTTAAATCGTGTCAAAGTTAAGATTTAATAAAAACATCGTAATATTTTCAGGTAATCTTGTGATAAATAAATAATGAATTATTAAATCAACATTAAAAACTATAAATTTGCTCAAATATACACGTTTTAAAATCCAGAAGTTGGAATTTAAATATTGCATATTATTTTTCTGAAAAATTAAGTCAAACTAGAGACTTAGTGCAACAGAAATCGTTCGTTTGATTTGGAAAATTATTATAAAAATGCATGAACAATCAGTCCACTTCAAAAGCAATAATTATACTTAGAAATAAACATTCTTAAAAACTACGAAATCTATTCGAAATTAGCTGCAATAAAACATGTTTCGTAGCCACTAAATAACGTTGATTTGGGCAATCAAAATTTTAAAATGCAAAACACAGCAATCGAAGAACACGCTAAAAACCAATTAACACACCGAAACAGTGAGAGCGAGGAGTTGACTTTTATTGTTAGCATTGTAAAAATTGGGCATTCGTACAAACACAAGCGGCAGATAAAGGTCACATTCTGAATTTCAATGAGCGTTTTAGCGCCTTAAAGCCAAATAATAAAGCGATAAAATCGCACAAACAAAGTCATTAACGCGATTGTATAAACCCGAAAAAAAAAAAAGGAGAGGATACACAAAATTCGCGGCTTTGTTTTTTCTTTCTCGTGAGTCCATATCGCGCTTAATGATGTTGGGAGGGTGTTAGCTGCTTACCCTTTAACGTTCAATTTCCATTGGAGGTGACTGTACGTTTAGTCCAAGCCATAAATCCCCCCGGTCTTATATTAATCTGAGTTAATTAGGCAAGCCCCTCGGGCAGGTCGTTAGAGTTTAGATCCGTGCATACTGCTAAGAGGCAATAAAATTGCATTTGAACTGGATGTGATTATTTCCCCCAGGAAGGGATGTTTCCTTGGATTAGTCGCAGGTGTTGTCTAAAATAGCGTTACTAGACGGATAATGCCTAATTGGATTTTCTTTATAAAGTTAGCTGGAACTACAGAGTATCTCTGTTTTATTCATCGGATCGATAATGGATAAAATATAGTGCTTTAGTCGAGGTGAAAGACGATTACGCATTCGCCGCTGCGCGTAGTTCGCTCCTTTCAACCCTCGTTATGTAATATACTATAAAACTTGGGTAGTAGGCTACCTTTTTAGTCAAATGTTTTAAGATTTCGCGTCGGGCCACACTACCAAATTCATTTTATTAAGAGGACATCATAGCGGTCGAAACGTATAAAACTCATCGACCTTATTTTATGCGAAGCGGAGCGCCCAAACTCAATTTTCAGGCTTTACTATACTCGAAATTTTACTTCATGCTTAATAAATGATTGAAAACACTTGTTAGTAACTAATCAATATTGAGACGTGTTTCAATGTTTTTAACACTTTATTTGAATAATTCTACAAATTCAAAATTTAAATAAGTGACGCCCTGTGTCTTTTGTTTACTTTGATAAAAACGAAATACAAATTGATCGTTTTAAAAAAGCAATAAACTCTGATATTTTAATTTATACTTATCTGCTTTCACATTTGAAATATTTTTTGTTATTTCAATAACGTTTGAAAAAACAAAAAAAACAGATTTTTTAAATATTGTCTATATCATTAAAATCACTGTGAAAAAATGCTGATGTGTCCATCATAGCACTTTCCCCGAAAAAGATACAATGATTTAAATATCTACAATATGGAAAAGCTGCTCAAACCAAATGTATTCTACTTTTATTATTATTATTCCAAAAATATTCACAAAAAACGTAATTCTTTCATTTTTTCGCTACATCTCGGTAAATATGAATCACCATCACATATAACCGTTATATATTTTTAACTTTACTGTAAATCAGTGTTAGTACGCGTAGCGCATGAAGTAAAATTTCGAGTTTAGAAAAGCCCCGTGAAAATTTGTCTCGGGTCGCTGCGCGACCCTCGACAAATTTTCTACGCGGGGCTTTTCTAAACTCGAAATTTTACTTCATACTTAGTCTGGGAGTGGAAGACACTCGTTACTTTGAAATATGTCACAAGTGTTAAAATGTGTATCGTAACTGTCACAGAGAAATAAAATAACAGCGAACTCATTATAGTTTAATTCAAACTCAAGGTTGGTTAATTGGTTAATTGGTTAAATGTCGGCTTGCGCCGACTTTTGTCAGCTGTAATTATAGTTTAAATGTCGGCTACCGCGGACTTATGTCAACTGTTATTATAGTTTAAATGTCGGCTCTCGCCGAATTATGTCAACTGTTATTATAGTGCAAATGTCGGCTAGCGCCGATTTATGTCAACTGCCATTATAGTGCAAATGTCAGCTAGCGCCGATTTATGTCAACTGTCATTATAGTTCCCGACAAATTAGATCTAAAATTCTAGGTATCTGATTTGATTGGAGTTTTTTTTTTCTCATTTAATTAAAGTTGTATCTTTTGTTTGTTCATTTAATTTTTAAGACTTATTATTATAATTATGTACTCCTCTATGGATTATCTTTCTTACCGAAGCAGGTTAAGTGGAAGAGCAACTAAAGTCATACAGACTGGTTGAACTTCGCCTGCACTACTGTATGTTATTCTCTTTTGTAATATTCCTGAATTTTTGAATAAAGACAATTTATTATTATTATTATTATTATTATTAAATGATGGCTACCGCCGACTTATATCAACTGTTAATATAGTCCAAATGTCGGCTAGCGACTTATGTCAACTGTCATTGTAGTCTATTATAGTCCAAATGTCCACTAACGCCGACTTATGACTTACTTATGAAATTTGTTCGCCACATCTCGGTAAATATTGATCACCATCACATCTAAGCTATATTTTTAACTTTACTGCAAATCAGTGGTTTATACGCGTGGCGTATGAAGTAAAATTTCTAGTTTAGAAAAGCCTTGTGAAAATTTCTTACGCGGGGCTTTTCTAAACTCGAAATTTTACTTCATGCTTAGCCTGGGAGTGGAAGACACTCGTTACTTTAAAATATGTCACAAGTGTTAAAATGCAGAGCTAGGACGAATCCTCGTAAAAAGGATTCGAATCACGAATCCGAATCACCTAATGTAATTCGAATACGGTTACTCGAATAAAGGATTCGTAAGAGATAAATATGATTCGAATCAAAGATTCGAATCCTGTTTTCTCGAATCATGCATACAAATCCTTTAAGAATACATTTAATTTTATTATTTTTGTTCAACCATTTATGTATAAATATCGTTAGCAGTTGTTTTAACAAAAATATTTAAAATTTAATTATTTATTATAAACACTGAACATCGTTGATAACAGACTAAACATCTGATTCCCTGTTACTCTGATTAAAGATGTATTTGTGTGTTTCTGAACTTCACTTGAAATCAGTGTTTTGTACGCGTGGCGCATGAAGTAAAATTTCGAGTTTAGAAAAGCCCGAAAATTTGTCTCGGGTCGCTGCGCGACCCTCGACAAATTTTCACGGGGCTTTTCTAAACTCGAAATTTTACTTCATGCTTAGTCTGGGAGTGGAAAAACCGACGAGAAGTTGGCCACACATTTCCACCCACGGATTTTGGCGCCTACACCATCTTACTAATTATGAACAATCTCATTAAAAAAATGATATCTCCCAAGGCACATACTTTATTTTCAAAATGTCTTCACTAATTGTTTAATCAATATATCAAGAACGATTATAAATGATCGGAAAGTAAAAACTTTTATTTGATATATTTTTAAACAATATGTCGTGCATATGGCCACCACACATACCAAATTTAAAAAAATCTTATCTCCCAAGGCACATACTTTATTTTCAAAATATCTTCACTGATTGTTTAAACAATATATTAAGAACAGTTATAAATGATCAGAAAGTTAAAACTCTCATTTGTTATATTTTTTAAACAATATATTTCTGTTAGCGTATACCCACCACACATACCAAATTTAAAAAATCATATCTCCCAAGGCACATACTTTATTTTCAAATTGTCATCACTGCTTGTTTAAACAATATATATAGGAGAGTTACAAATGATCAGAAAGTTATAATTTTCATTTGTTATATTTTTTAAACAATATATTTCTGTTAGCGTATGGCCACCACCCATACCAAATTTAAAAAATTCATATCTCCCAAGGCACATACTTTATTTACAAATTGTCATAACTGCTTGTTTAAAAAATATATTTAGAACTGTTAGAAATGACCACAAAGTTATAACTCTCATTTGTTATATTTTTTAAACAATATATTTCTGTTCGCGTATGGCCACTACTCGTACTAAATTTAAAAAAATCATATCTCCCAAGGCACATACTTTATTGCCAAATTGACATCGCAGCTTGTTTAAACAATATATCTACAACAGTAATAAATATTTAGAAAGTTATAACTCTCATTTGTTATATTTTTTAAACAATATATTTCTGTTCGCGTATGGCCACTACACGTACTAAATTTAAAAAATTCATATCTCCCAAGGCATATACTTTATTGCCAAATTGTCATCACAGCTTGTTTAAACAATATATCTACAATAGTAATAAATATTTAGATAGTTATAACTCTCATTTGTTATATTTTTTAAACAATATATTTCTGTTCGCGTATGGCCACTACACGTACTAAATTTTAAAAATTCATATCTCCCAAGGCACATACTTTATTGCCAAATTGTCATCACAGCTTGTTTAAACAATATATCTACAACAGTAATAAATATTTATAAAGTTATAACTCTCATTTATTATATTTTTTAAACCATATATTTCTGTTAACGTATGGCCACCACCCATACCAAATTAAAAAAAATTCATATCTCCCAAGGCACACACTTTATTGCCAAATTGTCATCACTGCTTGTTTAAACAATATATCGAGAACAGTTTTAAGTGATTAGAAAGTTATAACTCTTATTTGTTATATTTTTTAAACAATATATTTCTGTTGGCGTATGGCCACCACACATACCAAATTTAAATAATGCATATCTCCCAAGGCACATACTTTATTTCCAAATTGTCATCACTGTTTTAGATATATTGTTTAAACAAGCAGTGATGACAATTTGGAAATAAAGTATGTGCCTTGGGAGATATGAACTTTTTAAATTTGGTATGTGTGGTGGCCATACGCTAACAGAAATATATTGTTTAAAAAATGTAACAAATGAGAATAATAACTTTCTGATTATTTATAACTGTTCTAGATATATTGTTTAAAGAAGTAGTGATGACAATTTGGAAATAAGGTATGTGCCTTGGGAGATATGAATTTTTTAAATTTAGTATGTGTGGTGGCCATACGCTAACAGAAATATATTGTTTAAAAAATATAAAAAATGAGAGTTATGACTATCTGATCATTTATAACTGTTCTCAATATATTGTTTAAACAAGCAGTGATGACGATTTGGAAATAAAGTATGTGCCT
This sequence comes from Philonthus cognatus, assembly GCA_932526585.2. Lineage (NCBI taxonomy): Eukaryota > Metazoa > Arthropoda > Insecta > Coleoptera > Staphylinidae > Philonthus > Philonthus cognatus. Next base: position 4,687,958 of record OW052244.1, read on the forward strand.
TGGGAGATATGAATTTTTTAAATTTGGTATGTGTGGTGGCCATACGCTAACAGAAATATATTGTTTAAAAAATGTAACACATGAGAATTATAACTTTCTGATTATAACTGTTCTAGATATATTGCTTAAAGAAGCAAAGATGACAATTTGGAAATAAAGTATGTGGCTTGGGAGATATCATTCTTTTAAATTTGGTATGTGTGGTGGCCATACGCTAACAGAAATATATTGTTAAAAAAATATAACAAATGAGAGTTTTAACTTTCTGATCATTTATAACTGTTCTAGATATATTGTTTAAACAAGCAGTAAAAACAATTTGAAAATAAAGTATGTGCCTTGGGAGATATGATTTTGTTAAATTTGGTATGTGTGGTGGCCATATGCGCAACATATTGTTTAAAAATATAACAAACAAAAGTTTTTACGTTCTGATCATTTATAATCGTTCTAGATATATTGATCAAACAATTAGTGAAGACATTTTGAAAATAAAGTATGTGCCTTGGGAGATAAAGTTTTTTTAATGAGATTGTTCATAATTAGTGAGATGGTCGAGGCGCCAAAATCCGTGGCTGGAAATGTGTGGCCAACTTCTCGTTGGTAGTGGAAAACACTCGTTTAAAGCTTCAAATTGAACTCTATTATAAAATCGACGAATGCCTGAAAATTACGTAGATAAAAAAATCACTGAATATCATTAAAACCGGGAAAGTCAGAGAAAAGTCATGGAATTATATTCAAATTGACCAAAACACTAACAAAAAAGCCATATCACATTTTTAAATTTGTCAAAATCAGCAGGCCAATTACAAAACACGTAAAACTTTATAAAATTAACTTAAATATTGACAAAAACAATGAAAACAATTTAACAAAATGGAGGTTTCCCACAGAAGAAAGTTATATTAAAAGGCCAGGAAAAATATTTAATCAGGGAAATGTCGCAAAAATGTAACATTTCAGATTGTGGATACCATGTCAATTTTACTTCAAATAATATTAAACATAATTTTGATAACTAGATTATTATCTTTAAAAACATTTTTAGTCATTTATTGTTTATATCTAAGCATTCAGTTTGAAGTTTCGAACGAGCGTTTCCACTCCCTGTGTGTCTTCTTGAAATTTCGCATTTACCACAACAAACCAAAAACCTTGCAAGTCTTAAAAGCCAACATTGAAGAAGAAATCACCAATTTGGGGCCAGATGTTTTACGAATAACAATTTAAAATGTGTCATTTAACCGATATCATTTTTGTAACTTTATATTATCAATTTTACACCTCTAAATTACCTTACAGTCAAAACATTGCCCATTTTTTTCATTTCTAATAAAATGGCAGCCAATTCCTAATATGACATTACTTTTGCCTTATATTACACGAGACAAAAAGTTTATATCTTAAGAAATGTTAATTTTTGTTTTTTAACATAGATTTACTGTCCTTGTTTATGCACGAAGTAAAATATAGAGTTTAGAAAATTCTGAAAATTTGGTTTAGTTGCGTGGCGAAACGGATAAAACACTAAAATATTGTGAAATTGAAAATATACTGGTTTTAACTTATTATGTTTGAATTTCATAGCAAATTCAGTTTGATTTCATTAGAAATATCTATGTCCCAAAAAATACAGGGAGTTTTTCAGACGTCACAAATGAAATTCCTCGCGTGACGTGAAAATTCAATATAAACTAACAAGGTCGACTCGGGTTTAAATTAAGACAACCCTATACACTAACTACCTTGATTGCTGACGTCACGCGTGGAAGTCTTCACGTGACGTCAACAATCAAGGTAATTAAACAATACAAGGTCGACTCGGTTTAAATCAATACAAACTTACTTACACACCTTGGTTGATGTCGTTACGCGTGGCAATCCGTACGTGACGTCAAAACCAAGATCATTACTGTGCAAGGTTGTCTCGATTTAAACCGAGCCGACCTTACCACGCGCGGAAATCCTCACTTGACGTCAAAATCAAAGTTATTACTGTATAAGGTCGCTCGGTTTAAACTGAGACAGTCTTGTATAAGGTTGTCTTCATTTAAACGAGTGTTTTCCACTCCCAGACTAAGCATGAAGTAAAATTTCGAGTTTAGAAAAGCCCCGTGAAAATTTGTCGAGGGTCGCGCAGCGACCCGAGACTAATTTTCTGGGCTTTTCTAAACTTGAAATTTCACTTCATGCGCCACGCGTATAAATCACTGATTTAACGAGAAATTTAAAAACACACTAAAGACATTTTTCATGTTAATTCTCACAATTAATTCGAATTATTTTTGACGATTCAAATCCTTTTGTAAGTATTCGAATCCTTTTATAAATATTCGAATCCTTTCATAAGGATTTGAATCCTTTTATATGGATTCGAATCACCCACATGTGGATTCGAATACGAATCCTCTTCAAAAAATGTAACGAATCCGGATCACGAATCCAGTTGAACTAAAGTATACGAATGCCTCTTTTGAATCCTCTAAAAGGATTCGAATCCTGAATGATTCGAATCCTGCCCAGCTCTGTTAAAATGTGTATCATAACTGTCACAAAGAAAAGAAAGGAACACAGCGATCTCATAATAGTTCAATTCAAATTAGTGTCAAGGTGGCACGATTGGTTAAATGTTAAAAATCAGCTGATCAAATTTCGCGACCTTATTGGCTCCCGGAAAGGTAAAATCACACTGAAGCAGAGACATGAAATTGCGGATGTCATGTTGAAGTCACAACTGACGTTTCTTTACTAAGTGGCGGTTTGCGTCTATTTACACATCTTGTGTTTGAACAGTGTTATCAAAGTATTTAAAGTGAGTATTTCTGTATCACCTCTCCCCACTTATCAAAATATGTGCTTATATTTCTGCTGTGTAAACCGGAAAGTTTGTTGTGGTCCTCCTACTATTGAGATAAAATATAACAACATTACAACTTGTCATCTAACTTAACCCAACATTATGTCTGATAGGCCCTAATGACCATTTATCATTATACTGATATTTCTCAATTCCTATTTAAGAACAAACTTTCTATCAATCAGGTTTTTTCTTTTTAACACCATTAAACGATAGAAATTGTATGTAAATGTCGTAGGAATAGACAATGCGTTCGTTTAATTTCATTTTCTAATGAAATTTTATGGTGATCCAATTAGCTCCAGACAAGGCCCGAACGTGTTTAGTAATTTGCATAAATTAGACCAACGAATTGATGTTAATGGCTCTTTCATACATAAATTCAGCATTAGACGAATTAATCAATATGTTAATGTATAAATATCTCTTATGCAATAACTATATTTTTTTACACTTTTTGAATAAAACACTGTACTAAGGATGATATTAACATTTTCGTATTAATGAAATATTTTAGTAGATTACTATTATTAGTTTACAACGAATAGTTCAATAGTTTAATGCACGAGATCGGTGGTATACCTAACCTCAAATGCCATAGTAAAACGAATTTATTTAATTATAATGCTATGATTTATTTAAGATTTATAAATATACCTAAGCAGTATATTTTGAATATAACACGGATTGGCGTGTTATATACGCGTGGCGTATGAAGTAAAATTTCGAGTTTAGAAATGCCTAAAAATACACACATAAAGAATGTAACATAACCTCTAAATGGTTAAAATTTAATGAAATCGAAGTTGGTACGCATGACAATGTAATGTTGCCACATTCATTCTATCAATAGTTCAAAACTATAGTCTGTTTAAAAACTAGAAGGAGTAAGTGTCAAAGCCCAATTTTCACTATAAAAAGTTACCAGAAATATCACTAGATAAATTTGGCGGTAATTTTAAATAATTTCACAATTATTCTTTAAATAAAATCAAATATCCATTTTGTACTTCTTAATTGTTGTTAAGTATTTTCTTTTCTATCGTACGATATCGTCAGTTCAATTAAAATGCTTATACGGCATCCCGCCATATATCTGTGAAATAAAACATATTTACATTATGTTCATAATATAATATGGAATTTATATAATAATGTGTCTCTATCAGAGCTGGGACGAATCCTCGTAAAAAGGATTCGAATCACGAATCCGAATCACCTAATATGATTCGAATCACGAATACTCGAATAAAGGATTCGTAAGAGATAAATATGTTTCGAATCGAAGATTCGAAACCTGTTTTTTCGAAATACAAATACAAATCATTTAAGAATAAATTTGATTTTATTATTTTGTTGCAACTATTAATATATAAATATCGTTACCAGTTGTTTTAACAAAAATATTCAAAACCTAATTATTTATTATTACCACTGAACATCGTTGATAACAGACTAAATATCTGACTCCCTGTTACTCTGGTTAAAGATGTATTTGTGTGTTTCTGAACTCCACTTCAAATCAGTGTTTAATACGCGTGGCGCATGAAGTAAAATTTCGAGTTTAGAAAAGCCCGAAAATTTTCACAGGGCTTTTCTAAACTCGAAATGTTACTTCATGCTTAGCCTGCTAGTGGAAACACTCGTTCAAAACTTTAAATTGAACTCTATTATAAAATCGACTAATGCCTGAAATTTACGTAAATAATAAATTTACTGAATATCATTAAAACCGGGAAAGTCAGAGAAAAGTCATGGAAATATATTCAAATTGACCAAAATACTAACAAAAAAAGTCATATGATATTATTAAATTTGTCAAAATCAGCAGGCAAATTACAAAGTACGTAAAAATTTATAAAATTAACTTAAATATTGGCAAAAACAATGAAAACTATTAAACAGAATGAGGGTTTCCCACAGAAGAAAGTTATATTAAAAGGCCAGAGAAAAAATCTTTAGTCAGGGAAATGTCGGAAAAATTTAACATTTCAGATTGTAGCTACCATGTCAGTTTTACTTCAAACTATATTAAAACAAATTTTGAAAACTGGAGCATTATCTTTAAAAACATTTTCAATAATTTAATATTCTTATTAAAGCATTCACTTTGAAGTTTCGAACGAGCGTTTCCACTCCCAGACTAAGCATGAAGTAAAATTTCGAGTTTAGAAAAGCCCCGTGAAAATTTGTCGAGGGTCGCGAAGCGACCCGAGACAAATTTTCTGGGCTTTTCTAAACTCGAAATTTTACGTCATGCGCCACGCGCATAAAACAGTGATTTAACGAGAAATTTAAAAACACACAAAAAACATTTTTCACGTTATTCATCACAATTAATTCGAGTTATTATTGACGATTCAAATCCTTTTCTAAGTATTCGAATCCTTTTACAAGGATTCAAATCCTTTTATAAAGATTGGAATCTCCCATATTTAGACTCGAATACTAATCCTCTTAAAAAACTTTAACGAATCCAGTTATTAAAGTAAAGTATTCGAATGCCTCTTTTGAATCCTCTAAAAGGATTCGATTCCTGAATTATTCAAATCCTGCCCGGCTCTGGTCTCTATCTTACTTAAAATTGATTTGTTTTATAAAACTATACAAGGTAGAACGACTCATCTTCGGCATGCCTGCATGATCGTTTACTTCTTTTAAAACTTTATTCAAAGTTGGCAGTTTATTTTTATAGAAGAAGCTATGCACGGATCTCTTCACTACGTCATCAAAACTTGTAATTATGTCCTCCAAGCTGTTTAGGGCTACAAATCTCTCCGGATTTCTTATATTCGCTAATGGTACGATAGACAGTGGAATTTACAACTCCTAAAAATTAAACATTTCATTATTTGATGCATATTCTTATACTATTTGATATCTCACCTACTGCACCAACAATGTCTGATACAACAGCAGTCATTTTCATATGTGGATCATCTGTTATCATCTGCTTATACATATTTATTATGCACTGTTTTTCAGACAGATATAAATGACCCAAATCCAACTTCTTACGCTTTTTTGGAGGTGAAGGTGATATTATCATCGAGCTTGTACTGGGTCCATAATCCATCACAACAATATAAACAAAACTAACTTTTAACTATAAGTAGCATTAAACTATAATGATATAAGTGGCAATTCTATTAATAAGGCTGGTAATTTTGTGAAACAACTTACAGCCTATTAATAGACCTTAGCATACAGCTTTAACACGGCTCTAGGGATGATATTCACATATTCGTATTCAAATTAACCAAATTCTAAACAACCCTATTCAGGTTTTGTATAATACGGATCTCGTGCCTTAAATTAGGGGCTATTAAATTCTTAGTTGTGAACTAACCATAGTAATCGACTAAATTGTTTTACTAACACGAACACTGATCAGGAAGATAGTTCAATTGATCACAAAAAAATTTTAACAATATCATCATCAATAGTCAATTATATTATAAAATTAACAACCCTCATTAAAAATTTATCCGACGTTGCCCTTCTACCACACACATACATCCACAGCAACCTAGTCGAAATCCTGAACCACGTAAAATCCATAAACTCGAAAAACCAAGACGATGTTTAAAAAGCTACTTACGAACTCTTCCATGCCACAATCGAGGTGGTGAAAAAGGAATACGTCGAGACGAAACACAAAATTGCGATTTTGAATCGATTGTTATTTTATCCCGGGACGTTCATCTTCGAGAAACTGACGAGGTGTAAAGTCAAGTTGAACGCCGACGAGGTGAAGAAGTTGTGTAAGATCTATCGGGATGTCATGCTGGCCGAGTCAAAATAGTCAACATAATCAATGTTGTCAAAATGATCAATATAATCGATACTATCAATCAATGTAGTCAGCAGAGCTGGGACGAATCCTCGTAAAAAGGATTCGAATCACGAATCCGAATCACCTAATATGATTCGAATCACGGTCACTCGAATAAAGGATTCGTAAGAGATAAATATGATTCGAATCAAAGATTCAAATCCTGTTTTTTCGAATCACGAATACAAATCCTTTAAGAATAAATTTGATTTTATAATTTTTTTTTCAATCATTTATGTATAAATATCGTTACCAGTTGTTTTAACAAAAATGTTTAAAACCTAATTATTTAATATTAACACTGAACATCGTTGATAACAGACTAAACATCTTATTCCCTGTTACTCTAATTAAAGATGTATTTGTGTGCTTCTGAACTTCACTTCAAATCAGTGTTTTGTACGCGTGGCGCATGAAGTAAAATTTCGAGTTTAGAAAAGCCCGAAAATTTTCACGGGGCTTTTCTAAACTCGAAATTTTACTTCATACTTAGTCTGGGAGTGGAAAACACTCGTTTAGAGCTTCAAATTGAACTCTATTATAAAATCGACGAATGCCTGAAAATTACGTAGATAAAAAATTCACTGAATATCATTAAAACCGGGAAAGTCAGAGAAAAGTCATGGAATTATATTCAAATTGACCAAAACACTAACAAAAAAGCCATTTGACATTATTAAATTTGTCAAAATCAACAGGCAAATTACAAAGCATGTAAACATTTATAAAATTAACATAAATATTGACAGAAACAATGAAAACAATTTAACAAAATGGAGGTTTCCCACAGAAGCAAGTTATATTAAAAGGCCAGGGAAAAAATCTTGAATCAGGGAAATTTCGGACAAATTTTACATTTTAGATTGTGGCTACCATGTCAGTTTTACTTCAAATAATATTAAACATGATTTTTAAAACTAGATTATTATCTTTAAAACATTTTTTAGTCATTTAATGTTCTTATCAAAACATTTAGTTTGAAGTTTCGAACGTCACTTCCACTCCCTGTGGGTCTTTGAAATTTCGCATTTACCACAACAAACCACAAACCTTGCAAGTCTTGAAAGCCAACATTGAAGAAGAAATCACCAATTTGGGCCAGATGTTTTACGAACAACAATTTAAAATGCTGCTAAACCAGCACAATTAACATCAACTTAAGAGATGGCCATTTGACTGATATCATTTTTTTTTAACTTTATATTATCAATTTTACACCTTTAAATTAACGTTCAGTTAAAACATTGACCATTTTTTTCATTTCTAGTAAAATGGCAGCCAATTCATAATATGACATTACTTTTGCCTTATATTACACGAGACAAAAAGTTTATATCTTAAGAAATGTTAATTTTTGTTTTTTAACATAGATTTACTGTCCTTGCTTACGCACGAAGTAAAATATAGAGTTTAGAAAATTCTGAAAATTTGGTTTAGTTGCGTAGCGAAACGGATAAAACACTGAAATATTGTGAAATTGAAAAGATGGTGGCTTTTACTAATTATGTTTAAATTTCATAGCAAATTCAGTTTGATTTCATTAGAAATATCTGTATCCTGAGAAATACAGCGAGTTTTTCTGACATCACACATGACATTCCTCACGTGGTATGAAAAGTCAATGTAATTACACTAACAAGGTCGACTCGGTTTTAAATTAAGACAACCTTATACACTAACCACATTGATTGCTGACGTCACGCGTGGAAGTCCTCACGTGACGTCAACAATCAAGGTAATTAAACAATACAAGGTCGGCTCGGTTTAAATCAAGACAAACTTACTTACGCACCTTGGTTGATATAGTCACGTGTGGAAATCCGTACGTGACGTCAAAACCAAGATCATTACCGTGCAAGGTTGTCTTGAATTAAACCTCGATTTTATCACGCGCGGAAATCCTCACATGACGTCAAAATCAAAGTCATTACTGTATAAGGTCAACTCGGTTTAAACTGAGATAATCTTGTATAAGGCTGTCTTCATTTAAACGAGTGTTTTCCACTCCCAGACTAAGCATGAAGTAAAATTTCGAGTTTAGAAAAGCCCCGTGAAAATTTGTATCGGGTCGCGCAGCGACCCGAGACAAATTTTCTGGGCTTTTCTAAACTCGAAATTTTACTTCATGCGCCAAGCGTACAAAACAGTGATTTAACGAGAAACTTAAAAACACACTAAAGACATTTTTCATGTTAATCCTCACAATTAATTCGAATTATTTTTGACGATTCAAATCCGTTTGTAAGTATTCGAATCATTTTATAAATATTCGAATCACCCACATTTGGATTCGAATACGAATCCTCTTAAAAAATTGTAATGAATCCGGATCACGAATCCAGTTGAACTAAAGTATTCGAATGCCTCTTTTGAATCCTATAAAAGGATTCGAGTCCTGCCCAGCTCTGGTAGTCAGTACTGTCAAAATGATCAATATAATCGATACTGTCAATGTAGTCAGTACTGTCAAAATAATCATCGATACTGTGAAATTCAAGTCTACTTATACTCAGTACTGTCATTATAGTCAATATAGTTAAATGAAAGCACATCGGGTGGTTTTTAATCAAAGTGTAAGCATTTCTCAAAGTTACATTATTTATTTATCATTGATTGTTGTTCACAAATGACCGTCAATAAACAGTAGTTAACATAATCGATATAGTCAATGTTGTCAAATGGCAGTCAATATAGTAAAGACAATATAATCAACATGTAATCGCTCTGTCGACTGTGTATTGACTATTGTGACATTTTGACATAACTAACTGTCACTTGGCTGACTGTCTTTGGGTTATTGTCATAAAATCGCTTTTTCGGCTGTATTTGACTATTTTGACATTATGGTTGTAATGTCTAGTCCTTTGACTATGCTAGGATTTTGTCAAAAAATGTCTTTATCGATTGTATTTAGACTATTATGACATTATAACTGTAAGACATTCGTTTAGTTGTCATTTGAGTATGATAGGATTTTGTTATTAAATTTCTATATTAACTGTATTTTGACTATTGTGATATTATGACTGTAAGTCATTTGATTAACTTTCTTCTAACTTATTAGGATTTTGTTATTAGATCACTCTGTCGACTGTATTTTGCCTACTGTGACATTATGACTACAAGTCACTTGAGTGACAGACTTTTGATTGTAATGATTATGTTATTAAATCACTCTATCGACTGTATTTTGACTATTGTAACTTTATAACTGTGTCACTTGGTTGACTGACAGTGTATCGTCTCAATTTCGGAACTAGCCGATATTTAGTCCGTCGTATCAACTTGATACAAGTCGACGTTGGCCGTCATTAGCTTGTCGTGTCAACTTGCATAATAAATATTTAGTTAGACATTTGAATATTCGAATATTTAACTTTGAATATTGAAATATTTGAATATTTAAATAATTAAGTTTTTAAATATTCAAATATTTGAATATTTCATTATTTGAATATTCGATTATTCTAATATTCCAATATACCAATATTCCAATATTCCAATATTCCAATATTCCAATATTCCAATATTCCAATATTCCAATATTCCAATATTCCAATATACCAATATTCAAATATTCCAATATTCCAATATTCCAATATTTCAATATTCCAATATTCCAATATTCCAATATTCCAATATTCCAATATTCCAATATTCCAATATTCCAATATTCCAATATATAAATATTCGAATATTCAAATATTTGAATATTCTATATAATGACAAATATTTGAATATTCAACTATTTGAATATTTAAACATTTAAATAATTAGAATATTCGAATAACTCGAATATTTGAATATATTTTTGCATGAATATTCTAATACTTAAATTTGAAAAACTATTATCATAAATTAACATTTTTTATTTACTTGAATTTAAAAAATTCCTAGCCTTAATGATTTTCATAAACTAACATTTTTGGGCCAATCTGAGGTTAGGTTAGATATATTTTGATTAAGTTGATCTAATCTAATAGGTTAGACAAGGCCGTAGCCAGGGGGGAGGGGTGATATGGGGGTTCAAACTTCCCCCGAAACTTTAAAAATGTTAAATTTTACTATGTAAAAGCTGCCTAGTTAGGTTTAATCATAATTTTTACCATCACATTTTATATCCCCTCTACGATTTATTTTCTGGCTACGTCCTTGAGGTGAAATACAACTTAAAACGGTAATGCAACTGTCATTAATGTTAGGTTATTAAGTATTTTCAACAGTATTGACGTTTTACGCTAAAAATTACAAAGAATGTAAAATGTTGATGTTTAACAATAGGCTAACTTTAGTTGATAGTGATAAGGGACTTAACTCGGTGCCATTAGTTAGTTGGCTGTTAATTTTGATATCGATAATGTTACTTTTTGACATTTTAACAACGTTAATTGCAAAAACAAAGGGAAAGTATTATTTTGGTAAAAATTTAAACTATAACGACAATTGACATTAGTCGACGCAAGCCGACATTAAACCAATCACGCCAGCTTGACACGAGTTTGAATTGACCTTTAATGAGATCGGCATGTTATTGTTTTTCTTTGTACAGTTGCGATACACATTTTAACAGTTGTGGTGTATTTTAGAGTAACGAGTGTTATTCACTCCCAGACTAAGCATATAGTAAAATTTCGAGTTTAGAAAAGCCCTGCGTAGAAAATTTGGCGTGTCGCGCAGCGACTCGAGACAATTTTCACGGGGCTTTTCTAAACTCGAAATTTTACTATATCCGCCGCGCGTATAAAGACTTATTTACAGTAAAGTTAAAAATATATAACGCTTAGATGTGGTAATCAATATTGACCGAGATGTAACGAAAAAAATTCAAGAATTACTTTTTTGTAAATATTTTTGGAATAATAATTGTATTAACAAGTTTAAAAATGTAGTTTAAGCAACTTTTTAACCCATTAGTGCATAGTGGTCGTTAAAACAATCGCCGTTATTTTCACGAAAAACACGTGTTATAACATAACCTACAATTTGCAATGCACGTGGGCCTACTTACAGATTAGTATTGAAAATTCATTTAAAAGTTTGAGCCTACTGCGGTGAATATTTTAATAACAAGGTGTGCAATTGTTTATAATGGACCCCGCCATGTACGAGAAGAGAGGCGACGGGTAAGTTTTTTTTTTTTTTTATTGTTTTACAGATAATTATTTTCAATCAGTATCAATTAATTTGTATGCACAAATGTTAAAGCAATAAATATTAAGCAATAAAATTTCGAAAAAGTTCATAATGGTTATTATTTTTTGGTCTTAGATTCTGTGATCGTTATAACGATCACTATGCCTAGAGTATTCATAACGTAACAATATTTTTGTCTAGGTTATCGCTTGAAGAACTATTTATTGCAAGAGCTCGAAAATAACGACAGTGATGAGGAAATTGAAATTTATGCCGAACCACCAGTTGACGGTAAAGTCACCGATATTGACGAAGATTTTAGTGATGATGAACACACTGCTGATTTTAATTGCTTGGGGCCCCAAATGTTAAAAACTACTTGTGAATGCGGACACGTAAAAATAAGTCGCCATCACTTGTATTGGATAGTGATGATAAACCACTTTCTAAATATGCTTGTGTGGGCACTGAACGCAATAAGACATTTGAAAAAAAAATCTAAATTCAAATGGACTGAATCTAAACCAACTTTCGATATTCATACGGATTGCACTGTATCACCTTCAGAAGAAGCAAGGAAATGTATAAGCCCAAAAGATTTTTTTCAACTTTTCTTTGATAATGAATGGTTGTCATATATGCTGGATCAAACGAACCTTTATTCAGGTCAAAAAAATAATTATCTAAATATGAAGATTGATGAAAAGTTTGTTTTTATTGGCGGCCTTTTGCTTTCCGGATACGCGAAATATCCTAATAAGAAAATGTTTTGGTCGACTTTACCTGACATTTCTCCTATACTTCAAAACAGCATAAGGCTCAATAGGTTTGAGTAAATTTTAAGAAACGTTCATCTCAATGACAACGCAAATATTGACAAAGACGACCGTTTATATAAGTTCAGGCCTCTGATAAATCATCTCAATAAATGTTTCAAATTGCAAGGGGGCTTACAAGAAAAAATGTCTACAGATGAGAGTATGATACCTTATTATGGTAAACACTACGCCAAACAATTTATCAAGGGGAAACCAATAAGGTTTGGTTTTAAGAATTGGGCTCTTTGTTCGAGTAATGGCTACATGGTGTCATTCGAAATTTACACTGGAAAATCTTCACAAAAGACGAATTTATTTGGAGTTGGTGGCGACATGGTCTTGTCACTTATAAATGAAGCTAGTATTCCACCGCATAAAGGATACAAATTCTTGTTTGATAACTATTTTTCATCCAGTTCATTGCTGACTCATCTAGCAGATTTAGGATATTGTGCAACCAGCACAATTCAGGATGGAAGAACTGGAAAATGTACACTGCCTAAGAAAAAAATAATGGACAAAAAACCTAGAGGATATTATGAATATCGCACTGACAATAGCAACAGGATTTCACTTATCAGATGGAAAGACAACAAGACAGTAACGTGTATCACAAATTATGATAATATTGAAGAAGGAACATGTACCAGATATTCACGTGAAAGTAGGAGTAAAATATCAGTCAAGCAACCCAAACCATTTTCAAAATTATAATCAAGGAATGGGTGGCGTTGACAAAATGGACCAGTTCGTAGCAGTTTAATGAGACAAAAAAAATGGTGGTGGCCAATTTTCTCGTACCTCATTGACGTGTCAATTGTCTATTCCTGGCTATTCATGAGACAATTTCGGCCAACTGATGAAAACGCAGGAAGTTTGTTGAAATTTCGGAGGTCAATTGCAGTGGACTTGTTGACGACTTACGGAAGCTCGTCTTTACGAGGAAAAATACTTCAGCCACCAAGTAACAACATTAGATACGACGGAAGAAATCACATGATTATATATGCAGAGAATGAGAGGCGGTGTAAAATATGTGGAAAGAATGCGTATTTTATATGCAAAAAATGTAATTTGTCGCTTCATCCAAAGAATTGTTGTAAGAAGTACCACACAAATTAAATATTTAGTTGAAACATTTATTTTTAGCAATGAATATTATGCGCATAGTGATCGTTTAAACCCTGGATCTCCAAACTATCTTCTTCGCGGGCCACAAATACAATTCTGCATAATAAAGTCGGCCAAGAATTTTATAAAATTATGAAAAATTTAAGGAACAATTGTTACAATATTTCAAAATATGACAATTACAAAAAAAAATACAAACAATCGCGGGTCGGATTCATGCAAGTCGCGGGCCGGATTTGGCCCGCGGGCCGTAGTTTGGAGACCACTGGTTTAAACGATCACGTCATATTTTGAAGAATAAATGTTTTTTAAATGTAATTTCAGTTTTATACTTTTATTTTAAACCCTAAAACGAATTTTGTAGGATTTAGATTTAAAAAATGTCTAAGATAAACCTCATGCACTAATGGGTTAAATTTAAATTGTCATCATATTTTTAACGGGGAAAGTGCTATGATATACACATCACCATTTTGTTTCTAAGAATACATACCCCAATATAGTGTATTACTATTTTAAATCTTTCATGTCAACAATATTATTAAACATTTCTCCAACAGAATATTTTCAAGTTTAGTCATATTTCAACAATTCCTGTTAATTTTATAAAAATCTGAGACCAGGAACAGATAAACAGTACCTTTTAATATTCCCTTCCCTTTCATTTTATCATCAATCATATACTGACAAGTCGTCGCCTCAGTACTTATTTGTGCTGTATAACTATTTTAAATCTTTCGATTTTTGTTTTAACTCAAAATCTGGCATTATAAATTAATTAAGTATGATAAAAAAAAAATTAAAAATAAATTATTGAATTTTGATTTAAGTCCACTTCACAATACATTATTAGATTTAATTGCACCTCCTAAATCTGTGTTTTTCCCCTAATCCACTTTACCTGGTTGTACCGCCACCCTCATTTCCTCGGCTCACCTCTTAATTTACGTTTTTTCCCTTTTTGCACTCCCACCGCCGTTGTATTATAATCTGCCTGTCTATATATAGTTTAAAATTTCTGTTTTGTATTTATTGTTAATCCATTGATAATGGTCACTTTGTGTCCGAAATGTACATTTGGTAATTCAAATAATAGTGTGAAGAAAGGTTATTAGTGCTTTATTCGTCAAATTAATTAAGTATTATGTTTAATTTTTTGACAGAATAAAACAAAATATTAATTCCTCAAGTACTAAAACAAAACTATTGACTAAACTCGTATGCTATTATAAGATAAAGCACACAATACAGAATAAATCCGAGTTATTCTTGAAATAGCTTTATAAATCCTCAACAAAAGAGGGGACACCTTGTAATTTTAGTTCGTATTACCAGCGGCTCGTGAAAAATATTCAATAACATCCCTCGAGGGCCGCGCAAAAAAATACGTGGGGAATTTTCTTTGTCAGCGTGATTAAAGCCGATGCGAGCCCCAGGGGGGGCGAGCCCGGGCCTGGATATGCGCTCAATGGCAAACACGGTGCTATTACAGCCGAGTTATTGATTGCGGATGTCAACCGTCAGAAAGTGACGCTTCCCGCCCTTATGTGCGCCTACCTTAAGGACCAGACTCGCGCGGATCCTTTGTTCGGCCACAATAGTTTTCGAAGTGTTCATCCTCATCGCCCTCATTTCGATATATTTTTTTTATGTGCCAGCATTTTTGATTGTGCGTCAATTTTTACGTGCGGGAAACGACACCCAATTTGCGACGGGGTTTTATGGATTCAATTACCTTTTTCTTATGGGATTCATTGTGTCTTTTAACATTTTTGACGTGCATTCGAACCTGTTTTTAAATTTAGCTACAAAATTTAAAAACAGGTTTGAATGCACGTCAAAAATGTTAAAAGGCACAATCAATCCCAAATGGTTTGTTACAAAATTGCGCTTTATTTATACTTTAATGCTGAAAATGTTGTTCGAAGGTTTTTTGTCCTTTAAAGCTTCTATCAGACGACACTATTTTCTTATACAAGAAAATAGTATACTATTTTCTATTATGGTGTATCAAATAGAACATGTCCTATTTCTATTATACAAAACTGTACAAGATTCGCGTTTAGCCATATTTTGTGTACAGCAGCATGATAGAAAATAGTATACTATATTCTTGTACAAGAATAGTGTCGTCCAGAGCTGGGACGAATCCTCGTAAAAAGGATTCGAACCACGAATCCGAATCACCTAAAATGATTCGAATCACGGTCACTCGAATAAAGGATTCGTAAGAGATAAATATGATTCGAATCAATGATTCGAATCCTGTTTTTTCGAATCACGAATACAAATCCTTTAAGAATAAATTTGATTTTATTATTTTTTTTTCAATCATTTATATATAAATATCGTTAGCAGTTGTTTTAACAAAAATGTTAAAAACCTAATTATTTATTATTAACACAACATCGTTGATAACAGACTAAACATCTCATTCCCTGTTACTCTGATTAAAGATCTATTTGTGTGTTTCTGAACTTCACTTCAAATCAGTGATTTGTACGCGTGGCGCATGAAGTAAAATTTCGAGTTTAGAAAAGCCCGAAAATTTGTCTCGGGTCGCTGCGCGACCCTCGACAAATTTTCACGGGGCTTTTCTAAACTCGAAATTTTACTTCATGCTTAGTCTGGGAGTGGAAAACACTCGTTTAAAGCTTCAAATTGAACTCTATTATAAAATCGCCTAATGACTGAAAATTACGTAGATAAAAAATTCACTGAATCTCAATAAAAGAGGGAAAGTCAGAGAAAAGTCATGGAATTATATTCAAATTGACCAAAACACTAACAAAAAAGCCATATGACATTATTAAATTTGTCAAAATCAGCAGGCAAATTACAAAACACGTAAATATTTATAAAATTAACTTAAATATTGACAAAAACAATGAAAAAAATTTAACAAAATGTGAGTTTCTCACAGAAGAGAGTTATATTAAAAGGCCAGGGAAAAACTCTTCAATCAGGGAAATGTCGGAAAAATTTAACATTTCAGATTGTGGCTACCATGTTAGTTTTACTTCAAATAATATTAAACATAATTTTAAAAACTAGATTATTATCTATAAAAACATTTTTAGTCTTTTAATGTTCTTATCATAGCATTCAGTTTGAAGTTTCGAACGAGCGTTTCCACTTCCTGTGTGTCTTTTTGAAATTTCGCATTTACCACAACAAACCACAAACCTTGCAAGTCTTGAAAGCAAACATTGAAGAAGAAATCACCAATATGGGACCAGATGTTTTACGAACAACAATTTAAAATGTTGTAAAACGAGCACAATCAACGTGAACATCAGAAGATGGTCATTTGACCGATATCATTTTTTTTACTTTATATTATCAATTTTACACCTTTAAATTAAGTTTCAGTCAACACATTGCCCATTTTTTTCATTTCTAATAAAATTGCAGCCAATTCATAATATGACATTACGTTTGCCTTTTATTACACGAGACAAAACTTATATCTTAAGACATGCAAATTTTTGTTTTTTAACATAGATTTACTGTCCTTGTTTACGCACGAAGTAAAATATAAAGTTTAGAAAATTCTGAAAATTTGGTTTAGTTGAGTAGCGAAACGGATAAAATACTGAAATATTGTGAAATTGAAAATATGCTGGTTTTTACTTATTATGTTTGAATTTTATAGCAAATTGAGTTTGATTTTATTAGAAATATCTATATCCCGAGAAATACAGGGAGTTTTTCTGAAATCACACATGAAATTCCTCGCGCGACGTGAAAAGTCAATGTAATTAAACTAACAAGGTCGACTCGGTTTTAAATTAAGACAACCTTATACACTAACCACCTTGATTGCTGACGTCACGCGTGGAAGTCCTCACGTGACGTCAACAATCAAGGTAATTAAACAATACAAGGTCGGCTCGGTTTAAATCAAGACAAACTTACTTACACACCTTGGTTGATGTCGCCACGCGTGGAAATTCGTACGTGACGTCAAAACTAAGTTTATTACTGTGCAACATTGTCTCGATTTAAACCGAGCCGACATAATCACGAGCAGAAATCCTCAAATGACGTCAAAATCAAAGTCATTACTGTATAAGATCGACTCAGTTTAAACTGAGACCGTCTTGTATAAGGTTGTCTTTATTTAAACGAGTGTTTTCCACTCCCAGACTAAGCATGAAGTAAAATTTCGAGTTTAAAAAGCCCCGTGTAAATTTGTCGAGGGTCGCGCAGCGACCCGAAACAAATTTTCTGGGCCTTTCTAAACTCGAAATTTTACTTCATGCGCCACGCGTATAAAACAGTAATTTAACGAGAAATTTAAAAACACACTAAAGACATTTCTCATGTTAATCCTCACAATTAATTCGAATTATTTTTGACCATTCAAATCCTTTTGTAAGTATTCGAATCCTTTGTAAGTATTCGAATCCTTTTATAAATATTCGAATCCTTTCATAAGGATTCGAATCGTTTCATAAGGATTCGATCCGTTTATATGGATTCGAATCACCCACATTTGGATTCGAATACGAATCCTCTTAAAAAAATGTAACGAATCCGGATCACGAATCCAGTTGAACTAAAGTAGTCGAATGCCTCTTTTAAATCCTCTAAAAGGATTCGAAACCAGGATTCGAATCCTGTATGATTCGAATCCTGCCCAGCTCTGGTGTCGTCTGATACAAGCTTAACTTAACATGTTCTTACACATTTCAGTGAAAATTCTGGCTATGCTCAAGATTTTCATCATAAATTATTAACGCGCATACTAGAATTAAAGTTAAGTAAAAGTGCATATAAATCCTACACACGTGCATATTAATAATACTCTTTACCGTTATTTTTAACTGCGCTGGCTATAAAATAATTTTTTGACGGAGAAAACGTTTCTCAGATGTTCCGGACGGCTCAGATGTTCAGATGTGCGATTTATGTCCACGGATTTAATTAACGTTTACCGTTTAATAACACTCGTAAATCTTAATTAGTCGTTTATACGGTGCGCGCCTTTTAAAAGGCGATAAGAAATGTAATGCCTCTAGTCGGCGATCAGTCCTAATTATTCATCACCTAGATGCTACTGTTGATATTAACAAATAAATTACAACGATTGATAACTGCGCTCGTAAAGTTTTCACGAAGTTAAACGTCAATTACTAATTGCCAACTCTTTAATTCAGGCGCGGATCCACGTGGGAGGAAATGGGGGCAAATTCCTCTCTAAATAGTCAGAAATGAAAAAAATAGTAATGTATATACAATACTACTTCCTCATTATTGAAATAACGATTAAATATGAAAAAGATAATATCTCAAAATCCGAAAGTTACAAAAAAGCGTATGTACGAGGGCAATCCAGATAGTGACAGACGTTTTGGCCTAGCGCGGCAGTTGGCGGCACTGGCGCCACCATCTTGGAAACAGAATTTTTCTACACCTAGTACGCAACCAGCCGTGGTGACTAGAGACTCGTGCATATTGTACTTTTTATACAGTGGCGTTTTAAAATGAGCAGTGCAATTAAAAATCCCGCCAGTTGTGAAGTGCGTGGTGTGATAAGGTTTTTGTTGGCGAAAAATTACAAACCTATTAAAATTTATCGCCAGATTTGTGATGTGTACGGCAATGGAATAATGAGTGAAAGCCGAGTGAGGCAGTGGTGCATTGATTTTAAAAATGGCCGAACCAATGTTCATGATGAGGATCGCAGTGGTAGGCCTAGTCTTGTGAGTGATGAATTGTTGGTAAAAATTAATGAAAAAATCCGTGAAAATCGTCGATTCAAGATTACGGAACTCTCGGAACATTTTCCCCAAATTTCACGGAGTTTAGTTCATAAAATCGTAGTTGGTAAACTTGGATACCACAAATTTTGTGCCAGGTGGATTCCGAAAATCCTAACGGAAGACCACAAAACCAAAAGACTTGCTGCAGCACTGACATTTCTGGAAGAGTACGACAAAATTGGAAACCATGTTTTCGATCGTAACTGGTGACGAGACTTGGGTACAGTACGTTACCTGCGAAACAAAACGGCAGTCGATGCAATGGAGTCACACGCATTCTCCCCAGAAACCGAGGAAGTGTCTGCAGACGCTGTCAGCAAGAAAAATCATGGCTACTGTGTTTTGGGATACTCAGGGAGTGATTTTGGTTGATTTTCTTGAACGTGGTCAAACAATAAATTCAGAGAGGTATTGCGAAACACTCCAAAAATTAAGACGTGCGATACAAAACAAGCGTCGGGGAAAACTTAACGAGAAAATTTTGTTTCTTCATGACAACGCTCGTCCATACACAGCCAATCGTATTCAAAAGCAAAAGCTCTTGCATGATTATGGATGGGAAATTTTTAGTCATCCGCCATACAGCCCGGATTTGGCCCCGAGCGATTATGAAAATCTTGTAAAACGATATGATAAATGCCTTAATTTATATGGCGATTACGTCGAAAAATAGCCTAAATGTATATAATAAAAATTAGTTTTTTCACTTTGTTTATTTTTTATTTCAAAACGTCTGTCACTTTGTGGAGTGCCCTCGTATAAGTATATTAGAAAATAGTACGAGGTGCGTTCTAGTTATAACACCTCCGATTTTTTTTCTTGGGACTGAAATAGATAGAAACATGCGTTTTTTTTTTAAATAGTCATGCACTCGTTGTGGATGCTTAGTATTATTATCATTAGTGTACGGCAGATAGAACTCTAGCGACAGCGCCGAGAGTGAGGACTGTTTTTTTTACTTAAAAATTCGGGTAAGCGCTATCGCTAAAAAAAATGCATGGTGACCATCGTTCTGGGACAGCGATGTGGCAATTCTTATTCATTGCGTTCCAAAGGGCATTACAGGTGCATCCTACTAAGTTGTTTTGGAGAACAATCTTCCAGCATTTCGTGAAAAATGACCAGAATAGGCTGCATGTGTGCTCTTTCATTGCATATACGATTTTCTAGTAGTCAAATCGGACTCCTAAATAAGCGTTCTAAGCGACCATGGAATCATGGCGTCGATGTTGTTAAATATGTGCACGGCTGCAGAACGGTAATGTAGAGAAATGATAAAGTTTCACAGATTTCATGTAACTAGTTTTTAAGAAAAAAAAAAAATCGGAGGTGTTATAAGTTGAACGCACCTTGTAGAACGTATGTTAATCAAACATAAGGGGTGGGTGTATTTTAAAATGCACTTTAAATCAGTGTTTTATACGCGTGGCATGTGCAGTAAAATTTCGAGTTTAGAAGAGCCTGCAAATTTGGTTTGGTTTGGCTTTTTTATACTCGAAATTTTACTTAATGCATAATCTGGGATTGGAAACACTTGTTAGAAGCTTCAAATTGAAAGCCTTCATGAAAACAGCGAAAGTTTGATAATTTACATAGAAAAATAGTCATATGTGATTTTGGTTGATTTTCCCTGTTTTTAGCCAGGTAAAGGTAGAGTAAAAAAATAGCTAAATTGGAATCGTAAAAATTGGCTAAATTATTGAATGCGTTTATTAGAATTTACGAAAATTGTGAAAAATGTCACGATTTCTTTGTAACTACAAAAGTTACAGAATTCGTTAAAAACCATGAAAGTTATCCAAATTTATAAATAAATCCTAGAAATACAAACAGAATTTTAAAAATACTGATTCAATAACAAGATTTGTGAACATTCTAAAAAGTGGTTAACATCAATATAAAAATCAACTAGAAATGATAAAAATCGGCAAAAAGTCACATTTAATTGAATTAAGCAAAGTTTAAAATGACACAAAACTTTATAAAAATCATGTTAAATTGAAGACGTAAGTAGATACTGTACATTTCATGTTGATTGTATAAATTTTGATTTTTTTACAAATTTTCGGACATTCGTTGTTTTATAAAAACTTTCATTTTGAAGCCTCCAACGAGTGTTTTCAGTCCCAGACTAAGCATGAAATACAATTTCGAGTTTAGAAAAGTTTGAAAATTTGGTTTAAGGCTTTTCTAAACTTGAAATTTTACTTCATGCGCCACGCGTATAAAACACTGATTTAAAGTAAATTTCGAAATATACTGCTTAGGTTTGATCACATGTTCATTAATTTTACAAATATTTATATGGAATATCTGAAAGTATATTTAAAAGAAAATAATCCTTATATATCAATTTTTAATAAACATCACAAATTTTAAATTAATATTATTATTTAAAAAAAAATCGTAAAAACCTACACACATAAAAAAAATTAAAAAGAACTTTATAACTGTGAAAATTAGAACAAATTGACAAAAATATAAAGATTTACCAAAACAGCAAAAATATAAAATTCCAAATGAGTAATTGATTCATGGAATTTAACCCAAATTTAAAAACTGTTTTTGAAATATAATTATTATAAGGTTCGCACTTTACTTGTTATTAATTCATACGCGGTAGTATGCGTGTGAATCAAAATATGCATCTAGCCAATAAAGTAAATAAACAAAACAACATCCTCAAAGTATACAATAAGCACAGGAAACTAGAAATTCTCAAAAGGTAAAAAATGCACGAAAAATTATCGAAAATTTAAGAATTTTTTTCCGATTTTATTTTTACATTAACAGGTGGACACGTAGTTTCTATATACCCTCTTAAGAGCTGGTTCATTAGTTCAATAACGAAACTTATATACCGTGAGGTCAACGACAAGTTAAGTTAATCCCAACAAGTAATACAATCAACTGTATATGCAAAAGCAAAAAATAGAAACATAAAAAAGATTAAGTGCCGTTTTATCATGCATGATTTACACATGAATGAGATGTAGTTTTAAATGACCTGCCGAGGCAGTAACCGGAAGATTTACAGCCTCCAGGAATATGGGGTAGATAATACAGGGTCGGCGAAATTGCACCACCTGGACCGTATTACGGATGATAATTAAATTTTCACAATGGAACGTACGGTCATTTTTAACGAGATTTACAACATCCGGCCACGGATTATATGTTATGTTATTCCGTACAAATGGCCGCATCGAGTGCCCATGGGATCGTCGGTGAATTTACATTTATTACGATCGAGACCCCTAGCGGATGGAAATCCTACATAATGTACGACACTTTTTGCTATTGTTTCAAATTGCGTTTGCATTTTAAAAATGGATAATAAATTCTCATTTTTGCGTAAATTTTATCAAAATTTCATGAAATTGTTCAGAATTTCGGATACCAATAGACGCGTTTCGGACTTAAAGAGCCTCGTCAGCCTGGTTCCGATTCAGTACAGAACCAGTGTTGGGAACTGAAGTGAATAGATTTCCCCCCAGAAAAATGCAAAATAACCCCATTTTTCACTGATTATAGAGGCTTCTACTTCGTTATACATTGTTGAACATAAATAAAACACTGTTTATCACTTTGTTTGTATAACAATTATACAAACAAAGTGATAAACAGTGTTTTATTTATAACCCCATTTTTAATATAAAAACCTTCTCTCTTTTTATTTATACAGGGCATTTTTCTTTCGAGTATACATTTCCCGATAATTACAGCGTTTTTGATATTTGCCGGAATTCGTTGTGTTTCAAAGCATTTAATTTGAGGCTTTTAACTAGTGTTTTACACTCCCAGACTAAGCATGAAGTAAAATTTCGAGTTTAGAAAAGCCTAAGAATTTGGATTGGCCGCGTAGCGAAGCGGAGCGGCCAATCCAAATTAGGCTTTTCTAAACTCGAAATTTTACTTCATGCGCCACGCTTAAAAACACTGATTTACAGCGAAGTTTAAAAAAAAACAAACATATACATTAACAACTACAGGCTACAAATATACGTTAGACTTATTGGGTTGCCTAAAATAAATGTTTTAAACAATTAAAAAAAAACAGAAATTTTTAATTGGAACCTGGACCGGGAATTTTTGCAAAAATGGGGTCAAACTACTAATTGAAAAATCATATCTCCGTTCAGTATTGAGCTGAAGCGATCAAATTTTAACAATTGATAGGGCTTTTTGTCGTCTATCTTTTGGTTTGTTTTTCCTGTTGTTTCAGTATAATAAGGAGCGGAGTGGGAAATTTTTAATTGGCACCAAGAACTGAATAAAAATAGGGTAAAACTACTTTTTGAAAAATCATATCACAGTTCGGTTTTAAGGTGGAACGGTAAAATTATAACAGTTTGTAGAGCATTTTGTCGTCTATCTTTTAGTTTTTGTCCCGTTATTTCACTGTGATTAGTAGAGGAGTGGGGAATTTTTATTTGGTACCGGAACCCAAAATTCGAGCAAAATTGGGGTCAGACTACTTTTTAAAAAATCATAACTCCGTTTGATGTTGAGCTGAAGCAATCAAAATTTGACAGTTCGTAGATATTGAAAATCGGCAACTTTTGACCAAAATCCCGTTGTTTTGCTGTTAATAACGACGGAGAAAAAAATATTTAGTGGTTTCTTTAACCCCCCCCCCCAATTTCAGGTAAATCATAGCTGGGACGCCACTGACATATTTCTGGAATTATTCAAGATAATTTCGTTGGACCCGATTAAGTCAAACTTTTGCGATATCTCTCCAAATAACGAAGTTAGAGTCGAGATCTCGGCCATCCTGCGTTTTGCATCTATATGAAGGCTACGGAGAAATAATTTCAAAATTGTCAACGGTCTCGTACTGCGCACGCTCTCGGACCATTTCTGCGCATCCGGTGATTTGTTGACTATTTTTCTTATAATGTCAACATCATTGAGGCACCGACTCCGGTGTCGTAATATTTTATTCGATTTTCCGAGCCCCCTCCGCGGAAAAACGCCACTGGTTGTCGACAAACGTATTCCAAAAGATCTTTCCGACAACTGTCAAAAAGGTGGTTGATGGTTTGGTCGATTTGCTCTAGCGGCTCAAATAAAAAAGTTGGAACCTCGTTTGCCCTTTTCCCGGTACGCCACTGGAGTGGAATGGGTTTTATCGTACTCTACGGCGCATCTATATGGGGTTTAGGTAAAAATAAAATTTTCATCGGTAAATTTTTGAGAAAAGTTGACCCCTCAAGCAAAACTGATCGGTGTGATACTGTCCTCTTTTTCCGGATTATACAGGCAGTCCCACTTGATGAACACTAAGGGGGGTGGCGATCATTTGCGTAGAAAAAAAAGTAAAAAGTTGAACGTGTGCACCCCTGAGTAAGCCACTGGACCGTCGATACGATTTTCGTATTCACAGTGGTTTCTATGTAGGGGCTAGTAAAAAAAAAAACGTTTAAATCGGATGATTTCAGAAAAAGTTGCCCCCCTCGGAAAACCTATCCGTACGCCACTGACCTCTGTCTATTCTTCGTTCGAAAGCGACTGTCGAAAATTCGAAGTTTTTCCGTGAACTATAAGCAAAGCGGGGACCCGTACGCCACTGCGCTTGCGCAAATTTGCTTCGGCTTTATCCGGAGCAGGTCGGGCGTAACTTTTACTGCGGAACGCCAAAATCGCCATATTTTAATCTCTTTTCGTTTAGCCGGCAAAATTGAAAAAAGGTCGAAACTTTGAAATTAAATTTAAAAAAAAAAAAACGATTTTTCCCGGCTATACGCTATACCTAGGACTACGTTATGGTGGAATTTCGGAGATTACCCCAAATTAGTCATTTCCCATAAGAACACATGTAAATTTTTGCGACTTTCAAAAAGTGTTTTGACCCCGAAGGAGTCAATAGCAAAGTTTGCAATTTTGACAGACGGTAGAGCTCGTCGGGTACTACGTCTTTTTTTTTTTTTTGATTTTTAGCTTTTCGGGTTC
Organism: Philonthus cognatus; assembly: GCA_932526585.2. NCBI lineage: Eukaryota > Metazoa > Arthropoda > Insecta > Coleoptera > Staphylinidae > Philonthus > Philonthus cognatus. The sequence continues at coordinate 4,713,458 of OW052244.1, forward strand.
TGGAGTTGTAGCGGTCATAATCATAATCAAAGATATTTTTCTTAAATGTCACATTAAAAAATACTTTTTGAATTACTAATATATACTTCTCGTCGTCAATAAAATTCAAAACGTTGTAAACATAAGAGATGAATCTGCGGGGGATGCTGGGAGTCTGGACTACTGCGGCGGGTGCGGTGGGCCCCGAATCCGTTAAACCTATCTACTATTAGGCCATAAATCGTTCATATTTCATTCCCTGACCCGACATTCGCTAAGGCCTATCCGTATGACTTTTTTTCGAAAAAGGGTTTCTCCCATACTTGTCGGAACCACGATTCCCGCAGTGCGGGTGAACCTAACCTAACCTAACCTAACTTAACCTAACCTAACCTAACCTTAGGTTAGGTTTGGTTAAGTTAGGTTAGGTTAGGTTAGGTTAGGTTAGGTTAGGTTAGGTTAGGTTAGGTTAGGTTAGGTTAGGTTAGGTTAGGTTAGGTTAGGTTAGGTAAGGTTAGGTAAAACTTGGGCTACGCATCCCGCTGGAAATGACCGACGAGGCACAGATGGCAGCAGCGAGGAAACTGTTTCCGCCCACGGACACAGTCCCCTGGGCTGACACACATGTCAACCTAGCCGAAATCCCGCATTGCACGGCAGAAGAAGCTCAGTCCGCGGGGAATAAGCTTGCACGGAAAAAAGCGCCAGGCCCGGATGGCATACCACCAGAGGTAGCCAAAATAGCCACCATCGAGGGAGCAGAATCCATTTCCCGACTGTTCAGTAAACTAATCAGAGATGGCGAATTTCCTGAGCAGTGGAAAGTTGCGAGACTGGCTCTGATTGAGAATCCGATGAAGCCAAACAGCACAAGCAAGAGCCACAGGCCACTATGCATGCTTAACACCATCGGCAAGATTTTCGAGCATGTACTAAATGCCAGAATCAAGAATGAAATGAAGGAGATAGGAGCTCTATCCACAAGGCAGTTGCAGTGGCTTCAGGCAGGGCCACTCTACTGTTGATGCCATCCAAAAAGCCATAGAATTGGCTAAGCACGCATCCAGCTGCAAAGGAGGGGAACTTTTTGTCATCTTAGTTACGTTAGACATCCAGAATACATTTAACTCTGCCGCCTGGGATATCATCGTCCAGGCAATGACCATCAAGGGCTTCTCCACGTACCTCATCAGAATGATCCAGGCGTATCTGAAGAACAGAGTGATTATGGTAGGCAAGGCTGGCAAAATGAATATGACTTGCGAAGTACCCCAGGGCTCCATTTTAGGGCCAATCCTGTGGAACATATTCTACGACTCTGTTCTGGAATTGACCCTGCCGGAAGGCACCGTACCCCTAGCCTTTGCTCACGATCTTGGCATAATAGTCACGGGAAAAAATAGAGAGGTGATTGAGGATAAAGCCAACAGATCCCTAAGGACCGTATCCAGATGGATGAGAGAGAACAAACTACGCCTTGCCAAGGAAAAAACGGAAATAGTTATACTCCAAGGCAGGAACACTCTCAGGAAGGTACATTTGGAAGTAGAGGGTGAGATCATCCAGGCTTCTAAGGTCGTTAAATACATCGGCGTGTGGCTAGGGAGAAATTTAAGCATGAGGGACCACATCATGGAGACAACAGCCAAGGCAGATAGGGCTGTTAACGCCCTGGGTCGGTTAATGCCTAACATTGGTGGCCCTCGGACAGCGACAAGGAGGCTTTTCTGCTTCACGGCGCAATCGATCCTGCTATATGCAGCGCCTATATGGTTACATTGGCTACAAACGGCCAAGTACAGGAAATAACTGGAGGGAGTCCAGAGAAGAGCAGCCCTCAGAATTGCAAGGGCTTAAAGGACTGTCTCAACCAAGGCCATACAAGTCGTTGCCGGCACTACACCCGTCGACCTGCTAGCCGAGCAACGCACATACACGAAAGGCCAGAACACCGTTCTCTCCAAAAATGAAGCCAGAGATAAATACATCCAAAAATGGCAGGAGAGTTGGAGTGTTAACGACGGGAAAGGCGAGTACACAAAAAGACTAATCCCAGATGTACGAACCTGGATCACGTATGCGCTCACTCAATTATTGACTGGACACGGCTGCTTTAACAACTACTTGAAGCGGTTTAAGAAAAGGTACAGCGAAGTATGCACCTACTGCGCAGAAGTTGACGACACCGAGCACACCTTCGTGAAATTTCCGAAGTGGAGGGTGGAGAGGGAAGCAGCCGAGAAGGAACTGGGAACGCTGGATAGCTGCCAAAGAATAGTGGAACTGATGCTGGAAAGTGATGAGAAATGGACAACTGTTCGTAACATGGTGGATAGAATCATACACCAGAAGGAGAATGAAGAAAGAGAACGGGAAAGGCAGCCATAAGACTGTGCTTGCTCATTGGAGGGCCAGAAAACAACAGCGGCATTCACTACCTAAATGCCGCAGCCTACTACTCCGAAGTAATACCAAAAGGTGGTTCCAGAGTAGGATACGACAAGGGGTTTTTAGTGGCTCGGTCAGACTAACAGACCATCCCCACACTACCACGCCAACCTGGCGGCGTGGTGTCTGATACTGCGATAGCGAAACAGATTTTCCCCCTTCACACAAAAAAAAAGGTAAGGTTAGGTTAGGTTAGGAATAAGTGAATAGTCATGTCAATTACGATCATCTTATTATCTGGAACGCTTCGTGGCCGTTTGAACATTGTCCACAACGCGTTTCGGACTGTGTTGAACGGCCACAACGCGAATAAATATGTTATTTCGGTATATGGTCGTTCAGCACCGTTCGCAACGCGTTACGATCGTTTATTTCGCTCAGTGAGCGTTTTCGATCTTTGAGCGTAACATCTACATATTAGATTGCTAAAGTCGTATATTTTAAACTTTACATTATATTAGTGTTTTAGACGCGTGGCGCTTGAAGTAAAATTTCGAGTTTAGAAAAGCCTAATTTGGAATAGCTACGCAGCCTTTGATTTTGTAGTTTCTTTAGTTTTCAAATGAACTTATAAATTTTAAAAAAACCTCTTTTATACAAATTGATACCTCTTATAGTAAAAAAAGCCTCTAAAAATAGAATTTCCCTCCCAGTCAGGGGGGCGACAGATTTAAGATTTAAAGATTTAGTTTTGTTGCGAATTCCTAGATGGCGCCACTATACACTTTGAGAGAGAGAGCGAGGGAATATGTTCTGTATTCCTTTCTCTGCCAGTTTTTACAACGTCCGTCAAGTGTATTTTTGTTTTAGTGTAAACAATAATTGTGTTCAGTGTTTTCTCCTTGATCTTATTTGAACAATATATCGAAATCAACTACAATGAATAACAGGTAGGGTAGAGTTTCTCAATATTCAGAGAATTGTTATTATTTTTAGCCTACATAACTGAAAATTGCTTTAGTTTGATGTGTTGTAGTTTCAATTAGGCTGTTGAACTTCAACTATTTATGTCAATAAAAACATTAAATTCATTGTTATTATTTTATTAATTGACGTAAATATATCATTTTGAGGGTAAATAAATGTTCTTATATGTTCTTAATTTATCCAATTCATTGCATAATTACTTACTAAACAAAAACAATATAATTAAGCGCTAAATAAACATTTTAAACTGTGTTCATCTCTGAATTGCAGTTTAAAATAACATGTTCTATCGTATAATGTAATTTTGAACTCTATTCACGATAGAACTTCGTTCAAAATATTTACAGAATTGCCCCTAATTCACATACTACTCATACATGAAAACAGAAAGCGTATACATGTATATGGAACTGTGCCTGTGTGTTAGTATTAGTTTGGTTGGGAATTACTAGATGGCGCTAGATCGAGCCTTAAAACAAGGACAACGGGATGGCGCTTCCTATCTGCTTCCATGCCATGCAAATTTAGTTTGGTAGCGAATTTCTAATGGCGCCACTATACACTTTAAAAGAGGAAAGATATTCTGTATTCCTTTCTCTGTCAGTTGTTACAACGTCTGTCAAGTGTATTTTTGTTTTAGTGTAAACAATAGAGCTGGGACGAATCCTCGTGAAAAGGATTCGAATCACGAATCCGAATCACCTAATATGATTCGAATCATGAATACTCAAACAAAGGATTCGTAAGAGATAAATATGATTCGAATCAAAGATTCAAATCCTGTTTTTTTGGAATCACGAATACAAATCGTTTAAGAATAAATTTGATTTTATTATTTTTTACAACCATTAACATATAAATATAGTTATCAGTTGTTTTAACAAAAATATTCAAAACCTATTTATTTATTATTAACACTGAACATTGTTGATACACTAAATTTCTGTGTTACTTTGATTAAAAATGTATTTGTGTGTTTTTGAACTATACTTCAAATCAGTGGTTTATACGCGTGGCGCATGAAGTAAAATTTCGAGCTTAGAAAAGCCCCGTGAAAATTTTCTACGCGGGGGCTTTTCTAAACTCGAAATTTTACTTCATGCTTAGTCTGGGAGTGGAAAATACTCGTTACTTTAAAATATGTCACAACTGTTAAAGTATGTATCGTCGGATGCCCGTCTTCAGGGGTGATATGTAAGCAAATTATGGGTCCTAGGAGTTGCCAAATAAGTGAGTTACTCAACTGTTTCCAAGGCACTCTTTGAAAAACCAACAAAAATTAAAATTTTACATATAACATGTACAATAAACTATAAGTATGACACATCATTGAATTAAGTAAAAAACATTCTTTCAAAAAATATCAAAATCCAAAATGGCGCCCATAAGAAAAACAAACGTTAGCTATGGTGCCTACGTAAATGTTATAGTTATCTTAAAATAAAATATGTTAGTAGATTTGTCGTTAAAAAGTGCTTATAATGTCAAAGTTGTTAATGTCTGGATTCAATAGTTTTTGAATAAAAAAATAAAAACGAATTTTCAAAAAATACGTTTTTTGACAATATCTCATAAACGACAGAAGATATTTCAAATTTGTTTTTGGATTATTATTGGGCCCTAAATTACGCAACTTTGCCCCAATTTAACCGTCTCTCTATCTTTTCAAATAACTGAGAGATTTAAAATTATAACTCATATCAAATGTCTAAAATTATTAATTAAATGTCTAAAATTATTAATTAAATGTCTAAAAGTCTTGAGTTAAAAATCACCAGAAATCATTAGATGTTTTTTTATTAAACGAATTATGTTAATAACGATAACTCTGATATAATTAAGATCTTTGTGAGACTGAAGAATTTTTAAAAAGATTTGGATACTAATTTTCTTTTTTGGCATATATTTGCTTATTCAAAACTTTTTTATAAACATTTTTAAGCAATACCTTTTCAAAATTTTAGAAATTTAATGCTTACTTATACCTTAATGTATCACATTCTTTTATAGTTTTAAAAAACATGTTTCAAACAAAAGTTGTAGATTATAAAAAATACACAACTATTATACTTAGTTCATAGTTTTAAAACTTGTTTGTTTATACTAAATTGTCTTGTAATTGGGAATTTGTTTCCTGTTGGGCAATAAACATTATTATTATTATTATAAGGACTAATTAACATTCATAAACTTGTATTGATATAGAAGTCTATGTACATTTTTATTACATGAAAAGAGAAAATCTAACAATTTTCAAGGTTTAAATTTCCGTTTGTGGTATTTTCTGGAGTGCGCCATTCCCTAACAATCTCTATTAATATTCCAACATTAGTCGGCCATCATGTGAGTATTTCACCTTCCTTGGTACCGCGTCTCTATATCTATCAAATCTTGGTGAAAACGTTCACGCTGCTTATCACTTACATCTTCTAGATTTTCAGGAAATTTGTCAAGGTGACTATCCAAATAATGAACTTTTGTACTCATATTACAACCCATATGGCGGAAATTCGACAATAATAACAGAGTTGAAATTAAAATAGATGTAGACTAAGACGCGAATACGTGACAAAAATGAATATGCGATAGAACAAAAACTTGACGTGATAGACAAAAACAGTTGACATTTTTTAAATCAGCACACCAAAATTAGTTACAAACAAGTACCAGATCTGAGTCAGCAAAAGAAGTAAAAATTTGCAGACCTGTGTAATCTATTGATTTTTTTTTCAAAACTAACCTGTTCCTAATAATAATTTTAACTTCGGTTTAATATTTTAGAAAAATGCGTTGAGATAATTTAATTTTTGTATATGCTTTTTCGAATCACGAATACAAATCCTTGAAGAATAAATTTGATTTTATAATTTTTTTACAACCATTAACATATAAATAACGTTACCAGTTGTTTTAACAAAAATATTCAAAACCTAATTATTTATTATTAACACTGGACATCGTTGATAACAGACTAAATATCTAATTCCGTGTTACTTTGATTAAAGATGTATTTGTGTGTTTCTGAACTTCACTTCAAATCAGTGTTTTGTACGCGTGGCGCATGAAGTAAAATTTCGAGTTTAGAAAAGCCCGAAAATTTGTCTCGGGTCGCTGCGCGACCCTCGACAAATTTTCACGGGGCTTTTCTAAACTCGAAATTTTACTTCATGCTTAGCCTGGGAGTGGAAACACTAGTTCAAAACTTCGAATTGAGCTCTATTATAAAATCGACAAATGCCTGAAAATTACCTAAATTAAAAATTTACTGAGTATCATTAAACCCGGAAAAGTCGGAGAAAAGTCATAGAATTTTATTCAAATTGAATAAAACACTAACAAACAAGCCATATGATATTATTAAATTTGTCAAAATCAGTAGGTAAAATACAAAACACGTAAAAATTTATAAAATTAACTTAAATATTGACTAAAACAATGAAAACAATTTAACAAAATGGGGTTTCCCACAAAAGGAAGTTATATTAAAAGGCCAGGGAAAACAATCTCGAATCAGCTCAATTCGAATCTTCAAACAGCTTACACTACTGACGTCTTAAACTATAGTATTTCCGATCATCTAGTGATAAAACTCTCCTTTCAACATCAACCATTGTCAAATAAATCGAAATCCATCGAGCATAATATGAATGGTTTTAAAGAGCGACTTAGTGACCCCAGTATATGGAATCCTATCTACTTTAACAATTCTCTTAACGGAAAATGGGATACATTTCTGAATACCTACTATAGAATGTTTAACTACTCATTTCCTAAAATCTGTAAATATAATTGTGTAAGTCAAAGAAAAAGAAAAAGAATTTATAACACTAACGAAATTAATCATTGTAAACGATTATTAGATTCATACTTTGTTATATCTCAGTACAATCCATCCTTTTCAAACCTTTACAAAGGACAGAAAATACAATATGACATGTTGCTTCGAAATGCAAAAGAAAATGATATTAGGAATAGGTATCAGTGCTCGAACAATATAATCAAGACATCGTGGAATATAATTAAGGAGATTACGGGTGTATCAAAAAACAATATTCAAATTAACACTACAGAACACATCAAGACATTGGCAGACAATTTTAATACACATTTTGTAGAGTCATCTAAACACCTATTAGTAAATAGTGAGTCGCAATCTTACAGCGATAATATTATAATCAATAGTAATTCATTATTCTTAGAACCAGCAGATATCACAGAAGTCTACAACGCCGTACACTCACTCAAATCTAACACGTCACCGGGATTCGATGAAATTTCGGCAAATTTAATCAAGTTTACTACAAACGAAATCTTAGAGCCTCTTACGTGCATGTTAAATATCAGCTTAGAAGCTGGGATCTTTCCCAGTGTTCTGAAAAAATCCGTTGTCACACCAATACATAAAAAAGGTGACCCGAACGACATTAACAATTATAGACCAATTAGTGTAATAACCTGCTTTGCAAAAATTTTTGAAATAATTATTAATAATAGAGTATTAAATTTCTTTAACAAATCTGATATAATAACCCCATCTCAGCATGGCTTCAGAAAAAATAAATCTGTCACAACTGCACTCCATAAATTCATACACAGCATAATTGGAACGTTAGAATCAAATGAAATACCTGTTGGTATACTTTTAGATTTATCTAAAGCCTTTGATAGCTTAGATCATGAAATCTTAATAGAAAAGTTGTGGAAGTATGGTGTCCGTGGAACCCCTTTAAACTTAATTAAAACCTATTTATCAGAAAGGCAGCAATGTGTAAAATTTCGTAACATAACATCAGATAGTTTATATCTAACAAAAGGAATTCCACAGGGCAGCATACTAGGGCCTTTATTGTTTATTATATATATTAACGATCTTGCTTCAGTTGCTCAAAGAACGGGTTATATAATTGAGATGTATGCAGATGACACCAATCTATTGGTCTCCTATAAAAATATTGCTGAAGCTGAAATTAAATGTAATGAGCTTCTGTTACAGTGCAATGAATGGCTCTGTAAAAATAAACTAAAACTAAATACACAAAAGACTGCAATAATATTCTTTAAAACCAACAAAACAAAGATAATTTATCCAACTGATCTAACGTTATTAGATGACACACTACTACCAAAACAAAACGTTCGATTCCTTGGAGTAATGCTAGATGAAGAACTCAATGGCAAAGTGCATATTGAATAGGTAGAGAAAGAAATGAGTTCGGCGTGCTATATGTTAAGAATGCCCAAAAGGTCAGGTGCACCCATAAGACACGTTAAAACTTGTATACAATGCTTATCTTTGCACAAGAATGCGATATGGTATAACATACTATGGATGGAGCAGTTATGCAAATAAGGTATTCATAATTCAGAAAAAAGCAGTACGAATTATTTTTAATTTGTCTTTTTCAACTTCGTGTAGGGGACATAAGTCCCATAATCTATTGACATTCTATGGTATGTATATTTACGAATCAATAGTAAGAATTCTATCAACTGAGACACATCTCACTAAACACGAACATTCCAACTATGCTTTGCCGATCCATCGATTAACTTTGTATGAGAGAGATCCTTCGTATGTTGCTATGAAATATTTTAATAAGCTTCCAAGTGCTATCAAAAACATTCAAAACAAAAATATATTCAAATCACGATTATATGAACATTTGTGTTTGTTAGAACCTTATTCTATAAATGAAGTATAGTGCGAATTCTTGGAACCGATGCGTCAATGTGTGCTCTAAAAATGTTTCTAAATGTTTCTTCTTTTTTTTATATTTATGTTATATTTATGTATATTTAACTGTTTACTCGACACTTTTTCATTAATATGTAACATTTTGTCTGTATGCGTATTTTTGAAAATAAAGATTTAAAAAAGAAAAGAAAAAAGAAAATGTCGGAAAAATTTAACATTTCAGATTGTGGCTACCATGTCAGTTTTACTTCAAATAATATTAAACAAAATTTTGAAACTAGATTATTATCTTTAAAAACGGTTTCAGTCATTTAATGTTCTTATCAAAGTATTCAGTTTGAAGTTTCGAACGAGCGTTTCCACTCCCAGACTAAGCATGAAATAAAATTTCGAGTTTAGAAAAGCCCCGTGAAAATTTTCTGGGCTTTTCTGAACTCGAAATTTTACTTCATGCGCCACGCGTACAAAACAAAAATATTGTGAATTTATATATATTTGAACCTAACTTGAAATCAGTGTTTTATACGCGTGGCGCATGAAGTAAAATTTCGAGTTTAGAAAAGCCCAGAAAATTTGTCTCGGGTCGCTGCGCGACCCTCGACAAATTTTCACGGGGCTTTTCTAAACTCGAAATTTTACTTCATGCTTAGTCTGGGAGTGGAAAACACCCGTTAGAAGTTTCAAGTTAAGCTCTTTGGAAAAACAACGGTCGCAAAATTTACAGCTTGTGCATATGTTTACTTAAAAAAAAATGTTCACGTTGCTTTTTTTTTTTTTAGAAGAGTTCAATTTGAAGCTATAAACGAGTGTTTTCCACTCCCAGGCTAAGCATGAAGTAAAATTTCGAGTTTAGAAAAGCCCCGTGAAAATTTGTCGAGGGTCGCGTAGCGACCCGAGACAAATTTTCTGGGCTTTTCTAAACTCGAAATTTTACTTCATGCGCCACGCGTATAAAACAGTGATCTAACGAGAAATTTAAAAACACACAAGACATTTTTCATATTAATCTTCACAATTAATTCGAATTATTTTCGACGATTTAAATCCTTTTGTAAGTATTCGAATCCTTTTATAAATATTCGAATCCTTTTATAAGGATTCGAATCACCCACATTTGGATTCGAATACGAATCCTTTTAAGAAAATGTAACGAATCCGGATCACGAATCCAGTTGAACCAAAGTATTCGAATGCCTCTTTTGAATCCTCTAAAAGGATTCGAATCCGGGATTCGAATCCTGAATGATTTGAATCCTGCCCTGCTCTGGTGAGGCCCACAAGCAATTTTTTTGTATTAACACGTCTTAGCTTGTTATTTCTAGCGTGTTGTCAGAAAGTTTGAAGTAAACGAATCTGCTTGATTGTACAAGTTGAAACCTGCATTATTACAAGATATATAAATACCTGGCATACTTTGCTATTCAGTTGAATCGCAAGTTGCATTAGGTAAAGTTGTAGTACCAAAGCAACAATGGCATCGAAATAGTAACTTACTAATAATCCCTGAGTGGCTCAAAGACGGAAACATTGTTGCAATGGACAAACGAGTGCGGTAAACCACCTTCTGGAGAAAGTTATATTTCAACAGTAGAAAGTGATGAAATAATGGACAACGATTTCGAAGCAAATTGTGATAAGTTCTCTGGATCCAGTAGCGATAACAATGGGGATGACAATAATGCAGAAAATATGAGGGATTGTGATAATCCAAACCCGAATATTGTATCTGAAAGTTTTTATATTTCTCCAAGCAGTCTGAAGAATATATAAATAATCGAATTATTTTCGACGATTTAAATCCTTTTGTAAGTATTCGAATCCTTTTATAAATATTCGAATCCTTTTATAAGGATTCGAATCACCCACATTTGGATTCGAATACGAATCCTTTTAAGAAAATGTAACGAATCCGGATCACGAATCCAGTTGAACCAAAGTATTCGAATGCCTCTTTTGAATCCTCTAAAAGGATTCGAATCCGGGATTCGAATCCTGAATGATTTGAATCCTGCCCTGCTCTGGCGAGGCCCACCGGCAATTTTTTTGTATTAACACGTCTTAGCTTGTTATTTCTAGCGTGTTGTCAGAAAGTTTGAAGTAAACGAATCTGCTTGATTGTACAAGTTGAAACCTGCATTATTACAAGATATATAAATACCTGGCATACTTTGCTATTCAGTTGAATCGCAAGTTGCATTAGGTAAAGTTGTAGTACCAAAGCAACAATGGCATCGAAACAGTTACTTACTAATAATCCCTGAGTGGTTCGAAGACGGAAACATTGTTGCAATGCACAAACGAGTGCGGTAAACCACCTTCTGGAGAAAGTTATATTTCAACAGTAGAAAGTGATGAAATAATGGACAACGATTACGAAGCAAAGTGTGATAAGTTCTCTGGATCCAGTAGCGATAACAATGGGGATGACAATAATGCAGAAAATATTAGGGATTGTGATAATCCAAACCCGAATATTGTATCTGAAAGTTTTTATATTTCTCCAAGCAGTCTGAAGAATATATAAATAATCGAATTATTTTCGACGATTTAAATCCTTTTGTAAGTATTCGAATCCATTTATAAATATTCGAATCCTTTTATAAGGATTCGAATCACCCACATTTGGATTCGAATACGAATCCTTTTAAGAAAATGTAACGAATCCGGATCACGAATCCAGTTGAACCAAAGTATTCGAATGCCTCTTTTGAATCCTCTAAAAGGATTCGAATCCGGGATTCGAATCCTGAATGATTTGAATCCTGCCCTGCTCTGGTGAGGCCCATAAGCAATTTTTTTGTATTAACACGTCTTAGCTTGTTATTTCTAACGTGTTGTCAGAAAGTTTGAAGTAAACGAATCTGCTTGATTGTACAAGTTGAAACCTGCATTATTACAAGATATATAAATACCTGGCATACTTTGCTATTCAGTTGAATCGCAAGTTGCATTAGGTAAAGTTGTAGTACCAAAGCAACAATGGCATCGAAACAGTAACTTACTAATAATCCCTGAGTGGTTCGAAGACAGAAACATTGTTGCAATGGACAAACGAGTGCGGTAAACCACCTTCTGGAGAAAGTTATATTTCAACAGTAGAAAGTGATGAAATAATGGACAACGATTTCGAAGCAAATTGTGATAAGTTCTCTGGATCCAGTAGCGATAACAATGGGGATGACAATAATGCAGAAAATATTAGGGATTGTGATAATCCAAACCCGAATATTGTATCTGAAAGTTTTTATATTTCTCCAAGCAGTCTGAAGAATATATAAATAACCTTTATTTGGCATATAACCCTAGCACTTCCAAATCTAATTATTTAAAAAGCAATAAATTAACAATTCACTCTTAACTTATAAACTAAACTTATTAACTAACGCTTAATCCTCCTCTTCCTACGTCCTCGTTTCCCTAGCTACTCCTCCCTGGCCTTTGATTTACCACTTCCATTATCGCGCCCATACCCTATCCGCTCTCACACATACTTTTATTTCGACTCATACCTCTAATCCCTTCCGTTACTTGCAAACCCGTACATTCCCTCGTCCAGTGCTCCCATTCATCCTTCTTTATCCCGCAAAACACACACTTCATATATTCTTCTCCCATCCACCATTTCATTCCTCTTTCCTCGTTCCCACATCTAAATCGTGCCAGTAGCCGAACCTCTTCCTTGTTCAGTCGTTGGATATAACGCGGGGGCCCAACCATCGCCTGAAATTCTCTGTAATGTGGGTTAGAGCTACTCCGATCTATCCGATCTTGTCGTACTTGCCTCTCCGCATCACCTGCTCTCTTCCCGTACTCTATCTCTAGCCTCTCCCCCGACGCTATTTTCTGCTCCACTACTAGCCACGACCACCCTACTTTATGATACAGCCTCTCCCTTTCAGTCATCCACCTTGCCCTGCTCGCATTCCTCTGCCATTCCCTATAACTCACACCCCATGCTTCTTTTACCAACCTTTCTTCCCCTAGCATACTTATCTTTCTCTCAAACTTTACTACTCTCATTGCTGTCTTCCATTCCACTGTCATTCTTTGGCACTCCTGCAGCACTATATAACTTGGTGTTGTAACTTCTACTCCTATAATGCTTTATAAGTACTACAGGTGTACCCTTTCTACTTTTTCCTGCCCAGTTACTCCCCATACTTCTGACGCATACATTATTATTGCCCTTATACACGCATCCCACCATACCAGTTTCATTCGTACATTTCCCCCTAACCTTTCCTCCCATACCTTCCGGATTCTTTCCATTGCTATTCTCGCTTTCTTACACACATAGTCTATATGTTTCTTCCAGCCTCCATTTTCCGAAAATATGAACCCTAAATATTTAAACTCTCTCACACTTTCCAGCCTCTCTCCCATCCACTTCAATTCCTCTTCCTTTCTTCTTCCACCCGCATTCCTGCATACCATCCATTTAGTTTTCATCACACTCACAATCAGCTCCCTTTTATTAAAATACTTTTCAAGTCTCCCTTTCATCTCATTCAGATTACTCATCGTTCTAGCAATAACTACAACATCGTCCGCATACGCCAGGGACCATATTTTCATTTTTCCCACCACTATCCCCCCTGCCTGCCCCCTCTCCAACACCTTCTCCATATCCGCTACAAACAGGTTGAATAGTAGTGGGCTCAAAGGGCATCCTTGTCTCAATCCACGCACTACCTTGATCCTCTCTGACTCACACTCACCCACTCTTACCCTGCACCACGTCTCCCTGTAGACCTCACTCACCCAGTCTACAATTTGCCATTATACACCCTTACCTTTCAAACTCTCTACTAACAGCTTTCTCTCCACCGAATCATACGCCGCTTTTAAATCCACGAATAACAAGTACACTTATTCCTTCCTCGCCATCTCTCTCTCAATTATCCAGTTCAGAGTAGCTATGTGGTCAACTGTTGCCCTTCCCTTTCTGAACCCAGCTTGTATTTCCGGTAGCAATCCCTTTTCTTCCACTTCCTCCTCCAATCTTTCCTTCACCATTGCCATCATCACCTTATACAGCGTGTCCATCAAGGTAATGCCCCTATAGTTATTTGGGTCCCTCTCATCTCCCGCTTTATGTACTGGTACAATTATCCCCTCCCTCCATTCCTCTGGGAACTGTTCGTCGCCCCGCCATATACTATTTAATATCTTCAGTATAGCCCCCTTCCCCTCTACACTGCACCATTTCCAAGCCTCCCCCTGGATCCCGTCCGGCCCCGCCGCTTTACCTCCCTTTATTCCTTGGAGAACTCTTTCCACTTCCTCCTCTTTAAAGTCTCCTGCTCTGTCACATCTGCTTCTTTCATTCCTCCCTCCTTCATTCTCATCCCCTCCCCTCAGCAGTCCCTCGAAGTAGTTCTTCCATTGTTCCATCTTTATCTCTCCTCCTCGTTTTACAACCCTTGGGCAATTTTTCTTTACGAACGACCACAACTGCTTCTCCCTCGTAATTCCTTCCACTTCCTTTAATTCTTCTTTCATCCATTCCAGTTTTCTACTCCTGCAGACATTTTCGTAGTTGAGCTTGGCTTGCTTCATTTCGTCCATTGTCCCCCTCCCTGCCCTCCACTTATTAGTCTGAAGAATAGAGCCAAATAATATTCGGCGTAAGCTGCTCCACCAGAAGAAGCTTTGCAGTTATTTGCAACTGAAGTTATTATGCAGGAAATTGTGCAATGTACTAACTTAGAGCGAGCAAGACGTATTCACACTGGGAAATCTAAAACGTGGACTGATGTAAATATTCATGAACTTTGTGTATGTTGTGGATTACTTATTTATGCTGAAGTTGACAAAAGCTGAAATGTTTCTGCAAGAGAACTTTTTTCTAGTGAATTTGCTAATATCATTGTCTAGCCACGATGTCCATACGTAGGTGGATCAAATATTAACGAGCCTTTATTTTTCACAGAACATACATAATAGAAAACATCTATATTTATATAAATTATTTTTCTACATGGTATCCTCCATTTAAAATTTATTTTCCTAAAGTTTTTAAAGTTGGGCAGGTATATAACTAATTGCGCACAGATGTTTCCACTTCCTCGTTGCTGTCAAATTGCTTTACTCTGTACTTCTTTTGAGGGTCCAAACAATTGGAATTCACATGGAGACTGGTCTGAACTGTACGGTCGATGTTCAAGTGTTTATCAAGTAGTTTCTATGCCTTGCAGCTCTTTTAGAGGGCCTAGCATTGTGATAGAGAAGCAATACTTGGCAGATAGGACAATCTCATCTTTTGTGCCAATTTTGAAGCCTAACTTGATCCAGAAGGTAGTAGTAGCAAATTGCGTTGACGTCTGTACAATAAATTCACTCTAGTCCCAAGAAACCGTGGCCAACTCAGATAATAGAATTTTGGTGTTCACAGGTTTTCCTTGGCCTTTGCTTCTCGTTTAATTTCGATGCACCAAATCTTCTTCAAAAACTGTTTTAATGAAATTGCATCTTTCCCAAACTGGACCTGCAGCCTGGGGTAATTTCGATTAGTTTCACGTTTTCACGGGTGAGGAACTTTAGAATTATGCGTTGCGCATAAGAGACAGGCCTACTCTTCACATTTATTGTTACAGGTAATTGTTCATTCCTTCTAGGCATCCCAACCTAAAGACCTTAACAGCCTTATCACGAATAAATGCCGCATCCAGAGGGGGGATATGGCAGTTCAATCCCCCCCCCCCTCGAAAATTTTAAAATGTTAAAATTTTGTATGTAAAAGCGACCATGTAAAATAAAAAACAATATTTTTTCAATTAACCCCCAGGAAATTTTTATAACCCCCTCCGTTTTTTTTTTCTGGCTACGGCCTTTGAAGATAAAGGCTCGTTTATATTTGATCGACCCACGTACTAAGCATAAAGCTGTAAGAACAATATGAAAAAAATATTTCTCTCTTAAAAGTCGAAAAACATACAAAATAATTTAAGACCTAACATCCGTTTTCGTGACACTCGAGTTTGAAGTAAATCGATTTAGTTGTGTTGTTTGTTGGCCGCTTCATTTTTTGTCACCAAACTAAAATTGCCGGAGGCGTTCGGGTCTGGAGTTAAATGAAAGGAACGCAGACCAATCGATTCGAAATTAATTAGTGTGCGGATTTTATTTCGGCCCAACGGGCACAGAACATTCCTCCGGAGTTTTTTTTTTCTCGTTGTTTCGACCACGAAAAGAATTCAATTCGGAGGGGGGTATTTTGAGCTCTACGCTCGAACTTTAGTTACTGCCGCTAATTTGACATTATTCATACCAGCAACAAATTCGACAAGGAAAAAATGTTTATTGCTTTACTGGCGATTATTATAATTTTTGCAGACATAAAAATGTATTCTTTTAACCAAGTTCTGTATATAACTTCTAAATTTATATACCGTTTTTTTAAATACTCAGGTCGAAGTTGATTACTGAGGCACTTAATTTTTGAAAATCCATGATTACTTTAATAAATAAAATATTTCTGATTTTCAACTTCTTGCATTAATTTTCACTACAATTGTTTCTCTACGCTGTAGCTTTTTCAGGTGAAGAATGCTAATGATCATCATTAACATTCTTCCCCTGAAAAAGCTATAGCGTAGCGAAACAATTGTAGTGAAAATAAATACAAAAAGTTGAAAATCAAGTGGAAGTAACGGTCGTACTTCATCGAAACACTCAGGGATTAGTAACAGGGACGTCGACCAGTGAGTAGGCTCTTATTTCAAATAATCAATTTATTGAAATCAACAGAGCTTTCGGAGATTATGTCTCCTTCTTCAGGGGTTTACACAACAAGATTAAACGGAGTATAAGTATAACAAACATACATTTTTGTAGAAAATATACTGTATATAAAATATTTAACAAACTATGACATTCAAATTATAGTATTGAGCGTTACTACGTGGTAATCCATATTAATTAGTCAATATTGGGACGTGTTTCAATGTTTTTTACCACTTTATTTAAATAATACGACTCAAGTTTCGACATATTTAGTGTCATTTTCAAGTTTGACAATTTACCGTGTTTCTATAGCTAAAAAGTATTAAACAGTGGTGAATACAACACATCCATTTGTTTGTTTAACGGCCGGTTTCATAATCAAGTTAAAGGTACATTAAATATTTAAAGTCGACTTTATCGTTAGATTCCGTTTAATAATGCAAATTTAAAGTAAAATTCAGCTTTAAACTTAAAGTCGTATTTAAAGTTAAAGTTGGCTTGTTAATACTTTAAATAGCCGGCTTTAAAATGTTTTCAAATGTTAAAAAGAACTAACACAGCTAATAATTTCACAGAACTAGAAGAATGAATTACATTTTGAATAATAATTCTTTAAGCGATGAAGAAGATATTGTGATTAAAACGAAAGCTGTGTATAGAATGAGGGAAAATTGTGTTGATGCATTCAGGGGCACGGATTTTTTTAAAAATTTCGATTATCAAAGGCAATGGTAATAACTGTACTGTACCAAAATAAATATAAGATTTCACTTGAACGTAATATTTAAACATTTTCATGTAGAATATTAATTAGGGATTATGTAAATTTTGAATAGTTTTCAGAAGAAAATGCTATGTGTTGTTTTAATGCATTAGCGGCGTTAAATGCAGGAATAAATGTGAATAAAAAACAAAAGCAAAAATAGCGGCTAACTGTCGGGAATTAATTCGATGTAACAAATTACATTGTCATCCGACACGTTGCGTGTTATGAATTCGTAATTTTTATTTGCATATCCACACAAACTGCTTTGGGCCTGAATAATAATTTCCCTCTTTGTTCCAATAAATTCTCAGATTCATTGGGGTTTTTATTCACTCCGTTCTTTTGATTCCGATCGGAAATAGAAAAGTGAAGGATTTATTTGTGTTAACGTCGAACAGTTTTGGAGCGGAAAATAGGAATAGAAAATTGTTTAGCGTTCTAATTTATAAAATATTAATAGTAATGAAACAAGGGGGGTGAAAATATTGAACTTTCAATTGAATGGCTGATTGTAATAACGTGATATGCCACAAGTAAAAAAGAATAAGTTATTGGAGTTTGAAAGTTTTAATAAAATGTGTGAACTGTATTACTATGAAATTTAAAATAAAAGCATTTTTAATAAGTTTATTAGGTATCTTTCTGACAAATATAGTTAGAAAGTAGACACAAAAATTTAATTGTCTTCTGAAAAACAATTTAATTTTTTATTTTTAAATATTGTGGTTTGTCATGTCATTGCCTACAAAACAAGTGTAAATATTGTTACAAGAAAATATGTGATTCTATATTGTTATCTGCATTAACTGTTAAAAAAATGGAAAGCACTGGTTTTAAACTGAAGTTCAAAATATACGTCTTTAGCATACTGCTTAGGAGCATATTGTGAATTTCACAATATTTCAGTGTTTTATACTCGTGGTGCATGAAGTAAAATTTCGAGTTTAGAAAAGCCCCGTGAACATTTTCTACGCGGAAGAGCCCCGGAAAAGTCCCGACAAATTTTCTACGGGGAAAAGCCCCGTTTACTACGCGGGGCTTTTCTAAACTCGAAATTTTACTTAATTCTTTACCTGGGAGTGGAAAACACTCGTTTAAAGCTTCAAATTAAACTCTTAAAAAAGAAACAACGAATATCTCAAGAAACACAGCATATACGCTGTAATAGGAACATTTATATTTAAAGGAAAAATCATTTATATATTGCTCACATTCAAAAATACTCTAAATTTAGAAGACTGATACAAAATTTCACGTTAATATATTCAAAATAAAGGAACAGATTGCAAAAATGTATTTCTTCTAAACTACAAAAGATAGAAACACATTTCCAACGTTCCTGGAAAGAAAAAAAGTTAATTTTTTATGCACTCAACATGAGCATCATGTGTTACATGACAAATATCAAAACAGTGGTCTCTAGTTATCGAATTCACAGAGTCAACAATTTGACGTCACAGATTTTCAAGAGTGTCAAGCATAAGGGATATAAAAACACAGTCTTTTACGTAACCCCACTGATTAAAATCACAAAGAAATGCTTCTTCTTGTTGTGTTGCCATTTTACTATAGACAATCAACATGACAAACAACAGGGCCCATGCGGCCGTGGTTGAAACTTCTGCCTGGGCTGTTAAAATTTTAAACTTTTGTCTGTCCAGAAACGTTGGAATTATGTTTCTACCTTTTGCAGTTTGAAAGAAAAAATAGTTTGAAATCTGTTCCTTCTTTTTGAATAGTCCTGTAGTTTCTGTAATTTTTGCTAAATTAATAAAACTGGTAAATTCTTGAATAATATTAGTTCAATCCCAATTTGAAATTGTTGATTCAAAATGTGATGCTGGTTATTCCCAATTTGATTGTGATTAAACTGGCAGCTACGCTTGAAGTCCCAATTTAATATTGCTTATTCCCAATTTGATATTGATAAGTCTCAATTTGTAGAAACTAATTATTATTAGTTAATCAATGGTATTACTGAGGTTTTCTCTGCAATTGTTCGTGCATCTGCATGGTGAACGCAATTCATGAGGTTTAATACTTTTCTTGCTTGTTGTTGTTAAATATTTTTCTCGTAATTTTGTCCTTCTTTTTCATATGTCTTGTTTATAACTTTCGTCTCTTCTTTGTCTCAAAAGAAATGGAGGGTTTTTTCATTTGTTGTTTGTGTTACTCTGAGTAATAGAAACAACACCTAAACTTAAGATCTATAGGAAACTGCGTTGATAATGTGAATGTTATTATGGAAAGGAGTATAGAATGTAAGATAATTTGTGTCACAAAGCATTGGAAATCAAGGATGAATTAGAGACTTTCACCTTAAATGGATCTCCATTAGCTTCAGCTTACTGCAGAGATAAAGGACAAGGAGGCTCTGCCATTTACTGCCCCCAAGGAGACATCTTTCAAACCAAGACCAAAATTATGTAACTTTTCAAGAAAACACGATTTTGAATGTGCCGCAGCCGATGTCAACTTGGGAGATGAAACAGCCATCATATTGAGCATCTACCATCCACCAACCGGGAACAAGAACCTATTTTACCGGCAAATAGAAAGACTTCTAAATAGAATATCTCAGGAAAACAAACTAATTTTTATTTGTGGGGACTTTAATATAGAATTTAAAGACAATATCCTCTGCGCCATTTTTGAATGTTTTGGTCTACGTCTAACAATAAATGAATATACACGAGTAGATAAAAACTGTAAGAGTTGCCTTGACAATATAATTACTAATTATAAAGAGGAGTTTATATCGGGACTGATTAATATGCACGTATCAGACCACTTGGGTCAGAAAATTATAATTCAAGAAGCGCAGGCGTATTCTGCGTATGAGGGTCAATATTGCAGATTCTTTAACGAAAGAAACAAAAATAAATTCATTGATAAAATTAAGGATACTGATTGGGAATTTATTTCAAGTATCGAACCAAATGATATATAAATAAGCAATGGAATTTGTTCAGTGGAGCACTGAGTAGCATGTTCAGTGAATGCTTTTCGCTAGAGTATACTAAGAAAGGAAAAAAAGTAAGAAAACAAAACTGTATACAAACCCAGATATAAAAAAGTGTAAGAAAGAACTGGACATTCTATACAGAGAGTTTTATGTAACACCGAACATTTGCATCCAATACAATTTGACACCTTTACTTTTAAAGTTGTGTGTAAATTAAGTACAAACAGGGAGTTTTTCTTTCAAGTATACATCTCCCAATTACAGCGTATATGCCGTAAATCTTCAGATACTCGTTGTTTTTAACAGAGTTCAATTTGAAACTTAAAATGAGTGTGTTCCACTCCTAGACTAAGCATGAAGTAAAATTTCGAGTTTAGAAAAGCCTGAAAATTTGGTTTGGTCGCGTAGCGCGAAGCGCGGAGCGGCCAAACCAAATTTTCAGGCTTTTCTAAACTCGAAATTTTACTTCATGCGCCACCGGTACAAAACACTGACATACTACAAAGTTTAAAACACCGCTAAACTTTATATTGTATCAGTGTTTTGTACCGGTGGCGCATGAAGTAAAATTTCGAGTTTAGAAAAGCCTGAAAATTTAGTTTGGCCGCTCCGCGCTTCGCGCTACGCGACCAAACCAAATTTTCAGGCTTTTCTAAACTCGAAATTTTACTTCATGCTTAGCCTGGAAGTGGAAAACACTCGTTTAAAGCTTCAAATTAAATTTATTTAACATACCGAGCGTCGGCAAATGTACAACGTACGCTTATGTATACTTAAAAGAAAAATGAAAATGTTCGGTGTTACATAAAACTCTCTGTATGTGCTATCACATTACAATGACCACAGTAAGCAACTCTATAAAAGCAAGAAACTGAATTACGATAAGTTAATTATAGCTTCACGAAATAAAACATATAACAATAGGCTAATAAATTCTGTTAATGAAACCAAATGCATGTGGTCAATATTTAAATAAATGTGGAGTAATAAAATCTCAGGGGATCCTAAAATAATAGCAAATAATTACAATAAATTTTTCATAGATAGCTTAACAGAAATCAGGAAGGACTACACAGTTCTGAATAGTATTATTATTATTACTGCAATAACATGGTAAGCTATGTTAAAAATTCTATTATTTTTTTGGTAAAACATGACATGCCAGAAAAAAGAAATAAAATACATGACTTACTTGTATTCGAAGACGCACCATTGTTTGGTAGCATAAAGTCTTAACCAATAACACTCTCATCAATTGGTCCATGCATTTTATTACTTAAACTCAAACTCTCACTTTTTTTCAGAAGGTGTAATAATTGCCATTTTGATGTGGATTATCATGTATTAAAGCGACAAAACCCCTAAAATGTAATAAATTGGTTTTAGGTATAGTGAAGAACAAGTTACTATTGACCTCGCCTCTTTCCCCCTACACATATTCCTAGTATACATCCATCCCACCTCTCCCATAGAGGATTCCATATTTACTAAGGCTTCCTTATACGATAATGTTATCATAATCTGGGATTTTAATATCAACACAACAAAATCCAAACATCTATCCTCCTTTATTTCAAACTCTAATTTTGTGCGTGTTAAAACTCCCCCTACATTCATAATGTCAAATAATCCCTCCACAACTTCTGACATCCTGTTATGCACAAGCAATATACAACACTTAATCCATAATGTAGCACTAAACCCAGACCTAGGTTCCAATCACCTATCAATCCAATTCTCCCTGAATAAAGATCCACCTACTCCTATTCCCCTCACAATCATTTAGAGACATAAAGACTGCGGCATAGACAAAG
This sequence comes from Philonthus cognatus, assembly GCA_932526585.2. Lineage (NCBI taxonomy): Eukaryota > Metazoa > Arthropoda > Insecta > Coleoptera > Staphylinidae > Philonthus > Philonthus cognatus. The sequence continues at coordinate 4,735,777 of OW052244.1, forward strand.
TGACAAGAGACATGACAAACTTTATACAATCCCATCAACAAATAAACCAGACATCCATTTACCTGTTCCTGTCTAAACTAGCAAATAGTATACAAAAACATACCCCAATTTATACTTAAAAACCCTACAAATATCCCCTCCCAAAATTTATCATAAGATTAATCAAATACAAAAGACAGATTTACAGAGACATCCGACAAACAGACGACTATTATCTAAAACAAACATTAAACAAACTAAACAAAGACATACAGAGACTTATCAGAGAATACAAGACGGACATATGGATAAATAGATGCAAGGACATTAACGAAAAGCAAGGAAAAGATTTCTGGAATGCTACCAAAAAACTATCGAAATATAGAAAGAACGATCCTCTCTACAAAATAAAACATCCTCTAACAAACGATATCATCACTAACCAACAATCAATAGCAGATACGTTTGCAGACCACTTCGACAAAATATACAAATTTACCTATGACGATACATATGACAACGACTTCCTAAAGCACGTAAATGACTAGTTTATGTCCTTTAAACAAATCCCTGCATTCCACTCCCATGACGATGAAATAAAGGAAGAACAATACTATGCCACACTGCATAAAGGTAAAAATACAGCACCCGGTTATGATAACGTCTCCCGTGTAGTCCGTAATCCCTTCCAGAAAGTATACACACTCACATTTTAAAAATCTTTAATTATGTCTTTCAGACGCAAGAATAGCCACAGGACTGGAAGCGGGGCACTATCATCTGTATCCCTAAACCCGAAAATGATCCTCTTGCACCTTCAAGTTATAGCCCCATTACAATGCTCCCAGTCCTGTGCAAGGTGTTTGAGCACATAATTAAAGATAAAATCCTTGACCATATTTCAAAACGTATTCCCCCATACCAATTTGGTTTTATCAAACACCGATCCACCTCGCTCCCTCTTTCCATCCTTACTTCAAACTGCCAGACAGCACACCTCGAAGGAAAAAAATCCACCATCCTCTTTTTAGATATAAAAAAGGCATTCGACTCAGTATAGCATCGAGGTGTGTTGTTTAAATGCCACTCACTAAATATCCCACACTATCTCCTGAATTTAATCGACAGTTTCCTCTCACGTAGATCCATAAACATCATAATCCGCAACACCCTCTCAAGATCCTTTAGCCCTGAATAAGGTGTTCCCCAAGGCTCACCTCTCTCGCCGCTTCTTTACAACCTATTCGTCCTAGATATTTGTAACCCCGACCCCAAATTCCTAAACCCTCATGCCTACCCCTTGCTATACGCATTGATTTCACATGCGCCCACGTTTGAAAAAGCTTTAACCACCCTCCAAGACCTAATCGACACTATTCAAACGTGGTTCGCAAAATGGAGAATTTCTATTAACCCGAACAAGTCCAAACTCCTGATTCCTTTCCACCACAATTCCCCACTGTCAATCTCCCTATTGAATGACCAAATTACACCTTCCTCAACCTGCAAATACCTCGGTGTGATTATCGACCAGAAATTTACATTCAAATCCCATGCCCAAATCCTCAAAGACAAAGCCAAGAAGAGATCGCGTCATTTCAGAACTCTCTCGTACAAAAAACAGGGAATTACGACCAACACCGCTGTTCACATATACAAGATGATTTGTCGCCCTCTTCTTGACTACGCAGCCATCCTTTTCCACAATCCTCGTCCATCCGTGTTAAAACACCTACAAGTTGCGGAACGTTCAGCCCTACGCACACTAACTAAAATGAGACCCCCTAACAATCCCCTACACAATCCTTCAAATCCCCTCCTCTACGAAACAACAAAAATAATACCTATTGAATACCGCCTCAAATACCTTGCCGAAAAATTCGCAACCAACCCCCTTAACCTAGACATCCTATCCCACATGTGCCTTGCACGTAATCCAATACCATGACAATTGACAATTTTGGCGAAAAGACCACGGGTCGATAGCCGATTGGCAATAGTAATAATATGTTATTGAATTATATATATATATATATATATATATATATATATATATATATATATATATATATATAGGTACATACTATGTAATATTGCTTGTTGTCAATAAAGATTGTTGATGATGAAGAACACGAGAAAGAAGAGTTGGACGATAACCACAATTCATCTACTGTGGCTTATTATATAACTGCTTAATCGAATCCAAGAATAAAATAGAATTTTTTGTTTGTGTTGTGTTGTGTTATTACAGTAAGCCCTTCAATTGTATTCGGATATCTGGCAACAATTACGGATGCAAATGAAAAACGTGGAAGACAAGAAGTGTGTGTGGTGTGCTTCCATTCGGGCATCGTTTGGGTCGTAATCAGTGAACATAAATCATGTAATGAGTGGTTCGCCTATCAAATTTGAAATGCAAATGCAACAAAAAGCGTGTTATTTATTAATTTAATCTCTTAATCCCACTATGATTATGAAAAGCGTGCTCCCCCGGCCAACTGGATAATTACTATCCAGTAGTTGGATGCGTGTTATGAATTTTCATAAATTTTATTAACATATTGTTATAACTTTCAATTTATCTAAACACGTAATTGTTAAATAATAAAAAGTTGTTGGAATTACTTGTCTAGTTTATTGGGATATTACCAGATTTTTTTCAATCGCATTTTTGTGATACTTTGTATACTACGTTCTGTCTAGAATAGTAATACCTAATTATTTATTAGAAACACTGAAAATTATATTTATATATTAAACGAAAAACTGAAAGTAAGACATACCTACGAATAATAATTCTTCTAGACTCGACCTTAAAACAAATCGTGCTCGTGCCTGGAATAGGCGTACGTGATAGGTATCTTAAGTGACCGATACAGAGTAGCCTCGATAACATATTTTTTCACGTGAATTTGTCTATGTCAAGGCCCGAGGGAAGAACAAATCGTACTTGTGTTAGCCTTGTAATTACAATACAGAAAACGTCTTGTTCTTAAGAGAATTTACAACAGTCTACAAGACCGAAAGCTTATGTAATTTCGTGAGTAATATACGTTTCACGGTCAAGGATTTTTTTTTTGCTTGTTCATTTGAATTTCAATTGGTTTTTAATAATGGTTCTTTATGTATAAAATTTATGTCAGGAGTTAGATTTTATGATAATATAGTAGTCATATTTTTTACAATCCCCAATCATGAGTTTTTATTTGATATAATGATTTATAGATTGATTGAGTGAGTTACGTGACGATCAAATTTAATTGATAAATAAGGCACTTATAACCTTTCTTTGTACTTTTATTTTACTTCCATATGTGCACTTCGGATACGAAGTGACTATTACAGTGGCGAAGCGTGGATTTCAGCCGCCCGGGGCGAAGGCCAAATTTGCCGGCCCCTCATTTAGGTATTATAGGTAATATTAATAAACTTGAAGAATTGTTTTGCCTGTCTTTTTAATATAAATTCATTTTGTGAAAAATCCCCATTTTATTAATTTAGAAAATTTGTTAACTGCTGTCAATATAAAATGGTTAAAACGTAGACTTTCGCGAGCGTAACATGTTTCACTGTTTCTTCGGGTTTGATCCCGCGTATTTTCTTGGCTCTGGTCCGATGTATTTTTGATTCGACGTTTCGATGACGTCACAGTCATCAACGTCAGGAATAATTAATAAAATTCCATTGCTCTAGCAACCACTTGTTTGAATTCTACGTACTACTTGATGCGTGAATTTCTTGTTTGGCTTCGTGTTACTTTTCTGTTTTGTTCTTCTAATGATGATGGAGATAATATATTTTGACCAGAATAATTATCAAATATTTTACAATCTTTCATGAGTTTCCAATATTTTAGTTGATTATTAACGCTTTCGTAAATTTTCAAGATCTCGTTTAATTTTCAAACTGCTGACAGGTTTCCTGAATTTCCAAAAATTCCGCTACTTTTCATAAGTTTTTAAAGTTTTTTGCAATTTTCAGGAATTCACATATTCTATAACAGAGCTGGGATGAATCCTCAAAAACAGGATTCGAATCACGAATCCGAATCACCTAATATGATTCGAATCACGAATACTCGAATAAAGGATTCGTAAGTGAAATATATGATTCGAATCAAAGATTCGAATCCTCATTTTTGAATCACGGATACAAATCCTTTAAAAATAAATTTGAATCTATTATTTGCAACCAGTAATATTTTATTCCATCAGTTTCTATTAATAAAAATGTTCATTTACCGACTGAATATCTGATTATATAATGATTTTAATTAATGATGAGATATGTGTTATTGAACTTCATTTTAAATCAGTGTTTTATACGCGTGGCACATGAAGTAAAATTTCGAGTTTAGAAAAGCCCCGTGAAAATTTGTCTCGGGTCGCTGCGCGACCCTCGACAAATTTTCTACGCGGGGCTTTTCTTAACTCGAAATTTTACTTCATGCTTAGTCTGGGAGTGGACAACAGTCGTTCTAAGAAGTTTCGAATTAAAGGATCACTCTAGATTACTAAGTTTATTACCATTTTACAAAGGCTACAGCTCGAAGGACCAATCATGGTCTTCGGAGACCGAAAGACTACAGGGAATCGAAGTTTATTCACAAGAAAACAACGAATATCTGAAGGTTTACAGCATGGATAGGAAAGAAAACATCCAATTTTGAAAAAATATCGAAGTTGGGTTGGTTTTCAGTGCGTTTTTAACTTCACCTTAAATCAGTATTTTACACGCGTGTCGCATCAAGTAAAATTTCGAGTTTAGAAAAGCCCCGTCAAAATTTGTCTCGGGTCGCTGCGCGACCCTCAACAAATTTTCTACGCGGGGCTTTTCTAAACTCTAAATTTTACTTTATGCTTAGTCTGGGAGCCTTTGATATTCGATATTTTTAGATTTATGTCGATTTATTCACAGTTTGTTATTGTATTAAATGCAACTTTAATATTAAATAAAAACGTTTTTTTTAGGAATAGAATATTCACCCATTAATTGCCGAGCAAATTATAACGTTAACTCTAAAAGTTAATTTTAGGTAAAATTTTGCATCTTTTTCTATGATTTTAATGAATGATTTATTATATTACATACGTCGATTTTTTAAAAGAGTTAAATTTAAAATTCAAACGAGTGTTGTCCACTCCCAGACTAAGCATAAAGTAAAATTTTGAGTTTAGAAAAGCCCTGCGTAGAAAATATGTCGAGGGTCGCGCAGCGACCCGAGACAAATTTTCGCGGGGCTTTTCTAAACTCGAAATTTTACTTCATGCGCCACGCGTATAAAACACTGATTTAAAGTGAAGTTGAAAATGCACTGAAAACCAACCCAACTTCTATATTTTTTTCAAAATTAGATATTTTCTTTCCTATCCATGCTGTAAACCTTCAGATATTGTTTTCTTGTAAAAAAACTTCGATTCTCTGTAGTCCTTCGGTCTCTGAAGACCATGGTTGGTCCTTCGAGCTGTAGCCTTTGTAAAATGGTAATAAACTAAGTAATCTAGAGTGATCCTTCAATTTGAAACTTCTAAGAACGAGTGTTGTCCATTCCCAGACTAAGCATGAAGTAAAATTTCGAGTTTAGAAAAGCCCCGCGTTGAAAATTTGTCGAGGGTCGCGCAGCGACCCGAGACAAATTTTCACGGGGCTTTTCTAAACTCGAAATTTTACTTTATGCGCCACGCGCATAAAATACTAATTTAAGGTGAAGTTAAAAACGCACTGAAAACCAAGACAAATTTTCACGGGGCTTTTCTAAACTAGAAATTTTGCTTCATGCGCCACGCGTATAAAACACTGATTTCAAGTGAAGTTAAAAATATACTATTAACGTTGGATATTTTTCATGGTTAAGTAACCAAATATGCATTCACAAATATTTGAATTATTCGAAAATTTAAATATTTATATTGAAATATGAGTAATTTAGTGATTTAAATATTCATATTAGAATATTTAACTATTTGAATTAATCGAATTCGAATCCCAGCCTTAATAGCGATGATTCGAATTATTGAGGAGGATTTGAATCCGTGTATGAGGATTCGATTCCTTTTATAAGGATTCGAATCCTTTTATAACAATTCGAATCCATTTATAAGGATTCGAATCATCTACGTCTGGATTCGAATACGAATCGTTTTAAAAAAATGTAACGAATCCGGATCACGAATCCGTTTTCACTAAAGTATTCGAATACCTCTTTTAAATCCACTAAAAGGATTCGAATCCGGGAATCGAATCCTGAATAATTCGAATCCTGCCCAGCTCTGTTCTATAACATAAAAAATACTAAGGTTTTTTTATGAAATTCGAAGATTTCTGTTGATTCTTAACAATCTAATGATTTTCCTAAAAAAATTAAATTTTTGATAATTTTTAAATATACACTTTTTATGAATTTTCGTATTTTTTTTTAAAATCTTGGCAGTTTTCCAAATTCCCTTAATGTTCCTTAAATTTAAACATTTGGTTACTTTTTATGAACTCAAGATTTTCGTAAATTTTTATTTTTTTCGTGACTTTTTGTCATCTTTTTTTTAAATCCTTACAGTTTTCGTAAATTTCCTAAATGTTCACTGCATTTAAATATTTCGACGGTTGTCATGATTATTTTCTAATTTTTGTTAATTTCAAAAACCGTGACGATATTTCATGAATTTCCAAAATTTTTATCAATTATCAAAACTTTTTCAGAATTTCCTTGATTTTATTTTATTTACAAATCTTCACAGTTTTCTAGAAATTGTATTTTTGAAGATTAGACGCCAATCGCCATTTATTTCAAGGTTTAAATTATTTTTAAAAATATTGACATTTCAGGAATTTGAAAGATTGTCGTTGATTTTCAATATTTTGCCGACTTTTATTTTATAACTTATCTAAGATTTTTGCAAAGTTTAAAAAGTATGACGTTTATTCGTGAATCCAAAACATCCATTAATTATCAAAATATTGATATTTTTGGCGAATTTAATACGTTTCCGTTATTTTCCAAATTCTTGACAGTTTTTCGTGAAAATCCAAGATTTCCGTTGATTTTCATAATCTTGATGTGGAAACAAGGTCAAGAATATTTCAAGATTATTATTATTATATTATTATCATTACTATATTATACAGGGTGTTTCAGCGAGGACGAAAAGTTCTATAACTCACTTAATATTAAAAATACGAAAAAATATTGTAAATGAAAGTTGCAAGGAATACTTTTTGTTATAAATTAAAATTATTTCCACATATACATGGTGTCCCATATTTATTGGACGCCATTCAACTTTTTTATTTCAACTAAATAGAATATATATTACTCACATTTTGGATTCCTTGTTAAAAATAAACAGTTTCTTAATATAATATAAGGTCTAAGTAGTACCATTTCAGAGTTATTTGACATTTTTGAAAAAAAATGACGCGTGCAGTTTATTCACAAACCTAAAATATCTCTGAAATTAAATGAGATAGAGAGTTGCAGTTTTCGTCATCTTCTTAAGCATAGAAGGCGCTGTCGCCAACGCTATAAAGTTGCCGCGATAGAGTTAGGTGGCTATGATATAAAAACAGTTGAATTTATAAATTTTCAATCAAGGGTAAATTGATTATGGCAATTGTGAGGAATATTCAGAACATTAATATATGAAAGAATTATTATATAAAAATATGAAATGAAAAAGTTAACATTTTCAGTTCAGCTTACAAAATATTATTATTATTTATTGTGAAATTTTATCGCCCCAAAAAGTGCCGTCCGAAGCGGTGCCCCCCCCCCCCGCACACACTACGCTATGCCTCTAGACTAATATCAATAGATTAATATTAAATTTAGTACTATTCCGTACACTTCTGTGCAAAAAAATTAAGCACAAGTCTCATAACTATTTTTCACACTATTCTAGTTGTATAATTCGGGTCTGTGTTAATTGCCTAGCAGCAGTTTCAATAAATGATAAAACTTGAAAATAACACCTTTCTTAATAACCAAAACTAAGACCTTTTGGAAAACATTCGTAATAAATACAACAAAGCCAAAATAGAAAAACCATCTTCAATTTTAGTTTTAATTCGAATTTTTGAATTGTTGTCTAAATGACGCAGTATTTTGATATTAAGGAAATTAACATATTAACATATTTCCGTAACTAGGAAACTCATTATGTCCGTTTTAAACTATAACATATATTTTGTGTTTAATTGTATTGCACAGAAGTGTACATACAGAGAGTTTTATGTAACACCGAACATTTTCATAACGAGAATTTTTCGTTTAAGTATTCATATGCATACGTTCCATATTATTCGATGCTCGGTTTATTAAAAGAATTTAATTTGAAGCTTTAAGCGAGTGTTTTCCACTCCCAGGCTAAGCATGAAGTAAAATTTCGAGTTTAGAAAAGCCTGAAAATTTGGTTTGGTCGCGTAGCGCGAAGCGCGGAGCGACCAAACCAAATTTTCAGGATTTTCTAAACTCGAAATTTTACTTCATGCGCCACCGGTACAAAACACTGACATATATATATATTTATTTTTAATCTTTTTCCTTTCTACCGTTAGGTGTAAGGAGTTTTTGTTTAGTGTCTGTTTCTATATTTTTCTGTCCTTGGTTAATTGTTTAATGTCCTTCCAGTCTATGTTCTTTTTTTCTGCTTCTTCTTCTAATTCACTGACATATTACGAAGTTTAAAGCACACCGCTAAACTTTACATTGAATCAGTGTTTTGTACCGGTGGCGCATGAAGTAAAATTTCGAGTTTAGAAAAACCTGAAAATTTGGTTTGGCCGCTCCGCGCTTCGCGCTACGCGACCAAACTAAATTTTCAGGCTTTTCTAAACTCGAAATTTTACTTCATGCTTAGCCTGGGAGTGGAAAACACTCGCTTAAAGCTTTAAAGTTAATTCTTTTAATAAACTGAGCATCGGAAAATGTGTAACGTATGCATATGGATACTTCAAAGGAAAATTCTCGTTATGAAAATGTTCGGTATTACATAAAACTCTCTGTATGGTAATAAAATAAAAGTGTAAAGAAAGGTTGTTAGTGCTTTATTTATCAATTTGATTTATAGATATTTATGTTTTTCTTTTTCAATAAAATTAATCTGTTGACAAATTGGAATTATTTTCATTCATTATTGCAACGCCAAAATTACCTTCTTGAATTTGAATTTAATTTAACATCTAATTGACACGGATTGTTGAGAATGATGAATTTCTCGTAAAAAATGATTAAATGTGAGCTAGAAGATGTGTGTTATTATTAGTAAATTTCGAATGATATATGGAAAGTGTTGTCGTAATTTATTCACAAATATTATTGATACAGCTATTAAGCAAATTGTGTCCGATGAATAATCTCCGCTTGTTTGAATGTTTGGATGTTTCTTTAGTAAACGGAATCTCCTTTTATAAAAAATAAACAAATCTAACTTATAATAGTAAATGTTTAAATAAATAATATCGCTGCAAATACAAAAAATAAAAATATTAAAATAAAAAAGAATATACTAAAAATAAATACACATATTATACAATAGCAACTTCTGCCTCCTTTTTTGGTCGAATGCCCTGTTAGGATCCGTTTTCCGAACGTCTTTGTTCTTAACGTAGTACGACCGTTACTTCTTGTCCTTATACATATATATATATTTATATATATATATATATATATATTTATATATATATATATATATATATTTATATATATATATATATATATATATACAGGGTCGCTACAAAGTATGGAAACACGGCTCTCACGTGAAAACGGATAAAAACAGAACCACCAAAATTGGGATTTCTAAATGGGATATTTTCTTGAACAATTTGGCGTGAAAAAATCAAAAATGATTCTCAGGATTTTCACATACGGACGCCATCTTGAATTTTTTTAAATGGAATTCGATTTTTTTTTATTTTACAACTTTTATAGACCTTATAATTCTGATTACAACCATATACCTTTTTTTAAAAATACTTGTCTTTTAATCGATAAACCGGACTTTGAAAAGTATAAATATTCAAATTATAATTCGCAGAAAGTACATTTAGACTTCTCATAATTCTTGTTATTGGGTTATTTAAACCATAATTCGTATTATGAAATGGTAGTCTGAACAAATCTTTGAATCTCGTATTTCTTGATACATTAAATTGAAATGAATATAACAGATAGTTCCAATCAACAAGCAATTACTGTTCGCCTAGTTTTTAATGGTTTTAAATTCAGAATAGTTAACATATTCGAATGGCTAAAGTTAATTTTACGGTAACCCAATTTAAAATTAACAATTCTCAAAAATGTACTCTGTACCATTTCAATTTTGTACGACCATTTTTCATATGTAGGATTCCAAATAATAGAGCCGTATTCAAGTTTAGATCGAACTAAAGATATGTACAACAACCTACTAGTATTTGCATTAAATAAGGATGAGAATCTTTTAATCAGACCGAGAGTTTTGAGAGAGTTAGATACAAGGTTGTTGATATGCGGAATAAATGTCAATCTATTATCAAATATTATACCAAGATTTTTAATATTTTCAGTAGTACTTAGTATTTGATTATTTAAATGATACATAAACGGTATTGATTTTGAACGGCAAAATGATATGGTAGTACATTTAGAGATATTTAAATGTAACTTATTGGAAGTACACCAATGTGAGAGACGAGTTAAATCATCGTGTAGCATAATACAATCATCAACATTTTTAATAATATAAAATAGTTTTAAGTCGTCTGCGAATAGTAGATAATTTGAGTACCGAGAAGATATCCCAATGTCGTTAATAAAAAGTAGAAACAAAATTGGAGCGCAATGGGACCCCAGATGTTACATTGATTGCTGTTGACAGATAGTTATGAATCTTAACATATTGAAAGCGCAATGTAAGAAAACTTTGAAGCCAGTTAATTACAAGATTTCCGAAGCCTAGTTTTTTGAGTTTGTTCAACAGTAAAACATGGTTGACACGATCAAATGCTTTCGAAAAATCGGTATAAATAGCATCAACTTGATAACCGTTCTCGAAAGCGTTTAATAAAAATGTTTGATAGCACAATAAATTGATGATCGTTGATCGATTTTCCATGAACCCATGTTGTTCCTCACATATGACATGTTTGCAAGCCCACATCAATTGTTTAGAAACAATACTATCTAGCAGTTTAGGAATTGTAGATTGTATTGTAATTATATCAACTCTGTCTCCATTTTTGTATAATGGATTAATATATGAGTGTTTCCATAAATCTGAAAACACGCAATATTTTAGCGAACGCTCGAAGAGCATATTAACAGGTTTTGTTAAAGAATAAACACCACGTTTAAGAAAATAAGGGGGCAAACCATCGGGGCCACACTGACAAGAATCAGGCAAAAGTTTTAAACCTTTAAACACGACAGAAATATTCACTTAGAGAATTTAAAGAAACGCACTCTTTAATATCAGTATTTAAATATGTGGGAGTATCTCATTGCAGTATACTGTAGAGAAAAAACTAGCAAATAAATTTACACAGTCTACACCGTTGTCACTGGAATTATCTCCGTAAGACATATGTTTTGGAAACAAATTAGTTTGGTTGCATTCGTGAACGTGACTCCAAAATGATTTAGGATTATGGTTAATATTTTGTTCAATATTACTTATATAATGCTCATAATAACTTTTGCTTAAATTGGCACATGTAGATCTAAGGGATTTAAATTTTTCGTAGAAGAATAAATTTCCAGATGATATATACCGAGCGTGAGCTTCCTTCTTTTGATTAATAAGTTCGATTAAATCACGTTTAAACCATTTGGGATAAGTAGATGACTTCTTTCTTTTTATTGGAATTTACAACCTCATAGAAGTTCTCGAGAGCAACATTTAAATCATTGTTATCAACAATAATATCCCAATTTAATGAATTTAAATATTGATTAAGCGAACTATAGTCAGCTGCCTTAAAAGCATTATATTCTATATTTATTATAATGTATGATTTATGCTTCGATTATTACCTGTTTTCATAATATTGATTTTAACTAAATTTAAAAGGTATATTATTGATTCAGTGAGCGCAGCAAGCTATGGATTGGTTATTTGGTCTGCGGTGATTTTTGTGTACAGAGAGTTTTTCTTAAATGTATACACAGAGGTGGCTCGGCCATGCGGCGGGCCGCTGGCTTGGTTATCGATTAAATAATTTGTTGATGTAGATATGTAAGTAGTAGTTAAATTCCTTTGTCTTCATTGTTTCATTTTAATACTAGATGTACATTTTAGGCATGATGTGCCCTTTTTCAATAGTATAACGTATTTGATAATTCAGTATTTTTGTGCATTCTATTGAAAATAGTTAGATCCTTTTAATAATTTCAGATTAATTATTTTGATTTTTCGTATGATAAAGGTGCTCTTTAAACCTTGTTTTTAAATTTCGTTGAGTTTGTCCAATATACATTTTGTTGCAATTACTGCATTTTGATAAATAAATTGCTGTTTTTCAAGATTATCAATTTTCATATGAGTTTTCCCTAATAAAAATTTAATTTTGGTTTTTCTGTAGTATGCAGGTGAAATATTGAATTTTTGATAATTATATTAAATTGATATGTTAATTTTGGTTCATAACCAATTTTACCGTAATTTTTATTTGTATTGTACAGTAATTTTTATTTGTATTGTACAGTAATTTTTACTTGTATTACATTCTATTATCGGTTCTAAATGTGAAGCTAAACGGATTGTATAATTTCTTTTATGTTTATTGATTAATTTTTTAATTATGTCGGTATTCTAATTTAGTGATCTGGCTATATCTAAAATTAATTTGAACTCACTTTCCCTGTTTTCTTCAGTTATTGGTAACTGGATAGCTCGATAAATCATATTATTATCGAGTTTGTTATACACGTGGCGCATGAGTAGAATTTCGAGTTTAGAAAAGCCTGCAAAATCGGTTTGGTCGCTCATTGAGAATGACTATAAGTCAAAACTAGATTACAAATAGCAGTGATCAATAACGTAAAAATGTTTTATCAAGTGATTAATGAGAAATTTTGTATTGTGGAGGCTTCTACTTCGTTATACATGTTAATTTATTAATAAAAAACGGTTTAACTTTGTTTGTATAACACAATTTATTTTTACGTGACTGCAGTTTCGGCAAATTTAGCTTGCCATTAACAAACATATAGTGATAATGGCAAGCTAAATTTGCCGAAACTGCAGTAACATAAAAATAAATTGTGATATACAAACAAAGTTAAACCGTTTTTTATTAATTGATTAATGAGAATTAAATTAAAATAATTGTTGTGTTACATATTTTTTCATAATAATTGCAAAGAAATGTTTTGCCTACTTTAGTAAAAATCGTTATAAGCACCTCGAACAGTAATAAATACCGATTTCGGAATAATTGGAGTCATCGCTCGTTTCTCTTCCAAAACAATTGTCTTCAATCCGTACTGTTCTTAATACTAAGTATACAATTATTTCGGATATTTTCTTTTTGTACGCATAATCAAATAAAGTATTCGTTTCGCTTGCTAGACAAATGCCGGTGGGTGGCATTGTTGAATTGTTTGCGACGGTAATGTGTTAAAATCGAATGTAAAGAAAGGATTCATGGTTGAAAACTGGGAATAATGGTCGGAAACGAGCTTTGAAGTAAAACCAACGGCAGAGCCGGCGTAATTGGAACGTTAAAATTAGTAAAGGTTATCAAAAAATTCGATCGTTGAAGCGATTAATCATTCTCTACTAGACAACAAACCCAACGCCATTATATAATAGATAGGCTTTGTAATAAATAATTATAGTTACAAACTATGTGCAAAGTAAGAAAGTTAGTATTTAAAATTATATATACAGAGAGTTTTATGTAACACCGAACATTTTCATAATGAGAATTTTTCTTTGAAGTATCCAAATGCATACGTTGCACATTTTCTGATGCTCGGTTTAAAAAGAATTTAATTTGAAGCTTTAAGCGAGTGTTTTCCACTCCCAGGCTTTTCTAAACTCGAAATTTTACTTCATGCGCCTCCGGTACAAAACACTGATTTAATGTAAAATTTAGCGGTGTGTTTTAAACTTCGTAATATGTCAGTGTTTTGTACCGGTGGCGCATGAAGTAAAATTTCGAATTTAGAAAAGCCTGAAAATTTGGTTTGGCCGCTCCGCGCTTCGCGCTACGCGACCAAACCAAATTTTCAGGCTTTTCTAAACTCGAAATTTTACTTCATGCTTAGCCTCGGAGTGGAAAACACTCGTTTAAAGCTCTAATTGAATTCTCTTAATAAACCGAGCGTCGGAAAATGTACAACGAAATGCATATGCATACTTAAAAGAAATATCCTCGTTATAAAAATGTTCGGTGTTCCATAAAACTCTCTGTATATGCAGGGTGAGTTACTAAGCGGAAATCAGTTTATAGTGGGCGTATCGTTGAAAATAGCAAAAAAAGTTTCAAATAAAAATTGTTCAGAATCAAGTTTTTCATAACCTAAAATTATTGCCAAATATGGCGGCCTTGCGGTTATACCGGAAGTCAACTCCAACTTCCTTATTTTAAACAGAACACCCTATATATTTTTACATTTTTGGATTGCTCGTTAAAAATAAACATGAGTTGATTCACACAACATTGGGTCTCAGTTGAACCGTTTTCGAGTTATTTCTATTTTTTTGATAAATTTGACGATTTCAGAGCTCGACGCCATTAACAATATATTGAAAACGAAATAAGTCAGAGTTGTGCGGCTTACGGTTTTGGGTTCGGGAAGAAATGTAGTATTTGTTTAGGTTTTTGCCATTAGTCAGATTTTCTAAATTGAGCCGAGTCCGTCGACGGTATTCTTCAGTACTTCAAACATGCATAACTTAATTTTTTTTAAATGGAGCCATATATCTTATGACACTTTATCTGATGCGAAATTAAATTTCCTTTTTATTGATACCGGGTTGTTGTCATATTCTTCCAACAGTTTTTGAGGAATTTACGATTTTGTAAAAATTTTAATACATTTCGTATAATCGCGTTAGCCCTGGATACTGATGACGTTTGGTGATTTTGTTTTGACTCGCATGTCCAACAAATGTCAGTTTATTTTAGAATATTTTGGCGAGATCTTGCAATAAAAAAAAAAACCGAACATGTTTTCTCACGAAGAACTAATTGGTATGGTCTACACCTTGGGCAGTGCTGATGGAAATACATTACTTGCTTCAAGAATGTATGCCCAACGTTTTGCCGATCGGAGACATCCAATTTCAGCGGCATTCGCTACATTTATACTTAATGACTAACTTTTATGTGATAAATTTTGACATTTCAGGGGGCTATTCACAGCACAGATGCAATTTTTCATCGGTGAGAAGTCGCACTAAAATGACGTCATTTCGGCAAGAATTTACCAAATCGTATGAAGTAAAATGACGCCATTTCAGTGCAACTTGTCACCGATGACAAATTGCATTGGTGCTGTGAATAGCCCCCCAGAAGTTTCCCAGTATAATATAAATAATAAAAACTAAACTACTCCAATCATCAAACCAAATCTTACATTTTAAGTACAAATGGTGTATTCAAATTTGTTTTTTTTTTTGTTCGTAAAACATTCATCTAATGTGTATTCCAAGGACTGTCGAGTATACGGTAAGAAGGATCGACAGAATCGAAGATATTAGAGTGAGGGTAGGGATCGTTTACGTCACAAATGCGCGCTGAATTTAAATGTGGTTACTTTATGGTAAACTCTAGGTAAACATGCATAAGCTGTACATTTTCTGACATTCGTTGATTTTTAAAAGAGTTCAATTTGAAGCTTTAAACGAGTGTTGTCCACTCCCAGACTAAGCATGAAGTAAAATTTCGAGTTTAGAAAAGCCCCGTGAAAATTTGTCGAGGGTCGCGCAGCGACCCGAGACAAATTTTCTGGGCTTTTCTAAACTCGAAATTTTACTTCATGCGCCACGCGTATAAAACTCAGATTTTAAGCGAAGTTCGAATATACATAAATTTCATAATATTTGAGTGATTTATACGCGTGGCGCATGAAGTAAAAATTCGAGTTTAGAAAAGCCCAGAAAATTTGTCTCGAAATTTTACTTCATGCTTAGTCTGGGAGTGGAAATCACTTGTTTAAAGCTTTAAAATGAACTTAAAAAAAAAAAGGGAATATCTCAATGACTAAATGTCAAAACAAAATAACCGAACGTCATCAGTATCTAGGGCTAACGCAATAATACGAAACGTATTAAAATTTTTACAAAATCGCAAATTTCTCAAAAACTGTTGGTAGGATATGGCAACAACCCGGTATCAATAAAAAGGAAATTTAATTTCGCATCAGATAAAGTATCTCAAGATAGATGGTTCCATTTAAAAAAATGAAGTTATGCATGTTTGAAGTACTGGAGAATACCGTCTCGGACTCGGTTCAATTTAGAAAATCTGACTAATGGCAAAAACCTAAACAAATACTACATTTTTTCCCGAATCCAAAACCGTAAACCGCACAACTCTGACTTATTTGTTGTGTGAATAAACTCATGTTTATTTTTAACGAGCAATCCAAAAATGTAAAAATATATAGGGTATTCTATTTAAAATAAGGAAGTTGGTCTTTACTTCCGGTATAACCGCAAGGCCGCCATATTTAGCAATAATTTTAGGTTATGAAAAACTTGATTCTGAACAACTTTTATTTGAAATTTTTTTTGCTATTTTCAACGATACGCCCACTATAAACCGATTTCCGCTTAGTAACTCACCCTGTATATATATATATATATATATATATATATATAAGGTCATGATGTAAAAGTTATTTTTTATCAAGTGAGTGTGCAAGGAGGACAGAAGACGACGACGATCGTTTCGCTCTTTTTATGAGCTCCTCAGGCCGCCACATCCATCATTGCCGGCTTATGGTTAGCGAAGTCAGTACATATACAACTTCTACATGTCAAGTGAGTGTGTATAGAATGATGGATGTGGCGGCCTGAGGAGCTCATAAAAAGAGCGAAACGATCGTCGTCGTCTTCTGTCCTCCTTGCACACTCACTTGATAAAAATAACTTTTACATCATGACCTTATGCGCTGTTATTTCTTATTTGGTACTTATAAGCAGGTCGTTAATTCTAATATATTTAATTTAATTCGGCGTTCTGAATATTATCATCGCATTGGTTCGGGTTTCTCGCCGCTCCGATGCTAGTCGATGGTTTAAACTAAAAACCGACACTAACTGTAGAAGCAAAATGAGATCAATGCCCTTATCAATGCAGTAGCATTTATAAATACTGACGTCAATACCGGCTTATGGTTAGCGAAGTCAGTATATATACAACTTCTACATGTCAAGTGAGTGTGTATAGAATGATGGATGTGGCGGCCTGAGGAGCTCATAAAAAGAGCGAAACGATCGTCGTCGTCTTCTGTCCTCCTTGCACACTCACTTGATAAAAAATAACTTTTACATCATGACCTTATGCGCTGTTATTTCTTATTTGGTACTTATAAGCAGGTCGTTAATTCTAATATATTTAATTTAATTCGGCGTTCTGAATATTATCATCGCATTGGTTCGGGTTTCTCGCCGCTCCGATGCTAGTCGATGGTTTAAACTAAAAACCGACACTAACTGTAGAAGCAAAATGAGATCAATGCCCTTATCAATGCAGTAGCATTTATAAATACTGACGTCAATACCGGCTTATGGTTAGCGAAGTCAGTATATATACAACTTCTACATGTCAAGTGAGTGTGTATAGAATGATGGATGTGGCGGCCTGAGGAGCTCATAAAAAGAGCGAAACGATCGTCGTCGTCTTCTGTCCTCCTTGCACACTCACTTGATAAAAAATAACTTTTACATCATGACCTTATGCGCTGTTATTTCTTATTTGGTACTTATAAGCAGGTCGTTAATTCTAATATATTATATATATATATATATATATATATATATATATATATATATATATATATATATATATATATATATATGTATACATGGTGTCTCAGACCACCCGTACCAGCCTTTTATTTCGACAACGCTTGGTCGAATGTGACTGGGACAAAAAATTTTATTACCAAAGTGAACCCAAGGAATCCACTGATTAATTTATTTTTTACCGGAATAATCCGAAAGTACCCTGAACCGGAAGTAACTTTAAAATTTAAAATGGCAACATAGGTCGAGTATGGTATTAATTGATAGGTCTTTTTAAAAGAAACAACTTTTATTAAAATGTTTTTTTTAATATTTTGCATATTTACAAAAATAAACTAAAAAAACTAAATTGAAAATTAGTTATCCATTCAACACTCAATTTCCTCAAGTAGGCTTTGCTTTTTTGTTATGTCAAAATAATTGATGTTCGTGAATATTTGAAGTAAAATAAATTATTATTATCAATGTATTGAATGTATCAACATGGTGTTTACAAAGCTCGAAGGTTTTGATATGCTGATGTTATTAGGTAAGAATGCGGACCTATTATTTGGTTTCCTAAAATACCACACCAAACATTAAGGGTCCACACGTGTTGATTATCAACTTCTCTTAACCAATGAGGGTTTTCATTACTCCAGTAGTGAGCATTATGTAAATTAACAACTCCGTTCTTTTTGAATGTCGCCTCATCTGTCCATAAAATTTTGTAATGGAAATTATAATTTTTATGAGACATCCATTCTCAAAAATTCAACCTATCTTGAAAATCTCGCTCTTCAAGTTTCTGGTGTAAAGAGATATGGTATAGATCGAATTTGTTTGTTTTTAAAACTCTCCAAGCAGTGGAGCGACTTATTCCAGCATCGAATTCAATTCTTCTAGTCGAGATGTTCGGGTCCAGAGCAATTGCTGCAAGAATAGCTGGTGCTCTTTTATCTTGTACACGTTTTCTGATACTTCGACCTTTGTTGTAGCTGGGCTGTAGCTTACCAGTTGTCTTAACTCATTCTTCAAGGCGCCGAAAAACATTTTTTGACTGGCTCGTTGAGGGTATCGCTCAACATAAATTCGCTCAGCAGCACGATAGTTTTGGCCGCATTCACCTAATATCATCAGCATATCAAAACCTTCGAGGTTTGTAAAAACCATGTTGACACATTCAATACTTTGATAATAATAATTTAATTTACTTCAAATATTCACGAACATCAATTATTTTGACATAACAAAAAAGCAAAGCCTACTTGAGGAAATTGAGTGTTGAATGAATAACTAGTTTTTAATTTAGTTTTTTTGTTTATTTTTGTAAATATGCAAAATATTAAAAAAAACATTTTAATAAAAGTTGTTTCTTTTAAAAAGACCTATCAATTAATACCATACTCGACCTATGTTGCCATTTGAAATTTTAAAGTTATTTCCGGTTCCGGGTACTTCCACATTATTCCGGTAAAATAAATTCTTCAGTGGATTCCTTGGGTTCACTTTGGTAATGAATTTTTTTGTCCCAGTCACATTCGACCAAGCGTTCTCGAAATAAAAGGCTGGTACGGGCGGTCTGAGACACCCTGTATATATGGGGGATATCCCCCTCTAGCTACAACCTTGGCCACAGCGGCCGCAGCAGGAGATGAAGAACAGCTGATGTTGAGCACATATGATATTTTCAGTAGTCCGTGTGCGTATGGTAGTAATTCTTTGGAAAATAATTCTTTGGTGTGTAATGCAGAACAAATATTTTTATATACAGGGAGTTTTATGTAACACCGAACATATTCATAACGATAATTTTTCTTTTAAGTATCCATTTATTAAAAGAATTCAATTTGAGGCTCTAAGCGAGTGTTTTCCACTCCCAGGCTAAGTATGAAGTAAAATTTCGAGTTTAGAAGAGCCTGAAAATTTGGTTTGGTCGCGTAGCGCGAAGCGCGGAGCGGCCAAACCAAATTTTCAGGCTTTTCTAAACTCGAAATTTTACTTCATGCGCCACCGGTGCAAAACACTGACATATTACAAAGTTTAAAAAATACCGCTAAAATTTACATTGAATCAGTGTTTTGTACCGGTGGCGCATGAAGTAAAATTTCGAGTTTAGAAAAGCCTGAAAATTTGGTTTGGCCGCTCCGAGCTTCGCGCTACGCGACCAAAACAAATTTTTAGGCTTTTCTAAACTCGGAATTTTAATTGATGCTCAGCCTGGGAGTGGAAAACACTCGCTTAGAGCCTCAAATTGAATTCTTTTAATAAACCGAGCATCGGAAAATATGCAACGTATGCATATGGATACTTCAAATAAAAATTCTCGTTATGAAAATGTTCGGTGTTACATAAAACTCTCTGTATTAAATTATTGCGAAACTTTTACATAAAATTCTTAAACAAGTGTCTGCGAGAATTCTTCTGTGTGTAAAGCGGCTCTTAGAAATGCCTGAAAATTTGGTTTTCGGTTAAGCGTTTTTAACCGTGTAACAAGTATTAAAAGAGTTGAATAATCATGAATATAAAGAGTGTGTTATCGTATTATTTTAATTAATAATTCTTTGATTGATGTAAAAGTGGTTACGTCTGGTCGTAAGGGCGCCAGCACCAGTTGGCCCTTGAAGACCCGCACGTCTGCGATGAAGAGGCGCCATCCATGTAATTTTAGAATTATTATTCTCGGCGCCATGTGCACTTGAGATTGAGTGAGATCCGGACTTTTCTGGTGTCTCTCGATTTCGGTAAAAATCCAACATGAATATTACACTCCCACGTCCAGACACATAAATTATCACTGCGGGCCCACTAAATCTCTCAAATAATACACTCGAACGTGCGTATTTCATATAACTACTCACTTCGTGCCCTAACTTTTTAGATAGTTTTTATGAGAAAACATACTGTGATAGTGTTTTCTTTTACTTTCCCCCGTATGCAAAAACAAAGGTAAAGTATTGTTTTCGCGAACATTTTTGAATCAAAAATTTTAGTGGATATATCCATTTTGAGGTCCCAGTAGTTGATTAAGACCATTTTTGAAAAATATCTGTCCTGTAATTCTGTCCATCTGTCGCACAGTGGTCGAAACGTTCATTCTCGCTGAACATTTCGTTATAAAGCGTTTAATCTACTTTAAATTGTTCAGAGTCGAAGAAAATCTTCGATTAAAAATATAAATTACCTAATATTGAATAATTCTCCCCTTCTACGCTTTACCACCTCCATTTTAATTTTTATTTTTTGCGGAAAATTTTTAAATTGAAATTTGAAGATAATTTCACTATTCGCTTTTTTGTGATACAATTTCTATTTAAAAATAGTAATTATATTACAACCCCTTCCCTTCGAATTATTAAAAAATTAACATTAAAAATTTTATAATCATGTTTTATTAAATCACAAAATTATTCAAATAGACAAAAACAAAAAATTTTAAATTATCTATAAATAAAAATATACAATATATACAAGCAGTATAAAGAATCTAGGTACATCATACAAACAATTTACACTAAAGCCATAAATTATTCAAAGTCGGAATCCTCTGGTAAAGATGCTTGTTCTGGTTCTACTAATAACTTTAACACCTCTGTGTCAATTTTTTGAATGGTAGCGGTCGTGAAATATATGTTTTTTTTAACAAACTTGATATCAGAGGATCAGAGGAATATAACAGCGTATAGAAAAGATCTGTTATAGTTTGCATTCTTGAACATTTTCGAGTGTGATACTCTCGGTACTTTTGCAAGTCTTTGTTTCGAGCTTCAAATGCCTCTTTCGATAACATCCCAATTGGCAACGTTGCAGATTGAATTATGTCCGCCCCGTGAATTAATAGTTTGTGCAAACTAGCAGGCATATAGTACCATCGATACAACTTTACATATAGATTTGCTGTGTCTTCCAGATATTTCCAGAATGCATCAACATGTGTTGCTTGTCCGCATGAAATAACTTGTAAAATTATTTTTAATCTTTTGATTAAATGTTCGTCCAAACCCGTTATTTGTGCACTTAATTTATAATTTTCAAAAAATCGACTAGCAGTATTGCCGTCGTTTGTTGTTCCAAACCCTGGTTTGACTACGTCAAGTAGTAAACCTAATTGTGATTTAAAGTCTTTTTGAATCTGACGTTTTGTTGTCTCTACTGTATTTTTATCACCATCGGTCAATTCCGCAAATGATTTATACGGGCCTCTGGATTTACCACATCCAGGTTGAGGCTCATATGGTAAATCTTTAATTGAGAACACTTCCATTCCGTTTAGACACGTAGAATATTTATTTTCAAAATTTGAAATTATTCTATGAGAGATTTGCCATTTCATTGTCAATTGTGCCATAAAATTATTTATTTTATGTATCAATGAATCTAATTTTTCAATGTGCGATACAATATTAATATTCATAATGCCAATCCTAAAGAGATAGACTGCTTTATTTTCTTGTTCTAGCGTTTTTTGAACGCGCCAAATATCGAATAATGTCCGCCGAGAAATGGTTACGCTACCTAAAAAAAATCACTGCTTGTAAACGGGCAAAAACGGGCAGCTAAATGTTATTTATATAATTAACTAATTAGTTATTATATATAAAAAACAAAGATCCATTACTAAGAACGGCCAAGAATGTATACTTTAACCTTTCAGAATGTATACTTTAACGTGGCAAAATTTTACTGCAGGATTCTTTACTTAATTTAAATTAATGTATTTATATGTTGACTAAAGTTATATGAAAAATATTTAAATATATGTTGTACAGATACCAGTAGAATATATATTTATCTTTAAATTATATTTTGCACGAAACACAAATGTAAAAAAACAATTAAACATAGCCGTTTGGAGTGCGTAAAATCCACAACTAAACGACGTAAACGATGCCATGCACTTTGGGTACTGATAACCACTGGACCAAAGGTCGGAGGGGTTTATGACTTTACCTGCGCACCCTCTGGACATTGAACTACCCATATTCTAAGAAAAAATCTGTTTTCTAAACAGTTGATTTTCGGCGAAATGTTCAGCTAGTATGAGCATTTCGACCAGTGTGTGTCGCCACGATAAAGTCGAAACCGATTGAGCTGTTACACTAGTAGTATCCGATCAACTTCTGGTGAAAATGCGGAAACCGGAAGTAGTAGTTTACTCTTAGCATTTTTTTGTTTTTTCTTTAATATTGATCATATCAAAAAATCTGGTTAAGAAAAGTTGTAGATAATCAAAAAATAATCGTTTAATGTGTATACACATGTATCCGAAAAGTTTATAAATCGTTGAAAATTTATATTGTTACAGAATTATTGTAATTTACAGAGTTCTTCTATTGCATTTCACTTTATACCAAATATATGTTCCTTTATCTCAAACATATTTCCCATTTATCAAATACCTATAATTCCCTATATACGACTACATTTCCCTATATGTCAAAACCTTATCGTAGTTTGTCAATTATATTTCACTTGTCAGCAAAATAGCTGCAGTTCGTCAAAAAATGTATGTTAGCAATGAACTAAGAGAACTTGTTATCCGGGAACTGGATGTTAGCGTAAGTAGTGTTACATACGTATAAATAAAAATAAAATATTTATAGAAGAAAGTTATTATTACTGCAAAAATGTCCAACAAAAATATTAAAGGGAAAAGTATTTCGGATACAGTGAAATTCATTTCGTAAATCGAGAAATCTTTGGGCATATATACAAGGTGAAAGTTATTTGAGATATAGTGAATTTCATTTTATGAGTAGTGAAATGCAAGAGAAAAACCCTGTAATTTTTATTATATTTTTATATGTACTAGGCTTTTGTTTTGGTTTTTTCTTGTAATGGGGAAATGTTTCCTGCTGGAAAATAAAACTGACAAAAATCTCGAAGTATTAAAAACCTCATGAAAATTACGAAAATCTAATAAATTTACGAAAACTGCCAAGGTTTTAAAAGTCAACTGAAAATTTAAACATGAAATGATACGTATATTTTGAACTGGACACTAAATCAGTGTTTTATAAGCGCGGCTTTTCTTAACTCGAAATTTTACTTCATGCTTAATACGGGATTGGAAAACACTCGTTAGAAAATAATCGAGAACTTTTTCAAGTTTTTAGTTGATTAATTATAGATTGCTTTTAAGAATTTCTTTAATTTTTAAAATGTTAGCAGTTTGCGCAAGTTTCTATCATTATCAAATATTTTCGAAATAAAAAACTCCATCATGAATATCCAAGATTTTTGCAAAATTTTAGATAATTTTTAATTTTTTTCGTTCTCTCGTATCTATAGGATTTTCATTGATTTTTAAAATGTTAACGGTTATGTTAAATTTTGGTTAATTTTTAAAATGTTGAAAGTTTTCATAAATTTTCATCAATTTTTGTAATCTTTACAGTTTTCATGGATATGCTAAATTTTCGTTAATTTTAAAATAATTGTTGGCGCTTTTCATAAAATTTAAAGATTTTACGTCGAGTTTCAAATTGTTTGCGGTTATTATAAGTTTCCTGTATCTTCGTTCATTTTTAAAATTTGGAAATTTTTCGTTGATGTTTAAAACGTCGACACTGTTCATGAATTTTTGCCAATTTTTAAAATCATGATAGTTTTCTTGGATTTCATGTTCATAAATTTTCTTTAATTTAAAAAAACAAATTGAATTTGTTAAAAATGGAAAAATAAAAAGAAAACTGATTTTCCATTAAACTTTTAAATCATCGACTTTTCGACATTTTAAAAATTGATAAAAATAACAATATATTTTGTTTATATCTTATTTTTTATTAGATTTATTCGTTTTCAGTATTTTCGATAAGCAAAAATTTAAAATAAAAAAAAAACAAATGTGAAAGAAATAAATAAATGTCAAGAAATGTACTGAAATCATGATTTTTTATTATAGAAATTTTAATTTTAAATAAAATCTTGAAACATTAACATATACAGAGGGTTTTATGTAACACCGAATAGTTTTCTTAGCGAGAATTTTTCTTTTAAGTATATATATGCATACGTTGTATATTTTCCGACGCTCGGTTTAAAGAATGTAATTTGAAGCTTTAAACGATTGTTTTCCACTCCCAGGCTAAGCATGAAGTAAAATTTCGAGTTTAGAAAAGCCTGAAAATTTTGTTTGGTCGCGTAGCGCGAAGCGCGGAGCGGCCAAACCAAATTTTCAGGCTTTTCTAAACTCGAAATTTTACTTCATGCGCCACCGGTACAAAACACTGATTCCATGCAAAGTTCAGCGGTGTGTTTTAAACTTCGTAATATGTCAGTGTTTTGTACCGGTGGCGCATGAAGTAAAATTTCGAGTTTAGAAAAGCCTAAAAATTTGGTTTGGCCGCTCCGCGCTTCGCGCTACGCGACCAAACCAAATTTTCAGGCTTTTCTAAACTCGAAATTTTACTTCATGCTTAGTCTGGGAGTGGAAAACACTCGTTTAAAGCTTCAAATTAAATTATTTTAATGAACCGAGCGTCGGAAAATGTACAACGTACGCATATATATACTTAAAAGAAAAATTCTCGCTAAGAAAACTATTCGGTGTTACATAAAACCCTCTGTATATGTTAATGTTTCAAGATTTTATTTAAAATTAAAATTTCTATAATTTAAAATCATGATTTCAGTACATTTCTTGAGATTTATTTATTTCTTTCACATTTGTTTTCTTTTTATTTTGAATTTTTGCTTATCGAAAATACTGAAAACGAATAAATCTAATAAAAAATAAGATATAAACAAAATATATTGTTATTTTTATCAATTAATTAATATTTAGCTGAGAAAATGTTCGATGTTACATAAAACTCTCTGTATAATGTTGAAGAATTTGGGACAAGAGTGAGAAAATAGAATAAAACCATAATCTAGTAATGGTCGACATATACATTTGTAAATTTTAATAGCTCCCTCCCTCTTTGAAAATACCTTGATTTCTAAATGTAATAGATTTTCAACGATTTATAAATTTTTTTTTAGATTTTTAATATTTCGAGATTTTTTTCGATTTATAAAATTAGTATGAGATTTTCAATATTTCGAGATTTTTGTCAATTTAAACATTTTCATCATATTTTCTACATATATATGTAAATACCTAGGAATCCTGTTAGACCCAAAACTGTCCTTGAAAAAACACACCTCCGATATAAAAGCAAACATCGTAAAGCGAGCGAAACATTTCCGTTGTCTGACATAAAAGAATCAAGGAATTAGTACCAACACCTGAACCAAAATTTACAAAATGATTTGCCGTCCCATCCTAGACTACAGCTCCATCCTTTATATAAATCCATGCAATGTTACCATTAAAAACCTCGAAGTAGCCGAAAGATTCTCCCTCCGTACCCTTACAAAATTTCGACACCCTCAAAATCCTCTCCACAATCCATACAATGTACTCCTCTACGAAAAAACACAAATTACCCCAATAAAACAAAGACTTCGATTTCTCGCAGAACGATTCGCATGTAACGAGACGAATTATGACCACCTTAAGAAAATGTGCATCCCTAGAAACCACGACATCGGCCCAAAATACAAAAACCCACCTAGAACCCTATATGAATACATCTCGACTAAAAACACACACACACACCCATAGCATAGGGCAGAAAGACCTATGGTCGATAGCCTTTGCAAGAGAGGGAAGTAAAAAATTACTTGTAGATATATTTATAAATTATATTTTATTATAATGTATTTCTCTCTTTTTCAATAAAGATGATATAGTAGTTTCAACATATAGAGATTTTCGATATTTCGAGATTTTCGTCATTTAATAAAATTTTCATGAGATTTATTTTTCATGAGATTGTATTAAATGAAAGTTGCTTAAAGTTAACTAAAAATGAAAGTTATTTTTTAAAATGAAGAAAACTATTTTTAGTTTTCGGCATTTAAACAGACCGTTTAAATTGATAAAAATAACTAATTCAATAACTATAAATGATTCTAAAAATTAGGAAAAATAATAAAATAATTTTTAAATAAATTCGTCAATATTTAGAAATATTGAAATTGAGCAATAATTTCAAGAGTGCCAAATTGGGATTACTTGAATACCGTTTTTGTTTAAGTTAACAATGTCAAATAAAGATCAATTCTAATTTTATTCAGTTCTCAGTATTTTCTTGAAAAAATAAATCAAAATCAAAATAAAAAAATTCTAAATAGGAAAGAAATAATAAATCTCAAAAAAATGATTGCAATAATTTTTTTTGATATTTAATTATTTCGTTCCTGTTTTTTGTATTTAACTGATACTGAATAATATTGGAACTAATTTGTAATTCAAATAATAATTTTTATTTTAAATAAAATATACAAATATAAACATTAACAATACTCTTCTAGATTGTGAAACTAAAATTTACCAAATACAAAATAAAGATAATCTATCTATCCTCTATTTCAACAGAAGTATTGACAAAAAACTACAAATAAATAGTAAAATAAAACAAATAGCAATAATAATGTAATGTAATGTAATGTTTTTTATTCATGTCTCACCAGAGGGCTTACATTAATAATAATAATAATAGTAATATATTTATTCTGTTACTGCCATACAGGGTATAGATACATTCGTCAATATAGTACATTACAAAATATATACACGTTTTACAGTAAAATTAGTACTTGGATAATAGTTCAATAAATTCTTGACTAGAATACACTGCATTTTTGCACAAAATGTTTTTAATGGTATTTTCAAATCGTTTGAGTTATAGATTCTTTATAGATTGGGGAAGTTTATTATATAAATTGCTTCCTGCGTATAACGGTGATTTTTTATATTGCTCTGTGACAAATTTTTCAATGCAAATATCGTCAGAAATTCTTGTTTTGTAGCTATGTTTGTCTCTATTTTTTGAAAGAGAGTTTCTATTTTTATGTATATACTTTAATAATTTATAAATGTAAATTGATGGTGTCGTTATTATATGCTCAGTCTTGAATATCAATCTGCACGAATCCCGGTATGGTATATTAAACATTAAACGGATGATCCGTTTCTGGACTATGAATATTTTTTTCGCTTCAGATGCGTGTCCCCACACCGTAATTCCGTAACTTAGCAATGGATATACTATGCCAAAGTACGCCGAAATTAGCCCCGTTTCGTGCATTAAGTACTTTAAACGGCTTAAAGCAAAAAACGATTTATTTAATTTCGGCACTAGGACACTTATATGAACCTTTCATGAGAGATTTTTATCAACGTTTATTCCTAAGAATGTTGTAGACTCACTAATATCGATTGCATGATTGTTCATAGCAATTTCGTTATAATATATGGTATACAAAATAATATTTGGCTTTACAAAATCAGTTTAAAATAAATACTAGGGCAGGTGGTGGCCGAGCGGTAACGTCGCCGGGCTGTATCGCTCGGCGAGCCACAAGTTCGGGTTCGATTCCCGTGCACGGGGAGACTTTATTTGAAAAATAATGTCTCGTCGTGACCCTGGGTGTGGTATGAATGTGTGTGATTGTCCGAATGAATAGTTAAATAATACAAATTGTAA
The DNA here is from genome assembly GCA_932526585.2 of Philonthus cognatus. Taxonomy (NCBI): domain Eukaryota; kingdom Metazoa; phylum Arthropoda; class Insecta; order Coleoptera; family Staphylinidae; genus Philonthus; species Philonthus cognatus. Next base: position 4,764,227 of record OW052244.1, read on the forward strand.
TAAATTAATTGATACAAAAATAAAAATTGATGATGGCTAATGGGCAAGTTCCCAAGGCCAGGCAAAAGCCGAAACAAAAAAAAAATAAATACAATATTAAGCTATCGATAAAACTAAGTTACATAAAATATTAAATAACACAGTACAAACAGATTAAAATTTCAAACCTTAAAATTCACCAGAAATACATTCCTCAATGCTAAAAAATGCTTTGGTTGCGAGAAATTCTTTTAATACTTTTTTAAAGTTATCATACGACTTAGCTTTTACTGATTAAATATTTTTGGTCCATAATAATTATATGCATTTCTGCCCTTCTGCAATCTCGCTCGTGCAATACATAATAAATGACTACCTCTAGTATCATGGCCGTGGATGCCTTCATGCGTTATATATTTATTAACGTTTTTACGAACATATAATAGAGACTCCAATATAAATAAACTTGGTATCGTGAGTATTTTGAATTGAATGAATTGGCTTCGACAGTCATCACGATATCCAATTCCTCCTAATATTCTAATAGCTCTTCGTTGTAGTTTGAAAATGTTCACAGCCTCACTGGAGTGACCCCATACCAAAATGCAGTAGCTAGCATGTGATTGGAAAAGTCCATGATGCACAGACGACAGTGCATATTTGTGCAGTGTAGTTTTTAGGTTTCTTAAAAGGTATGTGTTTTTACTCGTTTTAGAGAAAATGTAACATTTACAGTTATAGTTGTATTCAAAGAAAGTCGGTTGGCATTGAACCAGTCGGACACTTTATTGTTTATAATGCTCCTGATATTCTGAGCATCTTTAAATGTATCCGATGTGCTCAATGCAGTGGTATCATCGGCGTACTTTATAATAATTCCATTATCGATGTGAGCAGGTAGGTCATTTATGTATATCAAAAAGAGCAGGGGGGCAAGAATGGAACCTTGAGGGACCTCATATGATATACCAGCTGGTTCAGATGACATTTCTTTAAATACAACACGTTGAGTTCTAGTTTGCTATTTACTTACTACTTTTAATTTATTTTTAATATTAAGCATTATGTACTTTAACTGAAATGTTCGTAAATAAGCATGAAACATATATATAAATAAAAATTAAATGTGACACTACAGACTATATGTCAACTGTCATGGGCGTATTCACTTTTAAATTTGTCATAACTGTCAACATTCAATTTGTGTTCAGACGATGCCACTATGAAGCATTAGATGGCGTTAGCTATCGAAATCATTAATAGATAACTGTCAACACTTGAAACTAAAAAAAAATATATATTTTTTTCCGATTTCTGATCAAATTTAATAGTATCCAAATAAAACATCAAAATTAAATACAACTTAAAAACACATATTTAAAAAAAAGTTGAAATTTAAGTAATCACTTTAATTTTATATAAAACTTGTAAAATTCAATTCATTTTAACAGCAGTTGACAAGTCTTCAAAAATGGATCAAAATGGGGGTTTTTCACAAAATGAATTTATATTAAAAAGACAGGGACTAGAATTATTGAAGTTTATTAATAATAGTTAATATCTTTTCTAACAATAATGCAGAATTTTTTAGTACATTAAGATCTTGTTTAATTTAAGTTAATTAACGCACATAGTATGTTATTATTTTCTTATTCTTAATATTGTTATTTTTGAAAATTATTTTTGTATTATATAGAAGCACCCTCTTTCTTGTTTTTATATGTTTTATGTGTTTTATAGGTATACTTCATAATTCATAATCTTTATTTTCTTAACAGGCAGAAGCCTAATTACAAGGCTTCTGCCTGCTAAGAAAATACAGATTATGAATTATGAAGTATACCTAAATGAAGGGGCGGCAAATTTGGCCTCCGCTATGAGCCCACGCTACGCCACTGAATTTATTACATCTCAGTCTTGTATTATTTTATCCTATTATTCATTGAGGACTGTTTGTATTCAATGAACCAATAGTACTTCATTAGCCTAATTCTCTTCTTTTTCTATAAAATAAGTCGTATATACAGTATCAGAGCTGGGACGAATCCTCGTGAAAAGGATTCGAATCACAAATCCGAATCACCTAATATGATTCAAATCACGAATACTCGAATAACGGATTCGTAAGAGGTAAATATGATTCGAATCAAAGATTTAAATCCTGTTTTTTCGAATCACGAATACAAATCCTTTAAGAATAAATTTGATTTTATTATTTTTTTCAACCATTTATATATATATATATATATATATCGTTACCAGTTGTTTTAAGAAAAATATTTAAAACCTAATTATTTTAATTAACACTGAACATCGTTGATAACAGACTAAACATCTGATTACCTGTTACTCTGATTAAAGATGTATTTGTGTGTTTCTGAACTTCACTTCAAATCCGTGTGTTGTACGCGTGGCGCATGAAGTAAAATTTCGAGTTTAGAAAAGCCCGAAAATTTGTCTCGGGTCGCTGCGCGACCCTCGACAAATTTTCACGGGGCTTTTCTAAACTCGCAATTTTACTCCATGCTTAGTATGGGAGTGGAAAACAGTTTTGTATATAATATTGATAACTTTTGATAAACACTCGCCTTCTTTATTTAAAAAAAAACAATTGACTTTTTCTTTTAGATACTTTATGGATCACCCTGTATTAAAACAAATACGCCCATCTTGTAGATCCCGCCACAATAGCCTAAATGCATGTATTATATTTTTCTGTAGATCGAATAGTTTTTGAGTATTGCGTTTTTTGTCAAAGTTGAAAAATGCCGAGAATTTACGCGAGCGCGCTCGCTTTTTTTGTATTTCGCAAACGTTGCGAATAACTCAATAACTAATGGGAATGCAGTTGTTAGAATGAAAATTTTAGATAATAAAATTTAGGATAATTTTTCTATCTTCAAGTTTTTTCGTAGCTATCTTATTTCTTGGGAAAAACCGACAGTTTGTTGAAAGCTTCGTAAAAACTTATAGTTTTCACAAAATCATGGAATAACTTCTTAGAACTATTTATTGGAATTTGTGTGTGTTTTTAAACTTCGGGATAGATCAGCGTTTTACGCGCGTGGCGCATGAAGTAAAATTTCGAGTTTAAAAAAACCTGAAAATTTTTTTTCAAACTCGAAATTTTACTTCATGCTTAGCCTGGGAGTTGAAAACAGTCTTGTATATAATATTGATAACTTTTGATAAACACTCGCTTTCTTGATTTAGAAAAAAAAAACAATCGACTTTTTTCTTTTAGATACTTTATGGATCACTCTGCAACAGCCTAAATGCATGTATTATACTTTTCTGTAGCTCAAATAGTTTTTGAGTTATAACGTTTTTTGTCAAAATTGAGGAAAGTCGAGAATTTACGCTTTTTTGTATTTTGCAAGAGTTGCGAATAACTCAATAACTAATGGGAATACAAAAAAATCGTTCAAACAAAAGTTTTAGATAAGAAAATTTTGGACAATTTTTCTATCTTTAAGTTTTTTCGTAACTATCTTCTTTCTTAGAGAACAATAACAGTTTGTTGAAAGATTCTTAAAAACTTACAATTTTTAAAAATCATGGAATAACTTGATTATTCGCATTACTGAAAAAATATATTAGTATATAAGTATTAGTATTAGTAATTAGTAATATTTAATGTCGTTTTTATTGTGCTCGTTGATAGATATGATAAAGTTTGTTAATAATCTAAGCATTATAACATAAAAACATTTTATATGTACAGAGAGTTTAAAGTTTAGTGACCACGATTTTTGCGTAACAACAACAATTTTTCAACACTTTTAGTAAATAACAAACTTGGTTTAGATTTCACTGTTTATTAGTTGATACTGCAACACTTGTTTTGCCACACAGGCAGATAAATGATGACAATTTTTCAGTTGAAACAATTAAAAATGTTCGAAATGAAAATAAACACATTAATCACTGCACGCTGAATAAGTTCCAATTGGAAAAAAACCAAATTGGCAAGAAAATAATTGCAGTCCTCTCGATGAAGGTGCTATGACAATTGAAAATGTCAAAGTTAGTTTAAAAAATTTGTCACAGAAAAATGTCATTAGATTATGAAAGCAACCATTGCAGTGTATTCAGCCATGGCAGTGTAAACTGAACAAATAATCATAATGAAGAGACACTAAAAATGGACTTGCCAACTGCATTTTAATCAAAACTTGAATTTTATATTTATAATAGAGAAATAAAAACTTTATCAAAACGTTGGCTAGAAGTAGTTGCAAATGATAGCAATTAAATTATAACGAGTGTCTATAAACTGTCGGCATCTCTGTTGCTTTGAAAAACAAATTCATATCTCAGATTATGCCATACAAAACGGTAAAGCGGTGTAAGTGTGTTTTTAATTATCTAGAAATTGTCCAATACTTGCATAGATTTGAGGTTTTTTTGGCGCCCAACCTGAGGCCATGCTAACGCTAGGCCCTTGTTGGGCGCCATAAATTGTGAAAGTAAAAGTTAAAAACTTCACACTGATTAATGTTTAGTACGCGTGGCACATGAAGTAAAATTTCAAGTTTAGAAAAGATTGAGTTTGGACGCTACGGGTCTAAATCAAAACGCTCAGGCTTTTCTAAACTGAAAATTTTACTTTATGCTTAAGCTAACAGTGGAGAACACTCGTTTAAAAATACTTAAAACGTTTGCATTTAAGGTTTTTTGGTGCCCAACCTGGGGCCAGGCTAACGCTGTGGCCCCTAGTTGGGCGCCATAAATCACAAGTATCTAAATTTAGAACTTTCCACTGAATCAGCGTTTTGTACGCGTGGTGCATGGAGTAAAATTTTGAGTTTAGAAAAGCCTGAGTTTGGATTTGGACGTTCAGGCTTTTCTAAACTCGAAATTTTACTTCATGCTTTGTCTGACAGTGGAAAACACTCGTTTAAGCTTCAAAATGAACGCTTAATAATTTTTTTAACTTATTGACTAATAACTAAATACGCTTTAACTTGATTCGTACATTTTTTATACAGGGTAATTATACGCGTAATTTACCCGGTATTCAATAAATTAATGAATCTAAACCGGTTTACCGATATTTCACCGGGAAATCATGATTTCGTTGTTTCAGGAGTAAAATTCATTAAGTACGTTATGTGGATAATTAATAGAATTTAAAGATTTACCTTTACCAAGTGTTTTCCACTCCCAGACTAAGCATGAAGTAAAATTTCGGGTTTAGAAAAGCCCCGTGAAAATTTGTCGAGGGTCGCGCAGCGACCCGAGACAAATTTTCTGGGCTTTTCTAAACCCGAAATTTTACTTCATGCGCCACGCGTATAAAACAGTGATTTAACGAGAAATTTAAAAACACACAAAAGACATTTTTTATGTTAATCCTCACAATTAATTCGAATTATTTTTGACGATTCAAATCCTTTTGTAAGTATTCGAATCCTTTTATAAACATTCGAATCCTTTTATAAATATTCGAATCCTTTTATAAAGATTCGATTCCTTTCATAAGGATTCGAATCCTTTTATATGGATTCGGATTACCCACCTTTGGATTCGAATACGAATCCTTTTAAAAAAATGTAACGAATCCGGATCACGAATCCAGTTGAACTAAAGTATTCGAATGCCTCTTTTGAATCACCTAAAAGGATTCGAATCCTGAATGATTCGAATCCTGCCCAGCTCTGTACAGTATATACTTAAATTGTATGGATAAAAAATGCAAACTTTAAAATTTAATAAGACTGATAGCGTTTGAAGAAGGGAACTTGCTTCCTTTCGTATTCCTACTGTGTGCGCACGATATTATATTTGCGTGATAAAATGTTTTATTTCACTGGATTTGCGAATGAAATTGTTGGATGTCCTGAAATCATATTTGCCTCGGACATGAAAATATTCTGGCGTGCAGATTTGCGGATCTGCAAACGCTAGCGTTATCCACAGAAAATATTATGCATCCTTCGTAAAACCGCCTGAAATATGCACCACTCAACTGAAAGGAATAATTTCCTAAGACTATTGGTACATATTTTTTTTGTTTGTTTGTTCCTCATTTATTATTCTCATGGTTTTTAAATTAATAATTAATAGAATTTCCTGAAGAAATTATTGATTTGGAAATTTAATGGGCTGCATAAAACGGAGCAGAGCTCCTGAACTTTATGTTTACGCATTAAATAATTTATTGAATTATCAAGAAACGTGCTTAAATATTAATTGAACCGCGCCATGAAGAGGAAAACGAGAAACCAGTTTGATTTCCATCCGGTTCGCAAATTCCGATACTCCAACACACAAAACGAAAATGCTCCTCCGGCGTGTTTTCAACAAATCACCCGGATAAATTATATTATTTTAATTGTGGCCATTAATTACGGCGGGCCAAATCATTTATTTTAATTAATTGCGAATTCCCATTGCTCTGCAAGCAAGCAAATATTAATTTGATAAAACAAGGCTCCTCCCACTCCCTAGCCATTGTTCGGTTCGCGAAAATAGTTAACCGGGGAGAAATTTATTAGCTCATTTTTCTTACTTAAATTTCAATTTATGGGTGTATCAACGCTAAAGTTCGCACACTGGCTATCTGTAAAAGTCGCAGCGCTTAATTGGAAAATTCTTTCGGAGAGGTTTTATTTCCTTTTCTCTTAATTTCCACCGATCTAAATCCTGCTGCATTTGATGGAATTTCATTCAGATGTTGAGTTATTTTCAAATCAGTTTTCAACAACTTCTGTTTTAAAACAAATATTATTGTTTGATACTCCTTTTGGATTTTGTACGCACTTAACAACTTTAACCAATAATAATTCTGGATATTTAAAACACTTGGTTTGTTTCACTAGTTTATACAGGGTGTCCGTATTTCGACAGAATGTATGGGGATCTCAGTTATTTGAAGAGATAGAGAGTCGGTTAAATTGGGGCAAAGTTGCGTACTTTGCCTAACGATAATCTGAAAACAATTTTGAAATATCTTTTTTTGTTTTCAAAATATCAACAAAAAACTGTGTTTTTTTTTTGTGAAAAATCGTTTTTATTTTTTTATTCAAAAACTACTAAATCTGGACATTTCGAGCTTTGACAATATAAAGGAATCTAGTAGCATATAGTAGCATTTATTTAAGATAACTATAACATTTCCCCAGGGACCATAGCCAACTTTTGTTATTCTTATGGGCGCTACTTTGGGTTTTCATATTTTTTGAAATAATGTTTATTTCTGAACTCAGTATGTATCACACTCATAATTTATTTTAGATTTGATATTTAAAATTATAATATTTTCTTTTTTGCAAAGAGCGCATTGGAAACAATGACGTCATATCTATTTATTTATTTACTGATGCATCGATAATAACTATCTTACACATGTCAGAAATATAATAATTAAGTAATAATAATAATGTTAGGTAATATTTGAAAATAAAATAAAATGAATATACATATTAAAACGATCGCGTGCATATAGGATTGAAAATTGAATTGAAATAGATTAAAATTACGTTCACAATGAACATAACAGACATCAAACAAATATTATACTCGTATATTAGTGTAGAATCGTGTATGTACAGGGTGGTTTTTTTTCGTTGATATTATAGGGTATAGGCTAAACGGTAAGAGGTACAAAAAAACTAAGATATGTGTCCTTTTCCCTTTTTTAGTGTTTAGTTTAATGGGGCATTCAGATCAACGCTAACTAGATTGGTTTAGAAGATACAGGGTGGTTCTCAAAATCTACTGGTTTTTGTTATCTCTTATAGCTCGGTTATTTATAGAGATAGAAACATATTTTGAATAGAATTTTTTTTTGACTTTTTACGTAGAATCTAGTGGTGTACTTAAAAAAGGTATAGATGTTTTAATTTTTGAGATATTATCAAAACTAATATTTTCTTAAATGGGACACCCTGTACCTGAGTATCTCAAAATATTCAATTTTTTCTTTGGATTGCAACAATATGTAACACTTCATATTTTGTTTTGTCCTAAATAGTTAAAATACCAAAAAACAAAAAACAAAAAAGATTTTCTAGATGGCCATGAATTGAATGATAATTCTTTTCTTTTATAATAGGTATAATAAAAACCTAGTTAACAAGAATATTGAAACATTGATAAACTAAAACAACAACAACTACAAAAAACAAACAAAAATTAATAATAACTTAACAATTATCTCATATACTTATACATGACATTTTTTTTTAAGTATACATATGCATAAGCTGCAAATTTTCCGATATTCGTTGCTTCTTAAAATAGTTCAATTCGAAACTTTAAATGAGTGTTATCCACTCCCAGGCTAAGCATGAAGTAAAATTTCGAGTTTAGAAAAGCCCCGTGAAAATTTGTCGAGGGTCGCGCAGCGACCCGAGACAAATTTTCACGGGGCTTTTCTAAACTCGAAATTTTACTTCATGCGCCACGCGTATAAAACACTATAATATTGTTAAATTTATGTACATTTTAACTTCACTTAAAATCTGTGCTTAATACGCGTAGCGCATGAAGTAACATTTAGAGTTTAGAAAAGCCCAGAAAATTTGGGAATGGAAAGCACTCGTTTAAAGCTTCAAATTGAATTCTATTAAAAATTAAAGAATGTCAGAAAATTTACAGCTAAAATAATTAAGAAAAAGTAATGTGATTTTATAAAAATAATGTCATACCATGGAATCGATACAACAATTACGGATATTCCCTGTTCTTTGTTAAAGTTCAATTTAAAGCATTAAACAAGTGTTTTCCACTTCCAGACTAAGCACGAAGTAAAATAACGAGTTTAGAAAAGCCCCGTGAAAATTTGTATCGGGTCGCCTAGCGACCCGCGACAAATTTTCTGGGCTTTTCTAAACTCGAAATTTTACTTCATGCGCCACGCGTATAAAACACTATAATATTGTCAAAGTTATGTACATTTTAACTTCACTTAAAATCTGTGTTTAATACGCGTGGCGCATGAAGAAAATTTCAAGTTTAGAAAAGCCCAGAAAATTTGTCTCGGGTCGCTGCGCGACCCTCGACAAATTTTCACAGGGCTTTTCTAAACTCGAAATTTTGCTTCATGCTTAGTCTGGGAATTGAAATAATGTCATACCATGGAATCGATACAACAATTACGGATATTCCCTGTTCTTTTTTAAAGTTCAATTTAAAGCATTAAACAAGTGTTTTCCACTTCCAGACTAAGCACGAAGTAAAATAACGAGTTTAGAAAAGCCCCGTGAAAATTTGTATCGGGTCGCCTAGCGACCCGCGACAAATTTTCTGGGCCTTTCTAAACTCGAAATTTTACTTCATGCGCCACGCGTATAAAGCGTTTTATACGCGTGGCGCACGAAGTAAAATTTCGAGTTTAGAAAAGCCCAGGCTTTTCTATTGAATTTTATGACAAGTAAAAAACAAAAACAAACGCTTAAAGAATTCAATTCATGGCCATTTAGAATTATTTTTTTTGTTTGTTTTAGAACAGAGCAAAATATTAAGTGTTACATATTGTTGCATTCACAAAAAAATGCAATTTTTTGAAATACTCAGATACAGGGTGTCCCATTTAAGAAAATGCTAGTTTCGATATTATCTCAAAAATGAAAACATCTATAATTTTTTTAAGTACACCACTGGATTCTACGTAAAAAGTTATAAAACTTTCGTATTTAACTATTTTTTTTATCTCCATAAATAACCAAGTCACATGAGATAATAAAAATCGGCACATTTTGAGAATCACCCTGTATCTTCTAAACCAATCTAGTTAGCGTAGATCTAATTGCGCTATTAAACCAAACACTAAAAAAGAGAACGGGACACATATCTTAATTTTTTTGTATCTCTTACCGTTTAGCCTATACCCTATAATATCAACGAAAAAAAAACACCCTGTACATAACACCGGCATTCATCATCATCTCAAAAATCCACGTATGAATAATACGTTTTTTTTTTTTTAAATAAGAAGTCGTAAATCTTTTTTTTAAAGAACTTCAGAGGCATATCACTGGTTTCTGTACTTATTTTATTGTAAAATTTTACAGCGAAATACTTTGTTCCAGTTTGTGAGCGTTTTAATCTTATTTGTTCCAGATTTATATTTTGTTTAAATCTTGTTGGGTAGTTATGATTGCCATGTGTATTGTATCTTTTTATGTGTTGTTTAATATATACTAAACATTTCTTGATGTACAAAGACGGAAGGTGTTAGTATACCTAATTTATTAAAAATAGGCTTACAATCCTCAACATGTTTGGATTTGTTTATTAACGGAACAACCCTGAGCCTGCAGATTGAATGTCTCCAAGCAATTTAATTTAATTTAATTTAATTTATTTACGGAATCTCCATTTTACAATCTATATTTTCATTTACAAAGAATAGTAATATTAATAGTAAAAACATAACATAATTTGTGCGTTAAATTTAAACATGTTACTTTACGTCCCAAAATGGTTGAATAAATTCTTAAAATTATAAATTTATTATTGCTCAACTTTACTGTTGAATGACAAGACAAACAATCGTTAATAAACGTAAAAAAATTCATAATTAATTTACTAAATATTTCATGACATTGTATATATAAAAATATAAATAAAAAGTAATATAAATGTATAAACGTTTGTATCACAGAATAAATCACAGTGTCTTCGCTAAAGCAAATTATCACAGATGGAATATCACGTAAAGATATATAAAGCACACATATATGTATAGAAAAATGACAAACAGTTCTAGCAACTAGCAAAGTACAAACGAATATAATGAATTAATACAAAGTAACAGAATAAATAATTATACATCAATAAAATAAATATCAATAAAACAAATATTATTCAGACGTAACAGCGACATCGGATAAATGTATGCGACGTAAATGAATTTTAAACTGCCTAAGTGTCGATGAAAATAAAACAAAATTTTGATTGTCACCTAACCCATTAGAATACCTCATCATACGGTCGATAGGATACATGCCGTAGTTGGTAGAATGATATGACAAGCGGAATAAAGGTCTGTGTCTTGACTGAAGACAGCGAGGTATGTTAAAACGCAATGACTAAACCAGAGCACCACAGTTCAAAAACCCATTCACCAGCTTATAAAAAAAAGTCAAGTCTAAAAACAGTCTTCTTTCTGAAAGCGATCTAACATTTAGTATCATTAGCATTTCACTGTGGCTAAAGTCTACTATATTCCTACCTATTCTAAAAGCCATTAATTTTAAAAATTTGCTCTGAACCATTTCAATTTGATTAATGGCATTTTTAGAATAGGGTGACCATACCACTGACGCATATTCCATGTGTGGACGTGCAAGAGATAAATATAGCGACTTGATTGTCGAATTTCTAAATTGCTTGCTGAATCTATTAATGAAACCTATAACTTTTAGGAACTTATTGCACACATAAGAAATATGCTCCCTAAAGTCAAGTTTTGGGGTAAACAATACACCCAAATCCTTGACAGTGGAGACCTGTACTAAATATTGACCTGCAACTGAGTACGCAAAGTTCTTAACACGTCCACGATAAAATGGCATTTGGAAACATTTATTTAGATTCAAATCTAAATTATTATTTATGCACCACACCATAATAGCATTTAGGTCTTCCTGAAGTTCTAACTGGTTTGATTCAGACATAACTTTTTTTTAAAATCTTAAGATCATCTGCGTATAAAAGAAATTGGCTGTTTTTTTATGTATAATTCGATGTCGTTAAATAAGTCCGTATTTCATGCAAGATTGGAAAACTCCAAAGTATGCTGTTTTCAGACATTCTAAGGGTGCCCTTGTGACAATCTTCTAAAGGTGTATACGTGTTTTGCTAATTGTGCCGATAGTTTTTTTCCGTGTCCATCCCACTTTAGAGCGGCATCGATACAAAAACCTAAGAAAGAAGCATTCGTTTGTACAACAAAGTTGGCGATGTTAAACGTTATTGTTTTTGTTTTATTTGGATTTAGTATAAGACCATTGTTTGTATACCAGTTGTTAACAAGAATCATGCTATTTTCATTTATTTCTTTTACCTCTATTTCCTTCTGACCTATGTATATTACCGTGCTATTATCTGCATAGAGTATAGATGTTGAGTGTGGTACATTCAGTGGTAAGTCGTTAATAAATATTAAAAAGATGATTGGCCCCAAAATGGATTCCTGAGGTACACCCGTATAAATCTGTTTTCTTTCTGAAAACCGATTATTTATGTATACTGTTTGGCATCGGTTCTCCAAATAACTTTGCAATAAGGCTATGCTTGTATCATCAAAGTTGTAATTTTTCAGTTTATTTAATAATAGATCATGTGGTACAGCGTCGAACGCCTTTGTTAAGTCTAGAAACAAAGCAGTTGCGACTAATTTATTCTCAAAAGAATCTAAAACAGTTTTAGATAGTTTGATGATGGCATCAACTGTCGACTTATATTTTCTAAACCCAAATTGTTCATCCGCGAATTACTTATTAGCTTCGACGTATGATAAAATTTGGGTTTTTTTAGCATTTTTTCATATACCTTAGACAGAACGGGAAGTATAGCTATAGGTCGATAATTATTCATTTCTTTTGCATCTCCTTTCTTATGAATTAGTAAGATTTTTGCACATTTTAGTATGTTAGGAAAAATGCTTGCAGCAATGGAGTCATTTATTAGTGTAGTAAGCGGAGGAATTATATTGTCTTTCACACACTTTATTAAATCTGGGGTCAACTGTACAGGGTGGTTTTTTTTCGTTGATATTATAAGGTATAGGCTAAACGGTAAGATATACAAAAAACTAAGATGTGTGTCCCGTTCTCTTTTTTAGTGTTTAGTTTAATGGCGCAATCAGATCTACGCTAACTAGATTGGTTTAGAAGACACAGAGTGATACTCAAAATGTGCCGATTTTTATTATCTCGTATGACTTGGTTACTTATGGAGATAAAAAAAAATAGTTAAATACGAAAGTTTTATGACTTTTTACGTAGAATCCAGTGGTGTACTTAAAAAAATATAGATGTTTTCATTTTTGAGATATTATCAAAACTAGCATTTTCTTAAATGGGACACCTGTATTTGAGTATTTAAAAAATTTTCACGGGGCTTTTCTAAACTCGAAATTTTACTTCATGCTTAGCCTGTGAGTGGATAACACTCATTTAAAGCTTCAAATTGAACTATTTTAAGAAGCAACGAATATCGGAAAATTTGCAGCGCATGCATATGTATACTTTAAAGCACATATGGGCAACCCTCGGCCCGCTGTAAGATATGATCCGGCCCGCGAGACATTTTGAAAAAACCCTATTAAAAAAATATTACATTCGGTACTTATACTCACGGGAGTGACAGTGAGGCGGCAAACATCAGATTATGTGATGTTTGCCGCCTCACTCTTTGATAATCGCCGCCACTCGACTTGCTCGATCAAATTCTTTGAGGTTTGCCGCCTCACGGGCGACACATCAAATGATTTATTGCTTCTCAATCATTCTAAACTAGTTTATTCCAGATTATTCGTTCATTTTGCCTATATAAGCGGGTGGATGGCCCGAACGTTAGTTCAGTTCTATTTGAGCTACCGAGGTGAATATTTGAACAAGCGATATCCTAGCGAACTGCTCGAGCCGTCAACTTGCTTTGTGACCTTGTGTGCATCTTGAGTGGTTACTAACTATAGTTTGTTATTAAGTTTATTAAACGAAAAGTAAACAAAAATGATGTCTGGTGGAAAGAAACGAAAAGAGGCATTACTCAACTAACCATGCTACGCTGCACTCACTGACAGGACAATTTAGAACAGACAAAATCCAGAAGCTTACCGCAAATTTGAAAAAACAGCAACAAATGTTTTATAAACAAAGAACACAACTTGATAATGTTGTGAAAGCTAGTTTTATAGTTAGCTCAAAATTGGCAAAGGTATTAAAACCATTTGCCGAAGGAGAATTTATCAAGGAGTGTATGCTAGAAGTTTGCGGTATTATGTGTCCTAAAAAGAATTTGAAAAAATGAGTTTGTCAAGACGAACTGTTGTTCGACGTATAGAAATGATGGCTAATGATATAAAAACAACATTGACTGACCGTATGGCTGGTTTTGAATCATTTTCCATAGCATTAGACGAGAGCACCGGCACCGATTTGTCTGACACAGCTCAACTGGCTATATTTATTCGAGGTGTTGATAAGGAGTTCATTTTTACTGAGGAATTGCTTGCTTTACCGCCGCTTAAAGGAACCACTACAGGAGAGGATATTTTTATTGAAGTTCAAAAGGTATTCACAAGTTTTGGCTTGCCATGGTCAAAATTAATTGGAGTATGCACTGATGGAGCGCCTTCTATGGTCGGCTTACGTAAAGGTTTCATCGGAATTTTGAATGAAAAAGCAACAGAATTAAATGTGCAAAAAGATGATTTGATAGTCCTTCATTGCATTATCCACCAACAGAACTTGTGTTCTAAGTCCTTTCGACTCCAGAATGTTATGAATGTGGTAGTAAAAACCATCAACTTTATTCGATGCCGAGGGCTTAACCATCGTCAGTTTAAGGCGTTTTTGGATGAAATATCAGCTGAATATAACGACGTTACATATTATTGTGAAGTCAGATGGCTGAGCAAAGGAAAAATGTTGAAACGGTTTTACGAGCTTAGAAATGAGATAGCAGACATTATAAAAATAAAAGATATACCACTATCTGAATTAAATGACCCAAAATGGATATGTGACTTAGCATTTCTGGTCGATCTTACAGGCTATTTAAATGATTTAAATTTGAAACTTCAAAAACAAGGACAGTTAGTAAATGATTTGTACAGCCATTTAAAAGCGTTTCAGATCAAACTACGGTTGTGGGAGTCACAGATGCTGTCTGGTAACAGTTACCATTTCAACACGCTCTCTGCGTATGAAAATATTGCTTATGCTCAATATGCTGAAGAACTCAAGTTACTGTCGGAACAATTTTCGAACAGATTTTGCGACTTTAAAAACATGGAAGACTGTTTCAGTTTATTTGCTACTCCTACAACATATATTGTACAAAATGCTCCAATACACTTACAAATGGAGTTGATCGAGATTCAAGAAAACTCACTCCTAAAATCCAAATTTGAAGACGTAGAGTTGTGCAATTTCTACAAAAAATACCTAGTAGAAGACAGTTTTCCGCAGCTTAGAAAATTCGCAAGAAGATTGATTTGTGCGTTTGGCAGTACTTATAAATGCGAACAGTTCTTTTCATTGATGAAAGTTAATAAATCAACACATCGTACAAGACTGACTAACGATAATTTGGAAAATTCTTTACGTCTTTGTGTCAGTGGAATTAATCCACATATCGATGGATTAGTTTCCCAAATTCAAGCTCAAGTGTTTCATTGATTTCGGTGTATTTAACTTTCGTAGTTTGTAACAATTGCAAATTTAACGATTTAATTATAATGTACCATTTTTTTTTAAATTTCAGTTTGTTATTTTAATATATTGTACTATAATAACATTGTCGTATTATTTCATGTCTAATATCTATCGCAAAAAATATTATCACTACTTTAAAATGCACTAAGTACTTTTAAACGCGGCCCGCGAACGTATTTGCATGCTAAAGTTTGGCCCTCAACATGTCAAAGGTTGCCCATACCTGGTTTACAGCATGGAAAGAAAAGAACACATCCAATTTTGAAAAATATCAAAGTTGGGTTGGTTTTTAGTGCGTTTTTAACTTCACTTTAAATCAGCGTTCTATACGCGTGGCTCATGAAGTAAAATTTCGAGTTTAGAAAAGCTCCGTGAAATTTTTCTACACGGGGCTTTTTTAAACTCGAAATTTTACTTCATGCTTAGTCTGGGAGTGAAAGACACTCGTTAGTTTAAAATACATCACAATTGGTAAAATATATATCGTTGGATGCCCGTCTTCAGGGGTGATATGTATGGGTCTTAGGAGTTGTCAAATAAGTGAGTTACTCGACTGTTTCTAAGACACTCTTTACAAAAAACAAAAGATTAACATTTTACATATCAAATGTACAGGGTGAGCGAAACTTGATGTCTCTGCTCTATTATTAGAAAAGGAAATACGGTAGAAAAAATCTGAAGAAGGTTCATAAATGGGATTGAGTAAGGTCCATTTTAATTCAAAATTGCATATTTTTCTAAATTTTGAAACTGCAGTAATAACGTCATCGAATTTTTTTTCCCAGATACATACCTATATTTTTAGATATTTAAAAGAGCTATTTTTTCTGAATAAACTTTGTAGAGAAAAAAATTTGCTATCTTCTTTCTTTAAGCTGCATTTGTCAATAATTAAACTAATGGTTGACAAATATTGTTTTAAATTTTGAACTGTGGAGGCTTCTACTTCGTTATACATGTTAATTCAATGAAATAAAACAATTTAACTTTCTTTGTATAACACACTATTTTTATTTTCGTGACTGCAGTTTCGGCAATTCAACTTGCCATTATCAAACAGAGTAACTTAAATTACGGTATGGTACAGGTATATATACACAAAATGGTTATTTACAAAATAGCATTAAAAATGGGGGTATACACTAGATCGACCTGGTCGTTAATTAGGGGGATTCCCGGATTAGCGCGGGCTTTCTGTATCTCCGGGGATTCTAGGAGGTTCATTTTTCGGCCCTTTTCGGCATAATGGATGATCTTAAGTACATCCTCGCCAAAAGAATGGTTTTCATCGATTAGATGTTTGGCGAAATTTGATTTTTCTATTTGATTAAGCCGAAAAGAGCGCTGATGTTCTGTGAGCCGAGTGCTAAAATTACGACCAGATTGACAAATCGGGACAAACAAGTTTATATATACCGGATTTACTAAGATTACAATGTTTTGTTTTGTTATTAAAAATGTGGTTTTCTGTTTTACAATATATTTTAAAAGCAACGTTAACATTATGTTTTTTTTTAAACATAATGTTAACGTTGCTTTTAAAACATATTGTAAAACAGAAAACCACATTTTTAATAACAAAACAAAACATTGTAATCTTAGTAAATCCGGTATATATAAACTTGTTTGTGCCGATTGTGAAGGAGTATACATTGGTCAATCTGGTCGTAATTTTAGCACTCGCCTCAAAGAACATCAGCGCTCTTTTTGGTTAATCAAATAGGAAAATCAAATTTCGCCAAACATCTAATCGATGAAAACCATTCTTTTGGCGAGGATGTACTTAAGATCATCCATTATGCCGAAAAGGGCCGAAAAATGAACCTCCTAGAATCCCTGGAGATACAGAAAGCCCGCGCTAATCCGGGAATCCCCCTAATTAACGACCAGGTCGATCTAGTGTATACCCCCATTTTTAATGCTATTTTGTAAATAACCATTTTGTGTATATATACCTGTACCATACCGTAATTTAAGTTACTCTGTTTGATAATGGCAAATTGAATTGCCGAAACTGCAGTCACGAAAATAAAAATAGTGTGTTATACAAACAAAGTTAAAGTGTTTTATTTCATTAAATATTGTTTTGTTGTCATTTGATTTTAGATTTCAGATTTTTTCTATCGTTTTTCCTTTTCATAAATAGTTCACGTCGTAATTTTAAATGCACATTAGATATGAGACTATTAAAATGAATAAATATGGTTAGATTTCTTCTGGATTTCAAATTGCACTATAAATTGACAATTTTAATAGTCATATGTAATTTACATTTAGGTTGACGACGTGAGCGCCATCTACTGCCAAAAGTCTTGTCTATTGTACTCACAAAATGACTATTATAAATGTCAGTTGATTTTAAAATCCAGAAGAAAACTGAACATCTATAACCATTTTAGTAGTTATGTGTAATTTACATATAAATTGACGATGTGAACACCATCTGCTGCCAATTTTTGAGTAGTGCTATTGACAGTAGATGGTGTTCACGTCGTTAATACAAAAATAATGTATATGTTCATTATAGCACTTTTTCCGTCATTTAAAGAATTGATGATTGTCGTACAAAAAGTATATCACTTGCCAATTGGTTGGTTATAGACCATTTCACATTAAATCAGCGTTTTATACGCGTCGCGCATGAAGCAAAATTTCGAGTTTAGAAAAGCCTAGTTTGTCTCAGTCGCTCTGCTGCGCTACGCCCGAGCCAAATGTTCAGGCTTATCTAAACTCAAAATTTTACTTCATGCTTAATCTGGGATTGGAAACACTCGTTAGATGCTCAATCATAACCAGGGTTGTTATGTTTAAAACACTTTTTTTAAAAACAGTGATTTAAACATGTTTAAAAACAGCCGTCGTGTTTTAAACGGTTTCGTTTTAAACATGTTTTAAATCTTAAATTTGTTTGAAACATGTTTTGAACGTTGTATTTGTTAAAAACCGTTTTTTTATTATCTTAGCTGCTAAAAATAAATATTTGCTAAATTATATTTTATATTAATTCATTAAAATGTTTTGTTTGCTTTTAAATTTTAGCTAAATTGTTTAAGATATTTCAAATTACATTATCAAACATAACATTTTATTACAATAAAACTGTGTGTGCATAAATGTGGTTTTTAAATACAGGGATTTTTTCTTTTAGGTATACATAAGCATACACTGTAAATTTTTCGACGTTCGTTGTGTTTTGTTCAAGATTTCAATTTGAATCTTTAAACGAGGGTTTTCCACTCCCAGACTAAGCATGAAGTAAAATTTCGAGTTTAGAAAAGCCTGAAAATTTGGATTGGCCGCGTAGCGAAGCGGAGCGGCCAATCCAAATTAGGCTTTTCTAAACTCGAAATTTTACTTCATGCGCCAAGCGTATAAAACACTGAAATATCGTAAAGTTTAAAATATACGGCTTTAGCAATCTAATATGTAAATATGGATAAAACGTGAGTCAAATTCTGCGCTGACAAAATTACATAAGCAGTGATTATAGGCAACCTAATAACTCTAACGTATATTAGGTTGCCTATAACCGTTGTTGTAAGTGTGTGTTTTTTTAACTTCACTGTAAATCAGTGTTTTTAAGCGTGGCGCATGAAGTAAAATTTCGAGTTTAGAAAAGCCTAATTTGGATTGGCCACTCCGCTTCGCTACGCGGCCAATCCAAATTCTTAGGCTTTTCTAAACTCGAAATTTTACTTCATGCTTAGTCTGGGAGTGGAAAACACTCGTTTAAAGCCTAAAATTAACCGCATTAAAACAACGATTTCCCACAACTTTAAAAAACGCTGTAATTATCGGGATATGTACACAAAAGAAAAATGCTCTGTATATTCTGTTTTAAACACGTTTTAAACCTAGATCATAACGTTATTTTGCATTTTTTTATTGCTAGATTAGCGTGCTCTATTTGATCGATTTGATTAAAACGTAACGAAATTATACCATTGCATAACATATTGATTAATGAGTTAAATTGTTGGAGTCATCAAATGAACATGAACGACAGTTGAAAACACTTTAAAAAGGGAAAAAAGGGAATCTACCTGCTATTCTAACAGATAAAGTCATAAATTGTAACATCAACACACCATAAATTGTGGTTTCTTTTCTTCCATTATACTCCCGCGCTTGTAGAGGGTGTCTCTCTTCAAAATTTTCTGGTTTAGATATTTTGGAGAGGCCCTCTTTAAATAACTTAGATCCCCATACATTCTGTTGAAATACGGGCACCCTGTCGACTTTTGTTAAAGTCACTTTGACTCAATTATTATGAAACCGGCCGTTAGTATTTTTTCTAAATTACACTTTATTTCTCACTTTCTTAGATTTCAAACGGCCAACATATTTAGTCAGATAATTAGTCAATAATTTAACTAGTTTCGATCATTGGTCGAAACTAATCGGAAAAAATATAAACTAGTGAAACAAACCAAGTATTTTAAATATCCAAAATTATTTCAAAATGTTTTAACGAGGGTTCAGTGAAAAAAAAATAATTAAACATTTAAACAACAATCTGGTTAAATGATTATATTTTTGAACACTTCAAAAGAATTTAAATTTAATAAGTTATTAATTCCATAAACTATTAAAATTAAAACCTAATCAGTGCTCCAACAACCAATAAATACCCAGTGTATCGCGATTAAATTCACTCTTGGACTAATTTAATCCAGCTTGTAAAAGTAGGCCGTGCAAAAAAGCCTTATCCGAACCCCCCCATCTAAATCCGGCACTAATCACATCGGGATCTTGTTGTCTAACTAGTTAATCTACTTTTAACTACCCCATTTCGGTGAATGTGTTTACTTTTCCAACTAAGCTTTTATTTTCGATAATAAACGAGGAGAACAGAAAACAAACAACAGCAAAAAAACGCAAGTAACGTTTCCCTCTGATGTATCGTATCGTGTAATCAATAGTCGTTACGTCTGACATGTCTACTAAACTAGGCGAACATTACGATACAGAGGAACAATTTGATTTTAATATCAGGTTTCTTTAGTTTCTATACAGCCTAAGGGTGCGCACATGAAAGATCTGCATTATTGCAATAACTCGATGTTGCGGTTTAGCTTGCTACATGGATCTCAAATCAAATACATAATATATGTGGAGACTTACATGTACCTGATACCTTCTTACTGCGATACATCGCGGTTTACATGGATGTTTATTACCTCGATGTCGATGTCATATTTTGTTTTACATCGCTGTCGGTAAAAAGCAGAGTTGGGCATTTTTTAATCGTTTGATGACTAAGATTAATGTCTAATGTTTCATTTCTTAGTCATGACTAATAAACTTATATTTTAATCAAATTATGAACGGTGGAGGCTTATACTTTGTTATGCATGTTAATTCATTAAAATTATTATTTTATTGAATATTTTAATTATTAGTCATGAATTTATTATGTTGATTGATGACTAATCAGTCATCAACTAACTAATGATTAAAATACTCGTTAGTCATGACTAATTATATGACTAAATATGTTGGCCGTTTGAAATCTAAGAAAGTGAGAAATAAAGTATAATTTAGAAAAAATACTAACGGCTGGTTTCATAATAAGTGAGTCAAAGTGACTATAACAAAAGTCGACTTTAAATTAAAGTCAACATTAAATATTGATGCGTTTTATAATCAATTTCTGATCTGACTTTAGTAAAAGTCGACTTTAAGGTAATGAATATAAGTTGGTAGCGCCTTTTGATAGTTATTTTTATTATATAATGTTACGTAACCCTCATTTTGATTGCTAACATTTCGGCCATTCCATAAATAAGTGCACACTTTTTGGGGGTACATCAGGGATTTTAGCGAATTTCACATATATTATAAAGGCTATCAAGACATGGGTTTTAGTTGTTACTAGAGGTTAAACAAATTATTGTGTCAAAAGTTATAACAATATAAACTTTTACTACACTTTTATTTTGAACTCAAAAATATCGTAAACCGTTACTGATACAAAAAAAGTTATACTTGACTTTTTTATGCATAAATGTAAAAAGTTTAAGGTACATTTTTTTCCAAAACGAAAACACTTTATTTAGATACATTTTTTTTAATAAATAAAACAAATCTCAAAAAATAATCAAATACTCATGTTTTAATTTTTTTGAAAGAAATATATGTTATACCCCAATCTTTCTTAAGAATATTTCCGTTTCTAAAAAGATGGGCACCTTAAAACTTTTTGAGATATAATTTTTTTTTAACCGAGCGCTGCATTGACGCGTGTGGCTTCCACCATTGGTGTAATGGCCAGGATGTGCGCGGTGTGCGCTGCGAGTCCCACTTAATAAACACAGAAAACTTTATTTATTCATTGTTTAACCTAAAATGAGGTCACTAATATACTTTATTTAATTTAATAAAGGATTTCTACTCTTAGCCGTAAAAAATATATACCGATAAGGTCAGTGAAAAATGCTGTATATAGGATTTTCACGGATCTTATCGCGATATAAGTTTCAAATATTTCAAATCCAAAACTATTTTAAATTCGAAAAAAGAACCGATGTTTTGAATATCGATACTTTTTACTACGATGGGATGTATTTTAAACTGAAGAGTATCTTCCACTCCCAGACGAAGCATGAAGTAATATTTCGAGTTTAGAAAAGCCCCGTGAAAATTTGTCTCGGGTCGCGCAGCGACCCGACACAAATTTTCTGGGCTTTTCTAAACTCGAAATTTTACTTCATGCGCCACGCGTATTAAACACTGATTTCAAGTGAAATTTAAATATACATAAATTTCACAATATTTTAATGTTTTGTACGCGTGGCGCATGAAGTAAAATTTCGAGTTTACAAAAGCCCAGAAAATTTGTCTCAGGTCGCTGCGCGACCCTCGACAAATTTTCACGGGGCTTTTCTAAACTCGAAATTTTACTTCATGCTTAGCCTGGGAGTGGAAAACACCCGTTCAAAGCAATATCTTTCTCAATATTGCGGCTAGATACCGTCGGATCAGAAATAACAGAAGCTAATGAATTTATTTCATCTCTTTCTCTGTAAATCTCTTTTCTTACTGTAAATCTTATCCTTTGGTTTTCCAAATGATCCATACTCATTTAAATTGTGATATAATCTTTGAAATATTTGTTTTCATATTCATTTTAGACTTCTTTTTTAAAGAAATATAATCGAAAATATTTCGTTAACAACGGAACATCAAAACCAATACGTAATTAGTATTGAATTTTATGACATGTAAAAAAAAAAACACCGCTTAAAGAATTCAATTCATGCCCATCTAGAAAAACTTTTTTTTGTTATTTAGTATTTTAGCTATTTAGGACAGAGCAAAATATTAAGTGTTACATATTGTTGCATTCACAAGAAAAAATGCAATTTATTTAGATACTCAGACACAGGGTGTCCCGTTTAAGAAAATGTTAGTGTTGATAATATCTCAAAAATGAAAATATCTATATATTTTCTAAGTACACTACTGGATTCTACGTAAAAAGTCATAAATCTTTTGTATTTAACTTTTTTTTATCTCCATAAATAACCAAGTCATAAGAGATAATAATAATCGGCACATTTTGAGAATCACCCTGTATCTTCTAAACCAATCTAGTAAGCTTAGATCTGATTGCGCCATTAAACTAACCATTAAAAAAGAGAACGGGACACATATCTCAGTTTTTTGTATCTCTTACCGTTTAGCTTATACCCTATAATATCAACGAAAAAAAATCACCCTGTACAGCATGGCTACTTCATCATCATTTTCACGCAGCATTTTCTTCGATTGGGAAATTGTGTTCGATTGATCTTATATAATCTTCTCCTTTATTTAAAGTTTGTTAGTCTCATCTTCCAATAATTTGCTAAACAACAATTATAGGTTTTTTTGGTATTCCACTTCCACCACGACTGATAATCATCCGCTACTCATTGATTAAATCTCGGATTAAATCAAAATCAAAAAATATAAAAATTGTATATGTTTTTGATATCACAAGCATGTTTATTTAATCAATATGCACGCATGTAAAAACAGTACAATAGCATTTTGAAGAAGTACTAATCACTTATTATTTGAACTTGGGTGAGTTACGTGTAGATTATAATAACTTTAATTAAAACACTTTTAACTTTTCTTCACAATTTTTATTATATACCAGATATACATTTCGGTCACAAGGTGACCATTATCAATAGATTGATACTGTATCAATCCATTGATAATGGTCACCTTGTGACCGAAATGTACATCTGGTATATAATAAAAATTGTGAAGAAAGGTTAAAAGTGTTTTAATTAAAGTCACTTATTAAGAATCAGCTGTGTTGCCAGTGTGAATACATGTACTAAATAAACTCCTTTCAGATTTTATTTTCACCGCAGTAGGCTTTGTTACAGTAACATTTTTGTTGGTAGTAAAAAAAGTTATTAACAATTTAGTTGTCATTGCATTTTTTGTTTGTCATTGCATTTTATTTGGTGCACTGTTGCATTTTATAATATAACATATTCACATGTAAAAATATTACAATAGTAAACTCTGTTTTTTTAATATGACAAGTTACCAAATTTGTATGCGAAGCTTCAGATGAGCAATATCTATTAGCAAAAGTCATATTAGTGTTTGGAATCTTCGGTGCGTGCCGTCGAGATGATTAAATACGTTTAAGTTTAGATGATGTGGAAGATAATGGCCGTTTTCTTATCGTGTTTTTGCGAGATGGAAAAAATCATAAATCAAGAAGTTTTACGATTACAAATGAAGGATGTACATTCAAGCCCTGCACACTTTATCGCAAATATGCAGATTTACGGCCTAAACAAATGGAAAGCAGAAAATTATTTGTTGCATACCGAAACCGCAAATGTTACGCTCAACATGTTGGATGCCATACTATCAGTGGTATTCCGCAACTTATTGCAAAATACCTAAAACTAAATGATCCTGAAAAATAAACTGGACACGGGCTAAGACGTTCTTCGGCAACCATGTTGGTCGAAAGCGGTGGTGATTTGCTCACTCTGAAAAGGCACGGAGGATGGCGATCTTCTAATGTAGCAGAAGGATACATAGAAGAATCTGTACATAGAAAAATAGAAGTGTCAAGGAAATTGTTTAACACTTCTCATGCGGAAAATACATCTGGAAAAATAACCCAGGATCGTGAAATGATAAAGGGAATAAACTTTAGCAATAATACTAATTGTACGATAAACCTTACTATTAGTAATAACAGTTCCAATTAAATTTGATTTTCGTTAATATTTATTTTAATTCTATTTTTACTATTATAAAAATTATAGTTTTGAAAGTAAAAAAAAAGTATGAAAATATTTGGTTTTCTATTGTTGTTTTCAGATAAGTATAATAAAAATAGCGTTCATTACACGTGGATTTTTCCGTGCTTGCATGACTTCCCGTGTGAGGTGTAGCCGAACACGGGAAGTCATGCAAGCACGGAAAAATCCCTATTTCTGGACTCCTAATGAAATATACTATTGTAATCGTAATCATTGTGAGTTAATTAAATTGTCATATTAATGTCAGATTTCCCTTCACATAACCTACAAATTAAAAGTTGATTTACAACATAACATTTGATTAATCTTGTCCTAACTTAAAACACAGCCTACATCACACCACTAAATTCTTGAAATGTCAAATTTGATTGGTCATAAAAAAAACAGGTTATAGGTGGGGGAATGGGTTATTTAATATCAAACATTTATTTTGGGAACGTATTAGTAATGATTGAAGTATGTTGTTAACCTATATCTTCAGGTTAACAACATACTTCAATCATTACTATCAAAAGCTTTATTATTTTCAAAGGCTTTATATGCATACGCTGTAGATTTCTCGACATTCGTTGTTTTTAAAAGAGTTCAATTTAAGGCCTTTAACCTTTGTTTTCAGATTAAGCATAAAGTTAAATTTCGGGTTTACAAAAGGCTAAAACCAAAACCAAACCAAATTTTTGAGCTTTTTAAACTCGAAATTTCACTTTATGCTTTATGCTGGGAATGGAAAATACCAGTGACGGCTCGTGATCTAAGGAAGTGGGTCGGCCGAAAGTAAGCAAGCTGCAGGCAGTCAACTTAATTTTTTGGTAGTTATTAAATATTATTTATATACTGTCGATGCACTGTGTGGAAATACGGTTGCCGTACTCGAGTAAACCATTTAAACGTACGTCGGGAAAATGTAACGACCAGTGCTGCCAATCCTAAAGTACTGGTTTACCCCAAACCCTAACAGAAAATACCCCTTTAAGCAATACTTACCCCCAAAAATTTAGAATTTACTTTATATAAATGAAATTTAATTCAATTTAAAAAAATATATTTCAAAACTGTTTTTTTTTTACTTTCCCCCATATGTAAAGTAAAACAAAGGGAAAGTACTGCTTTAGCGAAAAATTTTAAATCAAAAATGTTAGTGGATTTTTAGTGCCCCTGAGTTAACTAAGACCATTTAAAAAAAAAAAATGTGTCCGTAACCATTGTACAGCTCAAACCAATCAAGATGTTAAGATGACACTATAAACTTAAGCTTTTTATTACAATCCTAGGATAGGAAAAGCTTTTGGTGAAAATGCGGAAACCGGAACTGGTACTTTACTCTTAGCATTTTTTTTTTATTTTTCTTTAAAATGATCATATAAAAAAATCCTTTTAATAAAAGTTGTAGATAATATAAAAATTATGTAATTAACAAATTATGCCGTCCAAAAAAATGAAAAAAAGATTGTGAAAAAATTAACAGAGGAATATAGAAAGTTTCCTTTTATTTTATTTTAAATGAAAGGAAAAACGCAGTGTATTCAATTTCATTCAAGCATTTTTAATGGAAAAAAACGCAATGTTTGTCATTCCTTTTTAAGTAATTTTTATAATAGAGATAAACGTCATTTCTATTTTAGGGTGTAAAATGATAATTCTGGTCTAAATTTAGATATTGAATTTTTATACAAATAAAACCCAAACATAAATATTTAACACTGTTGGTTTTTCTGTTACACAAGTAGTAAAGAAAAGTATAATTGTTTTAGGGCGTGAAACAAAAATTGTAACCCAAATATAAAAAGGGGTGGTGATGCGTCTTTCCCAGTCAATTAAACAGTTGATAATTAACATACTAAATTTATTTCACTCTTACCAATTGGTTTAAGATTCCACTTTAGGTCAGTACGCGTGGCGCATGAAGTAAAATTTCGAGTTTAGAAAAGCCTGAAAATTTGGATTTGCCGGGGCGCGACTCGCTTCGCTCGCGCGCCCCGGCAAATGCAAATTTTCAGGCTTTTCTAAACTCGAAATTTTACTTCATGCTTAACCTGGGAGTGGAAACCTTCGTTAGACGATTAATCAGAAACAAAATTGCAAAAGTTCAAAATGATCAGAATTTATTCGATATGAATGGAATTTAATTTTATGAAATAAATATAAATCAATTCAAATTTTGATTTGATATTTTGGAATATCTAGTAAAGATATTTTTCAATTATACCCAATCAAAGTTTATTCATTGTTGTGCAGATTCTTAGTATTTTAAGTTGTTTTGATAATCTGTTAATTTCTTACAATTGTTTAAAAAAAAACACTCTTAAAAATCGTTGATTTTATTGCAAAATTACAACTTTGGGTTAATATATTAAGAAAATGTGATGGTATAATTTAATTTTATTTTTACAAGATATCAGTGCAATTAATTCTAAGTAAATTCTGTGAATTTCATGTTGATAGTATAATTTTAAATTTTTAACAAAATTGTAAATTTTATCGCATAATTTCAACTTTGGCTAAATATTTTATAAAAATACGTCAAAACGATTTAATTTTCTTTCTATAAGATGTGAGTTAAATACATTCCAAGTAAATTCTATGAGTTTCATGTTGATTGCATAAAACTTTAATTTTTTATTATTCTATTTTTTTTTTCACGAAATTTGAACTTTCATTTAAAATTTCATTAAATCCAGTAGAGATATTCAAATTTCTATTATAACCAATCAAGTTTATTCATTTCTGTGTAGATTCTGTAAATTTAAGGTTGAATGGATAAATAATATTTCAAGTCGGTCAATTTATTGCCTAATTTCAACTTTGGCTTAATATTTTGAAAAAACGTTGACATAATTTTATTTTCAGTTAAGGAAATGCAGGTGTGATCAATTCTAAGCAAGTTCTGTGAATTGTATGTTGATTGTATAAAACTTGATTTGTGTTTGTTCTAAATTTAAACAATTAATTTATTTTGTGTGTTAAATTTTACAATAAAGTAAATTGCTAAATAAGTTTCTGATTAATCGTCTAACGAGGGTTTACACTCCCAGGTAAAGCATGAAGTAAAATTTCAAGTTTAGAAAAGCCTGAAAATTTGGTTTGGTCGCGTAGCGCTACGCGCTACGCGACCAAACCAAATTTTCAGGCTTTTCTAAACTCGAAATTTTACTTCATGCGCCACGCATATAAAACACTGATTTAAAATGAAGTTTAAAAACATACTTTATCTATAATAATACATTACAAGATAACATAAAGATTTATTTTGTCCATGTTTTTCTGTGATTCAGATTAAATAAAGAATAAAGAAAAATTCAAATTTGGAAAGTTAACTGAAACTGACGAAAGTAATCAGCATTAAAAAATATTGATTAGAATCATCAATATGCATGTACAAATAAGTTTAACTTAATTTTCACATTATTTGATTTTGATTTGAAGAAGCAATTGAGATTTTAGTATAATTTTTGTCTTATTTCATAACAATAAAATTACAACATAGATGACGTATCTGTAAATTTAACATAAAATTAAGAACAATAGCGATAAAATAATAAACTAATGAATTTTGGGGGTAAAATATCCCATTTCACCCCAAAATATATAAAACCCCCCTCAAAAAACTTTAAATATATTTAAATCTTTGTGTGTGCCCAATAAGCGTTGTGTGTGCCCAATAAGTGATCGCCAGTGTTACAGACAATTTAATTAACTAAAGTCACTGAAGAGACAATATTACAGCATACAGTAAATCTGGTGATATATTATAAAACCGTATAGAAAAGAAATAAGTTAGGTATAGATATTATAGAAAATATTATTTTCCTAACCTACAATATTTGGAAGTGCATAGTGGAAATAAACATCGACAATTGCTAACAACAAGAACTAATAAAAAGAGTTAACTGAAAGCCTGCGTGGCGTATGCGTAAAGGCGCTGGTTTCATCAGTGTAGAATTGACATAAAACACGGTTCGAGCCCCGATCAGCGTACTTTTTATTTGCGAAACAAAACTAAAATAATACTAAATTTAAATATATAGCAAAGAAGTGAAAATAAGAGTGTCTGCGATTAAAATACAACACGATCGAGGACGAAGATATTTCGAACCGAGAATTAGCCAAATTAATAACTTATCTTAAAGAAACGACAGAATCGACTAAATAAAATAAGAAAATAAAGGATTGTTTAAAAATTTTAAAAGAAGAAAACGAAGAACTAAAGGAAAGAGTGTCAATATTGGGAAACATAACAGAAAATACGGAAAGAGAAAAGATAAAATACAATATAATAATAACTGGAATATGCAAACAAGGAAAAGGTGAAAATTTAACAGAAATTGTTAAAAAAGTAGTGAAAGGATTAAATATAAACATACAAAACGAAGAAATAATAGAAGCCAGCAGAATAAAAATTAATAAAGAAAACAGCCCAATAATAGTAAAATTAAATTCAAAAAACGCAAAAGATGAAATCATAAAAGCAAGAAAGACAATAGGATCCATAACAAACACCAAGTGTAAATTGACAGGTACAGAAAACGAAATATATATAAATGAGCAATTAACAAAACAAGGAAACTACCTCTTCTATAAGGCTAGGGAAATAAAAAAAGAAAATAATATAAAATTCCTACGGACGAGAGATGGAAAAATCTACATGAAGAAGACAGAAACCAGCAGGAAAATCCGAATAATAAACCTTTCAAGCTTAAACCAATTCGAATGACAAAAAGCACATACATATACAATCCAAATAATAACATTATCTAAAATGGCTAATATTTATCTCCATAATGCTCGAAGCATAAGAAACAAATTTCAAGAAATCGAACTAATTCCAACAATAGAAAACAATCCAGATATAATAGCAATAACCGAAACGTGGCTATCGCCCACAAACGAACAACTCTACAAAATAGAAAACTACAAACCAGAATTCAATTCTAGAAGCACGAGAGGTGGCGGAATAGCTATATATATATATCAGAAACAATACACCATACACCCAAATAGCCAATAAAACAATAAATCAAATACAATTCATCACAATAGCACTAAAAAACAAAAGCATATATCTTACACTAATATATAAACCACCACACAAATCACTAAATGATCTTAAACAGGCGCTAGAAAGACATATATTCAAAAAGAGAAAGACGCATACTATAATAGGAGACATAAATATTGACGTTCTGAAAAAAAAAAAAAACAACCAAACTAAAGCCTATAACAAAATACTGAAGGAAAACAACTATATAATTAAAAACAAAATCTCAGCCAAGGAATATACACACTATAACAGCACAGGATCTAACACAATAATAGACCATGTAATAACAAATACTAAAAAAATTATAGGAAAAATAGAAACCAAAGAAACACATATATCCGACCATAAAGCATTGAAATTCGAAATCAACATTACAAAAAATGCAAAAAAATATGAAAAAACAGAAATCACAAAAACAGACCACAGACAAATAACACGTGACATAAATAACATAAACATAGAAACAATCAATAACATGGAAGAGTTATCAAAGAGAATAGAAACAATAATAGACAAAAATAAGACTAAAAAATATATTAAACGAAAACCAAAGAATCCTTGGGTAACCGAAGATATACTGAAACAAATAACAAAACGAAATAAACTACAAAACAGATATGTTAAAAATAGATCGAACGAAGTAACAAAAGCACAATACCACAATCAAAAAATAATCACTACTAAACTAATAAAGAAAACAAAATAACAGTACTATAAAAATCAATTTGAGACAAATAAAAATAACACCAAGTCGCTATGGAAAATAATAAATAAACAAATAAAAACTGCAGCAGCAAAAACAAATGATATAAAAGAAATCAGAACATCAGATGGAACCATTACAAAACATCCAAAAGAGATCGCAAATGAAATTAACCTCTACTTTACGAATATAGGAAAACACCTAGCAGAAATACAACTAAACAGCACTACAAACACACCACTGAGAGATCCAGACGAAATAACAGAAATAGAAACTTTTGAATTCCACATGACAAACGAGATGGAAATCAACAGCATAATTAATAACCTAAAAGACATAAAAGCCCAGGTTTTGACAAAATAACAAATACAATAATCAAAGAAAACAAAACTACACTCACACCTATACTCGGAAATAACCGATCGCACAGCGACCGGTTATTTCCTCCGTACTAGTGGGACCAAAATGGAACCTAAAACAAAACCAACAACAACCATAGGGGGCTCTTCGGAGAACCCTACCGCCACTGGTGCCGCCGCAGCCGAACCCGAACGCCCTAAACAGCCATCGGGGGCGACCAAGCGACGCCAGAGGAGAGAAAAGCTCGCCCTGAGGACAGGGACGCCTAGGCGAAACCTACCTCAGGGAAAGCCGAAAGCCAAAGCGAAACCTGACGAGCGACTGCACACCTCCGGGACTCCTCAAGAGACCGGCGAAAACCCCAAGGGAGGAGAAAGGGCCTCCGCCAAAGAGGACCTTCAGCGATATCCTTACGGGCATAGCACTCGCTATTATACCGAAGGGATATCCCGAGAATAGCATCAGTGCAGAGGAGGCCGAGGTTATTAAAACCTCGATCATCCAATGCATTGATGCCACGGCGAAAGGCGAAGCATCGCCGAGATTTCAGGAATGCACCCACAAAGGGGGATTCCTGAAAGTAATATGCTCCGACATGCAAACCAGAGCATGGCTCGAGAGCATCTCCAAGGAGAAAAACCTCCTGGGGAACGGGAAGGAACTTCAGATCATTGATCTGAAGGACTTACCGGAACCCAGGAGAGTGCTAACCTGGGCTCCAGGACCACCCATAGAGGCGACCACCTTCCTCAACAGAATATCGGTGCAGAACAACCTGAGCACCGATACCTGGAGAGTGGTTAACGAGAGGCCGGACCCCAAGGGAACTCAGTACATCTTACTGATGGACAAGTTCTCTTGGGGGAAGGTCAGCGAGAGGAAGAAGCTACACTTCGGCCTCTCGACGATCACCCTTAGGGCCCTGGCGGCAAAGACCGGCGCCAAACCTGAGGAGACCACAGAGGAAACAATGGAAGACAATCCATTGCCCGGAGAGGGAGCAATGGACAGCAGTCCGTTGCCCAAATCACCGAAGGGTAAGTAATGTTCAAATTACTTCAAACTAATATACACCACTGTAGGGCGGCATCCGCTGCCCTCAGTGCATATATCCTTAATGAGAATATTGACATTGCACTTGTACAAGAGCCATGGCTCTACAAGGGAATTGTAAAGGGGTTAAACATACAGGGCAGGCGACTGATAGTGGCCGAACCTATGTGTAACCCACGTACATATATAATTGTAAAACATGAACTGAATCTAATGCCCCTATGGGACCTATGTTGCAGAGACCTAGTGGCAGCACGACTGGAAGTAGTGGAAAGGGGAACACGGAGGGAGTTTATACTCGGATCCGGTTACCTTCCCTACGACCAACCAGGACCACCGCCGCCAGACATCGTCCAGCGGCTGATAAATCGCGGGAGCCACGATGGCATACCGCTGATCCTTGGATGCGATGCCAACGCACACCACATCATATAGGGGAGCACGGACATCAATCCAAGAGGTGAGAAACTATTAGATTTTATCTTAGAGAATGACATTGAAATAGCAAATATTGGAAATGTACCCACGTTCGTAAACGCGGTGCGAAGCGAAGTAATTGACATTACACTTGCCTCTCGCAAGGCAAGTGAACTGATAAAACTTTGGCATGTGTCTGATGAACCATCACTATCAGACCATAGATATATACGATTCGATATCGAATCAGAAAAACCAACGGAAACCCAAAACAGAAACCCGAGGAGAACTGACTGGGACCTGTACAATGAGGTACTAGCCAGCCGAATCGGGGACTGTCCAACAGGAGCGAGAACAAAGCATGAGCAGGAGTTCATGGTGCAAAGCATCACGGACTCCATCAATACGGCGTTTGAAGCAAGCTGCCCAAGAACTACCAAACCCACTTTCACCAGGGTCACCTGCTGGAACAGGGATCTTGATAGGGCAAAGGCATGCACCAGAAGGCTATTCAACATAGCCAAGAGAAACGGTGAATGGGCGCAGTACAAAACGGCCCTCACGGCATATAACAATGCCATTAAAAAAGCCAAGAGAGACTCTTGGCAAAAATTCTGTGGGGACATAGAAAGTGAACCCACAAGCTCCCGTCTACTTAAGACGCTCAGCAAAGATCATGCTGGGAACATCGGCTCACTGCTGACCAAAGATGGAGAGTACACAGACTCGGTAGAAGGGACCCTGCAAGTATTACTGCAGACGCACTTCCCGGTTTCTGTAATACTTGAAAATCCTGTATCCGGGGACCTAAGCGAGCCCAACACATGGGCTCCAAAACAGGACTGGGACACAGCGAAAACAATTATCAAACCTGGTGACATTGAGTGGGGAATTAACACGTTCAAACCATTCAAATCACCAGGTCCTGACGGGATATATCCTGTCATGCTACAAAAGGGGATAGCAGCGCTGAGGGGACCACTATGTGATATCCTCAGAGCTAGCCTTGCCCTTTCATACATTCCAAGCAGCTGGCGGACTGTAAGGGTGGTATTTATACCCAAACCAGGGCGTGCTTCGTATGCCCTGGCCAAATCTTACAGACCGATCAGCTTGTCATCATTCATTTTAAAACTACTAGAAAAACTAGTAGACAGGCACATACGGGAAGGAGTCCTAAAGGACTCACCACTACACCGTCAACAATATGCCTACCAAGCGGGAAAGTCATGCGAACTGGCAATCCACCAGCTAGTGAGCAGATGCGAAAGGACCATACAATGCAAAGACATTGCGTTGGGGGCCTTTCTGGACATTGAAGGGGCGTTTGACAACACAACCTTCAACTCCATAGCAACAGCAATGGAGAAAAGAGGGATTTACCCGCAGGTCCGACACTGGGTGAACAAGATGCTCAGGAGCCGGACTCTAACAACTACCCTATACGGAAAGACAGCAGAAGCGGTGGTCGCTGGCGGGTGCCCCCAGGGAGGGGTTCTCTTGCCGCTCCTGTGGTGCCGCGTCATGGACGACCTTCTGCTGCTACTTGAAAACCAGGGCATTTATGCCCTGGGGTACGCAGATGATCTGACCATTCTAGTTAGCGGGAAGTTTGGGACCACTGTATCAAGCCTGATGCAGAGGGCACTAACTACCGTGGAAAGATGGTGCAAGAACGAAGGGTTAGCTGTAAACCTGGCCAAAACAGCGATAGTTCCCTTTACCAGGAGACGAAAAACCGATGACATAACATCGCTACGCATGTATGAAATGGAAGTCCCAATCAAAACTGAAGTAAAATATCTAGGGGTCATACTTGATACCAGATTGAACTTCAACTTCCACCTGGAGAACATCAGCAAAAGGGCCATGAGAGGACTTTTTGCGACCAGGAAAATGGTAGGACGCACATGGGGACTGAGACCCAGTATGACCAAATGGCTATACACCGTGGTCATAAGACCCATAGTGACATACGCGGCGCTCGCTTGGGGAGAAAAAACCCAAACCAAGAGCGCAGCCGTAAAACTCGAAAGAGTGCAACGACAGGCGTGTCTGCTGATTACTGGGGCAATGAGAACAACGCCCACAGCAGCCATGGAACACATATTATCGCTTCCACCACTACATCTATATGTTATGATGGAAGCCAGACAGCCAGCCTACAGACTGCACATAAATGGACACACTTTAAATGTAGGGTCATCTAGACCGGAAACATTTAAAGTGCTACAAGAAGAAGAAATCCTAAGAATGAGGTCCGATTTCACTAAAATCGTACACCCATCCCGCAGATTCAAAATAATCATACCACAGCGGAGTGAATGGACAAATGGAACATACCCGAGAACGAGTAAAGGAACCATCTGGTACACAGACGGGTCCAAAAACACTAAAGGAACCGGGGCTGGTATCTATGGAGGCTGTAACCGGAGCAAACAATTCACGGTTGCTCTGGGGAAACATGCCTCCATCTTCCAGGCTGAAGTGGCCGCCATTGACTGGTGTGCCCACCACATAATGGAGTCGGGACTCAACAAAGGACCAATTACCATTATGTCGGACAGCCAGGCAGCCCTAAAAGCGCTAGCCTCGCCGATAGTTCAGTCCAGACTGGTTATAGACTGCATAAACAGGCTGGACGCACAGGCGACAACAACAAAAACACAGCTAGTATGGATACCCAAGGACCAAGGAATTATTGGACACTTGGGGGCCGACTTGCTGGCCAAACAAGGGGCAACAGGTGAATTTATAGGACCTGAACCCGCTTTCGGAATACCACATGAAAGGAAATAATCCGACGCAAGTTAGCAGAGGAGCATACAAAGGCATGGCAGAACCAAATGGGAATGAGGCACACGAGACTCTTCCTAGATGGCCCGGTACCTGATAGCGCATTAGCGCTGTCAGGACTGAGCAGAATGAAACTAAGGAAAATCACAGGACTAGTTACTGGGCACTGTGACCTTAATAAGCACAAACATAGGATGGGTCTTGAGAAAAGCCCCCTATGCCGTGGGTGCTTGGAAGAAGAGGAAACTCCCCAACACCTACTGTGCACATGCGAAGCCTATAAACGGCAACGCACGGAGCAACTCGGGAAGCCCGTGCTTCCTGAAGAACAGCTCAAGAACATCCCCTGGCCCAAACTCCTGGACTTCTTAGAAGACACAGGAATATACAGGGAGTAAAATAACCAGAGGAGCACAAAAGGACCACGGAGACCGTAGTGCAGGGACGCTAAGCGATACCACCTCATGTGGAAAAAAAATACTCGTTAAAGTAATAAACAAGACAATAGAAGAAGGAATATACCCCAACTACATGAAGAAAACCATAATAATTCCAGTACACAAAAAAGGAGACCGTAATAACCCTGAAAATTATAGACCAATAGCACTATTTTCGACGCTCAACAAAATACTAGAAAAATCTCTGCAAATACAGATTAATAAACACCTTGTAACCCATAAAATAATTAGCAGCCAACAATACGCTTTTCAAGAACATTCAGGTACTTCGTCTGCAACAACAGATATGTTACATGAAATAAAAACTAAATTGGACAACAAAGAAAAAGTCGTTGCAATATACATAGACATGAAGAAGGCCTTTGACACCATCTCAAAATCGAAACTAATAGAAAAATTACGTAATATCGGCATACGGAAAACCAAAGACCTAAAATTATTGGAAACGTACCTAACACATAGACCACAAATAACAAAAGTCGGAAATGAATCCAGCCAACCCATGTACGCGGAATTTGGAATACCACAAGGAGGAATACTACCACCAATACTCTATATAATATACACAAACGACATGAATAAACTCAACATAAAAGATAAACCATATATATACGCAGACGACACCTGCCTACTGTATTCGGGTAAAACATATACGGACATCGAAGAAAACATAAAATCGGATGTGGAATTATTGGAAACATGGTACACACAAAATCTGCTAACAATAAATGAATCAAAAACAACATATATGATATTCTGTAACAAACAGGAAGATACAAACATACAAATCACAATAAAAGGAAAAACAATACAAGTGAAAAAAGTAAACTACCTGGGCATAAAAATACAAAATAATCTAAAGTGGGAACAACATATAGATAAACTACTAAATCAGAATACAAAAACGATAGCAGCCATGTACAAAATACGAAGTTACATACCAGAAAATACAAGAAAACAAATGTACCATGCATTATTTTCTTCAAAAAACAATTATCTTTGCCACATATGGGGAAACACAAAAAAAAAAATATAAACAAAATACAAACCCAACAAAACAAAATTCTAAAGATACTATACAAGTTGGAATACAGAACTAACACCAAATTGCTATATAGAAAAACAAATGAACTAAACATTAAAGACCTAATAACACTAAATAACATACTGTTATTGTATAAAATAAAAAACAACACTATAAAAACAAACATATCCCTAATGCAAAACAAAGACATTCACAACTATAGAACAAGAAGAAAATCAAACATCAGAACAGAACTTTTCAAAACAAAACAATTTGCACACTTACTAACAACGGATACGATACAACAATATAACAATATAGATAAACACATACAGAACCTAAAATACCCTGCTTTCAAACTGAAAATAAAAAACCTATTAATAAACAACAAAATATAAAGAAAAGTAAGAAGAAATACGCGACAAGAAACCAGACATCCTCCAATACCAGCAGCCCACGACGGACCAACTCATGGCCCACTCTTGTCAGGCGAAGACAGGAGGAAGGAACCTTAAAAAATAGTCACTTTACGAAAATTAATTCATTTTATATCTATGTATTTATGTATATGTATATATATTCCGTATTATTTTTTTCTGTGAATAAAGATTGTTTCATATCTAAAAAATATCCCAATTTGGGGTAAAATCCCCAAAATCGACAGCACTGGTAACAACAGAAACTGCAGCGACACTCGTGACGACGTAGTGCTTGCGTAAATCTTCATATTCAGAAAATTTACGGTTGGCCGAAACATTCATTAAATGAAAATAATGTTTATTAATATTATTATCTATTAGCCTGTTATGTATTAATTGTAAAAAATGCACAATATTTATTTCTGAGAAAATAGAAATTTATAATATATGTTCAATCAAATTTAGGGGTACGGCCCGGCCGACCCTGCCGTCCCTGACGAGCCGTCACTGGAAAACCCTCACTTTAAACTTTAAATTGATTTATTTTAAAAAACAACGAATTGGAATATGTATACTAAAAGGAAAACTCCCTGTATGCCACATGATGGACTTTATGATTTAAATTTTCAAAACTTAAAGTCCATTGAGATCTCAAGTTGAAATGACACAGAAAGCTTTTAGAAATATAGTTTAATCAATACACAGTTCTTACGTATTTAAAATTTTGAACTCTGAGGAAAAATAAAATATCTCCAATAAGCGATGATGCACATGGGGAGGACCCGATTAAAACATCCACACAGATTTTGCCACCCCTAGCGCGGGTCTTGTACCCACTTCAAAACAAAGACTTAACACATGATTTGAATATATTTATGGGTTTCCTAAATGATAGAAAGAAAAAGACTAGGAAAACATATTAATTGGCCGAAAAAAAAAATACATTTTTTAAATCCTCTAAAAGGATTCAAATCCTGATTGATTTTTAAGTGCATAAATATTCGCAATTATTTAACGAAACACCAAAAATGAAAACCGGTTTTAATCAATAAATCCATTCGCTTATCAGCAAACACGCAAAAAACGCAAGCGAACATCGAAAATAAAATTGCATTCTTCGCTGATTTCAAATAGAGACACTCCTCTATTTATTCATTCACCTTTTTAACTACAGCTCAGATCGATTATTCACGCGGTGTATTTCGTGTCTTCGCTTTTTATAAAACAATTATCGGCTTTCGAGTATGATTTCGAGGTTTTAAGTGGTAGTGTTCCTTTATTTCATTATCTATTGTGGCTGGTCGACAGAGCTGTAAATTACGCAAGAAGAAGTGCTAGAGTTTTAGTTTAGTTTAGTCATTTGGATTTAAAGTATTGTCATCCATTAATCAAAAGGTTAGTGCGATGGTTTGATTTTTTTCTATTTAAGGATGTTGATTGAAGGGCTTTAAAGCGAGCATTCATGCATTTTATCAATTCTCGAAGTCAGCATTACAATAATTTGTTTATCGAGATGATCTTTTCAAGTTTTCTCTGTTTGTTAATTAATTTATATGATCAAATACAGTAGGTAGTATTTATTCACAATATTTCAGTATTTTATACACGTAGCGCATGAAGTAAAATTTCGAGTTTAGAAAAGCCCAATTTGACTTGGTCGCTCCGCTTCGCTACGCGCCCGAGCCAAATTTTGAGGCTTTTCTAAACTTGAAATTTTACTTAAGCTTAATCTAGGAGTGGAGAGAACTATTGAAATTTTATACAGAGAGTGTTATGTAACACCGAACATTTTCATAACAAGAATATTTCTTTTAAGTATACATATGCATACGTTGTACATTTTCCGACGCTCGGTTTACTAAGAGAATTCAATTTAAAGCTTTAAACAAGTGTTTTCCACTCCCAGGCTAAGCATGAAGTAAAATTTCGAGTTTAGAAAAGCCTGAAAATTTGGTTTGGTCGCGTAGCGCGAAGCGCGGAGCGGCCAAACCAAATTTTCAGGCTTTTCTAAACTCGAAATTTTACTTCATGCGCCACCGGTACAAAACACCGATTCAATGTAAAGTTTAGCAGTGTGTTTTAAGCTTCGTAATATGTCAGTGTTTTGTACCGGTGGCGCATGAAGTAAAATTTCGAGTTTAGAAAAGCCTGAACATTTGGTTTGGCCGCTCCGCGCTTCGCGCTACGCGTCCAAACCAAATTTTCAGGCTTTTATAAACTCGAAATTTTACTTCATGCTCAGCCTGGGAGTGGAAAACACGTTTAAAATTCCAATTGAATTCTCTTAATAAACCGAGCGTCGGAAAATGTACAACGAAATGCATATGTATACTTAAAAGAAATATTCTCGTTATGAAAATGTTCGGTATTACATAAAACTCTCTGTATATCTTGCTACAAAAAGTTGATCACGTTTATATTTATGTTGAGAATAAAAAAATCATAGATTTTGTTGGAGAAATCATGATTTTATAGATAAACATTTTCATTCTTAAAATATCTCAGAAAATCCACGTAGATTCTTTCATCTATGTGCAATTTTGGAGGTATTTTCACAATAAAAATGTTTATTTAAAAAATTATGACTGCTCCAACCAAATTAATGATATTTTTTGATTCTCAAAAAAATCACAGACGTGTTCCTCGATATTGCAAACAATCTGGCTATTTTGTTTTTACAGAAAATATTATAAAACCACAGAGCTTTAATTCATTTTTCTTTAAATCAACAACAAACAAAAATTCAGCTTTCATTGCTTTTACCAGATATAATGTTTAATGACTTATTATATTACAGACTCCAAATTTTTGTTTTCAATATACATACATATATTGTATACGCTGTAAATGTTCAGGCATTCGTCGATTTTATAAAAGTGTTAATTTGAAGTTTCGAACTAGTGCTTTCCATTCCCAGATTAAGCATAAAGTAAAATTTCGAGTTTAGAAAAGCCTGAAAATTTGGTTTGCCAAACCAAATGTTCAGGCTTTTCTAAACTTGAAATTTTACTTCATGCTCCACGCGAATAATACATTGAAATATTGTGAAGTTAGAAACACACTTAAAATATTTTTTCTTAATGAGTAACAATAAAAATATTCAAATAACAAAATATTTATATTTTTCTCAACACATTTTTAAGTCATACAATGTACTAAATTAATTTATTTAGTAAAACTAGTATTTTATTTAAAATCTTGTAAAAAACACTTACATATTTTTGCTGGTATCTGCTGCATGATTTCTTCAAGTTTAGGGCGTAGCCCGGGCAACCCCCGCCCCCCCCTTGGCGACGCCCTTGGCCAGTTTTGTTAAAACTGTTGTTGAATTTGAAAAATAAATACTTTCAGAAAAGCCATAGAGTCTTTGAAACGGAAAATTACCTGAGCACTTGAAAATGCATTCGTTTTTCTTTGTCTGTTTTGCACTTACGGAACGAATAAACATCATTTCTTTTCACCCTCATCATTCGGTGTCTTTTTTTCCGACCATTTAGGAAATGCATTAATCTATTTTTAACATTTTTTACCATTTAGGAAACCTATAAATCTATTTAAATGATGTGTAAAATAATTGTTTTGAAGTGAATATACGACCTGCTATCGGGGTGGCATGGGACAAGTGAAACTGGTAGTTAAAATGTAACATAAAGTAACCGCCTTTACCACAAAATATTTACGAAATTTTACTCAAAACTCTATATAAAGTACGAAATTATCTTTTAAATAAAATGTTATTAAAACACATCAAAACTAATAATATTTAATCACTCCATCGTAAAATACGAAACGCAATAAATTCATTAATTTTAAAACAACTGCATTTAAATTAATAGTTAGTGCATGATGTGAACGCATTTTCATATTTCCAGATTTTCCGACCGGCCGTTAAAAACCCCCAAATGGATTTTATTGATTCGTCCTCCTCCACTGAAATGTCTAATTTCGATGCCCGGCCAGAGCTCAACTATTTTACCAACGGTCGGTATTTCTGGATTCGCAAATATTTGCCGAATTGATATTTCACGCGACTGTGTATAGAATGCAATTAAATTTCTGGCGTAATATTTTGTTTTGGATTGTTTCCAGGATTTTTATTTTACATGAATAATTTATTAATATTATTTAATTTATTAATATTATTTAGTTATTTATGTATCTAGTGTGCAAAGTAGGGTTTTTGAGCATAATTTGCTAGTTCAGGGCATGCCCCGCCAGGCGGATGTCCCAAAAAAAAATAAATAAAAATATATAAATTCGCACATATTTTTTAATGCACAAATAAAACTTTGAAACCGGCTTTCTAACCTAACCAAACTTTGTAGCTGTTGTCTAACCTAGCCTAAATCTGTAGATACATGTTAAGAAACCTAACTTAAGTTAATATTTAATCTAAATTATTTGTAAGTAATTGACGCGAGGTTCACCTAATTTAAAAAGTAAAAATCATAGCCTTTCTTAATAAATCAATATTTAATGGCGGAGTAATTAACGAAAAGAAAAAGTAAAAATCATAGCCTTTGTTAATAAATCAATATTTAAAGGCAGAGTAATTAACGAAAACAATTTAGTGGTAGTTAACACATTCCACATCATCTCTCCCTTCAACGTGATCTCTGCCTCTGCCACTGCCGTTAAACGCTATTATCAAATAAAAAAAGCGAACGGCGAGAGGGCAAAGACAAAAGAGGAGCGAAGAGCTTGCGGAAAGTCGTCCCTC
Organism: Philonthus cognatus; assembly: GCA_932526585.2. Classification (NCBI taxonomy): domain Eukaryota; kingdom Metazoa; phylum Arthropoda; class Insecta; order Coleoptera; family Staphylinidae; genus Philonthus; species Philonthus cognatus. The sequence goes on from OW052244.1 coordinate 4,805,876, forward strand.
GCGGTCGGTTAGTTATCGGCCATAAAGTGCAAGTGTTCGTTCAGTTCAACTTTTCTGCCCTCGGCGTTCGGACCTCGCGTCCCTTCGCCCAGCAACAGCAGAAACCAGCTGATCCGCTCCTCCACCCATGATCGATACTTCCGTTACCTCCGGCCCTTTCTGCTTGCACACACACATATCTGCCATAATCTCCCCCATTTTCGCATACTCATTGTATCCGTTCATACGTCATCTGCACTATTTCGTAAAGACTTTTCATTGCATTTTTTGGTGTTCATTTTCAGTATTTGACGCAAAACAGCTGCTATAACCTAACCTAACCCTAAACAATACAGTTTACCTAGCTCTAATGACATACACCCTAATCAATTATTCATAAATTTTGATTTCGCGCACTTGTTACACAATATACTATTTTGATGTCTTATTGCAATTACTATCCTTTTCAAAAAGGTAGGCATGTCACTTTGAAGTTAAATATTTTGAATTCGGTGAGTTCAAATATTTTCCAATTAAAACCATATAAAGATACATCATTTCTAAATATCCTGATTATTTTTTTTTTATTGAAATGTAAAATGAATAACTATGTAGTACAAACAACAAGCGATAATAAATGGTTTCGTGGTTCCCAAGAGTGTTTTTACAGTGGTATTTTTGGGGCGGTGATATTAAAGGTAAAGTTTTTTATAGGTAGTTGTTTCGGAGGGTCGTTTTTCGGGGGTGGTATTTCGAAGGGTTGGTATTTCGAGGGGATGGTATTTAGAGGGGATGGTATTTCAAGGGGGTGGAATTTCAAGGGGATTTTTTCCAGGGATTGATTTTTATGGAGTGTTTTTTTCGGGGGATGAATTTCAGGAATCCGTAAGGATGATTTTTAGGGGGATTGTTTCGTTCGGGAGATGTTTTTTCGGAAGTGGGGATGACTTTCCAGGAATCTTTTTACACGGGGTAGTCTTTTAAAGACGTTTTTTTCCGTAGGTGTGATTTTCCATAAAAGTTTTTACAAGGGATGGTCTTTTATGTGTAGTTTTTTGAGGGAGTGACTTAAAGGGTTTGATTTTAAGCCCCTGGTTTCATAAGCGTTTTTCCCTGGGGGTGATGTTTATTAGTAGTGAAGATTAGAATTTTGATATAATTATAATTATTTAATGATTTATTTAATGAAATACAAAACAACCTTTAAATAAGTAATTATTAATATTACTATATAATATTTAGCAGAGCTGAGACGAATCCTCGTTAAAAGGATTCGAATCACGAATCCGAATCACCTAATATGATTCGAATCACGAATACTCGAATAAAGGATTCGTAAGAGATAAATATGATTCTAATCAAAGATTCGAATCCTGTTTATTCGAATCACAGATACAAATCGTTTAAGAATAAATTTGATTTTATTATTTTTTTACAACCATTAACATATAAATATCGTTATCAGTTGTTTTAACAAAAATATTCACAACCTAATTATTTATTATTAACACTGAACATCGTTGATAACAGACTAAATTTCTGTGTTACTCTGATTAAAGATGTATTTGTGTGTTTTTGAACTACACTTTAAATCAATGGTTGATACGCGTGGCGCATGAAGTAAAATTTCGAGTTTAGAAAAGCCCCGTGAAAATTTGTCTCGGGTCGCTGCGCGACCCTCGACAAATTTTCTACGCGGGGCTTTTCTAAACTCGAAATTTTACTTCATGCTTAGTCTGGGAGTGGAAGACACTCGTTACTTTAAAATATGTCACAACTGTTAAAGTATGTATCGTCGGATGCCTGTCTTCAGGGGTGATATGTAAGCAAATTATGGGTCCTAGGAGTTGCCAAATAAGTGAGTTATTCAACTGTTTCCAAGGCACTCTTTGAAAAACCAAAAGATTAAAATTTAACATATAAAATGTACAATAAACTATAAGTGTGATACATCATTGAATTCAGTAAAAAATATTCTTCCAAAAAATATCAAAATCCAAAATAGCACCCATAAGAAAAACAAAAGTTAGGTAAATGTTATAGTTATCTTAAAATAAAATATGTTACTAGATTAGTCGTTAAAAAGTGCCTATAATGTCAAAGTTGTAACTTTCTGGATTCAATAGTTTTTGAATAAAAAAATAAAAACGAATTTTCAAAAATACGTTTTTTGACAATATCTCATTAAGGAAATAAGATATTTCAAACTTGTTTTTGGGTTATTATTAGGCCCTAAATTATGCTACTTTGACCCAATTTAACCGACTCTCTGTCTCTTTAAATAACCGAGATCCCCATACATTCTGTTGAAGGATGCGCAAATTAATATTCCAAAATGAGCTCCGAGATTATTAAGGTATAGAAACCAAAGAGACTATAAGATTTTATTGTACATGTTTATGAACCTTTTAACCTTTATATATTTTAACTGGCATAATTATAATAGGTTAAGTGGAAGAACAGTAACAGATAATGCTGACTGAACTTCGCCTATTCTTTTACACATTTTGTTTTGTAAAATTACTCTTAATTTGAATAAAGACGTTTATTATTATTATTATTATTATTATTATTATTATTAAATGCGGACACCCAGTATAATAATAATATAACATTTATTGTATTGTTATTTTCTAAATATTTTACTTAAATAAATATTTTACATTGTTTATCGTATATTTACGAATATATAAAAAATAAATACTTATTTCAGTAATTCAATATTAATTATACCATCAAATGTCTAAAAGTCTTGCGTTAAAAATCACCAGAAATCATTAGATGTTTCTTTTATTAAACGAATTTCACTATGGCTTTCGACGTCTAAATCAAAAAATGTTTCAAACAAAAGTTGTAGCCAACGAAAAAATTTACTTCTTTTACCTAAACACTTTTCACCTCAGCTCTTTTGTTTTTGAATTAGAAACTAAAAAATCTAGTGGACATCAACAACTCACCGATTATGGCTTTCGACGTCTAAATCAAAAAATGTTTCAAACAAAAGTTGTAGCCAACGAAAAAATAAACCACTTTCACCTAAACACTTTTCACCTCAGCTCTTTTGTTTTTGTTCCATAAACCGAGAAAGATTTTTTTGAAAATAAATACACAACTTTATGATAACTCGAAAATTTACGAACGAGTGTCTCCACTCCCAGACTAAGTATGAAGTAAAATTTCGAGTTTAGAAAAGCCCCGCGTAAAAAATTTGTCTCGGGTCGCGCAGCTACCCGAGACAAATTTTCACGGGGCTTTTCTAAACTCGAAATTTTACTTATTACATATTTACTTGTTTTACATTAGATAACAATTTTTATATTATTCGATAACTTTTTTGACATTATTACTGATTTTAACAGAAATTTTCGTCTTTGTAAGAACGTTTTTGTCAAACTGTCACGTACTGACATAAAATTATAATTTAGACGTAAATCGATTTTATCAACACGCCGAATTTTTGACGCTTTTGATATTTTTTATATTTACGAGATGACATTTTGGTCATTTGGATGTTTTTGGCAATTTTAAATAATTTTGACATGTTTTGATAACTTTTAAAACTGAAAACAGTTTCAATATGTTTTTATATTTTTAAATTTACTTGAAATCAGTGTTTAATACGCGAGGCGCATGAAGTAAAATTTCGAGTTTAGAAAAGCCCCGTGAAAATTTGTCTCGGGTAGCTGCGCGACCCGAGACAAATTTTTTACGCGGGGCTTTTCTAAACTCGAAATTTTACTTCATACTTAGTCTGGAAGTGGAGACACTCGTTCGTAAATTTTCGAGTTATCATAAAGTTGTGTATTTATTTTCAAAAAAATCTTTCTCGGTTTATTGAACAAAAACAAAAGAGCTGAGGTGAAAAGTGTTTAGGTGAAAGTGTTTTATTTTTTCGTTGGCTACAACTTTTGTTTGAAACATTTTTTGATTTAGACGTCGAAAGCCATAGTGAAATTCGTTTAATAAAAGAAACATCTAATGATTTCTGGTGATTTTTAACGCAAGACTTTTAGACATTTGATGGTATAATTAATATTGAATTACTGAAATAAGTATTTATTTTTTATATATTCGTAAATATACGGTAAACAATGTAAAATATTTATTTAAGTAAAATATTTAGTAAATAACAATACAATAAATGTTATATTATTATTATACTGGGTGTCCGCATTTAATAATAATAATAATAATAATAATAAACGTCTTTATTCAAATTAAGAGTAATTTTACAAAACAAAATGTGTAAAAGAATAGGCGAAGTTCAGTCAGCATTATCTGTTACTGTTCTTCCACTTAACCTATTATAATTATGCCAGTTAAAATATATAAAGGTTATAAAGTGAGTATTCATAAACATGTACAATAAAATCTTATAGTCTCTTTGGTTTCTATACCTTAATAATCTCAGAGTTCATTTTGGAATATTAATTTGCGCATCCTTCAACAGAATGTATGGGGATCTCGGTTATTTAAAGAGACAGAGAGTTGGTTAAATTGGGGCAAAGTAGCATAATTTAGGGCCTAATAATAACCCAAAAACAAGTTTGAAATATCTTATTTCCTTAATGAGATATTGTCAAAAAACGTATTTTTGAAAATTCGTTTTTATTTTTTTATTCAAAAACTATTGAATCCAGAAAGTTACAACTTTGACATTATAGGCACTTTTTAACGATAAATCTAGTAACATATTTTATTTTAAGATAACTATAACATTTACCTAACTTTTGTTTTTCTTATGGGCGCTATTTTGGATTTTGATATTTTTTGGAAGAATATTTTTTAGTGAATTCAATGATGTATCACACTTATAGTTTATTGTACATTTTATATGTTAAATTTTAATCTTTTCAAAGAGTGCCTTGGAAACAGTTGAGTAACTCACTTATTTGGCAACTCTTAGGACCCATAATTTGCTTACATATCACACCTGAAGACAGGCATCCGACGATACATACTTTAACAGTTGTGACATATTTTAAAGTAACGAGTGTCTTCCACTCCCAGACTAAGCATGAAGTAAAATTTCGAGTTTAGAAAAGCCCCGCGTAGAAAATTTGTCGAGGGTCGCGCAGCGACCCGAGACAAATTTTCACGGGGCTTTTCTAAACTCGAAATTTTACTTCATGCGCCACGCGTATCAACCATTGATTTAAAGTGTAGTTCAAAAACACACAAATACATCTTTAATCAGAGTAACACAGAAATTTAGTCTGTTATCAACGATGTTCAGTGTTAATAATAAATAATTAGGTTGTGAATATTTTTGTTAAAACAACTGATAACGATATTTATATGTTAATGGTTGTAAAAAAATAATAAAATCAAATTTATTCTTAAACGATTTGTATCTGTGATTCGAATAAACAGGATTCGAATCTTTGATTCGAATCATATTTATCTCTTACGAATCCTTTATTCGAGTATTCCTGATTCGAATCATATTAGGTAATTCGGATTCGTGATTCGAATCCTTTTAACGAGGATTCGTCTCAGCTCTGCTAAATATTATATAGTAATATTAATAATTACTTATTTAAAGGTTGTTTTGTATTTCATTAAATAAATCATTAAATAATTATAATTATATCAAAATTCTAATCTTCACTACTAATAAACATCACCCCCAGGGAAAAACGCTTATGAAACCAGGGGCTTAAAATCAAATCCTTTAAGTCACTCCCTCAAAAAACTACACATAAAAGACCATCCCTTGTAAAAACTTTTATGGAAAATCACACCTACGGAAAAAAACGTCTTTAAAAGACTACCCCGTGTAAAAAGATTCCTGGAAAGTCATCCCCACTTCCGAAAAAACATCTCCCGAAAGAAACAATCCCCCTAAAAATCATCCTTACGGTTTCCTGAAATATAAAAATATAAAAACATATTGAAACTGTTTTCAGTTTTAAAAGTTATCAAAACATGTCAAAATTATTTAAAATTGCCAAAAACATCCAAATGACCACAATGTCATCTCGTAAATATCAAAAATATCAAAAACGTCAAAAATTCGGCGTGTTGATAAAATCGATTTACGTCTAAATTATCATTTTATGTCAGTACGTGACAGTTTGACAAAAACGTTCTTACAAAGACGAAAATTTCTGTTAAAATCAGTAATAATGTCAAAAAAGTTATCTAATAATATAAAAATTGTTATCTAATGTAAAACAAGTAAATATGTAATATCAAAAATATCAAATGTCAAAATTGTTGTCTAATGTCAATAAAGTAAAAAAATATAAAATGTCAGAACTGCCATCTAATGTCAAATACGTCATTTAATGTCAACATCAGAAATAGTAAAAACGTACAAAATGTCATTGTTTATCAAAAGTAATATCTAATGTGAATATGTCATCTAATGTCAAAAAACGTAGTCTAATATCAAAAATATAATCTATTGTCAAAAATGTCATCTCAAAAGGTAATAAATATCAAAAATGTCATTCAATGTCAAAAATGATTAAATACAGTCTGTTTGATTTATTGTGACACAGCACATATGTCCGTTATTAGTACAGATAGAAAAAAAAGTTAAAGACAATAGTTTTAGTATTTTTCATGATCTATTCAGTAACATTGTCAGAAAAACAATTGAAAATCAAATAAACACGTGAAAGCTATTAGCTTCATTTTCTTTAATGGAACACCCTGTAAATTTTGTTTATTTCAAATAGGTAATAACCTTAGCTTTATAATGATACCACATAAGTACCCCTTCATTATACAAATAACGCGACAATTGCAAATAAATGAAATTTATCAGTTGCCATGGATAACAATTGACATAAAACAATTTGTTAACGCTTTAATGTCAAAGTGGTGTAGTAACTTCCCGTCTTGCGTGTTGTTGATTCAAATCTTTAGAGATGGGTGATAATTACTATTCTAATGATGAAAAAATGGATATGCTAAAGGTCTTCGTTAGATGCAACGATAATTCTAGAGAAGCTAGTATCACTTATGGAAACATGTATCCAGAAAGAAGACAACCACATTATTGCACTTTTGCAAGACTTGAACAAAATTTACGGAGAAATGGGTGTTTTAATAATAAATTACGAAGGAGAAGACAAGAAAGAGAAGATAATAATGAAGTATTGATATTGGCCTATTTTAGAGCACATCCACGTAATTCAATACGCGAAGCAGTGGCTGACTTAGGAATAAGTATGCATAAAATATTTTCTATTCTGAGAAAACATAAAATGAGACCATATAAAATTAAGTTAGTACAAGGTTTAAGAGATGGTGATTCTGACAGGAGGATAGTATTCTGTAATTGACTTAGCAACAATCAACATTTATTAAATTTAATTCTTTGGAGTGATGAATCAAATTTCAACAACAACGGAATCTCCAACCGAAAAAACGACCATTACTGGGATACTGAGAATCCACGTCAACTTCGAGAATGCAGATTCCAACAAAGATTTGCAGTTAATGTGTGGCTTGGTGTGTTAGGTGATACCATAATAGGACCATTTTTTATCAAGGAACGTTGAATGCAGAGCGATATGCCAACTTTCTTACGATAGAATTTCAAGATTATTTAGATGATATCCCCCTAGAAATACGTCGAGATATGTGGTTCCAACAAGATGGAGCTCCTCCCCATAATGCAAGAAATGTCAAAGATATTTTGGAAAGAAAGTTTGGTTTGAAATTGATTGCAAATGGTGGCCCCATAAACTGGCCAGCAAGATCGCCAGATCTGTCTATTTTAGATTTTTTTATTTGGGGATTTTTAAAGCAAAAAGTTTATGTTACTCGTCCAGAAAATCTAGACGATCTGAAAAATCGTATTCGTATGGCATGTGGCCAAATAACACCACGGATGTTGCAAAAAGCACGACGAAATTTAATGAAGAGATGTGAAGAATGTATTGCAAACAACGGACGTCACTTTGAACAGACACTTTAAATAGTTATTCATGTCAACTGATAAATTTCATTTATTGGCAATTGTCGTGTTATTTCTATAATAAAGGGGTACTTATGTGGTATCATTATAAGGCTAATATTAATGCCTATTTGAAATAAACAAAATATACAGGGTGTTCCATTAAAGAAAATGAAACTAATAGCTTTCACGTCTTTATTTGATTTTCAACTGTTTTTCTGACATTACGATTGAATAGATCATAAAAAATACTAAAACTTTTGTCTTTTTTTTCTATCTGTACTAATAACGGACATATGTGCTGTGTCACAATAAATCAAACAGACTATGAAGTTAACTTATTTAGTAATTTAATTAACATAAAATTAATAATGTTGCGTATATGCATCAATGGCGCTTAATGGGTTAAGTGAAGTTCTACTTAATGTCCCCATTGTTTTACTGACAGTAAAGTCGTGTTATATGCCGATGACTCCACCATATTAACATCTGATGATAATCTGCAGACAACTCTACACCTCAGTGAGGATGCACGGTCGAAGGCCAGTAAATGGTCCCAGTCAAACCTACTGAAACTAAATGAATCTAAGACAACTAACCTAATGTTCAGTCTACGGAATCTTGATTTGAATGAGAGCTTACATTTTGGTAGTTCCACTAAATTCTTGGGGGTGTATGTAGACAATAAATTGTTATGGCACGAACATGGGCATAATTTAAGATCAAAATTAAACAAAAATATTTTTCTGCTTCGAAACCTCAGTAATAATATATCTACAACAGTTCTAAGAACCGTATACTTCGCAGTAATTCAAAGTCATATATCATACGGCATTCTATCATGGGGCCATTCCTCCATCAGACATGATATCTTTGCACTCCAGAGACGAGCTGTTCGTATTATTGCTGGGGCTAGTTATACAGCCGATTGCAGAGAAATATTTTCACAATTTAAAATACTTACACTCCCTTGTATTTATATTTACGAATGTTTAATCCATACACATAAACATAAAGATCAATACCTTATGTATGAAGACAGACATACCTATAATACGCGGAATAAAATGAATATATGTCCAGATTATGTACGACTATCCATTACCAGAAGCGGCACAAGATATTATGCCAGCAGATTTTATAATCATCTACCAATGCATTATCGTGAACTGGATCTTAGCCATTTTAAGCAGAAAATTAAAACTGTGCTAGTAACATCAGCTTTTTATTCACACGATGAGTTCTTAAATAGCTCAATGCTATAATCAGTTGAACATGTTTCAATTTACTGCTCATATTTTGTAGTGTTTTTATGTATTTAGATATTTAAGTATTATTATCCGTTTTTAGATTTTTTGATATTAATGCATTTTATACTTTTATATGTTTTTTTTTTACTTGTGTAAACATTTTTGTATTGGCACGTAACTAAAAAAAAAAAAAAAATGTTACACAAAATGTCTAAATATGTCAAAATCAAAAAAAAGTGCCTAAACGGCAAACAACTACTAAATGTTACTTATAGAAATTCACTTAATGTTACACAAAATGTCGAAATATGTCATAATCGACTAAACACGTCGAATGTCACACAAAACGTCTTGATATGTCAAAATATGGAAATCATCGAAATCTTGAAAATTAATAAAAATTAACAGATTATAATAATAATAACATTTTTAACATCTTGATTTTCAAATAATAACAATAACTGATGGAAATTAACGATATTTTTATAAATTGATCAGAATTTATTAATTTTTTAATGAATTTATCTAAAAAAATTATGTTGAAAATCAATGTGAATATTAACATGTTGTATAAAACGACGGGATTTTAAAATATGTCAAATGTTATGTAAAATACTTCAATAAGTCGGATTGAACAGCAAAATGTCGAAATATCTCGGATTTTATACAAGATTTTATGTAAATCGTCGAAATATGTAAAAAAATTTAAAAAATCGAAATACGTCAAATGTGACATCGCTCGCCACATTTGACACAAACGTTATATGTCGGAATATTTGTCCTGTTAATTTTAACTTGATAAATAGGACAAAAAAACTTGAAAAACGTCAAATTAAGTCAGATGTGAATGAATGTCGTGTGATTAACGAAACGCGTCAAATATTGAAATATGTCAAAAGTGTCACACGTGTGACGTAAATTGTCTAAATAAGTAATAATCGACAAAAAATTTTAAATGTCAAAATAGGTGTAATATGTCATTAACAGTCACTATATATAACTAAATATTTATTATTTGAGAAGTATGCACAGGGTGAGCGAAACTCGATGTCTCAGCTCTATTATGAGAAAAGGAAAAACGATAGAAGACATCTGAAAAGAGGTTCATAAATGGGATTGAGTAAGGTCCATTTTAATTCAAAATTACATATTTGTCTAAATTTGAAATCTAATGACGTCATCGAATATTTTTTCCCAGAAACATACCTATATTTTTGGATATTTAAAAAGATTTAATTTTTCTGAATAAACTTTGTAAATAAAAAAATTGCTACCTTCTTCTGTTAAAAAATTACAAACAAACTTTAAAAACAGTATTATCAAAAATTCCCAATTGTCACGACTTAAACAAGTAGCCTTTCAAAGCAAATAACAAAGTCGCATCTGTTAATAGTTAAACTAATGGCTCAGAAATATTATTTTGTTGTCATTTGATTTCGAAAAATGTTTACGCACAACGAAAATGTCGATATGCTATTAGTTTATAGAGAATCTCAAAAGAACCCTAGAAGAGCAGTTCAGTTATACGCCCAGAGATACCCTGAACGTTTTAATTAAATTGTTGTGAAGATGTATCACAAAGTGAACGCCAACCAAATCAAAGATTTAATACCCTGAACGTGTTATTCCAACCTGAAAATTTTTTTCAAGATTGGAACACAATTTACGTGCAAACAATGAGGCATTTTCTGCTCGAAAGGGAAGACAAATTGCTAAAAAGATCAATTCTGACAATATTGTTGCCAATGTTTTGCAGTATATAAGCCTGTAGTGAGTTGAATTTAAAATATTTTTCGGTACGACAAATTTCGAAAGAAAATGGTTACCACGATTATAAACTTCACAACTTAGAACACTTGTCAAATCAACATCAACGAAGAATAAATTATTGTATCCAAGTGATGGTAAACTTAGAGATGAATGACAATCGATTTTTAAAGCATGTGTTGTGGACGGTTAACAGCCGTTTTGTTAGTAATGGTAAGCCTAATAAAAAAATTAACATTTTTGGGCTACTGAAAATCCACATTTTGTCAATCTAATTGAAAACCAAGGACACTTTGGTATTAACGATTGGTATGGTATTATTTATGGGCATTTGATTGATCCATATTTCACAACAACTTCTTAAAATTGTACCATTACAGCTGCGAGCAAACATGTGTTTTCAGCATGATGGAGCTCCACCGCATAAAGCACAAGTTGTCTAACAATATTTAAATAAAACTTATGGAAACAATTGGATGGGTATAAATGGACCGATACAGTGGACGCCTAAATCGCCGGACTTGACCCCATTAGACTTCTCCTTGTGGGAAACTTTGAAAAACAAAGTTTACAAAACACCATCTGTTAACTTAGAACATTTAAAAGAAAAAATCAGACATGCTTGCGATGAACTATCTAGAGACATTTTACGTAAGGCTTCAGTAATAGAAGTAAGGCGGAGATTGGATAAGTGTTTTGAAGCAGGGTTGTTATGTTTAAAACACTTTGTTTTAAAACAGTGTTTTAAACATGTTGAAAAACAGCCGTCGTGTGTTAAACGGTTTTGTTTTAGACATGTTTTATATCTTAAATTCGTTTAAAACATGTTTTAAACGTTAACTTTGTCTAAAAAGTTTTTTTATTATCTTAAATTTGCTAAATTATATTAATTTTAAGATTCTTTGTTTACATATTTGAATTTTAACTAAATTGTTTAAGATATTTTAAACTACATTAATAAACTTAAATTTTATTACGATAAAATATCACAACTGTGTGTGCAAAAATGCTTTTTTAAAAGATTTCAATTTGAATGTGTTTTCCACTCCCAGACTAAGCATGAAGTAAAATTTCGAGTTTAGAAAAGCCTGAAAATTTGGATTGGCCGCGTAGCGAAGCGGAGCGGCCAATCCAAATTAGGCTTTTCTAAACTCGAAATTTTACTTCATGCGCCACGCGTATAAAACATTGAAATATCGTAAAATTTAATATATACGGCTTTAGCAATCCAATATGTAGATGTAAATAAAACATAAGTCTAATTCTGCGCTCAACAAATTGTTTAAAACAGTGATTATAGGCAACTCAATAACTCTAACGTATATTAGGTTGCCTATAATTGTTGTTGTATGTGTGTGTTTTTGAACTTCACTGTAAATCAGTGTTTTTAAGCGTGGCGCATGAAGTAAAATTTCGAGTTTAGAAAAGCCTAATTTGGATTGGCCGCTCCGCTTCGCTACGCGGCCAATCAAAATTCTTAGGCTTTTCTAAACTCGAAATTTTACTTCATGCTTAGTCTGGGAGTGGAAAACACTCAATTAAAGCCCCAAATTAACCGAATTCCCGCAAATTTAAAAAAACGCTGTAATTATCGGAACATGTATACTCAAAAGAAAAATGCCCTGTTGTCCTGTTTTAAACACGTTTTAAACATGTTTTTAATCGTTAATGTTTTAAACGCTGTTTCGATGAAAAAACAAACGTTTTGTTAAAAAAAAACTGTTTGTTTTAATTAAAATTAACACGTTTTTTAACAACCCTGTTTAGAAGTAGGAGGTGGTTACATAGAAATTTTGTTGTAGTGATTGCCTACACACTTTATTTCTTTCTGTATTAATTTGTTTAGTGTTTTTTGTTTAATGTTAAGCGCGATATTCATTTATTGTAAGTTATGCGTATTATTATTTTGTTTCTATATATTTTTTGTAATGTTGTAAAAAGGAGAAATCCGTAGATTATTAAATAAATTATAGTAATATAGTAACGTTTTATATGATTTTTAATGTTTAATTAATGATATTAATTAATAATGTTTCATTATTGACAGATTCAAATTTGATATTTGATTCCAAAGGCTTCTTGTATAAATCGTGACAATTATACATTTTTGAAAATACTTTCTTCTAAGTTTGCTTATAATTTTTTAACGGAAAAAGATAGCAATTTTTTTCTATACAAAGTTTATTCAGAAAATTCAATTCTTTTTAAATAACCAAAAATATTGGTATGTTTCTGGAAAATACGTACGTTTACAAAAAAGGTAGTGTTTCTTTTCATGCGATTATCAAGACGGTCAAGTTTAACAGCGAGTATCGTTGTTATAAAATTTTTGAGATATAATTACGTCTATCTTTATTATAAAATGTTTGAGAAATATAAAAAAATAAGGTGGTTACTAGAATATATTTCAGGCGTGATGCATTAAACAAAAAATATTTAGTATTTTAAAGCACGTGTGTAATATCATATTAAGAACATTTATTTTTCAAGATTTTATCGTTGTTTTAAATTTTTAACTAGGTTTTGACTAGTGATGGGAATAATCGATATATTTTAATAAACGATTATTTTAAAACGAGATATTTTAATAATCGATTAAATTAGTAATTCAAAATTAGTAGTTAACCTACTAATATAATGAGTGCTTGGAGGGGGTAAAATGTAAAATGAATAATTATGTAGTACAAACAACAAGCGATAATAAGTGGTTTCGTGGTTTCCAAGAATGTTTTTACAGAGGTATTTTTGGGGCGGTGATATTACAGGTAAAGCTTTTTATAGGTAGTTGTTTCGGAGGGTCGTTTTTCGGGGGTGGTATTTCGAAGGTTTGGTATTTCGAGGGGATGGTATTTCAAGGGGGTGGTATTTCAAGAGGATTTTTTCCAGGGATTGATTTTTATGGAGTATTTTTTTCGGGGGATGAATTTCAGGAATCCGTAAGGATGATTTTTAGGGGGATTGTTTCTTTCGGGAGATGTTTTTTCGGAAGTGGGGATGACTTTCCAGGAATCTTTTTACATGGGGTAGTCTTTTAAAGACGTTTTTTTTCCGTAGGTGTGATTTTTCATAAAAGTTTTTACAAGGGATGGTCTTTTATGTGTAGTTTTTTGAGGGAGTGATTTCAAGGGTTTGATTTTAAGCCCCTGGTTTCATAAGCGTTTTTCCCTGGGGGTGATGTTTATTAGTAGTGAAGATTAGAATTTTGATATAATTATAATTATTTAATGATTTATTTAATAAAATACAAAACAACCTTTAAATAAGTAATTATTAATATTTCTATATAATATTTAGCAGAGCTGAGACGAATCCTCGTTAAAAGGATTCGAATCACGAATCCGAATCACCTAATATGATTCGAATCAGGAATACTCGAATAAAGGATTCGTAAGAGATAAATATGATTCGAATCAAAGATTCGAATCCTGTTTATTCGAATCACGAATACAAATCGTTTAAGAATAAATTTGATTTTATTATTATTTTACAACCATTAACATATAAATATCGTTATCAGTTGTTTTAACAAAAATATTTACAACCTAATTATTTATTTTTTTTAAAATTTAATAGTTAAGGCTGTTACTTGGTGAAATTCCATATCAAAAACTTTTAGTAAATGTGGTGTATTTCAGTTTAAATTTAATATGTTTTTATACTAATCAGTTTTTTTGTGCCATCTTGAGCTGTGCGCGCCAGTATTGTATTAGCCGCAGATGCGACCACACGCGCGCCTATTAATCGAGTTGTATCAATTGTTATATTTAATTTGTTTAATCAGAATAAAGTTGTTTTTCGGGCATTTTCTATTTTACTTCACCTGGACACAATAACTGGCGACGAGGATAAGTGAAAATATCGATTTAATAAACTTTAAATAATCCCGGAGTGTGCAAATTCACGTGTGCAATGGCGGAACCAGCGGAGGTCGTTAAGGTCGAAAGCAGCGTTGGACATTTACGTGAATATGATCCGAAGACAGCAGACTGGACTATTTATAGGCGAAGGATGGAAAACTACTTCACAGCGAATGGTATTAAAGAAGAGGAGAGGAAAAGGGCGATTCTCTTAAACGCACTATCGGAAGAAGCATACAAATTGGTTTATGACCTGTGTTTGCCGGAATTTCCGGAAAAGAAGGCGTATAAGAAGCTATTAGAAGTGTTAGATGAACACTTTAAACCACAGTTATCAGCTTTTGCTGCAAGATATAGGTTTTATAATGCTGTGAAAGGTCCATCAGAAAATGTGAAAGAGTGGTCAGCACGTGTGAGAAGTTTGGCGGCACATTGTAAATTCGAAGACGGAGAAATCGAGAAAGCAATGCGTGATAAGTTTATCATGGGATTCGAAAAGGGCAGTGTACAAGACAGACTGTTCGAAGAAGAGTTAACAATATCATTTTCAAAAGTGGTTGAAATAGCATCGGCAAAAATGGCGGCGAAATCCAACACAGAGTTTCCGGTAGAGGTGAAGATGGAACCAGGGTTGCACCATGTGACTCCACGACGTCATCGGAATGGGCCAATCAAGGAGCAGGAGTATATACGAAAATTTGAAAAGTGTTCAGTGTGTGGTCGAAAATCGCATAGTGCCGAAAAGTGCCGATATCGCGAATGCGCGTGTCATAAATGTGGAAGAAGGGGACATCTCGCTTCGGTATGTAAGGATAAACAGCACACATCGCACGGCGGGAATTACGGTAAAAAACACGCACATTTTTTGCAATCTGAACAGTCGGCTGAGCGCTCCGACCGTAAATCGGATTTAGCTTTGTTTACATTCGAAATTAATAGTAAAATAATGGATAAACCATTAATGTTGGACGTACTAGTTGAAAATATTTTGTTTTCGTGTCAAGTGGACACTGGTTCAGGCGTAACGGCTATTTCAGATAAATTGTTTGAAAAATATTTTAATAATTTTGAACTTAAACAGTCCGATAATGAATTATATTTTTACAACGGTGAGCAACTTAAACCTTTAGGTATTTGCAATTTAAAATTTAAATTTAATAATGATGAATTTAAGTTGGATGTTTATGTAATTAAAAACGGCGGCGATCCATTACTAGGTCGCGATTTTTTGAAATATGCCAAGTTAGGAATTAGTACTGTTAATTTTATTAAAGATGATGTAAAAGCTATTGAGTCCAAGTACAAAGAACTGTTTGCACCCGGTCTTGGATATTTTAATAAGGGCGAAATTTCCTTAGAATTAAAAGAGGAGAATGTTACTCCGAAATTTTTTCGAGCAAGACCGTTGCCGTTCGCAATGAAACAGTTGGTGGAAAACGAGCTAAATAGATTACTTGATTTAGGTATAATTATTCCAGTGGAATTTAGCCACTGGGGCACACCAGTAGTGCCAGTATTAAAAAAAGACTGCACTGTTCGACTGTGTGGTGATTTTAAGGTGACGGTGAATCCAGTTTTGAAGGTAGATAAATACCCTTTACCCCGTATCGAGGAATTGTTTAGTAAACTTCAAGGGGGTGTTGAATTTTCTAAACTGGATTTGTCACAGGCTTATCAGCAAATAATGTTAAAGTCAAAATCCAGAGAATATGTTACCATTTCAACACACAAGGGGCTTTTTCAGTATACACGACTACCTTTTGGGATAGCGTGTGCGCCCAGTAAGTTCCAACAAATTATGGATACTTTAATCCAGGGTGTTGATGGCGTAACATGTTTTCTGGACGATATTTTGATAACGGGAAAAAACCGTAAAGAACATGTAGCAAGGTTATGTTTAATTTTAGATCGTTTGCAATCTGCTGGATTACAATTGTCACTGGAAAAATGTAGTTTATTTCAAAGTAAAATTAAATATTTAGGGTATATGATTGACAGAGAAGGGCTACATGTTGCACAAGATAAAGTGGAGGCGATTTTAAATGCTCCGATACCCAATAACGTTACTCAAGTCAAGTCATTTTTAGGATTAGTCAATTATTATGGAAAGTTCGTAAATAATTTGTCAACTATTTTAACTCCACTGTATAATTTATTAAAAAAAGATATACAATTTAAATGGAGCACAAAATGTCAAAAATCATTTGAACAAATTAAAAATGTCTTAACAAAAACTGATGTACTAGTACATTACAACCCGGAATTAGAATTAAAATTGACGACAGACGCCAGTGCGTATGGAATCGGTGCTGTGTTGTCCCATGTCATGGAAGACGGTAGCGAGAAACCGATTGCATATGCATCGCGTACGTTAAGCAAGGCTGAACAAAATTATTCACAGATAGAAAAGGAAGGACTTTCAATAATCTACGGGTTAAGCAAGTTTAATCAGTATCTTTATGGTAGAACATTCACGTTAGTTACTGACCATAAACCCTTGGTAATTATCTTTAATCCCACTAAGGGTATTCCGCAGTATTCAGCGAACAGGTTAAGACGATGGGCGGTGATTCTTTCAAATTACCAGTACAAAATCGAGTATGTCAAGTCAGAAAAAAATGTAGCAGATTGTCTATCACGATTACCATTAAATGAAAATAATAATTTACATAACTCAGATTTAGATTATTCACAATTTTTTAATTTAAAGTTGGTCACACCAATTGATTTTAGGATAATAAAGGAAATTACTTCTAAAGATGTAGAATTTAAAGAAATAAAAAAATATTTAAAGTATGGATGGCCAAGATTCAACAATATTAAAAGCAGTTTAAAACCTTATTTTAAAATTAGATATGAGTTAACGCTTGAAAATGAGTGCATTTTATGGAATAACAAAATATGTATTCCAAAGGAGTTACGTGAATTATTACTGAAAGAACTACATTCAACTCATATGGGGGTAGTTAAAATGAAAAGCCTAGCTAGAGCGTATTTTTGGTGGCCGGGGCTAACAAAAGAAATTGAACAGTTAGCAAGTAACTGTGAAAATTGTGCAAAGGTGCGCACTAACCCACCAAAAATAGCTCTGACACCTTGGCCCTTTCCAAATAAGAAATGGGAAAGAGTGCATGTTGATTTCATGGGACCTTATTTAAATACTTACTTTTTAATAGTTATCGATGCGTATACTAAGTGGTTAGAAGTCTTTCCATTAAGAAACATAACAACCGACGCTACTATACAGGCATTACGTAGTATTTTTGCTAGGTTTGGTTTACCTAGGCTGTTAGTTTCTGATAATGGAAGGGCGTTTACTTCTAACGAATTTGACATTTTTTTAAAAGGAAATGGTATACGTCACCTTACTATCGCTCCCTATCATGCACAATCGAACGGTGCAGCCGAAAATTCAGTAAAAACAATTAAGTATGCTCTTAAGAAAGCTTTGGGCGAGAACCGTTCTTTGGACTTGAACTTAAAATTAAATTCGTTTTTGTTCGATTACCGTAACACAAAACACTGTACGACAAATGTACCACCATCAAAATTAATGTTTGGAGAGGAAGTTCGAACTCGTTTTGATTTACTAAGAGAAAATGTTAGGGAAAATGTCGAGCTTAAGCAAAATAAACAAAAACAATGTTATAAGGGAAAAAGAAAAGTCGAATTTTTTATTGGTGAGAATGTGCGAGTGAGAGATTATAGACTCAATGTTAAAAAACCTACTTGGATTAGAGCAACAGTTATAAAAAAAATGGGTTCTAGTATGTACATTGTTAAGATTCCGCAATCAAATGTCACATGGAAGCGCCATGCGAACCAAATAATTAAAGTGAATGAAAGTTATCTAGGAGGCAGTTTACCTGTACCAGAGAATTCAGTAAATGTTGATAATAATGCAGAAAATAAATCTGAAAATAAGTCACCGGAAATTGAAAACAATGAAAGACCAAAACGTACGACAAAACGGCCTAATAGATTAACTTATGATTTTTTTTAGCGGAAATAGGTAAAGGGATGGCAGGTTTATATTTTTTTTAAGGGAGAGATATTGTGGTGTATTTCAGTTTAAATTTAATATGTTTTTATACTAATCAGTTTTTTTGTGCCATCTTGAGCTGTGCGCGCCAGTATTGTATTAGCCGCAGATGCGACCACACGCGCGCCTATTAATCGAGTTGTATCAATTGTTATATTTAATTTGTTTAATCAGAATAAAGTTGTTTTTCGGGCATTTTCTATTTTACTTCACCCGGACACTATAGTAAATAACACACTTGGTTAAGATTTCACTGTTTATTGATTGACACTGCAACAATTGTTTCGCCACACAGTGGCTTCATCAGGCAGATGAATAATGAATTACAAACTTAAACTAACGCTTAAATACTAATGACGTGGACGTGGTGGTGTTGCTTTAGGAAAGGGGTGGGGGGTGGTAGTAAATTATGTGAGAAATATATATGCATATAAACATACATAAGTATATACAAACGTTAACATATCGTATAAACAGAGGATAAAATGTCAGGACAAATTAAATTAATAAATAAAGATAAGTATAAAAATCAAATTCACACAAGTAAATATATACATATACATACACAAAAACGTATAAAAACATTAACCTATGCCATATACATATATACAACAAGCTAAAAATAAGAAAAATTACACCGTACAGAAATGAAAATATAGTATGAAAGAAATGTTTACACTGAAATTTACAGAATTACAAATTTAGTAGTGGTGAATTATTTACGTCTGCTTGATCGTTTAATAGAATGCCGCGTTTATAAAATAAAAAAAAAAAATGTTTGTATTGGTTTAGGTATGTCGATGACATCCTAATGTATTTTCAGGGCACGAATAGACAATTGGATGTGTTTTTAGCGTATCTAAACTCAATACATAACAATATTAAGTTCACGTTAGAAATTGAGAAAAATAAAACGATCAACTTCCTAGACCTTTCCATAACCCGTTTTGAAAACAAACACAAATTCAACATTTTTCATAAACCAACCCACACTGACACTACTATACATTAGCACTAGAAGCACTAGAAATACACAAGGCCCGAATTAATCCCGGAATTTCCCTTCTTAATGACCAGGTTGACCTAATGTACACCCCTCTCTTCGAAGCCGTATAAATAGTTTTTAACGTGTAATTTGTATTTACTTTAGTTTGAGAATGACTACTAGATAGTCGAAACTAGTCACACAATTAAATGTAAAATTCAGTGGTTAAACAAAGTAAAAAGTGTTTTATTTATAAGTGTATTTAAGATGTACCACAAAGTGAACGCCTACAACACCAAACAACTATACATTTTAATTCTCTTCATCCCATGCCCCAAAAGCAGGTAGCTTATAACTCTTTCATAAATAGATTATTAAATGTCCCCCTGTCTGAGGTAGATTTTCAAATAGAATTTAACAGAATTTTAACCGTAGCAAAAAATAATGGATTTCCGAGTCATGTAATAAATAATATTTTAGTTAAACAACAAAAACGACAAATAATAAGCTCGATTTACCCTATTATACAATCGAAAGAAGACATGATTTATGCATCAATCTCTTATATTAGACAACCATCAGTAGAAATAGGAAAAATATTCTTCTTCTTCTTCTGCTATCCCTTGTTGCCCCTTAGGGCGTCGGGTAGGAAAAATATAAAAATCTAAAAAAATCAAAGTTAGTTTCAAGTCATAGAATTCCCTTCATAAATTTTTAAATAACGCTAAAGACAAAATGAATAAAAATAGTAACTCAGGCGTCTATTTGTTAGAATGCAACGATTGCCCTAAGGTGTATGTTGGACAAACAGGCCGCAGTTTCAACGAACGTATCGCAGAACATCAGAAATGCTACGAACATCAAAAAACTACGTCCACATATGCCAATCATTTAATCGAAAATAACCACAATTTCAACAATAAATTCAAAATCCTTCATATCTGTAACAAAGGTAGGAAAATAAACATGCTTGAACAACTGGAAATCAATAAATAATAAATGCGGCATTCTATTAAACGATCAAGCAGACGTAAATAATTCACCACTACTAAATTTGTAATTCTGTAAATTTCAGTGTAAACATTTTTTTCATGCTATATTTTCATTTCTGTACGGTGTAATTTCTCTTATTTTTAGCTTGTTGTATATATGTATATGGCATAGGTTAATGTTTTTATACGTTTTTGTGTATGTATATGTATATATTTACTTGTGTGAATTTGATTTTTATACTTATCTTTATTTATTAATTTAATTTGTCTTGATATTTTATCCTCTGTTTATACGATATGTTAACGTTTGTATATACTTATGTATGTTTATATGCATATATATTTCTCACATAATTCACTATAAAATATCATCAACATTCGATAAATTAAGGAAAATTGAGGAAATATTGCAAAATCTGATAAAAATTTGATTAATCGACGAAAATCTTGAAATTATGATAATTTTATGAAAATATCGATTTGTTGAAAATCTTATAAAAATGTTATAAATCGACATGTTAAGTTTAAAAATTTGATTGGGAATGTCAATTCATATTCATCAAAATGGTATATTTGGCGAAATTACTGAAAAACAATTAAAAATCTTAAATCTGGCAAAAATCATCAAAATTTATCAAAATGTCCAATTTGACACAAATCATTAATTTAATTGATTTTATCACTTACAAACGAGTGTCGTCCACTCCCAGACTAAGCATGAAGTAAAGTTTCGAGTTTAGAAAAGCCCCGCGTAGAAAATTTGTCGAGGGTCGCGCAGCGACCCGAGACAAATTTTCACGGGGCTTTTCTAAACTCGAAATTTTACTTCATGCGCCACGAGCATAAAACAGTAATTTATCGAAAAATTTAAAAACATATAAAACAAATTTTTCATGTTAATCCTTACGATTAATTCGTATTATTTTTGACGATTCGAATCCTTTTGTAACTATTCGAATCCTTTTATAAATATTCGAATCCTTTTATGAGGATTCGAATCCTTTTATGAGGATTCGAATCCTTTTATGAGTATTCGAATCACCAGCATTTGGATTCGAATACGAATCCTTTTATAAAAGTGTAACGAAACCGGATCACGAATCCAGTTTAATTAAAGTATTCGAATACCTCTTTTGAATCCTCTAAAAGGATTCGAATCCAGGATTAGAATCCTGCATGATTCGAATCCTGCCCAGCTTTGATATTTAGTAGTCCTGTCTATCGAGATAATAAGCGATACAATTTATAATAGTTAATAGTCCAGTCTACCGACATAATAATCAATTATTTTAATTTTCCAATTAGTAATTTTCCCGACGAAATAATCGTTTAAATTAGTATATACTATTTTACCCGATCAAATAATCGCTTAAATTAGTATCTACTATTATACCCGATCAGATAATCGTTTAAATTAGTACATACTATTTTACCCGATCAAATAATCGCTTAGATTAGTAATTACTACTTAGTAAGTAGTAATTAGTAATTACTAATTTACCCGATCAAATAATCGCTTAAATTAGTATTAACTAATTTCCGCATAATAATCGATTATATCGGTATATTTCAATAATCGACTAATTACTAATTAGTATATCGATTATTCCCATCACAAATTTTGACAAATAATTCATCAATTTAAAAACGAATTAAATACATCAAGAAATATTAAATTAACAAATATATATTTATCACTATAAATATCAAATTTTACAAACAATTTCTGTTCCAGTGTTGAATCACAAAGTGAAACATAAAACGTGAAATACAAAACGTCGATGGCTTTGTTTCTTTTTTTATCGCACCGCTAATTACACAGTCGTATTACATTTTTTTATGATAACCACTGAAAAAAGTCCTTCTTAATTACAACCAGATGGTTGGAATACTTCAAGGCCGATAATTCTTGCATAAGTTTTTCTTAGGAAGCGATCGTTAAGTAATAGGAGTATTAATTAGTGCCTACTGCGGTATTGATTTTTTGCGGTTTTTTTATATCGTTTTATGATGCATATTTTTTGATTGATGAATTTATATGGATGATGTTACATAATGTGTTTTATTAGTTTGTGACATAATTTATTGGTGTAATAGTTATGAAGAGAGAGAGAGGGGAAAACAATGAATAAACATTTATTGTTTTCGATTTTTAAAACATGTTCTAAAGTTATTTATTAGGGTTGTTAAATTTTATCATCAAATTATTAATCAACTGATGAACAGGTTTATATAACCCTATTAAAATGAGTTTTAATTTTAAAAGAAATGTAATTTATTCGGAATTTTAGCGGAAAAATATTGTCTTTCTAGGGTTGAATGACAAATTAATAGAAGTGCAACTAAATAGTAAATTTAGGGGATGCTAAACTAATTTTCTCCCAGAAAATAGCGCCCTCTGTTTTAATTTTATTTTATCTCTATCAATGATATCCAGTATTACAGGATGTGCCGTTAATGCGGGGAAATGGCTTAACCATAGGATCCTGAGATAAAAATATGATGATTTAACATAACTTATCTACAGAGAGTTTTATGTAACATTTGAAGCTTTAAACGAGTGTTTTCCACTTCCAGACTAAGCATGAAGTAAAATTTCGAGTTTAGAAAAGCTTGAAAATTTGGTTTGGCCGCTTCGCGCTTCGCGCTACGCGACCAAACCAAATTTCCAGGCTTTTCTAAACTCGAAATTTTACTTCATGCTTAGTCTGGGAGTGGAAGACACTCGTTTAAAGCTTAAAATTAAATTCTTTTAATAAACCGAGCATCGGAAAATGTACGACGTATGTTCGGTGTTATATAAAACTCTCTGTATATCCAAAAGTTTACGGTTAAGCCGGAATTAGTCTTCAAAGTTAAAAAAAATATGATTAATTTTATTTATAACAATTGAACGCCATATTCGATCCGATAAAAATTTATTCTGGTTGATTATCATAATATAACACATCATTGCAGTTATTATGGTCATCATTGATTGACAAGAAGTATAAAAAACAATAGTACCACAACATAAAAACTAAAATATATTTTAATTGGAACACCTTATAAAATTAATCATATTTTTTTGAACTTTGAAGACTAATTCCGGCTTAACCGTAAACTTTTGGATATACAGAGAGTTTTATATAACACCGAACATACGTCGTACATTTTCCTATGCTCGGTTTATTAAAAGAATTTAATTTGAAGCTTTAAACGAGTGTCACTCCCAGACTAAGCATGAAGTAAAATTTCGAGTTTAGAAAAGCCTGGAAATTTGGTTTGGTCGCGTAGCGCGAAGCGCGAAGCGGCCAAACCAAATTTTCAGGCTTTTCTAAACTCGAAATTTTACTTCATGCGCCACCGGTACAAAACACTGACGTATTACAAAGTTTAAAACACGCTGCTAAACTTTTCATTAAATCAGTGTTGTGTGCCGGTGACGCATGAAGTAAAATTTTGAGTTTAGAAAAGCCTGAAAATTTGGGTTTGGCCGCTTCGCGCTTCGCGCTACGCGACCAAACCAAATTTCCAGGCTTTTCTAAACTCGAAATTTTACTTCATGCTTAGTCTGGGAGTGGAAGACACTCGTTTAAAGCTTCAAATTAAATTCTTTTAATAAACCGAGCATCGGAAAATGTACGACGTATGTTCGGTGTTATATAAAACTCTTTGTATATCCAAAAGTTTACGGTTAAGCCGGAATTAGTCTTCAAAGTTCAAAAAAATATGATTAATTTTATTTATAACAATTGAACGCCATATTCGATCCGATAAAAATTTATTCTGGTTGATTATCATAATATAACACATCATTGCAGTTATTATGGTCATCATTGATTGACAAGAAGTATAAAAAACAATAGTACCACAACATAAAAACTAAAATATATTTTAATTAGAACACCTTATAAAAATTTAGAAAAAACGTCTTAAAAGGCTAGTTCCTTTAAAAGCGTTTTGTCTCTTAATAATATTTGATATCTTGTACGGTTTTGCCACAAAAAAATTAAATGCAAATAAATGATGTTTTTATTATTTAGTAAAATCGAAATCTAGTTTTCCGGGTGATTAAAAATACATGTTTTTTTTGTAGCCGCTATTGTTTAACACACATTAATTGTGTATAATATTAATTAACAAGTATTTTTTGAGAATTAATTGTTATCTTCATTAGGGTTTATAATTATTTATATTCCTCCGGAGCAAACAGATACAGGGAGTTTTTCTTTTAAGTATACGTATTCCAAATTCAACCTATTTTCTGTAAATCTTTAGATATTCCTAGTTTTTTTTAAGTTCAGTTTGAAGCTTTAAACGAGCATTTTTCACTCCCAGACAAGTAAAATTTCGAGTTTAGAAAAGCCCCGTGAAAAAATATTCTGGGCTTTTCTAAACTCGAAATTTTACTTCATGCGCCACGCGTATAAAACACTAAAATATTGTGAAATTTATGTATATTCGAATTTCACTTGAAATCTGTGTTTTATACGCGTGGCGCATGCAGTAAAATTTCGAGTTTAGAAATGCCCCAAAAATGTTCACGGGGGCTTTTCTAAACTCGAAATTTTATTTACTTCATGCTTAGTCTGGGAGCGGAAAACACTCGTTTAAAGCTTCGAATTGAACTCTTTTAAAAAACAACAGATGTCGGAACATTTACAGCTTATGCATATGTTTACTTAAAAGAAAAATTAACTGTATGTTGCTTTTATTAGGATTTGGCCAAGGAAATTGAGGATACCATATTCTTATTTTATATTTTTGTGCAAAACCGTACAATATATCAAACATTATTAACAGACAAAATAGCTTTCAATTCACCGGTACAAATATTACGAAGTTTAAAACACATCGCTAAACTTAACATTGAATCAGTGTTTTGTACCGGTGGCGCATGAAGTAAAATTTAGAGTTTAGAAAAGCCTGAAAATTTAGTTTGGCCGCTCCGCGCTACGCGGAGCTTTTCTAGCTTCTAAACTGGAAATTTTACTTCATGCTTAGCCTGGGAGTGGAAAACACTCGCTTTAAGCTTCAAATTAAATTCTTTTAATAAACCAAGCATCGAAAAATGCTCAACGTATGCATATGGATACTTCAAAGAAAAATTCTCGTTATGAAAATGTTCGGTGTTATAGTAGTTGGAGCGCTATATGAAAAAAATTACTTTAGTTTGCGGTTAACTTGTAAATGATAATTGGGGGTTTATGACCATAACCGCAATAAAACTAACCTGCGCTGGCCAGATGATTTGCATAGAAAATTCATGACCGAAATGAACAGGGCCGCTACAAGGTGTGTTGTCCCCAGGGCGCGAGGCAAACAGCGGAAGAAAAAATGCTCAGAGATTAAAAATGTTGATTGTTTAACCGAGTTCATTTAAGTGTAAGAATGAAAAGTTCAAAACATTTATGCTCTTTTAACATTAACTAATATTAAATTGTGTGATTTATCAAACCATCCATTTCAAAAAGTGAGGGGCCTCACTTTGAAGTGCTGTATTTTCAAAACAAAAAATTTAAAAAAATATCCGAGCACGTTTCTGTAATCCTGAGTGTTTTTTTTTTAATATTATTGAAGAAATCAGATTTTAATCATAAATAATTATTTTTTCGACGGATTTTTACTAACTCTTTATAAATCCTAATCAGTTAAGTATAAACATTTGAAATAAATACTGGTAAAAGATTAAATCTTTATTTATAGAGTGGTGCAAGAAAGAAATGCATATCTGAACCCTTTCAACCCCTACTATATCAATATCCTATTTCAACGTTCTCGGTAATTAAGTATCCGGTTTTCTAATTATAGTTAATTGTTAGAAATTGTTCATAACATAAAATATATAATTTAATTTCCAATAATTTAAATATTTGATTTTTCGTCGATTGAAAACCTCATTGAGAGATTGAAGATGCGCGATGGTTATGGTTTTTAATCCACGAAAAATCAAATATTTATATGATTGAAAATTAAATTATATATTTTGCAGGTCAATCTGATTTTTTTCAATAATAATAAAAAACACTCTCAGTATTACAGAAACGTGCTCAGATATTTTTTTAAGATTTTTTGTTTTTAAAATACAGCACTTCAAAGTGAGGCGCCTCGCATTTTGAAATGTATCATTACTTAAATTAAAATTTCAATAAAATCGTGTTAGTTATAATAAAGCTACGATTAAATTGGTACAGCAAATTTTGCTTAAACAAAAATTATACGATTCTACAAATAATGTTATTTTAGAAATTTTCAGGCGCAAGTTTTTACACCACTAATATCAAATTCCATAGTTGAGTTGAATTTTTTTAAGAAGAATAATTATACGGTTTAATTACTTTATAAATATTTAAAATTAAATTTCGGCAGAATTGTTTAACTCAACTTATTTCTTCTGACAATCTTTTATTTGAAATTTAAACAAACATTATGTAATAAAAAAAATTTACACTTTATACATACATAATTACACTTTATACATAAATACACTTTATACAAAAATACACTTTATACATAAATTAATTATCAGATTCGTCTGAGTCATTCTCCAAAATATTCATAATAAGCGGTTCCACATGTTTGGAAAAGTATTTATTTTCAATTTCGATGACATGTCGAATGGTGTTCGTCCACTGTTCCTTAGAAATTTTAGAAATTTCATTTTTAACTACATTTACAGTTCCTTCACTAAACTTAGGATTTGTGTTATTTCGCCGTATTTGAGGTTTTAGTATGCCCCAAATCAATTCAATAGGGTTTAATTCACAATGGTACGGAGGTAAACATAGCACTTGATGACCCAACTTTTTGGCTTCTTCGTCTATGAAGTGTTTTTTCTTATGTTATTTTATTTTTAATACTTCGAGCAATTCTTTTTTTATGTAGGTTGGCTCGAAGTATAACTCATTTTCATATAAAAAATCTGAAATTTATTTTTTACTCGAATTGGCATTTGGTACTTTTTCAATCTGAACCGAATGGTAGCTAGCATTATCTAGTACAATAACGCTATTCGGCGGTATATTGGGCAGAAGAGATGTCACAAACCACTCAAAAAACACTTTTCCTGACATATCATCGTGGTAGTCCACATTAGCTTTTTTATATTTTTTGCTAATAAAAATAACGCATCATTCACCCATCCTTCTTGATATCCTGCATGGAGAATAATAAGACGATTTCCCCTTGAAGCTGGTACATTTAGTGAACAGTTATCATCTATCCAACCTTTCTTCACTGTATCGTGTGTGTCATGCCACGTTTCATCCAAGTATATAATTGGTTTATTTGTATTTCTAGTTCTTCTTATTTCTTTTATATATTTATACATCCACTCACAAATCCGTTGACTTTCTTTGAGCACCTTCCTTTTTTCGAGAGTTCGATATTTAAAACCAATTAATGACAAACATTGTGATATTGTTGTTAAACTGCATTTAACATTAAGCTGTTCTTTCAATTTATATTGAAGCCAGTTTAGAGTTGGAACAAAATTATTTTTAAAACTGTTATAAATTATTCTTCTCACTCCACGGTCGTGATCTTCCACAGTTAATTTTTTTAGGACTCCTTTATCTGTCCTAATTTTTCTCGGTATAATTCCGTTGGTAACTAGTCGCCACACTCTCGTTTTAGAAATTTTTGTTAAATTTGCAGTCTCGGAGATTAGATGGTCTTCGGTGCCAAATTTTCCTTGTTGTTTTAAACTGTCGTATACATTTAAGATAATCTTTTTTGCGTCTTCAGATAAAACAATTCTATTGTTGGATATTGATAAAACTTCTTCTCCATTTTCATCAGCATTTATTAAATTTTCTTCGTTTTCATGTTGATGAAAATTATGTTGATCGTGTTCGCTATTTCACGGTCTCCACATGATAGTTGTTTGCAATAGCTGCCTAAAGTCTGTTATAATATTGGAACAGATCACTTAACTAATGTGCACGATTAACTGGACTATTACCTGGGGTTGACGCGTATTTATCATAAAGGGGAATGTATGTGTTATTTTTCCATAAGAACGAACAACAGCTCATCTTTGATAATAATGAAAATTAAGATTTGAGATTTACACACATTATACATTGAAGTTATGTGAATAATTTAAAATGTTTTTACGTAAAAGGAATTATAACTAAAATAAATATAAATTTAATTGTGACACACTAAAAAGATGTCATATAAATGTTGAGATATTGTATAGACGAATTGGTTTACCTGTGTGATATTACTTTAATTTATTGAAATACTTGTTATAAATAAGGTGTATGAATTAGATTATTCTAAGTTAAATATTAAATAAAATGAGCTGTTGTTTCAAAACCTCCATAAGAGCAATAATCATTTTAGTTTTACTTTTGTTTAAAAGATGGCAATAAAATACATTTAAAAATAAGTTATAATATAATTTAATTGATAGAATTTGTTTGTATAGAGTGTTGGATGCCGAGACCCACCTCAAAAGTAGTAAACAATATTTTGGGAAAATATTTAACACAGTTTTATTTAAAATGATTGATTATTTAATTAAAATCATGAAAGCAATAATCTTGGTTCCTTATTGCATAAAGGGTCAAATTGACCATTAGTTTTTCGAGGAATGTCGAGATGTTCAGAAGTTGAGTTAATCTGGGATATCCCCAGTACCTTTTAATTCCGCCAATGACAGGATTATATACATATAATCCTGTCATTGGCCCTAATACAATTTTCTTAATAACCTTTACCTGTATAATCGCTAAGAGCCGCTCATTCACTATTTCACGCTAATGGACAATTGAGTTCGATTATTGTAATTGATACTTTGTAATATTTAAAAAGAGTAATGAATATTATTGTATATATTTAATACCAATATTTTTTAAATAAAAAAATGCATAAGTTAAAGTTAGGGCCGTTAGTTAATTTCTTAGAAAAATAAATGATATTTAGATATATTTTTAAAATGTCAAAATTATTTCATTTGATTTTCAGTTATTTTGGCTATAATTACGATTTTTGAAAATACTGCTTTAATAAAACATAATATATACAGTTGTATATACAACATTGAAACATTTTTAATTTTAATTACTAATTAAATTATTATAATTAAATTAATATTTACTTATCGACTATCAAGAAAAAAACATCATTTTTATAAAACTTTTATATACATACAAAAATAACATGCGATTAACAAAAATTCAATCATAAAGGGGTGACATATTTTGGATGTAGATTGTGTATCAATTAATAAGATGTAAATTGATAGAGAAGTGCTAAGAAACAGAATTTCATGCTAATAAGAGTATGAAACAATTTATCGACTAGAAAACAAGTTGCAATCGTCATTTAACTCTTTCAATCAGATAACTGACGTTTGTATCGTAAGAGCTGCAAATTAAAGTGTTTTCCTTGGTCTACATTTATTGGACTATCTATCTCGAAAACGTTAAAATTTAATTATTGATATCCGCGTTAAAATAAATGGTGACAACTGGTGTAAATTAAATTATAAGTTCAACAAAAACTATTAAAATGATAGGGAATTTTATCAATTTCCCTTTATTCTAGACTAGATTTAACTCTGCTGTTAAACGTTAAATTTAACGTTTTCGATAGAGAATACCACCGAATGTGCATTTTTACATATCTACGTCAGTCATTGGAATGAAATGTTCTAATACGGACCTGAAATTATGCAGCTGACTCACGGCCGAGCATGCAATAAACTGTTTGCTGAGGGATACTTTTATTGAGGATTATGGTTTATGGTGTTATAAAAGTATAAAAATTTATTGCAAATTTGAAGTCATTTTTTTCATATATGGCTGGAAGATCTATACATAAAACTCTCTGTATAATGCTTACATGTGATGGTGATCAATATTTACCAAGATGCGAGGAAAAAATGCAAAAATTACTTTTTTGTGAATAGTTTTGGAATAATAATAATAAAAGTAGAATACATTTAGTTTGTGCAACTTTCATAAGATAATCCATACTTATTGTAATTATTAGAAAAGACTGACAGTTATTAATTAATTTTGAGAGCTAACAATGATTGACTGCTGTCAAGATTTTATTGATTAACAGATATGACGTCATTGTTTCCAAGGCACTCTTTGCAAAAGAGAAAATATCGTAATTTTAAATATCAAATCTAAAATAAACTACGAGTGTGATACATCAGTGAGTTTAGAAATAAAAAATTCTTTCAAAAAATATGAAAATCCCATAAGAAAAACAAAAGTTGGCTATGATCCCCGGGTAAATATTATCGTTATCTTAAAAAAAAATATGCTACTAGATTCCTCATTACAAAGTGCTTCTACAATGTTAAAGTTCGGTAGTTTTTGAATAAAAAAATAAAAACGATTTTGTGGTTGATATCTCGAAAACAAAAAAAGATATTTCAAAATTGTTTTCAGATTATTGTTAGGCCCTAAAATACACAACTTTGCCCCGATTTAACCGACTCTCTATCTCTTCAAATAACTGAGATTCCCATACATTCTGTCGAAATATGTGAAATACGTGTAATATGTGTTGTTTAGTTACAAGTTGTAGCGTTCTCTCTTTTGAAACTCTCTGCAACGGGACAATTTATTTGACAAATTATAATGTATTTGTCACATTGACAATAATTTACCAATATCTCAAAATTTGATGTTTAAAATACTCTACTGTTAAAGCAGGACTGCAACTGTTCGCAGTAAATACACCCTAAGTTTGCTCATATTAAAAAAAGAGTTTATATGATTCGTCATTCAACGGTTTCTAGCGCATATTTCGATTCTCGTTTTTTTTTTTAAATGAAATTAAATTAGTTGAAAATCAAGATATAAATCAATAAGACACTAAACTTATAATTATACACGCAAGTTTAAAGAAAAAAGACGAAAATAGTCCGGTTTTACATAATTATGAACTCGTCGGCGAGCCAATTTGTCATTGACAAAAATAGCATTCATCATACACTCCATAAATTGAAAGTATAAATAGGACTATTATTTTTACCTTAATTTCTCCATTATTTTCTCTCGCCGATAAGGCTGAATCGCCGATAACGCCGACTGGATGACTCAGACTTACCTGGAAAAGTAAAATAAACAGAACAAATTAACATTTACAATCAGTATCAGAGTTTTTTTTAAACAAAAATCGTTTCATGGAAGTTTAATATTCAGGAAAATTGATGAATTAGCATGCGGAAAGCCATAATAATATACCGGGTGTTCGAAACGCCTAACGCGATAATTCCGTTATTTATTGATAAATTTGATTGAACTGAAAACCAAAGTCAATGGCCGTTTAAATACTAAGAGATGCCATTAAAAGTTATTTGTTTAATTAGTACAAAAAATGGTAGTTTTCGGGACGAGCAAGAAATTGCCAACGATCTTGCTAGGCCTGAAAACGAATTTTTTGTACGAATTGAACATCCTATTCTCTATTCTCTCCAACCTTTGAATTTTTAAAAAATTAAAAACTTTTATTTTCCAAAAAAAATATGTATAAGTATAAGACATTTATTCACTATTAAACAAAGTTTGAGAAACAATTATAAGCATTTACATATTTAATTATTTTGAACTATTAACATGGATTGTTATATTACAATTTGACAAATTCGAACAGTTTTGGAACTGAATTGGAGCACCTGAACTTGCAACTTTCAAGTTCATTTGCTCCAATTCAGTTCTGCTTTCAGTTATGTTTGAAACAAAGGAAGTGCTGGCAACAGTTTCAAGTTTCCAATTTGTTCGAAATTGAATCGTCTATATAGCCCTCGGCCACAGTACAGGACTGCCAACCTCCATGTCTTTTTAAGGCAGTTTAATCGGCACCTGCGTTAACCAACAGCGTGGCTGAAGTACGTCGCAAGCAGTGGCCTGTGTAGGTTTTTAAATCCGGCAAATTTAAAAAGGTACCAACTTCTTGCGCAATCGACGCCAATTTATGAACCCCTACAACCTGTCTATGGCATTTAC
Source organism: Philonthus cognatus (assembly GCA_932526585.2). Lineage (NCBI taxonomy): Eukaryota > Metazoa > Arthropoda > Insecta > Coleoptera > Staphylinidae > Philonthus > Philonthus cognatus. The sequence goes on from OW052244.1 coordinate 4,838,617, forward strand.
CATTTTGGTATTTAATAAAAAACGAGTTTCCTTCATATTGGGGGGCGGAGAGCGATATATTGTCTATAAATGCCTAAATATATGTCATCAGTGACTGTAAATGATTTCCGTTTCTTCGTTTTCGTGTTTAGAATCCGTATTAATAATGCAGACCCTAAATCGTCGATATCTGCTATGTTAATTTTCGACATTTCATCGCGCCGGAGTGCTCCAGCTATGCTAAAAATGAGCCCAATCTGAAAATACAAACACACTGAATAAACTAAGATTATATGTAATGTAATGTGTATTATATCTAAATATTTATTATCGGGCGCTTCAGAAAGAAATTTATTAATCTCTTCTTTCGTCAAAGTTTTTGATTTTTTGGGTTGATATCCATCTGTCTTCCTCTTTAAAAATGGTATAAGTTTGGGATACTTTTTTTATATCAATACCATTTTTCACATTAATAGTTGTCTATAACATGGAATAGTGTCCCCATAAAGTGGATGGTTTCATTTTGGTAGATAAATCATAAAGATATACAATCAACACATTTTCCGAAAAAGACGACACATTTTGAAGTTCTCTCCATTCCATATATCGCCTATAGGAACTCTCGTACACCTCTCTTGATTTGGTAGAAAGCAGTTCTAATGTGGACTATTCGCTGATTCTATAATATTTGGTGGTGTAGAAGGCAATTCACTATCAACATACGTGACTTGTGCCATTTTACTTATAAATGTTATAAATTGTAATTATTTGACATTTATTAAGGGCAGAGTACTAGATAAAATAATGTGCCCACAATATAGCTTCATTCTTATCGGACCACAATGAACAGCTTATATTCACCAGCCTATCAGTTGTCCTGGCGTTTTTTTTACTAGGACGTTTTACGTATATATTTGTACTATATCCATAAATGCGCCATTTTTTGCTCTAAATAACTTGATAAGTTAGTGTCATATTCGTGAGGTTGGAGAAAAATATTATTATTTTTTTTCAATAATAACTTCATTGCCTAATAATAGCCAACTGAAAATTTGTAAACAGACCTTATGTTTCAGAATCCAGTTATGTCCAATATGTTTTTTTTTACTTTCCCCCGTATGTAATACAAAGGGAAAGTATTGTTTTCGTGAAAATTTTCGAATCAAAAATTTTAGCGGAAATATCCGTTTTGAGGTCCCCTGAGTCGAATAAGACCATTTTTGAAAAATGTCTGTCTGTCTGTCTGTCTGTGTGCGCTGTACCGCAAAAACCGCTAAAGATATCGAGATGAAACTTGAAACTTAAGCTTTTTGTTACAATCGGAAGAACTGAAAAGCTTTTGGTGAAAATCGGAAAACCGGAAGTGGTACTTTACTCTTAGCGTTTTTCAGTTTTTTCAATTTTTTTCAATAAATGTTCATCAAACAAAAAATTCTTTCAAATAAAAGTTGTTGATAATAACAAAATGAAGATATATTGTTCACTTACTTTTTGTCATAGCACTCTTAGTTTTTGAGATATTTTAAAAATTGTTTGTTTTATCTAGTTATTGATGTGTGACAGTGTATGTGTCGATACAATTGAAAAATGTTTCAAATAAAAGTTGTAGTTATCAAAAAGTTGAAGACACTTTGAAAATAATAATGCTATAAATATTTTAAAAGTGATTTAATACGCAATTTACGGGGGAAAGTACTATGATGGACACATCACCATTTTTTTAATATATTGTCGTCGAAAATAAATTAAAATAAATCTTCTATTTAAAATTATATTTAAAAAAAATTAAATTAGTGTGACTTGAAAAAATATTCGAATACATCAATTTTAAAAATTCGGACTTCACCCGTGAAAATTTGTTTACAAATTTTCTACGCGGGGCTTTTCTAAACTCGAAATTTTACTTCATGCTTAGTCTGGGAGTGGAAATCACTCGTTTCATCATTATACATTATTTTTTAGAGCGTACATCGTTAAATATCCCGTATTCAAATCAAATTTGAAGGTTACGTTTGTAAAATCCTGTTTTTTACATCAATTTTTGAGGTTATCTTTGTTGAATCATGCTTGTTTACATCAAACTGGGAGTTTACGATTGTTAAATCTTGTTTGTTTACATCAAATTTGTAGGTTAGATTTGTTAAATCTTGTTTGTTTACGTCAAGTTTGTAGGTTAGGTTGGTTAAATCTTAATGTAGTTGTATGAATTACGTGAAGGTGTTAAGTCACTTAATTAAACACAGTTATATTCCTTTCTTCACTTTTATTTGTCTTGCTAAATGTACATTTCGGGTACTAAGTACCCATTATCAATAGCTAACTGAATATAAAGCGATAAATGTTTACAATACAGGGTGTGTACGCTAGACCGTTCGTTAAAAGTTTATGGGGTTACCGTTGCACTAAAAATTTGAAAAAATTCCTTGTCATACAGTTGAATCAGCTCTTTTCATGTGAAATATTTTCAACTTTATATCACTTCCGGCTCCACCGGAAGAAGCACCAAAGTTGTTATTTTAAATAGAACGCCCTATATATTAGTAATTTTTTAGATTCCTCGTTTAAATTGAAAAATATTTTATTCAAACATATGCACACTTATCTCTTATCGTTTTCAAGTAAAAAATTTTTTTCTAAAATGTTGACCTCAAAAAGGCATTTTGAAATCTATTTGTAACTTCCCTTAAGAATAAGATAAAAATATGATTTATATCTGTACTTATACCTAGAGGATGCCTCTATGAGTAAATTAATTGGAAACTGTCAATTTTGACAATAAGTGTTCTTAAAATGTCATTATCTAAGTGCCCTCTTCAATATCTAGTAATTCCATTTTTTTAAATGGAATGACCCATTTTTTATCACATGATACGATTGGGGGGGGATTTCCTACAAAAAAGTATTATACAGCTATACTCGTAAAGCAAGTAGCTTTCGAATTATTTCGAAAGACATAGTCAGTGAGTTGTTGTTGAATTTTTCGATTCGGTCGATAATAACGCTACAGTTGGTGAGTGAGATTACTAAAGGAATAAATCTGGGCTAGACTTTCTCGATTCTTGATCAAAAACAAATTAGCTAAGGTAAAAATTGTTTCTACAAAATTTATGTGTTTTTTCGTCGGCTACAACTTTTATTTGAGACATTTTTTCATTAAGTTAATGTGTTTCTATATTTTTAACTTCACTTGAAATCAGTGGTTTATATGCGTGGCGCATGAAGTAAAATTTCGAGTTTAGAAAAGCCCCGTGAAAATTTGTCTCGGGTCGCTGCGCGACCCTCGACAAATTTTCTACGCGGGGCTTTTCTAAACTCGAAATTTTACTTCATGCTTAGTCTGGGAGTGGGAGACACTCGTTCGTAAATTTTCGAATTATCATAGAGTTGTGTGTTTTTTCGTTGTCTGCAACTTTTGTTTGAAGCTTTGTTTGATTGAATCGATAATAAAGCTACAATTTATGAGTGAACAAAAACAAATGAGCTGAGGTAAAAAGTATTTAGGTAAAAGTGGTTTAGTTTTTCGTTGACTACAACTTTTGTCTAAAACTTTTTTGGTAATACTAAATTGTCGTGTAATTTGGAATGTTTTCTGTTGGGCAATGACTATTTTTTTTTTTTTTTTTGTATGGGAGGGGGCAATGACTATTATTATTATTATTAAAACAGTAGACAGTGTTGCTAACTCTAAACCATCAAATGTCTAAAAAGTCTTCTGTTAAAAATCACCATAAATCATTACATTATTCGGTTTTTTATTGAATAAATTTTAAATATGTTAACAACGAAAAACTCTGAAATAATTAAGAACTTTCTGAGACTGAAGAATTTTCAAAAATATTTTCATACTATTTTCTTTTTCTGACAAATATTTGCTGATTTAAAACGTTTTTATAAACCTTTTCAAACAATATCTTTTTAAAATTTTATAAATTTAATGCTTACGTATTCCTCGATGTATCACATTACTTTATAGTTTTTAAAAAAATGTTTTAAACAAAAGTTGTAGGTAATGAAAAAACACACAACTTTTACCTAAACACTTTTCATCTTAACTCTTTTGTTTATGATCAGTATACGAAAAAGCCTAGGGGAGATATTTATTTGATAATTACTCACAAATTGCTGCTTTATTAGTTACCTAATCAAAAAAAGTTTCACACAAAAGATAATAAAAAGACATAACACAAAATTTTATATAATCATTTTTCACCTCAGTTCTTCTTTTTATGAACTAGAAACTAAAAAAAAATAGTTTAGATCAACAACTCACCGACTATGGCTTTCGACGTCTCAATCGAAAAATGTTTCAAACAAAAGTTGTAGCCAACGAGAAAATAAAACACTTTTACTTTAACACTTTTCACCTCAGCTCTTTTGTTTTTGTTCAATTAACCGAGACAGATTTTTTTGATATATTTTGCTAATTTTGCACTCATTAACTGTAGCTATTTTATCGATTCAATCAAACAAAAATTGCAGACTACGAAAAAATACACAACTTTATGATAATTCGAAAATTTAAAAATTTACGAACGAGTGTCTTCCACTCCCAGACTAAGCATGAAGTAAAATTTCGAGTTTAGAAAAGCCCCGCGTAGAAAATTTGTCGAGGGTCGCGCAGCGACCCGAGACAAATTTTCACGGGGCTTTTCTAAACTCGAAATTTTACTTCATGCGCCACGCGTATCAAACACTGATTTCAAGTGAAGTTAAAAATATAGAAGCACATTAACTTAATCAAAAAATATCTCAAATAAAAGTTGTAGCAACGAAAAAAAAAAAACACAAATTTTGTAGAAACAATTTTCACCTTAGCTATTTTGTTTTTGATCAAGAAACAAGAAAGTCTAGCCCTGATTTATTAATTTAGTAGTCTCACTCGCCATCTGTAGCATTATTATCGACCGAATCGAAAATTCAACAACAATTATTCGTTTTTTTGTCGCATTTATGCAGGGTATAATGCGCGCATAAGTCGTAATTGAACTTTAGTAGGCAAGTAGTATGCTTTTGTTTTGTCGCGATTGTATTGCGAAATGTCAAATAATAAAAAGAATTAGTACAAAGTTTTACAGAAATCAACAAAATGAGTAATTACACAAATCAACAAATTATCATTTATCTTTATATCTTTATACATGGCAACTGCCAATTGAACAAAATTTGAGTCCAATCTTTTAAATCTTGTTTTATTCATCGGCGGCAAATGTGGGTAAGTTTCATTAAATACTCTCTATGTTCGAGTAACATTGCTATCGCCGTTGCCATATATCTTATGTTCAATAAAATAAACCTCTAGAGTGTCATAATTTTATCTTTTGTTTAATTTAAGTTGGCTACACGCTTTAGGAATTGACATATAAAACGTCAGACATAATAATTACAATACATAATTTCTGAGTAGCCGACCTACAATATTTTCCATGACACTCTAGAGGTTTTATTTTATTGAACATACGATATAAAGAATACATTGATAATTTGTTTATTTGTGTAATTAGTTATTTTGTTGATTTCTGTATAACTTTTTACTAATTGTTTTTATTATTTGACATTTCACATTACAATCGCGACACAACAAAAGCATACTACTTGCCTACTAAAATTTAATTGCGAGTTATGCGCGCATTATTCCCTGCATAAATGCGACGAAAAACGAATCTTCAAAATAATTCGAAAACTACTTGCTTTAGGAGTATAGTTGTACTTTTTTGTAGGAAATTTTTCTCCCAATCGTACCATGTGATAAAAATGGGTCATTCCATTAAAAAAAATTGAATTACGAGATATTGAAGAGAGCACTTCGATATTGACATTTTAAGAACACTTATTGTCAAAATTGACAGTTTCTAATTACTTTACTCATAGAGGCATCCTCTAGCTACAAGTAGAGATATAAATCATATTTTTATCTTATTCTTAAGAGAAGTTTCAGACACATTTCAAGATGCCTTTTAGAGATCAGAATTTTATAAATATATTTTTTTCTTGAAAACTATAAGAGATAAGTGTACATATGTTCGAATAAAATATGTTGCAATTTAAACGAGAAACCCAAAAAATTACTAATATATAGGGTGTTCCATTTAAAATAACAAACTTGGTGCTACTTCCGGTTGAACCGGAAGTGATATAAAGTTAAAAATATTGCACATGAGGAGAGCTGATTCAACCATATGACAAGGATTTTTTTGAAATTTTTAGTGCAACGGCAACCCCATAAACTTTTAACGAAAGGTTTAGCGTAGACACCCTGTATATACCTAGTCGGGTTAGGCGGAAAAACCAAAAAAGTAATTTGAATTTTGAAACGAATGCGGTATCTTGGAAATGGGGGTGTTGGGGATTATTCGGCTTCGGACTTGGGAGGGTTCACAATGGTGTTAATGGGGATTATCTGTTGGGTAATAAATTTAATAAGGGGTTCGTTATTGGGCTTAAATCGAAATTGAGTAGTTCTGTATTATTTTACATCATTTCTATCGCTTCCAACATGTTTAATTGATAACTGCTAGATTCTTTTAATAATTTGACTTTATTTATGTTGAATTTGTGGCCTGTTGTCAAAGTATGATGAGCAATTGCTGATTTGTCAGGGTTTTGGCTTTTGATGTGGTATATATGTTCTTTGAATCTGATGTGCACGTTACTTTTTGTTTGTCCAATATACAATTTAGTACAATTATTGCAACTGACTGAGTAAATCCCTGAATTCAGCAACTGGTCTTGTTTTTCAAAAGTATTACCCAATAACATTTTAAGTTTGGTATTGGCGTAATGTGCAGGAATGAAATTGTATTTTTGAATATTTTATTTAAATGTTGGTTCGTTTTTGGCTCATGAATTATTTTTATATATTTCTTATTGTTGTCTGATTCTAAAATTGGTTCTAAAGTGGTTGTGGATTGGATGTTATGATATCTAATGTGTCTGTTGATTAATTTTGGAATTGTTCTCTTACTATAGTTTAAATACTCTGCAATTTTAAATATGAATTTAAATTCTTTTTTCCTATTTTCTCTTGAAATCGGGAGTTTTACTGCTCTGTGGATCATGCTATTAAAAGAAGCTAATTTATGTTTAAATGGGCTGTGTGAACTTGAGTGAATATAATTGAAGGTGTGTGTGGGTTTTCGGAAAATTTTAAAATCTAGTTTATTTTTGTTTCTAATTACTATTAAATCTAAAAATGGAAGTTCGTTGTTGAATTCTAATTCAAATGAAAAATTAATACTGGGGTATAAGTTGTTGAGGTTATTGACAAATTGTGTAATCTCTATTTGGTTCAATAATAGCATAAATATCATCTACATATCTGAATCATATTCTAGGGAAATAATCTAGAGTGTTTTTGGCCTGATTTTCGAAATGGTTCATAAAAATGTTTACTAAGAATGGTGAAAGCGGGTTACCCATAGCGGTACCAAATGTTTGTTTGTAGAATTTTCCGTTAAATTCAAATGTGCTAAAATCCATGACCATTTAGATGAGTTTAATGTAATTATCTATTTTGTCTTTTGGGACGCAATTTTTAATTAATAAATCTTTTAAAATGTTTATGGTTATATCAATAGGTATACTGGGGAACAGTGACTCTACATCAAAAGAAAATAATTGTTCATTTTGTTGAATATTTGTGTTGGTCAATTTGTTTGTGAATTGAAAAGAATCTTTAACGGAAAAGTCGTTATCTATTTTTAATTGTTGGAATTCATGAACCAGCCATTTTGCAATCTTGTACGTGGGTGCGCTGATATTGGAGATAATAAGTCTATATTTATTTCTCGGTTTATGGATTTTAGGTGGGCAATATAATTTTGGTAATTTTGGATTACTGATTTTTAACTTATATGCGAGCTTTTTATCAATTAAACATGTTGGAGTTTTAAGGAAGTTATTGATTTTGTTCGTATACGTTTTTAGAGGATTTTGTGTTAGTTCAACATACAGTATTTTTCACGAATGTTGGCAGTCACGTCATCAATTTATGTACGTATCAAAGACAAGCATATTCTACCATTTTATACTATTATATGCGCATCATCGTAGTAAATAATAGAAACGTATGTCTTGTGACTCCTGATACAAGTACCGACAACTGTGCTCACCGCTCGGAAACGTGAGGCGATGCATTAGACAAAGACGCCATTATAGTGCATGTCTACCCTAGCACAACGCTTCTCAGAAACGTCAGTAGCGTCACTATTCGTTCCAAGTTTTCAAGTTTCTAAGTATTTCTGTTTGTTTTCATTTCTCGTGAGTTTTTCGTGTTTTTTTCAGTGTAAGTAAGTGAAGAATTAATTGATTTGTGATTAGATCTAGTTTTTTATAACCATGAACTAAAAATGCCTGAAAAAAGACTTACTGAAGTAGTCCGAAATATGATTATTAAAGTAATGGACTACCTTAACCAGGAAAAATGCAATGAATATCTCCTTTTACCTTTAGATCCTTTAGAGTCCATGAGGTGAATTGTTAAAATAAGGAGAGCTGTCGGTGAGGAAAAGCGCATCGTTATTTTGCATGCTGGTCAGAGTACAGGTTTCGTGGAGAATGCTTTCCTTATTTATGCAACAACTTCAAAACTTGCAGACTGGTTATGGATGCACCTTACCACAGCGTATTCGTAGAAAATCAGCCCAACATTTCTTGGACGTAGGCACAAATCACACATTGACTACAAGATAGCAATAAACCTGTGGGCATAACAAGTTCAAGGCGGAACTGTTAGCCCTAGCCAAACGATATGCTAGATCTAACAGATATTTGGTAGGCGAATATCTGCTCGAACATGGCCATAAAACATTGCGACTCGCACCGTATCACTGCGAATTTAACGCCATATAACTAATATGGGCACAGGCAAAACAATATTATGATGCTCATATAGGCGAAAAAGGATATGGAGACAATGAAGTGTTGGTCATGTGGCACAAATCCTTAGAAAAATGTACTCCGGAAAGATGGGACTTTGTTGTTAGACACACAGAATCAATTATCGACAGATGGCACATCAGCCAAAACGTTCTGGATAATGTGCCAGACTTTATTATTCGTATTGGGGATGGGAGTAGTTCAGACGATCATGTAACAGACAGTGATAATAATTAAATCAACTTCCGCCAAATTACCGGGTGTTGATTCGATCAAATATACGTAGGGGTTTATCATGTAATACCACATTTATGCATTTTCCTGCTTCTCCGGTCATTTTAGAGGAAAGGTCGCTATTAGGTTAATATCCAACGTTGTTAACTATTTTTAATCGTGGTTTGAAAATTAGATAATTTAAAATAAATAGCCTCATGAACACCCACACAAACAAGATTTCTATCGCGTCCATTTTAAATTTCATAAATAAAGATTAATAGTTTTTGAAATGGACGCGATAGAAGTGAAAATAAATATTTTTATATTAAAATTAATTGTATTGCATTTTGTTATTCTTGTACATGGAATAATGTCAATCTCATAACAGTAATCATTCTTTCGGGATTTTTTTTTCGTAACTGATTTCCAATAACTGATTGGCATGAGTTCTTCCTAAGATTACATGTTGGAATGCAATTTCTAGGGTTTCAATCAGAGCTGGGCAGGATTCGAATCATTCAGGATTCAAATCCTGGATTCGAATACTTTTAGAGGATTCGAAAGAAGCATTCGAATACTTTAGTTCAACTGGAATTGTTCTATTTTTTTTTAAGAGGTACGAATCCATATGTGGGTGATTCAAATCCTTATAAAAGGATTCGAATATTTTTAAAAGGATTCGAATATTTATAAAAGGATTCGAATATTTATAAAAGGATTCGAATATTTATAAAAGGATTCGAATACTTACAAAAGGATTTGAATCGTCAAAAATAATTCGAATTAATTGTGAGGATTAACATGAAAAATGTCTAAGATATTCTTGTTTGAGTTACGTGAAGGTTAGTTTAATGGTAATTAGTTAAGTTATTGCTTTATTCCTTTTACTTCACTTTTTTATTTTAATTCTATATGTACATTTCGGGTACAATGTATCCTTTATCAATAGAAAAAACTAATTAGTTTTTTCTATTGATAAAGGATACATTGTACCCGAAATGTACATATAGAATTAAAATAAAAAAGTGAAGTAAAAGGAATAAAGGAATAACTTAACTAATTACCATGAAAAATGTCTTTCGTGTTTTTAAATTTCTCGTTAAATCACTGTTTTATACGCGTGGCGCATGAAGTAAAATTTTGAGTTTAGAAAAGCCCAGAAAATTTGCCGAGGGTCGCTGCGCGACCCTCGATAAATTTTCACGGGGTTTAGTCTGGGAGTGGAAAACACTAGTTCAAAGCTTCGAATTGAACTTAATAAAAAACAAGGAATATCTACAGATTTACAGAAAATAGGCTAGGCTAGGCTAACACTATTTCTACTAGCAGAAACAACTAGCACTATTACCAGCCAGACCTTCTAGCTCAGATGGTTGTAGCTTCAGATATCTTGCTACCAGCAGACGAGGCCTGTACTAGTATGACTAAGTACTATTAGCCGAAAGAACCACTACTACATAATGTAACGTTCACTTTTTTTTAGTTATAAACGATTTGTCCAGTAGCAGAAAGTAGCAGAAAGAACTGCCGCTATTAGCAGACAGAGCTTCTAGTTCCGCAGACGGAGCCTGTACTACTACTACTACTAGTAACAAAAAAAACTAGTAATAGTAGAATAAAAAACTACTACTAAGCTAAAAGAACGACTAAGGCCGCAGCGAGAAAAAAGAATCGGAGGGGGTTATAAAAATTTTTTGGGGGGGCTTAGGGAAAAATATTGTATTTGCTCTTACAGTCCCGCTTTTACATACAAAAATTTATCATTTTGAAAATTTCAAGGTGGGGAGGGGGGGGGGGTTGAACCCTTACATCCCCCCCTCCACCGGCTACGGTCTTGAGAACAACTGCTACTAGCTAAAAGAATTACTACAGCAGAAAGAACTACCGCTATTAACGGAGCTTCTAGTTCAGATGGTTCTAGCTTCAGATGTCTTTAGCAGACGGTTCCGTTCGTACTAGTAGTAGAAAGACCTACTCGTAGTAGTAGTAGAAGGAACAAAATAGTAGTTGTTCTTTCTACTACTAAAAGGACGAACGCTACTAGCACAAAGAAATTATACTACTAGCTGAAATAACTATTACTACTGATAGAAACGTTTACTTTTTAGCAGAACACGCTATTTCTACTAGCAGAAACAACTACCGACAGACAAGGCTTCTGGTTCAAATGGTTCTAGCTTCAAATCTTGCCACCGGCAGATGGAGCCTGTACTACTACTAGTACCAGAAAGATCTAGCAGTCGTTTTTTTATAGCAAAAACCACAATTTCTACTAGTAGAAAGAACTACTGCTATTAACAGAGCCCCTAGTTCAGATGGTTTTGGCTTGTCGTGTCTTGCCACCAGCAGACGGAGCCTGTACTACAACTAGTTGCAGAAAGTCCTAGTAATAGTAGAAGGAACAAAATAGTAGTTGTTTCATCTACTACTAAAAGGACGATTGCTGCTAGCAGAAAGAACTTGTACTACTAGCTGAAAGATAGATAGTTTATTTCTTTTAACATAAAACGCATTTCTACTAGAAGATTAAAAACACATGTTTTTTTTTTCTGTCGCCGCCATTGTTTAACAAACGCCAATTGTGTATAATATTAATTAACGAGTGTTTTTTGAGAAATTATTGTTATCTTCATGATGATTTATAATTATTTCTTCGGAGCAAACAGATACAGGGAGTTTTTCTTTTAAGTATACGTATTCCAAATTCAGCCTATTTTCTGTAAACCATTAGATATTTCTCTTTTTTTTTAAATTGAAGCTATAAGCGAGAGTTTTCCACTCCCAGGCTAGGCATGAAGGAAAATTTCGAGTTGAGAAAACGATTTGTCTAGAAATTTTACTTCATGCGCCACGCGTACAGAAAAATGATTTGAAGGGAACTTCAGAAACACACAAATACATCTTTAATCAGAGTAACAGGGAGTCAGATATTTAGTCTTTTATCAACGATGTTCATTGGTTATAATAAATAATTAGGTTTTGAATAATTTTGTTAAAACAACTGGTAACATTATTTATATAATATTGGTTGCAAAAAAAATAAAATCAAATTTATTCTTAAAGGATTTGTATTCGTGATTCGAAAAAACAGGCACACTACATTTATTGCAAAAAACATGTGAACAAGATTTATTCTAACTTTTTTCTGGCATAAATATTAAATTAAAATCAACATATCAGGCATATATTAGTAAAAACAATGTCTAGTATATAAAATAAGAGAAATATATGCTACAATTTAAAAATTTAAAGTAGACTATTATTTGGCAATGAAGTTAATTTTGAAAAAATATACAATTACTGTCAATTTGTAGTATTGAAACGGCCATTGACTTTCTTCTTCAATTCATTTAAATCGGTCAATAAATAACAGAGTTGTAGCGTTGGGCGTTTTTTATCGAACACCCGCTACATCAAAAATATTATATAGGGTATTAATATACCAATTATTGCACTTATGAAAACTACTTTATGTTATGTACAATATCCCAATTCTTTTTTTCTGTAATTAACAAAGTTATAGCAAGAATAATATTTAATCGATTATCACTTGTTCGCCATATGTTGAAAATATATGATGGCAGATCAAAGTCATTGACAGATGTTTTTAATCACATTCAGATGTAGAAACTTTAATCTAATATAACCAATTTAGTATAAGCTTCTTATTTTTATGAGGTCAAATTATTTACAGGGTGAGTTACTAAGCGGAAATCGGTTTATAGTGGGCGTATCGTTGAAAATAGCAAAAAAAGTTTCAAATAAAAGTTGTTCAGAATCAGGTTTTTCATAACCTAAAATTGTTGCTAAATATGGCGGCCTTGTGGTTATACCGGAAGTAACCACCAACTTCCTTATTTTAAATAGAATATATTTTTACATTTTTGGTTTGCTCGTTAAAAATGAACATGAGTTTATTCACATACAACATTGGGTCTCAGTTGAACCGTTTTCGAGTTTTCATTTTTTTGATAAATTTGACGATTTCAGAGCTCGACGCCATTAACAATATCTTCAAAACAAAACAAGTCAGAGTTGTGCGGCTTACGGTTTTGGATTCAGGAAGAAATGTAGTATTTGTTTAGGTTTTTGCCATTAGTCAGATTTTCTAAATTGAGCCGAGTCCGTCGACGGTATTATTCAGTACTTCAAACATGCATAACAACTTTTTTTTAAATGAAACCATATATCTTGTGACACATTATCTGATGCGAAATTCAATTTCCTTTTTATTGATACCGGGTTGTTGCCATATCCTTCCAACGGTTTTTGAGAAATTTTGGATTTTGTAAACATTTTAATACATTTCGTGTTCTCGCGTTAGCCCTGGATACTGATGACGTTTGGTGATTTTGTTTTGACTCGCATGTCCCACAAATGTCAGTTTATTTTAGATTATTTTGGCGAGATCTTGCAATAAAACAACAGAACATGTTTTCTCAAGAAGAACTGGTCTACACCTTGGGCAGTGCTGATGGAAATACATTACTTGCTTCAAGAATGTATGCCCAACGTTTTGCCGATCGGAGACATCCAAATTCAGCGGCATTCGCTACATTTATACTTAATGACTAACTTTTATGTAATAAATTTTGACATTTCAGGTTACTATTTACAGCACAGATGCAATTTGTCATCGGTAAGAAGTCGCACTAAAATGACGTCATTCCGGGAAGAATTTACCAGATCGTATGAAGTAAAATTGCGCCATTTCAGTGCAACTTGTCACCGATGACAAATTGCATTGGTGCTGGTGCTGTGAATAGCCCCCAGAAGTTTCCCAGTATAATATAAATAGTAAAAACTAAACTACTCCAATCATTAAACCAAATCTTACATTTTAAGATCAAATGGTGTATTTAGAGTATAAAATTTGTTTTTTTTTTTGTTCGTGAAACATCCATCTAATGTGTATTCCAAGGACGGTCGAGTATACGGTAAGAAGGATCGACAGAATCGAGGATTTTAGAGTGAGGGTAGGGATCGTTTACTTCACAGATGCGCGCTGAATTTAAATGTGGTTACTTCATGGTAAACCTTAGGTAAACATGCATAAGTTGTAAATTTTCTGACATTCGTTGATTTTTAAAAGAGTTCAATTTGAAGCTTTAAACGAGTGTTGTCCACTCCCAGACTAAGCATGAAGTAAAATTTCGAGTTTAGAAAAGCCCCGTGAAAATTTGTCGAGGGTCGCGCAGCGACCCGAGACAAATTTTCTGGGCTTTTCTAAACTCGAAATTTTACTTCATGCGCCACGCGTATAAAACACAGATTTTAAGCGAAGTTCGAATATACATAAATTTCACAATATTTGAGTGATTTATACGCGTGGCGCATGAAGTAAAATTTCGAGTTTAGAAAAGTCCAGAAAATTTGTCTCGGATCGCTGCGCGACCCTCGACAAATTTTCACGGGGCTTTTCTAAACTCGAAATTTTACTTCATGCTTAGTCTGGGAGTGGAAATCACTTGTTTAAAGCTTTAAATTGAACTTAGAAAAAAACAGGGAATATCTCAATGACTAACTAAATGGCAAAACAAAATCACCAAACGTCATCAGTATCTAGGGCTAACGCGATAATACGAAATGTATTAAAATGTTTACAAAATCGCAAATTTCTCAAAAGCTGTTGGAAGGATATGGCAACAACCCGGTATCAATAAAAAGGAAATTTAATTTTGCATCAGATAAAGTATTTCAAGATAGATAGTTCCATTTAAAAAAATGAAGTCATGCATGTTTGAAGTACTGAAGAATACCGTCGACGGACTTGGTTCAAATTAGAAAATCTGACTAATGGCGAAAACCTAAACAAATACTACATTACTTCCCGAATCCAAAACCGTAAGCCGTACAACTCTGACTTATTTCGTTTTGAAGATATTGTTAATGGCGTCGAGCTCTAAAATCGTCAAATTTATCAAAAGAAATGAAATAACTCGAAAACGGTTCAACTGAGACCCATGCTGTGTGCATAAACTCATGTTTATTTTTAACGAGCAATCTAAAAATGTAAAAATACATAGGGTGTTCTATTTAAAATAAGGAAGTTGGTGGTTACTTCCGGTATAACCGCAAGGCCGCAATATTTAATATTAATTTTGGGTTATGAAAAACTTGATTCTGAACAACTTTCCTGATTTGTTACATTGTTTAATTTAATGGCCGCCGGGGTGTTAGCCAGGAAAGTATTTGTTTCAATGGGTGTTTGTATTTGTCTTTGTTTTACAAATCTGTTGTATTATAGTTTTGCAAAAATAATCGCACTTATATATATATTTTATTAACTTGCACCTACAACTACACGGCATTTAAATACAAATCAGTCAGTGTACCGAGAAGGGTTAAAGTTTTCAACTTGATTTTTATTTCATTTGATTCAGGATACAAAAATGCATTTGGATGGGTTTATAGTATGGCTTTAAAGTTGTATTTGTGAAATGTGTGAAAATCAGGTATTTTGCACCAATTTTGTAAATATGCGAAAAAAAGAGATACAAATTTAATAAATAATAAACAATATCATCCATTTCTTTCTTATATTACAATAATTATTATAATCATCTTATAAAACAAGTATGAAAACAATGTCGGAAATTATCTTGATCCGGAATTAAAAACTTGATGTAATAAAGTTTGTAAGACATTGCGCTATAAATACACCGCTTACAAAGAATGGCTTATCTACGAAGCTTATTATTATCAGCAAAAATAATGGCACGGCTTGTGTTTCCACCTCGTCAATGACAATGAACGCATGCATACTGCACATTGTAAAATAAAGTGCATACAATGTACTACATTCATGAACCAAAGCCCCAGATAAGATTGAGCCAAACGTTATCGGTGATTGAACCGCAAACTTGAAATTTTACTTTATGCTTAAGCGAGGATTAGAAAACACTCGTTGGATGTGAGGATGTAAAAACAATCAAAACAATCCATACGAATGTGGCTTGATTGCATATTGTAGACACCGGATTTTGTTCTTAGTTTTACGGGACTAGCTACATTTGTGTGTGAAAGTTATAATTACGAAATCCATTTTTATTGGAAATTTACCGTTTAGCCACAATTCGTATTCAAAGTTGATTTTTTATTTAGATTCATCCTTTTTTGCGAAACGACACGAAATATAGAGAGTTAAATCGATTTTTGACCTGCAATATAGTTAGATTGGGAATTCAGATAACGCCATCTTTAGACATTAAACAAGACTGTATTTTGACTTGTAATAAAGCTGTTTTTAGAATTGCAACAAAGATAAAGTTTGACCTGGCATAATTTAATATATCAACTTGGGATAAGACTGTTTTACCCAAAACAAAGCCAACTCAATATTTTGACTTTTTTTGACACAAACGTTGTGTATTTATTACTTGTCAGATACATAAAACTTATCCATAAAGATATACCGGGTGTTTGATAAAAAAACGCCCAACGCCATACCTCAGTTATTTATTGATCGATTTGAATAACCTTAAAAACAAAGCCAATGGCCGTGTCAATTCTATAAATTGACAGTAATTATACAGGGTGAGTCACTAAGCGAAAATCGGTCTATAGTGGACGTATCGTTGAAACTAGCAAAAAAAGTTTCAAATAAAAGTTGTTCAGAATCAAGTTTTTCATAACCTAAAATTATTGCTAAATATGGCGGCATTGCGGTTATACCAGAAGTAAACACCAACTTCCTTATTTTAAATAGAACACCCTATATATTTTACATTTTTGGATTGCTCGTTAAAAATAAACATGAGTTTATGCACACAACATTCGGTCTCAGTTGAACCGTTTTCGAGTTATTTCATTTTTTTTGATAAATTTGACGGTTTTAGAGCTCGACGCCATTAACAATATCTTCAAAACGAAATAAGTCAAAGTTGTGCGGCTTACGGTTTTGGATTCGGAAAGAAATTCAGTATTTGTTTAGGTTTTTGCCATTAGTCAGATTTTCTAAATTAAACCGAGTCCGTCGACGGTATTCTTCAGTACTTCAAACATGCATAACTTCATTTTTTTAAATGGAACGATCTATCTTGAGATACTTTATCTCATGCGAAATTAAATTTCCTTTTTATTGATACCGGGTGGTTGCCATATCCATCCAACAGTTTTTGAGAAATTTGCGATTTTGTAAAAATTTTAATACATTTCGTATTATCGCGTTAGCCCTGGATACTGATGATGTTTGGTGATTTTGTTTTGACATTTAGTTGGTAATTGAGATATTCCCTGTTTTTTTAAGTTTATTTTAAAGCTTTAAGCAAGTGATTTCCAAACCCAGACTAAGCATGAAGTAAAATTTCAAGTTTAGAAAAGCCCCGTGAAAATTTGTCTCGGGTCGCGCAGCGACCCGAGACAAATTTTCTGGGCTTTTCTATACTCGAAATTTTACTTCATGCGCCACGCGTATAAAACACAGATTTTAAGCGAAGTTCAAATATACATAAATTTCACAATATTTGAGTGATTTATACGCGTGTTGACAATTATTTGGCAATGAAGTTATTTTTTAAAAATACATACAGGGTGTCACTAAGCGGAAATCGGTCTATAGTGGGCGTATCGTTGAAAATAGCAAAAAAAGTTTCAAATAAAAGTTGTTCAGAATCAAGTTTTTCATAACCTAAAATTATTACTAAATATGGCGGCCTTGCGGTTATACCGGAAGTAAACACCAACTTCCTTATTTTAAATAGAACACCCTATATATTTTAAATTTTTGGATTTCTCGTTAAAAATAAACATGAGTTTATGCACACAACAGTGGGTCTCAGTTGAACCGATTTCGAGTTATTTAATTTTTTTTGATAAATTTGACGATTTTAGAGCTCGACGCCATTAACAATATTTTCAAAACAAAATAAGTCAGAGTTGTGCGGCTTACGGTTTCAGATTTAGGAAGAAATGTAGTATTTGTTTAGGTTTTTGCCATTAGTTAGATTTTCTAAATTGAACCGAGTCCGTCGACGGTATTCTTCATTACTTCAAACATGCATAACTTCATTTTTTTAAATGGAACCATCTATCTTGAGATACTTTATCTGATGCGAAATTAAATTTCGTTTTTATTAATACCGGGTTGTTGCCATATCCTTCCAACAGTTTTTGAGAAATTTGTGATTTTGCAAAAATTTTAATACATTTCGTATTATCGCGTTAGCCCTAGATACTAATGATGTTTGGTGATTTTGTTTTGACATTTATTTAGTCATTGAGATATTCCCTGTTTTTTTTTAAGTTCATTTTAAAGCTTTAAACAAGTGATTTCCACTCCCAGACTAAACATGAAGTAAAATTTCGAGTTTAGAAAAGCCCCATGAAAATTTGTCGTGGGACTAATTTTCTGGGCTTTTCTAAACTCGAAATTTTACTTCATGCGCCACGCGTATAAATCACTCAAATATTGTGAAATTTATGTATATTCGAACTTCGCTTAAAGTCTGTGTTTTATACGCGTGGCGCATGAAGGAAAATTTCGAGTTTAGAAAAGCCGAGAAAATTTGTCTCGGGTCGCTGCGCGACCCTCGACAAATTTTCATGGGGCTTTTCTAAACTCGAAATTTTACTTCATGCTTAGTCTGGGTGTGGAAATCACTTGCTTAAAGCTTTAAAATAAACTTAAAAAAACAGGGAATATCTCAATTACCAACTAAATGTCAAAACAAAATCACCAAACATCATCAGTATCCAGGGCTTACGCGATAATACGAAATGTATTAAAATTTTTACAAAATCGCAAATTTCTCAAAAACTATTGGAAGGGTATGGCAACAACCCGATATCAATAAAAAGGAAATTTAATTTCGCATCAGATAAAGTATCTCAAGATAGATGGTTCCATTTAAAAAAATGAAGTTATGCATGTTTGAAGTAATGAAGAATACCGTCGACGGACTCGGTTCAATTTAGGAAATCTAACTAATGGCAAAAACCTAAACAAATACTACATTTCTTCCCAAATCTAAAACCGTAAGCCGCACAACTCTGACTTATTTTGTTTTGAAAATATTGTTAATGGCGTCGAGCTCTAAAATCGTCAAATTTATCAAAAAAAAATGAAATAACTCGAAATCGGTTCAACTGAGACCCAATGTTGTGTGCATAAACTCATGTTTATTTTTAACGAGAAATCCAAAAATTTAAAATATATAGGGTGTTCTATTTAAAATAAGGAAGTTGGTGTTTACTTCCGGTATAACCGCAAGGCCGCCATATTTAGTAATAATTTTAGGTTATGAAAAACTTGATTCTGAACAACTTTTATTTGAAACTTCTTTTGCTATTTTCAACGATACGCCCACTATAGACCGATTTTCGCTTAGTGACACCCTGTATGTATTTTTAAAAAATAACTTCATTGCCAAATAATTGTCAACTTTAAATGTTTAAATGGTTACATATACTTTTCATATTATATTATATGTTTTTTAGAATCTACTTATGCCTTATATGCTTTTTTTTAATTTAATGTTTATGTCGGAAAAAAATTATAATAAATCTTGTTCACATTAACCCATTAGCCGCCGAGCAAATTATAGAGTTAACTCTAAAAGTTGATTTTAGGTAAAATTCCGCACTTGTTTTTATGATTACTATGAATTATTTATTATATTACATACATCGATTTTATAAAAGTGTTCAATTTAAATTCGGACAAGTGTTTCCACTACCAGATTAAGCATGAAGTAAAATTTTTAGGCGTTTCTAAACGCTAAATTTTACTTCAAGCGCCACGCGTATAAAACACTTAAATATGGTGAAGTAAGAAATACACTTTAAAAATGAGTAATAATCGAAATCGAAAAAGTGTTTTATTTACAAGTTTATTTACAAATAATCGAAATATTGAAATCACAAAATATTTACAGTTACTTTTTTGTTGGGTCGTTATTATTCATGTTTGACATAACCTCCCTATAAATGACATTTGCCAGTTTTTTTTACAAGGCACACTAGTTATAATTTTTTATAAAATTTAAAAATATAATTTTCAATAGAATATTTATTTACATTTTTTTGACAAAAATATTAAACAAAAACAAGAAATTAGGCATTATTGGATTCAAAAAATGTTTGTCTAATGTAATAAAATTAAAAAAAAATATATGCATATTAAATATTTCAAGTTGGCTAATATTTGGCAATGAAGTTATTAAAGAAAAAAATCAATATAAATGCAATTTTTTAGTATTCAAACGGTCATTAGCTTTGGTTCTTAGTTCAATAAAATCGGTCAATATATAACAGAGTTATGGCGTTATGCGTTTTTATCGAACACCTGGTACATTCCACTAGACAAACATTAAACATTCTTGTGGATACATTGAAATAACAACAGATAAAACAGGGAACGATAAAAAAGTTAACTCTATGGTACAGAAAAGCAATGGTTATATTTAAGTAAAAAAATTCCTCATATGTATAACAGACTTAAGATACATTTTGACAGTGATACATTTGTATTTTGACCCTTAATAAGGCTACATTTTAACCTACGACTTTATTATACTTTCACATCCAATAATGTTTTGACCTGTGATAAGACTGTAATTGGTTCTGAAAGGCTTGGCTTGTCGTAGGTTAAAATATAGCCTTGTTAAAGGTCAAATAGAAGCCATGTTTTTATCTGTAATAAGGCTATATTTTGACCGAAGATTTGCAATATTTTAACCTGGACAAGGCTTTATGTTAGCCTGTGGCAATGCTATATTCTGAACTTTAAATTACGACTATAACAAGGCTATATTTAAACTTACGACTGGGCAATACTTTGACTTGCAGTACCTCTTTCCTGGTGGGTTTGACCATCAGAAGGGAGGCACTACAATGGGCCTAAAACTTAGCCTAAGTGAGCGCGGCTGGCCTTCCGCCAACCAATCCCTAACCCTTGACTTGCGATAAGGATATATTGTGGCCTGTGATAGGACAATAATTTGATCTGCGATAGGGCAAGATTTTAACTGGAGACAAGGCTTTATGTTGGCTTAACTAGACTATACTTTGACCTGCGATAAAGCTATATTTCGACCTGTGACTATACACCGTTCCATTTGTTTCTGGATCTCGCCTAGCCATGCTTTCGTGTTGTTATGTTGCAGTATCAACATTTACATTTTTTATTAATTACCACTCCTGATTCCTTATTTTAACAGTGTTGCAATAATTTATGATATCATAAGTAATCCTCTTTTTAATTTTCAAGAGGTTTATTGTTAATCTTGCAACAATTATTTCGCCACGCGGTTGCTTCTTCGAGCATTTTATTATTAAATCAAATTAATCTAGTGTTGCAATGCTAAATAATAAAAGTGGAATGAGGGCTTAAAAATTGTTTGACATGAAAATTATCAGTATCGCAAGAGGGTGGGAATAAATTTGCAATTCTACAAAAAAATACTGAGGGCCAACAGAAGAGAGAATGACCAAAATTAAGGTGGATGGATGGAGTTGATCAAAATGTGTTAACGGGAAGACCCAAGCGAGAAATACAAATGGATGACGAAATAAGTTTGCAGAGCCGAATTCATTATATTTGTTATATACAATATTATTGCTGTGTTTGTATGTACAAAAACCAAGTAGTAAATTTTGTTAATCTTAAAACTGCATATTATTATCCTTTTATATCTGAAAATTTGTAAAACAGGCAACAGTGTAAGATCACAATAGTCAGAAATTATAACCTTAAAATCGAACATCTGACAGTGACATTTAAAAACCCTGATTTAAAACACAACCAGCCCCATTTACAATACTTAAACTGTCACTTTTCCATAGCTAGGCGAGATCCAGAAACAAATGGAATATATAATATAGACTATATTTAGCCCTGAGGCAAAGTTCTATATTAGCCTGTCGTATGTCAAAATATAGCCTTGTTCTATATCCCTATATTTTAATCTGTAACAAGGCTATATTTTGACATGACTGAGCAATATTTTAATCTGCGATAAAGCTATATTCTAACTTACGATAGGATACTATTTTGACCTACGATAAGGCAATATTTTAACCTGAGGCAAACCTTTACAGAAACTAGTGTTTTCCACGCCTTGATTGAGCAATTTGTATTTGCTAGGCGAAGCGAAGCGAAACACCCGGCAAATCCAATTTTTTAGGCTTTTCTAAACTCAAAATTTTCACCCGTTTTATATTTACTTTCCAGAAGTTGAGTATGTAGAGCTACAAGTGTAAAATAAAAATTGAGGATATTGATAAGAGAAAGAAGACCTAATTTTTCTCTGAAAAAATATCCGTTTCTGAATAATATTTTGAAGAGCCTCGAAAATATTAGTTGTCCTAGATAATGCGAGGTATCATTTGTCATTTAACAAAGAAAGTTGACATTTCACATGATAATTCAGACACTTTTTGTTACATCATAATTGACATAAAACGTCGATTCGACTTATAATTCAGGTTTACGAATGTCGGATTCTCTTGATAAAAGAAACACTATATCGAAGCAGGTTTTTGACATTGCTCTTGTCCAGTTAAAATTTACGGAAAAAAAAAATGTCGTTGTGTTGTATCAGACAAAAAAAAATGTCTACGGTTGAAACAGAAATTATGATGCGAAGAACCAAATTTATTATACAATTTATTCGTATTTTACATAAAGATTGATATAATGGAAATAATGTAAAAAATTGATTTAATTGACTGTTTCTGTCTTATGGGCCGACAAAACGTATTTCCGGGCCGCTAATCCACCCATCCGCCCCTGTTTACAACTAATTTATCTTACAAAGACACATTCAATCACACAAAAACTACTTCTCAGGGCTAATCCCCCGACTCATAAAGTTATTAATAGAGTTTTATTTTTATTTAACAAAACGTAATTCATGAAGTTTTTAATGGATTTTGATGAAATTTTCTAGGAAGACCGAATATTTTAACCAAATCTTTAACCAATCATAACCTAAAACGTTACTAAACCAGAACTATTTCAACCAATCGTTTGAGAAATCATAACTCAAAAAGTTGTTAATGGATTTTTAATAAATTTTTGTGAACACGGCAACACCAGATATTTTAACAAAATGTGTAACTATTTATTACTCAAAAAGTTGTTGATGGATTTCCATGAAATTTTGAAGACAGAAAAACCGAGTAATAAACCAAATGTTCAACCAATCATAATTTTTAAAAAAATTGTTTTTTCAACCTCATGCCAATACGTCAGCCCATTTTAATTTACCGATGATCAGAATGAATAGAACGTTTAATGGTTTAAATGATATAGTTAATATTTTCGTAGACACCAGAAGTTTGCTTTTAAAACTAATGCCAGGTACATGTATATCAATACAATAGATATTGTGTAAAACTTTCCGGTTTTTTTTATATAAGATTATATGGATTTATAATTGCACTGTTTATGTATATTTTAAATTTATTTGTATACTTAGCATAGCAATGTTTAAGTTCCTTATAATTGGATATTTGTCTGTATCTGTTTTGAAAATATACAGAGAGTTTTATGTAACACCGAACATGCCAGAAAATATTCAATGTAAATTGTCCTATGTTCGATGTGTTCTGGGATACATCATAGCATTGAGTGCGATTTCATTGGCTCTAATTTTAGTAGTTCTAACGCATCTTACATTTAACGTAAAAATGAAATGTGTCATTCATTAATCGCCTACATCCCTAATGGAATGTTAATATTAAACAGAAAAAAAAAATGAGAAAGAAGAGAAGAGCTTTAGGTTTAATGCAAAAATAATACAAAAACAGACTCCTGTTACTTCCGTCTGCTAATATTTCAAGATAAGTTTATCCATTGCTTCAATTTCACTCGAGATTATTAAGAACGTCGATTCAGCGTATTGTGTTAACCTTTGATCAGGACCACCCCAACTACGTTGCTTTGGGTGTACCAGCAAAAATGCCGTCACAAAACTGCCTTGCGGCAGTTTTAAATATAAATATTTCACAAGCCTGGCGAGGCAGGTTTGCAAGTACAGCACCTAGGTCTAGGTCTAGCACAACAACACTGGGTTGTTAGGTGTGCTGCTTCATTTGGCAAATATTTCAATTTTTATTTATTTGTTAATATAATACTCACTAAAGATAATGTAGATGTATTTAGTACTTTATTGACTGCGTAACTTACAATAAATTGAAGATACAGTGAATTTTTTTTAGGTAAACATGCATAAGCTGTAAATTTTCTGACATTTGTTGTTTTTTACCACAGTTCAATTTGAAGCTTTAAACGAGTGTTTTCCACTCCCAGACTAAGCATGAAGTAAAATTTCGAGTTTAGAAAAGCCCTGTGAAAATTTGTCGAGGGTCGCGCAGCGACCCGAGACAAATTTTCACAGGGCTTTTCTAAACTCGGAATTTTACTTCATGCGCCACGCGTATAAAACACAGATTTCAAGTGATGTTCGAATATATATAAATTTTACAATATTATAGTGTTTTATACGCGTGGCGCGACCCTCGAAAAATTTTCACGGGGCTTTTTTAAACTCGAAATTTTACTTCAAGCTTAGTCTGGGAGTGGAAAACACTCGTTTAAAGCTTTAAATTATACTACAAAAAAAAGCAAGGAGAATCTAAACATTTAAAAAAATAGGCTGTATTTGGTGTACGTATTCCAAATACAGCCTATGTTTTGTAGATGTTTAGGTTCTCCTTATTTTTTTTTTGTAGTATAATTTGAAGCTTTAAACGAATGTTTTCCACTCCCAGACTAAGCATGAAGTAAAATTTCGAGTTTAGAAAAGCCCCGTGAAAATTTGTCGAGGGCCGCGCAGCGACCCGAGACAAATTTTCTGGGCTTTTCTAAACTCGAAATTTTACTTCATGCGCCACGCGTATAAAACACTAAAATATTGTAAAATTTATGTATATTCGAACTTAAAAGAAAAACTCCCAGTATGTTTCACGACAGTATTAATCTTGATTGTCTTAAAATGCCGATGTTTTGCTTTGGACAAAAAAGTATGTTCCATATTCCCACACACTGCACTTACCATAAACGCACAAGATTTAATAACTGAGATATTTCATTTTGACGTTACATGTACCCTATTTACATTAGTCTAAAAATTGTAACCAATGAAATCGCACTCAGAAGAATGTAAAATTGGGTTGACTATATTACCATTGGAAATCGTAGCCAATGAAATCGCACTCAATGCTTTGATGCGTCCCAGAACACATCGAACATAGGAAAATTTACAGTGAACATTTTCTAGCATGTTCGGTGTTACATAAAACTCTCTGTAGAATAATAACTCTCAAAAAGTTGTTAATCATTTTTTTTAAAATAAGTGAAAAATGTGATCAAAGGAAACCTTGCGTAAGTTTGTTTCGAAAGAAATTATTTAAAAATTCTTTCACTTACATTATCTACGCACTTTCATTTTCTGGCAGAATTTTAACGAAATAACTTATTTCATCTCAACACAATAAAAACTAATTAATTCAACAATTCAAGATTTTTCCTTTAGAATACATTAAATCCACTCACGCATTGAAAATAAAGAGAACAACAAGAAAGCCTTTGCAATAGATCATGGCAATTTTATTTCCATTTTTTTTGTTTGTTAATTCTCTGTTTAACAATCCCATATAAATCATCTCTGGAATAAGATATACAATTTTAATTTAATTATCCAACGCACGGAAAGTGTGTCTCGTGTGTGTATGTGTGTAACGCATAATAAATAATATTTACAAGGCTCTTCAGGATAATATATTATCCTTAATTGACTAGTATGCTAATGGTGTAATTAACTTGTAATGGTTGTGTAATAAGAAAGAAAGAAGTGAGTAAGTAAGTAACTGAAATTAAGTTGATTCCATTGTGTTTGAAAAATTATTAGAAATATTAACTTAAAAAAGTAAAATTGAATAAGTGATATTTGTAAATGTTTAGAAAATTACAATCGAAACTGTTTTCTTTTAACCTAAGAAATTTCATAAATTAATTAAGAAATAACTTTGACAAACATTAATAATTCTTATCATGTTTCGTAATAATTACAGCATTTGCTAAATTTGCAGAATTTCCTTGCTTCTACAAAACAGGTCAATATATTATAGTTTCCACTCCTTGGTAAAATTCAGTCTTTTCTAAACTCGAAATTTTACTTCATGCGTTTCGCTTATAAAACACTGGTTTAAAGTGATGTGCAAAATAAGACTGGCATTTTATTAAATTGATGTATTCGAATATTTATTCAAAAACATATTCCAACTATTAGACAGGGTGGCGACCAACCGGTCAAACCGGGAAAGTCAGGGGATTTTATTAATCGGGAAATTATTCCTTTTTAGCAAAAAGTCAGGGAACTTGTAAATAAATAACACAAATAAATATCAAATAATGCGATTAAAGAATTGACAAATTGTTAGTTAGTTGTTAATTTATATTAAACAAAATAAAAAAAATTGTGATGTGTCCATCGTAGCACATTTCCGGTAATTTTAACAATTAATAATTGACATACTAAATTAATTTTGTTTATTTTTAGTTAAAGATTTCATTTAAAGTTAGTGATTTATACGCGTGGCGCATGAAGTAAAATTTTGAGTTTAGAAAAGCCTGAAAATTTGGATTTGCTAAGGCGCGACTCGCTTCGCTCGCACGCCCCAGCAAATCCAAATTTTCAGTCTTTTCTAAACTCAAAATTTTTCTTCATGCTTAGTCTGGGAGTGGAAACCTTAGATTAGATATTCGTAGGGGTGGCCTCATTGGCCTGTACCACCGCGACCTTTTCAGATCTATTGTGGATCCCTATTATCCTAGACGACGTGCTCGAGCTTCGCCTCTTTGATTAGCCCTATTAACCCTGATAGTGAGCCTTGGGTGTAGCTCTCTGCGCTTGGTTTAGTGTTGCCCAGCTTTAGGTATCTAACCCGCGCTAGGGCCTCACATTGGCACAGGATGTGGAGAGGATCCTCCTCTTCTTCCTGGCAGAATCTACATATTGTATCCTCTGCCAGGCCTATTTTGCTCATGTGTTTGTTGAGCCTACAGTGTCCTGTTAGTACACGTACTATAGCTTTAACCGTGTTTCTCTCTTGGTTGAGAAGATCGGTCTTGAGAGCCGGCGATTGTTTGCCTCTGCCCTGGTGTGTTCGTCCACCAGGTTTGAGTTTGTGTCTCCGTCCATTTTTTTATGGATTGTCTGACTGTGGTTATTGCGATACCGCAGGAGGGTTCCGGGCCAATGAATGTGCTTGACAAGCCTTGTTTGGCCAGTTGGTCTGCTTTTTTGTTCCCTTGGTGACCCTTGTGTCCTGGGACCCATACCATTGTCACTTTTTTGCGACCGCCCACTTTTTTTAGCTTTAACCGTGTTTCTCTCTTGGTTGAGAAGATCGGTCTTGAGAGCCGGCGATTGTTTGCCTCTGCCCTGGTGTGTTCGTCCACCAGGTTTGAGTTTGTGTCTCCGTCCATTTTTTATGGATTGTCTGACTGTGGTTATTGCGATACCGCAGGAGGGTTCCGGGCCAATGAATGTGCTTGACAAGCCTTGTTTGGCCAGTTGGTCTGCTTTTTTGTTCCCTTGGTGACCCTTGTGTCCTGGGACCCATACCATTGTCACTTTTTTGCGACCGCCCATTTCGTTGAGAGCGCTTACACAATCCCACACTAGCTTGGAGTCGACCTGTGTGGTGCTTAGTGCCCTTAGCAGCGCTTGGCTGTCCGAGAAAATAGCTACTGATCGACTTTTGTTGTCTTGCTTTGCTATTTCTCCAATGCAGAGGTGGATCGCCTCTGCCTGGAACACGGTGGTGTCCCTCGCCAAACTGACTGAAATTTTTGTCTCCGGTTTTGTGCTGTATATTCCGACTCCGACTCCTTCCTCTGTCTTCGAGCCGTCAGTATATCAGTTTGATTCCGCGTTGGTAGGTGGGCCCTGTTCCCAATCTTCCCTCTGCGGGATCATCACTTTGTATTTTCTGTCGAAATTATACTTCTTGACCATGGCATCGCTTGGCAATCCTGTTATAGGGTTTGCCTTTAGCTCGTCTTCTAGTCTTTGGTACGTTTTCCCGTGTGATCGGTTTATGGGAGCCTGTCCTCGCATTAGTCTGTATGTTACGGCCCTGGCTTCCCCTTGTATGAAGATGTGCAGTGGTGGTAGGTTCAGGATCATTTCCAGAGCTGCTGTCGGGGTAGTGCTTAGGGCTCCTGTGACACTGAGACATGCTAGTCTTTGTGTGCTGTTAAGGAGCCTTATCGCCCCCTGCTGCTCTGTCCTTGTCCACCACACTACTGCCCCGTAGGATATCATGGGCCTGATCACTCTTGTATATAACCAGAGGGTCATTTTAGGATTGAGCCCCCAGTTTTTCCCGCATATTCTTTGACACCTTCCCAATGCCATTGAAGCTTTTTTGGCGGTTTTCGTGATGTGCGTCCTCCACGTCATTTTATCGTCGAAGATTACCCCTAGGTACTTTGCCTCCTTAGCGAAGGGAATTGTTGTGCCCCCGAGCGTCGGTGGCCTTAGGCCTTCTAGCGCTCTTCTTTTTGTGAACACGACAATCTGTGTTTTTTCGGGATTGACCGTCAGTCGTTCCCTTCGACACCAGTTGTCTACTATGTTTAGGGCCCTTTGTGTTCGTTGTGAGATAACTCCTGCGAACCGGCCTCTGATGACTATGGCCAAGTCATCCGCATACCCTAGGCAGTGGATGCCTTCTTCGGACAGTTTCCTTAGTAAATCGTCCACAAGAGTTGCCCATAGCAGTGGAGATAGAACCTCTCCCTGCAGGCAGCCTCCGCCGGCTCTGGCTTCAATGGTG
The DNA here is from genome assembly GCA_932526585.2 of Philonthus cognatus. NCBI lineage: Eukaryota > Metazoa > Arthropoda > Insecta > Coleoptera > Staphylinidae > Philonthus > Philonthus cognatus. The sequence goes on from OW052244.1 coordinate 4,867,474, forward strand.
TGCCCTCCTAGAGTGGATGTAATTGTACTTTTCTCCAGGCTAGCCCTTATCCATTGGTAGAGACTTGGCGGGACGCCTTTTCTTGCCTGTGCCTCTATAAGCGAGTTGGTTGTGTCATTGTTGAACGCCCCTTCTATATCTAGAAATGTGACCATAGCTATCTCTTTGTCCTCCACTTATATTGTGATGAGCCTGTTTAGGTCGGCCAGCGCCGAGTCCGTGGACTTTCCTGGCTGGTAAGCGTACTGACGGTTACTGAGGGGATCTTTCCCTAATATCTCGTCTCGTAGGTATCTGTCGACCAGTCTCTCCAGTGTTTTCAGTAGAAATGAAGCGAGGCTGATGGGTCTGTAAGACTTCGGTGTTAGATCTGCTATTCTACCTACCTCAGGCAGGTAGATTACCTTTACACTTTGCCACGCCCTTGGTACGTGTCCCCATGCCAGACAGGCTTTAAAGATCTTTGTTAGATGCGGCACCAGTTCCTCTATGCCCTTCTGTAGCAGGATGGGGTAGATCCCATCCATCCCAGCGGACTTATAAGGTTGGAACTTGCTTATGGCCCATCTGGTCTTGTGACCTCTGTGGCTAGCCTCCAATCATTTCGGTCTGGCTTTTTTTGCCTTTGACAGGGATTTTCGCGTGTTCTCCCCTGACAGGATTGTTAAGGCTGGAAAGTGGACTTTTAGTAATTCTTTGAGACTTTCCTCCTTTGTTTCAGTATAAGTCCCGTCAGATTTTTTGACGAAACCTCCCTCTTTTGCAGCACTTCCATCCTTTGCCAGGACTTTGTGGATTCTCGAACATGCCGGAGTGTCGATTAACTCCTCGCAGAACTTCCTCCACGAGTCTCTTTTGGCTTTTCGGATTTCTTTGTTGTACTGCGTAAGCTTTTCCTTATAGGTGTCCCAACTCTGTGTGGTTTTGCACCTATTAAATAGCCTTCGAACCTGGGCTCTTAGCTTTTCAAGGTTCTTGTTCCACCAGATTGTGCGGCAACCCCTATGTCGGGTTGTTTTTTCCGGGCAGTTGTCCAAGTATGCCAGTTCTAACCCCTCCACCTCACTCACCGGTGCTGTTCCTCCCCGGAGAGCCGCCCTGCGGGATTTTTTATATCCTTCCCAGTTTGTCTCTCTGGGGTTTCTATACTTACCCTCCGTGAGAGATGTGTCCAAGTCGAAGCGGATTTGCCTTGGAAACCTTGTTGGACGATCAATCAAAAACTTATTTTGCAGTCATATTTATGATATAAAATAAATAAAGTTGATGTTATTTTTTTAATTTAAATTTAGAACGAAAACAAATTCGGGTGTATTATTTATGTGTTACTAAACTTTGACAAACAAATTGGAAACGTTTAAATTATACAGAAGTTTTGTAAAATAAAGCTTAATAAATAAATTACCAAAGAACCAATTTTAGTAATAAAATCACACAGATTAATAAATTATAAATTTAATAACTTTTATTGTAACGTTAAAAAAATCAAATTGAACATTTTTTAACAAATTTACAAAAGTTCAAAATGATCAAAAATTATTTATATTGAATAGAATTTAATTGGATTCGAATCCTTTTAGAAGATTCAATGGAGGCATTCGAATAGTTTAGTTAAACTGGATTCGTGATCCGGATTCGTTACATTTTTTCAAGAGGAATCGTATTCGAATCTAAATGCGGGTGATTCGAATCTATATAAAAGGATTCGAATATTTATAAAAAGGATTCGAATATTTATAAAAGGATTCGAATACTTACCAAAGGATTCGAATCGTTAAAAATAATTCGAATTAATTGTGAGGATTAACATGAATAATTTGTTTTGTGTGTTTTTAAATTTCTCGTTAAATCAGTGGCTTATACGCGTGGCGCATTAAGTAAAATTTCGAGTTTAGAAAAGGCCCGTGAAAATTTGTCTCGGGTCGCTGCGCGACCCTCGACAAATATTCTACGCAGGGCTTTTCTAAACTCGAAATTTTACTTCATGCTTAGTCTGGGAGTGGAAATCACTCGTTCTTGGAAGTTTCAAATTGAAGGATCACTCTAGAGTACTAAGTTTATTACTCAAAGGACCATTTTACAAAGGCTACAGCTCGAAGGACCAATTGTAGTCTTTGGAGACCGAAGGACTACAGGGAATTGAACGAATATCTGAAGGTTAATAGCGTGGGTATGAAAAAAAAAATCCAATTAAAAAAAAATCGAAGTTGGATTTGGTTATTTTCATTGCTTTTAACTTCACATTAAATCAGTGTTTTATACGCGTGACTCATGAAGAAAAATTTCGAGTTTAGAAAAGCCGAGTGAAAATTTGTCTCGGGACCCTCGATACATTTTCTACCCGGGGCTTTACTAAACTCGAAATTTTTCTTCATGCTTAGTCTGCGAGTGGAATCGCTCGTTCGAAACTTCAAACTGAATGCTTTGATAAAAACATTAAATGACTGAAAATGTTTTTAAAGACAATAATTTAGTTTTCAAAATTTTGTTTAATATTATTTGAAGTAAAACAAATGGTAGCCATAAATTGAAATGCAAAATTTTCTGATATTTCCCTGATTCAAGATTATTTCCCTGACCTTTTAATATAACTTTCTTCTGTGGGACACCCCCATTTTGTTAAATTGTTTTCATTGTTTTTGTCTATATTCAAGTTGGCTTTATACATTTTTAGGTGTTTTGTAATTGTTATGATGCCTGCTGATTTTGACAAATTTAATAATATCATTTGGTTAATCAGTTTTTCGATGACATTTATATTATTACTTTTTGTATTGTTTATTATTGAAGTTGTCAAGTAAGTAATTTTTTTTCTATAACTTTTGCCATTATTTATGTGTTTTTTATTCTGCATAAAATTAGAAATTACTTAATTTCATATTTTTATTTGGTAAATATTTGCTTAGTGTTAATTTTAACAACTTTGAATATTTTTGTTTCAATTTTGATAATCGTCTGTTGTTTTTATAGATTTTATATAAAATAAAAATATGTTTTTAAATTATTAACTTTAATTTTGATGTATTTTGGGTGCGATTGAATTTTATCTACTTTTTCAACAAACAAAAAATGCAGAAATCGGAAAAAAATATAATTATATTTTTTTGTTGGTTCTAAAGATTTTGCCAATTTATTGATTTATTTATTCAGTCAACGGAGTACATTTAAAAATACATAATATAATACAACTACAAATATAAAATACACACTAAAACAAAATTAACAATGTTTGTTTATATTGATAATTATACTAAAAGTTTATGTTTATTGTCAATTTTTGGAATATTCATGTATTATTATTGATTTTGATTTGTTTGACTATTTTCTATCAACTTGATGATTTGATTCGAATCACTTCTATAAGTTTTATCGATTTACAAAAATTATCAATTAAAACTGTTATAATTTTTGTATTAACAAAAAAATTATTTTCAGTTATTATGTTAAATTATTTTCAGTGTTAACGTTTATTTTTTTTAAATTTAATCTTAATATTTATTTCGCAACAGGACAACCCAATTACAGAATAATAATAATAATAATAAACAGCTTTATTTGTAATCCCAAAAATAATATAAAAATAAACAATATAATTCTTCTACATTACAAATCATAAGGTGAGATTCAGTCTGAGTCCTAAATTGGACTCATACTGTTCTTCCATCTAAACCTTCTCTATTATACACTACGAAAATAAACTACTAGAAAAGCCCCGTGAAAATTTGTCGAGGATCGCGCAGCGACCACTCCCAGGCTAAGCATGAAGTAAAATTTCGAGTTTAGAAAAGCCCCGTGAAAATTTTCTGGGCTTTTCTAAACTCGAAATTTTACGTCATGCGCCACGCGCATAAAACAGTGATTTAACGAGAAATTTAAAAACACACAAAAAAACATTTTTCATGTTATTCCTCACAATTAATTCGAATTATTTTCGTGAATTCGAATCTTTTTGTAAGTATTCGAATCCTTTTACAAGGATTCGAATCCTTTTATAAGGATTCGAATCACCCACATTTAGACTCGAATACGAATCCTCTTAAAAAAATGTAACGAATCCGGATCACGAATCCAGTTGAACTAAAGTATTCGAATGCCTCTTTTGAATCCTCTAAAAGGATTCGAATCCAGGATTCGAATTCTGAATGATTCGAATCCTGCCCAGCTCTGGTCTCTATCTTACTTAAAATTGATTTATTTCATAAAACTATACAAGATAGAACGACTCATCTTCGGCATGCCTGCATGATCGTTTACTTCTTTTAAAACTTTATTCAAAGTTGGCAGTTTATTTTTATAGAAGAAACTATGCACGGATCTCTTCACTACGTCATCAAAACTTGTAATTATGTCCTCTAAGCTGTTTAGGGCTACAAATCTCTCCGGATTTCTAATTTTCGCTAATGGTACGATAGACAGTGGAATTTATAACTCCTAAAAATTAAACATTTTATTATTTGATGCATATTCTTATGCTATTATATATCTCACCTACTGCACCAATAATATCTGATACAACAGCAGTCATTTTCATACGTGGATCATCAGTTATCATCTGCTATACATATTTATTATGCACTGTTTTTCAGACAGATATAAATGACCCAAATCCAACTTCTTACGCTTTTTTGGAGGTGAAGGTGATATTATCCATAATCCATCACAACAATATAAACAAAATTAACTTTTAACTATGCTAAAAAAGCACCGCACAAAAGGTTATTACGAAACAGACAAATTTGCAACTCGGTAACGCTTCGAATTAAGGTTATGTCAGCTGTTGCGTCTAATAATGACGTAATTAGCATAGTGTAAAATGGGCGCGCTCTCAGCCAATCAGAGTTGTAGGTTTTGGCGCGTGAAATTTAAAACGCTCCTTCTAGTTATTAAACAGATTATAGGTTAAATCAGATTTCGGTGGTAATTTTGTAAATATATCACATTTTTGTATTCAATTCTATCAGAATTATTCTAACGAGTGTTTTTCGCTTCCAGAAAAGCCTAAGCGTTTGAATTTGGCGTCGAAATCCAAATTCAAGCTTTCCTAAACTTGGAATTTTGCTTCATCGGCCACGCATATATAACACTGATTCAACGTAAAATTCAAAATATACTACTTATGTTTGATTTTGCGTTTATAAATTTCAGAAAAGTATTATCAAATCTTGCCATTTCTAAATTTGTTTTTATAATATGTTTTATTTCATCTCTTAAATTATCCACAACTACAACTACGAGTATTTGTTGTTGAAACATCTAAAATTTAGAATTTAGATGTCTGAACGACAAGTACTTTAAAATAACTTCGCGGTTTTATCTGAACTAAAAAATAACTTTCTTCTTTCCTATATTTGGTTTGGTTACAGTAAATTATTTTAAGGGGTCAGGAAAAAAAATCCCAAATCACAGAGGAGTCAGGGAAAAGTCAGGGAAATTTAAAATTATTCGCCACCATGTTCGAATACTGTAATTATTCAAATATTTAAATAATTTTTCCAACACTATTATGTTATATTGTTACTATGGTGTATATAAACTATCATCTTATGATGCCTTTAAAACACGGTTTTCCCATAAAACACGTTGTCATTAACGATTAGAACACGCATCAACATTTATAAATTTTATTAATAATTTGCCTGTGAACGATTTTTAAAAATAAAAATTACATTTATTAAAGTGTAATTCTGCTTTCTCTTTAAGTATTTTGAAATCTTTCTCTTCTGATTTTTCTATATTTTTCTCTTCAACTGTTCTTGTTTCGTTCTCATATTCTATTGTAATCACTTCTTCTTTACACTTTTCAGCCCCAAAAACTTTTCTGGTAATTATTTTCCTTTCTCTAAACGACTCTTGTATATAGGACTCCGCAACTGTTGAACTTTTCCATCCTCTATGCCTCTTCAAAGTAGTAATATCTGAGCCTACAGCGTTATTTTTTTTTCATAATTAAAATATTTTAAATATGCTAGAGTTTACCTGAACTAACTAGGAGAGTTGCAGAACTGCAAAGGAACGTATGTCCTGTGTAAGAATCTGGATTTTTGAACTTAAGAAAGATTGGAACCCGCTTCTTTGTTTCGTTAAAAATTTGCATTTTTAATTATTTGTTGATATCATTACCATAGCATCGCGCACACTTTGTTAATAAAATTTATAGCCGCACCACCGCGCTCTGCTGTGATGCTGTCAACGCTATCTTATTTTACAGATTAATTATTTGTGAAATTATCGACATTTGCTGCAAAAATAGTGTTGGAAAAAATCTTAAAGACAACACGTGATTTATGGATTTAAAAATCTCGGTCTATTAAATTCTCGCTCATTAGCTATAAATATTTCAATGTTCGTATTTAAATGAATATTCGAATACCTACTTCAATTGTAAATTTCCCAATATTAATCAAGACATGTATCCGCAAATTTAGAAAGTGTTAGATTTAATAAAAATTTGTAAAAATGTATTAACACGAGATCAAAAATATGGAATACTTTTTTAAGTTCACAATATGTGAGTGATTTACACGCGTGGCGTATGAAGTAAAATTTCGAGTTTAGAAAAGTTTTACTTCATGCTTAACCAAGGAATAGAATCGCTTGTTAGAAGATTCAATTTGAACGCGAATTAAAAAATATAAAGAAAATCAATGGCACGAAATAAAAATGCAGGCTTAAAATGTAGGGATTTACAAAACATTTTACAAATATTTTCTTTTTATTTAAAAATTAACAACTTACTAATAAAGACTATTACATTGTTAAAACTAACTACAAAAAGCACAGCATCATTATTTTAAAGGTGAAAGAAACAACAATCCCTTCCTCAGAATTATTTATTACCATTGCGAGAGAAGCTCCTTTTATTTATACTTAAGTGTAAATAAAAAGGACGTTTTCCAAAATTAACTATTTCACTCTGCAGAAGACGACTTTTATTGACACAATTAAATTACAAAAGTAATTACACGCCGAGTTACTGCCGGAAAGAATCGACTCTTTTTTTCTCCTTCGCCGAGCGAGTACAAAAGTATTTAATTGGACGAGTGTCCAATAACTTTGCAATTAACCTCGGGCCTCTTTATTGCTTTTGAAAACGGAGATTATTAGAAATTTACGGAGTTTTTTGTTTTAAATTATACGGTTGTGATAAATTTGGAAATTATTAAGCCGCAGGATTTTATAGCCATAATTTAAAAATGTGTCTTGTTTTTGGAAAGTTTGGTTATGTATTTAAATGTTATTAAATCTCACCTCTCTGGCACAGTTATTTAAAGACAATTATTATAAAACCTCTATCCTGTTTTAAACATACATTAAACGATACTTAGATCTGTCAAATATAATCAGACATCTATACAGGGTGAGTTACTAAGCGGAAATCGGTTTATAGTGGGCGTATCGTTGAAAATAGCAAAAAAGTTTCAAATAAAAGTTGTTCAGAATCAAGTTTTTCATAACCTAAAATTATTGCTAAATATGGCGGCCTTGCGGTTATACCGGAAGTAAACACCAACTTCCTTATTTTAAATAGAACACCCTATATATTTTTTCATTATTGGATTGCTCGTTAAAAATAAATATGAGTTTATTCACACAACATTGGGTCTCAGTTGAACCGTTTTCCAGTTATTACATTTTTTTTTGATAAATTTGTCGATTTCAGAGCTCGACGCCATTAACAATATCTTCAAAACAAAATAAGTCAGAGTTGTGCGGCTTACGGTTTTGGATTCGGAAAGAAATGTAGTATTTGTTTAGGTTTTTGCCATTAGTTAGATTTTATAAATTGAGCCGAGTCCGTCGACGGTTTTCTTCAGTACTTCAAACACTCATAACTTCATTTTTTTTTTAAATGGAACCATATATCTTGTGACACTTTATCTGATGCGAAATTTAATTTCCTTTTTATTGATACCGGGTTGTTGCCATATCCTTCCAACAGTTTTTGAGAAATTTGCGATTTTGTAAAAATTTTACACATTTCGTAATATCGCGTTAGCCCTGGATACTGATGACGTTTGGTGATTTTGTTTTGACTCGCATGTCCGACAAATGTCAGTTTATTTTAGATTATTTTGGCGAGATCTTGCAATAAAAAAACCGAATATGTTTTCTCAAGAAGAACTAATTGGTATGGTCTACACCTTGGGCAGTGCTGATGGAAATACATTACTTGCTTCAAGAATGTATGCCCAACGTTTTGCCGATCGGAGACATCCAAATTCAGCGGCATTCGCTACATTTATACTTAATGACTAACTTTTATGTAATAAATGTTGACATTTCAGGGGGATATTCACAGCACCGTTGCAATTTGTCATCGGTGAGAAGTCGCACTAAAATGACGTCATTTCGGGAAGAATTTACCAAATCGTATGAAGTAAAATGACGCCATTTCAGTGCAACTTGTCACCGATGACAAATTGCATTAGTGCTGTGAATAGCCCCCCAGAAGTTTCCCAGTATAATATAAATAATAAAAACTAAACTACTCCAATCATTAAACCAAATCTTACATTTTAAGTACAAATGGTGTATTCAGACGTTAAAAAGTAGAAAATTTGTTTTTTTTTTTGTTCGTGAAACATCCATCTAATGTGTATTCCAAGGACGGTCGAGTATACGGTAAGAAGGATCGACAGAAGCGAAGATTTAAGAGTGAGGGTATGGATCGTTTATGTCACAAATGCGCGCTGAATTTAAATAATAATAATAATAATAATAATAATATTTATTTGCCCAACGGAAGACCAATACAGGGACAAAAATATAAATAAAAACTAAATAGTAATACAAAAATAGCACAAAAAGATACAACTTAGGAATATAAGTACAAAAGAATTTTTAATTTATGGTATGAAGTGTTATACATGGTCACCAACAAAAATATCGCTAAATAAATTATTTGAATTAACAGACATATGAAAGATGGGTGACTTACGTAAAATATTTGTTCTTGAGTGTGGAATATGAAATGTGCTGCTGTGTCTTGACAATATACGTGGAACATGAAAATTAATCTTAGAGAGTAATTGCGGACAGTCCACTTTGTTTTCAATTAATTTACGCAAAAACGTTGCACTGAATTCTTCTCTCCGTGATGTTAAAGAGACGAACTGAAATTCATTTAATAAGCTCACATAATCAGAAGATACATCCGGGTACGTGCCGTGAGTTTTAAATGACAAGAATTTCAGAAACCTTCTCTGAACACGCTCAATTGACAAAGATGCGTTGCTATAATATGGATACCATACAATCGATGCGTATTCAAGCTTACTCCTAACAAAAGCATAGTATAAAGTTTTTAACAACGTGAGGTCCTTGAAATGACGGGACGTACGCATTAAGAAACCTAGCGTTTTTAATGCAGAGGTTGATGTGCATTTTATGTGTTCCGAAAAGGATAATCTGCTGTCAAATAAAACCCCCAAATCTTTACATTGAGTGTTACGTTCAAGAATATCGTCCTGAACGCGGTAGATAAATTGTATAGGTGTATTCTTACGGTGGTAAGACACTACAAGACACTTACTAATGTTCAATACAATTTTATTTACTAAACACCAGTGTGTAATATGATCAAGGTTATTCTGAAGTAGTAGAGCATCATCAACACATTTAATTGTGCAATATATTTTTATATCATCTGCGTATGCTAATACCGGAAATGAAATAGAGGTTATCAGATCATTGATGTAAACAATAAATAGAAGCGGACCCAAATTCGATCCTTGAGGGACCCCTGACGTACTAACAAACTTGTTAGATCTAAAGCCATTAAAGTGTACATAGTTCACTCTGTTACTGAGGTATGAAGACATAAATTCAAGAGATGAACTAGTAAATCCAAAACTATTTAGTTTATGCAGCAATAAATTGTGATTAATTGAGTCAAATGCTCGACTGAAATCGGTATAGATAACGTCGGTTTGTAATCGTTTATCGATAGATTCACTTATATTTTGAGTAACTACAGCTAAATTTGTTGAGATCGATCTGCCCGATAAAAAACCATGCTGAAATGGAGACAGATACTTATGGATGTGATTATAAATAGAGTTATAAATTATATGCTCAAACACTTTAGCAAAGTTTGATAAAAGGGCAATTGGCCGATAATTAGAAGTAAGACATGGATCGCCTTTCTTAAATACAGGCGTAACAACAGCAGTTTTCCATATCTCAGGAAATGTCGAGGTCCGTATAGCTAGATTGTATATAATAGTCAGTGGTTTTGCAAGGATGTATTTGCAATCTCTAACTAAAAAGCTTGGAATTTGATCATCGCCACACACTGAAGAATTCTTTAATTTACTTATACTATTTACAACAACATTTTCGTTAGTATGACTAATGGAAAAAGATTCAAGATTAGAAACTATATCGTCAAGTTTAGCTGTTGTTTTTGGCAGATATGATTTTGAGAAAGTATCTGCAAAGCCATTTACAATTGACAACGGTGACGTTAGTTCAATACCATCATGAACCAGTTGACTAGGAATTCTGGATATTCCTTTTTTTTGCCTGATAAATTTCCAAATGTCTTTAGGATTTTTTTTAACATCAATTTCAATTTTTCTAAGATATTCTTTATACGCCGAGGAGATTTGAGATTTTGTAAGGTTGCGTAACCTTTGGAATTCTGAATAATAGAAAGGATACCCAGTTGATTTCCATTTCCGATGATAATGCAATTTTAGTTTCACATTTCTTTTAATATCTGTTGTAAACCACGGAGGAAAATTATTATTTTTATTTAAAGTATACATCGGCACATTTCTGTTTAAGGCGTTGTATAATAAATTGTAAAATTTACCGGTTACTTCATCGGAAGTACTGCACGATTCTAGAGGCGACCAGTCCGCATTAAGTAGCTCAGAATACAAGTTAAAATAATTAGCTTTTTTGAAATTAAATAATTTATTGCCATTTGTAGGAAATAGTTGTTGTTTATTACTTGTTCTAAGTTGCATATTCATAAACAATGCGGGATGATGTGAGTCTTCAGCAACAAAAGGGAGGCTATCATGTTCCACGTGTATTTTACAATCAAAGTTACTTAATACTAAGTCGAGAAGTCTATTGTTGTTATTTCTAATTTTATTAAATTGCTGCAAGTGTAAAATATTTATGAAGTTGGTAAGGGATTGAGACTAAGAATCATTTACATTATGTTCTCCATCAAAACTAGGTAGATTAAAATCGCCAATAATCAACACTGGCTTATCAAGAATAAGCAGCTCTAAGGCTTCAAAAAAAGTGTCTAACATATCAGTTGTCACATCAGGAGGTATGTATACAGCGATTGTGTAAAAATGAAATGAGTTAATATTACACTTGCATGCAATGAAATCAATTAATGGTACCGATACTTCAATATTACTGGTATCAATTTTTTCAAAGAAAATATTTTTGACAAAAGCCATTAATACTCCACCCCCAGTAGTTCTATGTGTAAGAGAAAAATTGCGGTCGTGTCGTACAATATTATAATTTGCATTAAATAATTCTGAGTCATTAACTGAGTCCTTTAACCAAGTTTCGCTTAAGAATATAATATCAAAACAAGAATTACATGAACTTGCATAAAATAAGTGAGTTTTAGACCTAATTCCGCGAACATTCTGGTAGTATAAGCTCAAACGTTGACTTCCGGGCATATTTAGTTTTCCGAATGTTCAGAATCCTTGTTGATAATAGTTGGAATATTTCGAATATATTTAATACGAATGTTAGTTTCACCAGCTTCTTTTCTTCGCACGAGTTCACTTTTTACCTCTCGATAGAGTTCAGTTTGCAGTTCTGTTTGATCTCTTGATATGCTTATTGACTTGAAAGTTTCATTAGATTTAAGTTTGGAATAGTTTTTAATTGCTGCAGATACATGCAAGGCACTATTAAGATTCACTTTCAAAGGACGCTTTCTGTTTAAGTTAGTGGGATCAAATTTGCCGATCCTGAACGGTTTGATAGTATTGTGCGATACTTCTACAATGGCTAGTATTTGATGTGTTGCACGTACATCAGCATCAATCTGTTCTTGCAACGTCTTAAAATTCCCTTCCGGCAGGCCAAATATCACTAAGTTATTTTTTCTATTCTCCCGTTCAGCCATTTCCTGGATTATTTTACCGGTAAGTACAGCAGTTGATTGTTCGAAAGTCGTGGATGATTTTGAATTTCGTTTAGAATTAAACGTACATTCAAATTTCATGAATTTTTCAGTAAGTTCTTTCAGTGCAGTTGTTAATTCAACATTTTTTTGGCGAATATCGTCCATAGATAATAGAACCTTTTTGAGTTCTATGTTCTCCTTCCGAAGTTCATCACTGTCTTTAGATAGCTTGTCTACAGAGCCTTGTAATTGCTGTACTGCGGTCATTAAATCCGAAAGAGTGGTACAGTTATGTCGTTCGATACAACTAGGATGACCAGATTTTCCACAAGTGGGGCACGACACTGGATTGACGACAGTATTCCCACAGCCGCCTTCACATTTTATTGCTGATTTTAAATTATTCGGTTTAGACATTTTGAGTAGTAATCAATAGTTAAAATAATAAGTGCTTATGGATTGGAAAAACTGGGTAACTTTTCACACTGCACGGTCTTTCGCAGTGACTAACGTAAGACAACACAAGAAGACCACGGTTATGACATATAATGACAACAGTAGGATTATGTAGGATGCAATTATTAATTATCAAAGACTCATTTCAATTAAATTATTAAAATGACTAAAATAATTGAGTGCATTGAACTGTGTTCTTTTTTTGTTCTGTATGAGTCGAGCTCGTCTCCGATAAAGAAAACGACCTTGCCACAGAAAAAATAACGTAGAGAATTTGGCTAGTTCACAATACACGGCAATTATACATAAATGAGTTTAAACAAGGTTATTAAAAATTAAATAATATAAAAGCTGCATATAACGACGCACAACTATATAGATATCAACCTCACCAAAGATGAACAATTTCAAGTACAAAATTCCACAAGAAACATCACTTTAAAGCGGAGCACAACACACGTGCTGTTGACGTATCGCGTTAAATGTGGTTACTTCATGGTAAACTTTAGGTAAACATGCATAAGCTGTACATTTTCTGACATTCGTTGATTTTTAAAAGAGTTCAATTTGAAGCTTTAAACGAGTGTTGTCCACTCCCAGACTAAGCATGAAGTAAAATTTCGAGTTTAGAAAAGCCTCGTGAAAATTTTCGCGGCCCGAGACAAATTTTCTGGGCTTTTCTAAACTCGAAATTTTACTTCATGTGCCACGCGTATAAAACACAGATTTTAAGCGAGTTTCGAATATACATAAATTTCACAATATTTGAGTGATTTATACGCGTGGCGCATGAAGTAAAATTTCTAGTTTAGAAAAGCCCAGAAAATTTGTCTCGGGTCGCTGCGCGACCCTCGACAAATTTTCACGGGGCTTTTCTAAACTCGAAATTTTACTTCATGCTTAGTCTGGGAGTGGAAATCACTTGTTTAAAGCTTTAAAATGAACTTAAAAAAAAACAGGGAATATCTCAATGACTACCTAAATGTTAAAACAAAATCATCAAACGTCATCAGTATCTAAGGCTAACGCGATAATACGAAATGTATTAAAGTTTTTACAAAATCGCAAATTTCTCAAAAACTGTTGGAAGGATATGGCAACAACCCGGTAGCAATAAAAAGGAAATTTAATTTTGCATAAAGTATCTCAAGATAGATGGTTCCATTTAAAAAAATGAAGATATGCAGGTTTGAAGTACTGGAGAATACCGTCGACGGACTCGGCTCAATTTAGAAAATCTGACTAATGGCAAAAACCTAAACAAATACTACATTTCTTTCCGAATCCAAAACCGTAAGCCGCACAACTCTGACTTATTTCGTTTTGAAGATATTGTTAATGGCGTCGAGCTCTAAAATCGTCAAATTTATCCTAAAAATTGAAATAACCCGAAAACGGTTCAACTGAGACCGAATGTTGTGTGCATAAACTCATGTTTATTTTTAACAAGCAATCCAAAAATGTAAAAATATATAGGGTGTTCTAATTAAAATAAGGAAGTTGGTGTTTACTTCCGGCATAACCGCAAGGCCGCCATATTTAGCAATAATTTTTGGTTATGAAAATCTTGATTCTGAACAACTCTTATTTCAAACTTTTTTTGCTATTTTCAACGATACGCCCACTATAGACTGATTTACGCTTAGTGACTCACCCTGTATAATAGTGCTTATAAATTTCTTAATTAAAAGTTACACCAGATAAAAATGCAGATACGATATTTATAAATTGGCAATTATTCGAAATGCGCTATTTAATTGGAATTGAAGTTGCCAAAATAAAAAACCATTCAAAACATATCCAATTATATTCCCTTAGGGACCTCTTAGATGGACGTTTTAAACGCGAGGCGGAACGTGAGCGGGCGCAAGCGTTTGCGTTTTAACATATAGGTTTATATGAGAGTCCGTAGACGGACGGGTGCGAGGCGAAGAAAACGCAAGCACTCGCGTTTGTTTAAATTTGAGCGGAGCTGGACGGACGCGTTTTTCAGTTTTAACACATGGTTTCTTATGCGCCTTCTTATACGGGCGGGTGAAACGCGTTTTTAAAGCGGGCGTTTTTTTGCAATATTTTTGTAAAAAACCGGCCAAAGCGAGATAAATTCGTAATATTTTTCTTACAATATTTAGTCTTAGCGCAAAAATAAATATTTATGCGTTTAGATAAGTGTCCAAAATTAAAAAATAAATAAACAAAAAATATCAATTATAAATTTTTAGGTAAACTTCCATCTCTAAGAAATGAGTATAATTTTATTTAATATTTATAAAATCTTTGATATTTTCTAGAAATTGCGAAAAATAAAATAACTAACAATTTAAAATCGCCCCCAATCTCTTGTAAAAATAGTGTGATGAGAACAAAATAATTAAATGAATTAATAATCATTTTTTTGGGAGCGGTCTCTGTGCTCGTAAACTTTGTACCGCCAGCAGCTTCTCTTTTCCCTGACTCTCCAATTGGCCAACATACTAGGGAAATGCCCATTTCACAGTCTATTTTTAATATGCAGGTTATTACCCATCGACATTTTTGACAGAAATTTGTATACCGGTTACGGGTTAAATAAAAGGAAAAAAAACTGATTGTCTATATTCTAGCGCTAAAACGTGATTTTATAAGTATGTTTGATACAGAAAGTTTTATCTTAGAAATTCAGGCACCGCCCAAGGAACAAATCCATTTAAATAATGTTTCATCAACATTAAAAAAACATTTAATGTTGCTGCACTGTTGATATAACGTTATTTGTTTGATTTTTGCTCAGTGGGCGGAGTGCATGTGGAATTTCGGGAAGTAATATTTATATTTATAAAAATATTAAATATATAAATACAGTAACGTCTATGAATAATAAAGGATAAAAAAATAATAACATGACGCAATTAAATCTATTTCGTTCGTGCTTATTACTCAGCGTAACACAACTGAATGATAGACGGCACCGAAGGCTCGGCGGCGAACTCGCCTAGCACCCGCTTGCAAAACGCGTTCAATCCGCTCCGTATAAGAGCTAAAAGCGGAGCGGAAAAAACGATCCGTCCCGCTCCGGTATCGCGCTAAAAACGTCCATCTAAGACCGCCCTTATCCATCGTGAATGCACGTAGAATTAATGAAAATGCACGCCATTACAAAAACCAATTAATACAATAGCATCACTCGTTTATGATAATTGTTTTAATTAGCGAGGCTCCATTTGTAACTTCCGTGTTTAAACGTGAAACACCCCATTATATAAATTTTATCCATTGCAAACCGCCAGCTGCAATTAATTCAGCCAGCAATTATTGTTTGTAATCATAATATTAATTTATTAAATAGTATAATTGTTCTAAATTTTACTGACGAGGACCTTGAAGTCCGAAAAGCGTCTATGGGTATCCGGTGTTGGAATACTGAACACAAATTCAATTTTAATCCTATTAAATTTGTGTTGCAAAATTTCATACTTGAATGAATTACTTTTGATCTTATAAACTTTAAATCACAGTAATTTATTAGCGAGTTGTCCGGTTTCCATTCATAAAATTCCGTGCTTTTATCTCACGAATGAGAAAATCTGAAACCGGGCAGACGTGTTATGCAAATACTGCTTATCGTTTTTTTTTTTTTGGCTTTTGCCCTTAGTTACGAGACTATTAGCCATCATCAATTTTTATTTTGTATATATTTGTTTAATAACTTATTACTAACTATAACATATAACTATATATTTAGACGTCACAACACATTCACACACATCCATGGAACCGGGGATGAGTATTTTTCGTTAGAAAAATGACTCACTCCCCTCTGCTGGGAATCGAACCCAAATCACCTCCGTGACCAATTGGTGAAACCGGCGGCTCAACCGCTCGGCCACGGCGGGCCCCTGCTTATCGTTTAAAGTTTTTTTTATTTTTTTTTTTGTTTGGCATAGGATCTAGCCATTCAGCCACTAACGATGATTGTATTAATTAATTTAACATATATTTGGACGTCACGACACATTCACACCACACCCAGGGACACTACGAGAAATTATTTTTAAATAAAGTCTCCCCGTGCACGGGAATCGAACCCGAGTTTGTGGCTCACCAAGCGATACAGCTCGACGTCGTTACCGCTCGGCCACCACCTGCCCTTTTTTATTTTTTATTTTATTTTTTTTTTGTAATTTTTTAATTTTTTATTTTTTTTTTGTCCGTCTTTGTCATTAAACGCATTTCCTTTTTTTTAAATGTTCGGCTTTCATAGCGCCCATTTAAATATTTGCGATGCGCAACGAGATTATGCATTTCAAGGATTGTTTAATATTTATTTGATGTATGTTCAGATCCTTGAGTTTTTTTTGTCGATTAATTTAATTAATTGTACATACTAAGATTTCTTTCTTGTAAAGTGAAGGTAAGGCGGTAGCGGTTTGCGGATCTTATTAAATTGAATAAGAGATTGCTGATGTTAAGATGTAATTTATTAATTTGTTGCATAATTTATAACGGTACTCTTGTGTTTTTTTTTTTTATCACAAAATATTCGATTTTTAATAATGCTGTTTTAAGTTGTAAATAATTTGAAAAACTTTAGTGTTATTTTAGGTTTCATTCTTTATTTGATATAATAATCAAGTCAAAAATTCTAGAGCACATTGACGCGAGTGTTAGAAAATTAAAAAAATCATTTTGTATTACAATAATATAAATAATAAACAGAGCTGGGATAAATTCTCAAAAACAGGATTCGAATCACGAATCCGAATCACCTAATATGATTCGAGTCACGAATCCGAATCACCTAATATGATTCGAATCACGAATACTCGAATAAAGAATTCGTAAGTGAAAAATATGATTCGAATCAAAGATTCGAATCCTCATTTTTGAATCACGGATACAAATACTTTAAAAATAAATTTGCATCTATCATTTGCAACCAGTAACATTTTATTCCATCAGTTTCTATTAACAAAAATGTTCATTTACCGACTAAATATCTGATTAAATATTGATTTTAATTAATGATGATATATGTGTTAATGAACTTCATTCTAAATCAATGTTTTATACGCGTGGCGCATAAAGTAAAATTTCGAGTTTAGAAAAGCCCCGTGAAAATTTGTCGAGGGTCGCTGCGCGACCCTCGACAAATTTTCTACGCGGGGCTTTTCTAAACTCGAAATTTTACTTCATGCTTAGTCTGGGAGTGGACAACACTCGTTCTTAGAAGTTTCAAATTGAGTGATCACTCTAGATTACTAAGTTTATTACCATTTTACAAAGGCTACAGCTCGAAGGACCAATCATGGTCTTCGAAGACCGAAGGACTACAGCGAATGGAAGTTTCTTAACAAGAAAACAACGAATATCTGAAGGTTTATAGCATGGATAGGAAAGAAAACATCTAATTTTGAAAAAATATCGAAGTTGGATTGGTTTTCAGTGCGTTCTTAACTTCACTTTAAATCAGTGTTTTATACGCGTGGCGTAATAAAATAATTGAAGTTTTTTTACAAGAAAACAATAAATATCTGAAGGTTTACAGCATGGATAGGAAAGAAAACATCCAATTTTAAAAAAATATCGAAGTTGGGTTGGTTTTCAGTGCATTTTTAACTTCACATTAAGTCAGTGTTTTATACGCGTGGCGCATGAAGTAAAACTTCGAGTTTAGAAAAGCCCCGTGAAAATTTGTCTCGGGTCGCTGCGCGACCCGAGACAAATTTTACACGCGGAGCTTTTCTAAACTCGACATTTTACTTCATGCTTAGTCTGGGAGTGGACCGTCAAGATTTTCGAAATTTCTAGATTTTTGTCGATTTATTCACAGTTTGTTATTATATTAAATGCAACTTTATTATTAAATAAGAACGGTTTAGAAATCTTAGGAACAGAATATTCACCCATTAAGAGCCGAGCAAATTATAAAGTTAACTCTAAAAGTTCTTTTTAGGTAAAATTTTGCATCTTTTGATTGATGATTTTAATGAATGATTTATTATATTACATACGTCGATTTTATAAAAGAATTAAATTTAAAGTTCAAACGAGTGTTGTCCACTCCCAGACTAAGCATGAAGTAAAATTTCGAGTTTAGAAAAGCCCCGCCTAGGAAATTTGTCGAGGATCGCGCAGCGACCTGAGACAAATTTTCGCTGGGCTTTTCTAAACTCGAAATTTTACTTCATGCGCCACGCGTATAAAACACTGATTTAAAGTGATGTTAAAAATGCACTGAAAACCAACCTAGCTTTGATATTTTTTCAAAATTGGATGTTTTCTTTCCTATCCATGCTGTAAACCTTCAGATATTCGTTGTTTTCTTGTAAAAAACTTCGATTCCCTGTAGTCCTTCGGTCTCTGAAGACTATGATTGGTCCTTCGAGCTGTAGCCTTTGTAAAATGGTAATAAACTTAGTAATCTAGAGTGATCACTCAATTTGAAACTTCTAAGAACGAGTGTTGTCCACTCCCAGGCTAAGCATGAAGTAAAATTTCGAGTTTAGAAAAGCTCCGCGTCGAAAATTTGTCGAGGGTCGCGCAGCGACCCGAGACAAATTTTCTACGCGGAGCTTTTCTAAACTCGAAATTTTACTTCATGCGCCACGCGTATTAAACACTGATTTCAAGTGAAGTTAAAAATATACTATTAAGGTTGGAAATTTTATATGGTTAAGTAACCAAATATGCATTCACAGATATTCGAATTATTCGAAAATGTAAATATTTTTATTCAAATATGAATAATTTAGTGATTTAATATTTATATTAGAATATTTAACTATTTGAGTTAATCGAATTCGAATCCCAGCCTTAATAGAGATGATTCGAATTATTTGGGAGAATTTGAATCCGTGTATGAGGATTCGAATCCATTTATAAGAATTCGAATCATCAACGTCTGGATTCAAATACGAATCCTTTTAAAAAAAATGTAACGAATCCGGATCACGAATCCGTTTTCACTAAAGTATTCGAACACCTCTTTTGAATCCTCTACAAGGATTCGAATCCGGGAATCGAATCCTGAATGATTCGAATCCTGCCCAGCTCTGATAATAAATAAAAGCAGTGAATTTTTCTTTTAACCCTTTACTGCACGATTTTTTTAAATGTTAACAAAACAAATGTTTTTTGATGTTAAAACTATCAGGGCATATGGGACAAATAATGAAAAAAATCTATATTATTTCTTTTATTTATTATTATTAAAAATCTGTAAAATCCGTATTCATGCTACATAGTTTTTAAACGTTTTCTGATTTAATTTATAAGATAATTTTAACACAGCAAATAGATAAAATCAACTTACATACCTTTTTAAACAGTAAGGTATAAAAACATGTAATTTATATGGAATACGAGTACACTTTTGAAGGCAGTATATCGGAGAACGCAAACCAATGTGAACGCTAGAGTTGAATCTACCTGAATAAACGGCGATAACACGGATGCACACGTCTCTGATACTTGCGTAGTTATTACGCAACACATCCCGCAAACGGAAATATAAAATTGTATTTACTATGATGTTTTATATCATATCATATCATATCATGTATCATACAGAGAGTTTTATGTAACACCGAACATGAGAATTTTTCGTTTAAGTATACATTAGCATACGTTGTACATTTGCTGACTCTCGGTTTATTAAAATAATGTAATTTGAAGCTTTAAACCAGTGTTTTCCACTCCCAGGCTAAGCATGAAGTAAAATTTCGAGTTTAGAAAAGCCTGAAAATTTGGTTTGGTCCGTAGCGCGAAGCGCGGAGCGGCCAAACCAAATTTTCAGGCTTTTCTAAACTGGAAATTTTACTTCATGCTTAGTCTGGGAGTGGAACACACTAATTTTAAGTTTAAAATTGAACTCTTCTAAAAAACGAGTATCTAAAGATTTACGGCATATGCGCTGTAATTGGGACATGTATACTTGAAAGGAGAACTCCCTGTATGTACAAGTTGAGGCATTAATTGCGATTGATTAGCTACAATATGTAATGGTCAAATAGGCAACCCAATTTACACATTATTTTAAAATTAAAGGTGTCAAATTGTATTGGATGACAATGTTCGGTGTTACATGAAACTCTCTGTATATCAGGTGGCCATGAAAGTATTGTCTGCGAATTACTCAGGCAATATAAATGGTAGACATTTGAGTTTTGAGATGTATATATAGGAAAACAACTTCCGGTGTTGCCAGAAGTAAAATCATTTTTCTTATTTTTTTTTTCTAACCTGTCATATTCCGCTCTAAATTCCCTTTCCAATGTTTTGTAACAATTTGATATTTACGTTAAAACTTGAGTTAGTAGGCTGAGGAATTGTAACTAGGGTGAAACAGTACAAAGTGGGCCGTGCAATGTCTGCACAGTCCATTCAACGCCTTTGTTTTATCTAAGAACAGCCTACTATTACTTTTTTAGCTATTATTAGTATAAAGCCTACTTAGTGCAAACTTTTACAAACTCTAATACGGTATAGACTTGAACTAATATCAACTTGCAATACATAAATAGAAAGACTGTTATTCCTTACTTCACTTTTTATTTTTATGTTAGATGTACATTTCGAGACACAGGGTGCTCATTATAAATTGATAATGAGCACCTTGTGTCTCGAAATGTACATCTAACATAAAAATAAATAGTGAAGTAAGGAATAACAGTCTTTCTATTTGTGATTAATCACTTCACGTAAACTCGAAACAATACAGTTATTGCAATACATAATTGAATAGGGAATTTTAAACAGCATTTCATGATTACAAAAAAGCAGTGTGTGCTATTTAAAAATTTATATTACAGTGCGCTTATTAATTATAATTTTGGACATTTTAATTTTGGCATTTAACTTCTTTTACCGGCAACTGGAAACAATAGTCGATGTAATTAGAAATTGTTTTTAGGTAACATGACTATTTCACGGCCTACTTTGTGATGTTTCAACGCAGTTACAATTCCTCGGCCTAAGTCAATTTTGAAAAATATTAATTTCGAGTTTAGTTTTGATGTGAATATCAACTTGTTATACACCATTGAAAAGGTAATTTATTAATACATCAGATGGAAATATCAACATTATTGAATGAAGAAAATAATAAAAAAGGTAATAGGCAAATCAAATTTTCAGGCTCTTCTAAACTTGAATTTTTACTCGTTATACAAAAATCAATAGCTTATTTTGTCAGCTTTGAAGAAATTTGTAAAAACTATAAAAAAATGCGCTAAAAAATGTTAAAAAATATTTAGATAAACTAATTATTATTTTTTTTTCTAAAAGTTTGGATTATTATGCTGCAAGATTTATTTGTACTAGTTATTTCTTCAGTTTTGTTATTTTAATTGATATTTTAAGATTGAGTGAAGGATTAGCATTAGATATTTTACATCCATGCTGAACTCCGCCTTTTTTTCTCTGTATGCAAATAAACTTATTGTATTTAGTGTTTTCAGCATGAGGAAAATCAAAACTACAAAAAAAATGCTTATTTACAATATTTCCAGTACTTATACAGGGTGAGTCACTAAGCGGAAATCGGTCTATAGTGGGCGTATCGTTGAAAATAGCAAAGAAAGTTTCAATTAAAAGTTGTTCAGAATCAAGTTTTTCATAACCCAAAATTATTGCTAAATATGGCGGCCTTGCGGTTATCCCGGAAGTAAACACCAACTTCCTTATTTTAAAAAGAACACCCTATATATTTTTACATTTTTGGATTGCTCGTTAAAAATAAACATGAGTTTATGCACACAACATTGGGTCTCAGTTGAACCGTTTTCGAGTTATTTCATTTTTTTTTTTTAATAAATTTGACCAATATCTTCAAAACGAAATAAGTCAGAGTTGTGCGGCTTACGGTTTTGGATTCGGGAAGAAATGTAGTATTTGTTTAGGTTTTTGCCATTACTCAGATTTTCTAAATTGAACCGAGTCCGTCGACGGTATTCTTCAGTACTTCAAACATGCATAACTTAATTTTTTTAAATGGAACCATCTATCTTAAGATACTTAATCTGATGCAAAATTAAATTTTCTTTTTATTGATACCGGGTTGTTGCCATATCCATCCAACAGTTTTTGAGAAATTTGCGATTTTGTAAAAATTTTAACACATTTCGTATTATCGCGTTAGCCCTAGATACTGATGACCTTTGGTGATTTTGTTTTGACATTTAGTTAATCATTGAGATATTCCCTGTTTTTTTTTAAGTTCATTTTAAAGTTTTAAACCAGTGATTTCCACTCCCAGACTAAGCATGAAATAACATTTAGGGTTTAGAAAAGCCCCGTGAAAATTTGTCGAGGGTCGCGCAGCGACCCGAGACAAATTTTCTGGGTTTTTCTTTACTCGAAATTTTACTTCATGCGCCACGCGTATAAATCCCTCAAATATTGTGAAATTTATGTATATTCGAACTTCGCTTAAAATCTGTGTTTTATACGCGTGGCGCATGAAGTAAAATTTCGAGTTTAGAAAAGCCCAGAAAATTTGTCTCGGGTCGCTGCGCGACCCCCGAAAAATTTTCACGGGGCTTTTCTAAACTCAAAATTTTACTTCTTGCTTAGTCTGGGAGTGGACAACATACGTTTAAAGCTTCAAATTGAACTCATTTAAAAATCAACGAATGTCAGAAAATGTACAGCTTATGCATGCTTACCTAAAGTTTACCATGAAGTAACCACATTTAAATTCAGCGCGCATTTGTGACGTAAACGATCCCTACCCTCACTCTAAAATCTTTGATTCTGTCGATCCTTCTTATCGTATACCCGACCGTCCTTGGAATACACATTAGATGGATGTTTCACGCACAAAAAAAAACAAATTTTCTACTTTTTAATGTCTGAATACACCATTTGTACTTAAAATGTAAGATTTGGTTTAATGATTGGAGTAGTTTAGTTTTTATTTTTTATATTATACTGGGAAACTTCTGAGGGGCTATTCACAGCACCAATGCAATTTGTCATCCGTGACAAGTTGCACTGAAATGGCGTCATTTTACTTCATACGAGTTGGTAAATTCTTCCCGAAATGACGTCATTTTAGTGCGACTTCTCACCGATGACAAAATGCATCTGTGCTGTGAATAGCCCCCTGAAATGTCAAAATTTATTACATAAAAGTTAGTCATTAAGTATAAATGTAGCTAATGCCGCTGAATTTGGATGTCTCCGATCGGCAAAACGTTGGGCATACATTCTTGAAGCAAGTAATGTATTTCCTTCAGCACTGCTCAAGGTGTAGACCATACCAATCAGTTCTTCTTGAGAAAACATGTTCGGTTTTTTTATTGCAAGATCTCGCCAAAATAATCTCAAATACTGAAGAATACCGTCGACGGACTCGGCTCAATTTAGAAAATCTGACTAATGGAAAAAAGGTAAACAAATACTACATTTCTTCCCGAATCCAAAACCGTAAGCCGCACAATTTTGACTTATTTCGTTTTGAAAATATTGTTAATGGCGTCGAGCTCTGAAATCATAAAATTTATCAACAAAAAAATGAAATATCTCGAAAACGGTTCAAATGAGACCCAATGTTGTGTGAATAAACTCATGTTTATTTTTAACGAGCAATCCAAAAATGTAAAAATGTATAGGGTGTTTTATTTAAAATAAGAAAGTTGGTGTTTACTTCCGGTATAACCGCAAGGCCGCCATATTTAGCAATAATTTTAGGTTATGAAAAACTTGATTCTGAACAACTTTTATTTGAAACTTTTTTGCTATTTTCAACAATACGCCCACTATAAACCGATTTCCGCTTAGTAACTCACCCTGTATAAAACATTCTTGCTAATATACATACATAAAAATTGGTAACAATAAATTTTATTACAAATATGCATGTATACATTTAAATAACTAGTCAATTAAAATCACTTTCATCTTTCCATTAGCGCTACATTGTAACAAACTATTACAAAGCAATTACGCACATATATCATTATTTATTATTCATTAAGCGTTATTTAAATTGTAGGTTTGCGAGGCGGTTTCTATAAAATCAGATAATCGGCCTCGCACGCAATCAAATTATCAAACGCCATTAACATAAAATTAACCGTGGAATATATAAATATTAATACATTATTGAGAACAATGTGAAATGAAAATGAATCATTTGCATATAATAGCAGCTCGTGTACAGATTTCTCTTAAATTTGTACACATTTTTTATAAACAATGCAAGTTATTTAACCAAATGTGTAACTTGTTTTATTTTCTCATTTGACATATTTTTAAATAACTAAACCCCACTTGTAATAAAAACATTGAACTAACTAGTATATAGAATTACGAAAATGTTATTCGTGAATTGTTTGCATTTTCACGAATAACATTTTCGTAATTTTATATATTATGTTTAAAGTGTGCAAACTATAAGAACAGTAAGCTTACTTTCTCGAATTCAAATAGTTGTGAATTTGAATTATTCTTGTTTGAACTAACTAGATTCATCCCTGAATTTGATATCAAAATAACAGTTTCCATTTTAGTCATTTTGAGAGATAAACCAGACTTAATGCTGCATCAAACACTTGAGTCCTGGTCCAGGAATATTAAATTAAAATAATTATTAAATCAATGAAGGGGGGGGGGGGGGGGGACTTTAATTTTACATATTTTTGGAAAGGAGGAGCATATTTAGAAATCATTCTTTGTTAGTTTATTGAACATTTTCAGTAACGTTTATTTTTTCTAATGACTTTTTAAAAATTGTTTGAGGGTACATTCACACTTTTTCTTTCTTTTATTTTCTTGTGTGTACAAAAATCAAGATGAAGTTATTAACGTTGTGGTATATTGAGGGGGTGCTTCCGAAAAATATTAAAATGTATTGTATGTAATGATAATGTTTAGCGTATATTTCTATATTCTTATTATTATAATTCTTTGTCTCATGAGCAGCATTATCATTGTTTAGTCTGGAAGATGGAGTCAAGTGGAGGCTTGAGCGCTTTCCGCTGAATCAGGGAGAGAATGCGTAACGTAAACGATTCCCACGGATCGAAGGGCAAGCGTACAAAACAATTTTGAGTAGTTTTTCGAAATAAGTCAGTATTCAAGATTCAACTGGGTAAACACTTACGTGGCCTATAAAACTAGATCAAAAAAGGGTATCGAGATGATTCTTTGGTCATCCGTTCTGCAAGCATCACGAACTTCACTAGGTCAACAAGTTTAGAAAATGTTTTATAATACATTTATCAGATTTTCTAAGGGAGTTGCGAGGTTAAATGTAATGGACATGGTACTGTGTACCTTACTTAATTACATTTATATGTCGCATACACCTGATAGAAAATTTGTATTGATTTAGTTTTCATTATTTTGTCGAGATGTGTGAGGTCAGATGTGATGGACATGGTACTGTGTACCTTACTTAATCACACTCTGATGTCATTTGTTTCATAAAATTATGATGAGAAGTATTTTAATATAAATTAAATCTATAAGTAGGGACTAGATTTTCTAAGGGAGTTGCGAGGTTGAATGTAATGGACATGGTACTGTGTACCTTACTTAACTACATTTATATGTCGCATACACCTGATAGAAAATTTGTATTGATTTAGTTTTCGTTATTTTGTCGAGATGTGTGGGGTCAGAGGTGATGGACATGGTACTGTGTACTTTACTTAATCACACTCTGTCATTTGTTTCATAAAATTATAGTGAGAAGTATTTTAGTATAAATTAAATCTACGAAACATTGGTTTTAACAGAGGGGAAGGGTGGAGTGAGGCTTGCAAAACGCTTATTTACTTTTGATCTCGTTCATTGACATTGTGCAGAAAATATATCGTTTTGATTCACATAAAAAGAAAACCTTGTATCCTGGTTACCAAGCCTCGGCATAGACTCAATCTTCTTATTTTCTTGCTCAAACGTATTTTTGTGTTCTTCGGAGGTACCTTGTTCATTCTCGTTATTGTATTTCCTGATTATTACTTATCCAGTTCCTTATAATTTAATCACAAAATGATCGTTTAACTTTGCTTGTAACATTTTTTTTTTTTTTTGAATAAAACACAATTTTATTCAATCTTGAGTATACTTTCCTGACCTTTTTCTTTCGTTTTCAGTTTATAAATACAGGTTAACTTCAGCATAACAAAACAATAACAAGAATGCGTTTTCATTCAGAAGAGAAGGTAGGTAAACAAATAATCTTAATTCTTTAGCACACATCAACACTTGTAACGAATCTGTTACGCAATTAAATAGGTTACTACATACACAACACAACATCGGTTTTTTTATACAAATTACTAATTTGTGTAAGACCAGGGTCCACGATATGACAACGTCAACAAAAACCTTATAATTATAATATTTTTAAAATGTAATAACGTGATAAACCTGAATTAGTGTGATTTGACCTTCAGTTTAATTCAGTACTTTATACGCGTGGAGCATAAAGTAAAATTTCGAGGTTAAAAAGCCTGGAAATTTACTTCATGCTTAACCAAGGATTGAAAACCCACGTTTGAAGCTTTAAATTGAACGCTTTTACAAAAACGCCTGAGAATATACAGTGTATACTTTAGGATAATATGTATACTTAAAAAAAGTCAAAATTCTGTACAGGGTGGCCCAAATTAAATTTTTTCATTGAGCATCTCGGTAACCTGAAGAATTAGAAAAAAATGTATATATACGTTATGACCTCTTTTTCTGAAATATTAATAATGGCGTTAACAGATCATGGCTAACTTGATTAGTTTGGAAGATACCGGGCATTTTTCAATTGTTGGCTATTTTAAAATATGTCTTTATTTTATTAACTATATGATATACAAAAAAAAATAGTTCAATATTAATTTGTGTAGTTTACATCGTAAAATGAAGTGGCGTACTTATTTTTTTATTCGGTTTTTTTTAATTTCCAAGTTATGATATAAAGTTGTATTTTTTTAAACGGAACACCCTATATATTTTTGTCATTAAATAGTTCTTTAAATTAGCTTTACATTTATGTATTAAATTGATTTTTTTTAGTGAAAATAAAATGTGTTTCCATCTCTGAAGCTTTTAGATAAATATTTCAGTCGCTCAGATGCAAAACCAGCCATACGTGTTTTGATAAATTTATGGCGAAATGACAAAAAGCGATTTTGCAGCGTCTTTTTAAATAAATAGAAATAGTGTTGACTGAGCGTTGTATCGAATGGGAACAATGAAAATTATGTAAAACTAAGTAAAAGTTTGATTAAAAAACACTTAGAACCTTTCTTTAATACTTTATTTTGTAACTAAATGTACATTTCGGACACGAAGTGTCCATTATCAATGGTTTGATACTAATACGAAAAAGGTACATTTTACACTGATATATATACACTAAAAAATGAGGGAATTAGAGGGTGTCGGTAGGGGGTGTGGTTATGGTGGTAATAAAGTAATTTTAGGCGAAAAAAGGTTATCTGTGGGTAAGTAGGTACGTGTTTGATGGGGATTCCAAGGGATTAGGAAAACACCCGAGTTTCAGGTGGACACACTAAATCTAATAAAACATTTTCGAGCGGACTTAAATCGAAATTTAACAGTAGGTTTTCTTGTTTTTTCATTTGAATTGCCTCCAACATATTTAAATGATAGTGTGTTGAATGTTTCAATAATTTTACGTTTTCTAAAATGAACTTATGGCCCGTTTCAATTGCATGGTTAGCGACCGTAGATTTATCCGGATTCAGGTGTTTAATGTGTGAGACATGTTCCTTGAATCTAGTTTGAATGTTTCTTTGTGTTTGTCCTATGTATATTTTGTCACAATTCGAACATTTAATGGAATAAATTCCATTAAATGTTCGAATTGTGACAAAATATACATAGGACAAACACAAAGAAACATTCAAACTGGATTCAAGGAACATGTCTCGCACATTAAACACCTGAATCCGGATAAATCTGCGGTCGCTAACCATGCAATTGAAACGGGCCATAAGTTCGTTTTAGAAAACGTAAAATTATTGAAACATTCAACACACTATCATTTAAATATGTTGGAGGCAATTCAAATGAAAAAACAAGAAAACTTCTGTTAAATTTCGATTTAAGTCCGCTCGAAAATGTTTTATTGGATTTAGTGTGTCCACCTGAAACTCGGGTGTTTTCCTAATCCCTTGGAATCCCCATCAAACACGTACCTACTTACCCACAGATAACCTTTTTTCGCCTCAAATTTGTTTATTACCACCATAACCACCATAATGGACACTTCGTGTTCGAAATGTACATTAGGTTACAAAATAAAGTATTGAAGAAAGGTTCTAAGTGTTTTTTAATCAAAGTATAATTATCTTTAAGTAACTCAATCAATCCAAATAAGTAAAAGTTGGCAGGATTTGCAACTGAAAAAATATGTCAACTTTTGCAACAGAGAAATGTAGCAGGTTTTGCATTCGACAGATTTTTCAAACATAATTTGAAAAGATTTAGGAAGGGTTTTGAAGATCGATTTATTTTTAAAATTGTAGCAGAATCCAGGAATATCAAAACCTCAAAATCAAAAAAAGGTGTATGGCAGAGCTGGGACGAATCCTCGTAAAAAGGATTCGAATCACGAATCCGAATCACGTAATATGATTCGAATCACGAATCCGAATCACGTAATATGATTCGAATCACGAATACTCGAATAAAGGATTCGTAAGAGATAAATATGATTCGAATCGAAGATTCGAATCCTGTTTTTTCGAATCACGAATACAAATCCTTTAAGAAGAAATTTGATTTTATAATTTTTTTGTAACCATTATAATATAACTATCGTTACCAGCTGTTTTAACAAAAATATTCAAAACCTAATTATTTATTATTAAGACTGAACATCGTTGATAACAGACTAAATATCTGATTCCCTGTTACTCTGATTACAGATGTATTTATGTGTTTGTGAACTTCACTTCAAATCAGTGTTTTGTACGCGTGGCGCATGAAGTAAAATTTCGAGTTTAGAAAAGCCCGAAAATTTGTCTCGGGTCGCTGCGCGACCCTCGACAAATTTTCACGGGGCTTTTCTAAACTCGAAATTTTACTTCATGCTTAGTCTGGGAGTAGACAACACTCGTTTAAAGCTTCAAATTGATCTCTATTATATAATCGACGAATGCCTGAAAATTACGTTTATAAAAATATTCAGTGAATATCATTAAAACCAGGAAAGTTAGAGAAAATTCATGGAATTTTATTCAAATTGACCAAAACACTAACAAAAAAGCCATATGATATTATTAAATTTGTCGAAATCAACAGGCATCATAAAAATTATAAAACACGTAAACATTTATAAAACCAACTTAAATATTGGCAAAAACAATGAAAACAATTTACCAAAATAGGGGTTTCCCACAGAAGAATGTTATATTAAAAGGCCAGGAAAAACATTTTAGATTGTGGCTACCATATCAGTTTTACTTTAAATAATATTAAACCAAATTTTAAAAACTAGATTATTATCTTTAAAAACATTTTCAGTTATTTAATGTTCTTAAATTCAAACATTTAGTTTGAATTTTCGAACGAGCATTTCCACTCCCAGACTAAGTATGAAGTAAAATTTCGAGTTTAGAAAAGCCCCGTGAAAATTTGCCGAGGGTCACGCAGCGACTCGAGACAAATTTTCTAGGCTTTTTTAAACTCGAAATTTTACTTCATGCTCCACTCGTATAAAACACTGATTTCAAGTGAGGTTCAAATATACATAAATTCACAATATTTTTGTTTTGTACCTGTGGCGAATGAAGTAAAATTTCGAGTTTAGAAAAGCCTAGAAAATTTGTCTCGGGTCGCAGCGCGACCCTCGGCAAATTTTCACAGGGCTTTTCTAAACTCGAAATTTTACTTCATGCTTAGTCTGGGAGTGGAAAACACTCGTTTATAGCTTCAAATTGAACTCTTCTAAAAAAAACAACTTGAACATTTTTCTTTTAGGTAAACATATGCATAAGCTGTAAATTTTCCGACATCGGTTGTTTTTCAAAAAAGCTACATTTAAAACTTTTAACGAGTGTGCACACGCTTTTTTTTAAAGAGTTCAATTTGAAGCTTCAAAGGAGTGTTATCCACTCCCAGACTAAGCATGAAGTAAAATTTCGAGTTTAGAAAAGCCCCGTGAAAATTTGTAGAGGGTCGCGCAGCGACCCGAGACAAATTTTCTGGGCTTTTCTAAACTCGAAATTTTACTTCATGCGCCACGCGCATAAAACAGTGATTTAACGAGAAATTTAAAAAGACATAAAAGACATTTTTCTTGTTAATCCTCACAATTAATTCGAATTATTTTTGATGATTCAAATCCTTTTGTAAGTATTCGAATCCTTTGTAAGTATTCGAATCCTTTTATGAGGATTCGAATCACCAGCATTTGGATTCGAATACGAATCCTCTTACAAAAATGTAACGAATCCGAATCACGAATCCAGTTTGAC
Organism: Philonthus cognatus; assembly: GCA_932526585.2. NCBI lineage: Eukaryota > Metazoa > Arthropoda > Insecta > Coleoptera > Staphylinidae > Philonthus > Philonthus cognatus. The sequence goes on from OW052244.1 coordinate 4,898,473, forward strand.
TAAAGTATTTGAATGCCTCTTTTGAATCATCTAAAAGGATTCAAATCCAGGATGCGAATCCTGCCCAGCTCTGGTGTATGGTTGGTTTTCCATCTGGGCGACTCATTTGATAATGCATACTATTATAACTACAAAGATATTAGTATTATTTATTTATAATGAAGGGGTCTGACTCAGTAATTAATCACAAAAGTCTTCAAAAATTTTAAAATTAATATTCAAAGTAAACTTAGTGTTCATTATAACTGTTTATTTTTGCTAATATTGTTTTGTTAAATATTATATCAATGTAAAGCTAATTTAAAAGGCTATTTATTATCATAAAAACATACAGGGCGTTCCATTTCAAGAAATTGCAACTTTGTGTCATAACTCTAAAATTAAAAGTTGAAATAAACAAATAAGTACGCCACTGAATTCTACGTTGAAAACTACACAAATTACCATGTAACTATTTACTTGTATATCTTATAGTTATTGAGAAAACGGCGTATTTTAAATTAGCCGACAATTGAAAAACGCCCGATATTTTGGAAACCAATCAAGCTAGCCATGATTAATGTTATTGTTATTTTCTCAGAAAAAGAGGTCATGCCGTGTATATTAGATCTTGTCTAACTATTCGGGTTACTGAGATACCCTACAAGAATATCGAATTTGGGTCACCTTCTACAGTACAACAAGGCAAAAAAATGGTGATGTGTCCATCATAGTACTTTCCCCCGTAAATTGCGTATTAAATCACTTTTAGAATATTTGTAGCATTATTATTTTCAAAATGTCTTCAACTTTTTGATAACTACAACTTTTATTTGAAACATTTTTCAATTGGATCAACACATACTGACACAAACCATTGACTAGATAAAAAAACACTATTTATTGAATATCTCAAAAACTAAGAGTGCTATGACAAAAAGTGAAGATACAAAAAATCTTTAATATTTTATTACCTACAACTTTTATTTGAAACATTTTCCAATTGTATCAACACACACACTGACACAAATCAATGACTAGATAAAAAACACTATTTATTAAATATCTCAAAAACTAAGAGTGCTATGACAAAAAGTAAGTGAACAATACATCTTCATTTTGTTATTATCTACAACTTTTATTTGAAAGAATTATTTGTTTGATGAACATTTATTGAACAAATCTGAAAAAACTGAAAAACGCTAAGAGTAAAGTACCACTTCCGGTTTTCCGATTTTCACCAAAAGCTTTTCAGTTCTTCCGATTGTGACAAAAAGCTTAAGTTTCAAGTTTCATCTCGATATCTTTAGCGGTTTTTGCTGTACAGCGCACACAGACAGCGCACACAGACAGCGCACACAGACAGACAGACAGACAGACAGACAGACAGACAGACAGACAGACAGACAGACATTTTTCAAAAATGGTCTTATTCGACTCAGGGGACCTCAAAACGGATATTTCCGCTAAAATTTTTGATTTGAAAATTTTCACGAAAACAATACTTTCCCTTTGTATTACATACGGGGGAAAGTAAAAAGCATGGTCAACTTTTCTCAATACCGAAATAACGTTTATTTCAACCTGATTTTTTTACTGATGAGGAAAACACACAAACCTCACCACAATCCGCCAAAGGGTTTGCGAGTATAAACATCTAAAATGATAACTGATTACATAAGAATAATTCCAATTTAAAAATATGTGAATTCGAGAAAATAAGCTTACGCTTCTTATAGTTTACACACTTTAAACATAATATATAAAATTACGAAAATGGTTTTCATGTAAAATGCAAACTATGTGTCTTAATTAATAAGACAACTTAAGACAATAAATATCCATTGAAACAACTACTTCCCGTGCAAATACACCTTCGGATATTGAATTATACAATGAAATATTTAAAATCTCATTTTATTTGATTTGTTACAACCCTGTATCAAAGTACATGTAACGTTTAGGTCAAATTCTCTTCAAACCACCTAACAAATAAAAATGAAAAATAAAACGAGAAATTACAACAAATAAGAAATGAAAGGACTTGGATTAAAACTAATGTATTAGGCCATCTATAGACGCGTTTTGAGATTTATCTCTCTTCAGTATAGCTTTGCTTATGACTTTAAAAAATACATGTTTATCATCAAGTTCAGCATGACTCTAATATTTTATTAACTAACCTGTAATTACTGTCAGCTTTAAGAGTGGCAAACCAGAATTAGAACGCATAAATTTCCGCGCAGAGTTATGGAATAGGAAAAAAGGGACAACAAAACGCGCGACTCGCGTCTATTTTTTTCGTTTCTTTCCGGAGAGTGTGTTGGTTTCACTGCTATAATTCAAAAGTATTTGTGAAATGGATAGTGCGAGTGATATATCGGGACATAAAATACGAGCAGCTGCAATGTTTCATCCACTGGCTAACAGCAATAAACGCGTGAACTAAATTTCAAATGCTTCGCAAAATCCGCGAGTGTCGTTTGCAAACCCGTAACAGATTTGAATTTGATCGATTATATTAAAAGTTTTTGTTGCATTTTGGAAGCATTCACATCGTGGTACATTTTCAACTTTTATAATTGTAAAGAAAACACTTGACTTTTGTTAACTACTGTTATTTTAGTTTTGTGACCATTTCCAATTACAAGGTAATCATTATTTTAGTGTAGGTATAAAGAAAAAAAAATGTTTTCTATACAGGGTGAGTTACTAAGCGGAAATCGGTTTATAGTGGGCGTAGCGTTAAAAATAGCAAAAAAAGTTTAAAATAAAAGTTGTTCAGAATCAAGTTTTTCATAACCGAATATTATTGCTAAATATGGCGGCCTTGCGGTTATACCGGAAGTAAACACCAACTTCCTTATTTTAAATAGAACACCCTATATATTTTTACATTTTTGGATTGCCTGTTAAAAATAAACATGAGTTTATTCACACAACATTGGGTCTCAGTTGAACTGTTTTCGAGTTATTTCATTTTTTTTGATAAATTTGACGATTTCAGAGCTCGATGCTATTAACAATATCTTCAAAACGAAATAAGTCAGAGTTGTGCGGCTTACGGTTACAAAATTTTGAAAAATGTAAAAAGTTGGGCATGTGTTACATTACTGAATTAAAAAAAATGCTCTTTTTAAGAATAACAAATTTGACTATTCGTGCAATTAAAAAAATAAAGTTAGCCTTGTATTTTTAAAATAAATGAGGTTAGAAAATTGAAAATACTCTGAGATGATAGAATTTAAACACTTCTAACTGTATCTCAAATTTCTACAGCTCTTCTAAACCGTTTTGAAAATATATCCATTTGAAAATATTTAGTGTCATGACATTTTCACGTTTTCGTTAATATTATATCGTCAAATTCTATACAGAGAGTTTTATGTAACACCGAACATTTTCATAACGAGAATTTTTCGTTTAAGTATCCATATACATACGTTCCATATTATTCGATGGTCGGTTCATTAAAAGAATTTAATTTGAAGCTTTATGCGAGTGTTTTCCACTCCCAGGCTAAGCATGATGTAAAATTTCGGGTTTAGAAAATCCTGAAAATTTGGTTTGGTCGCGTATCGCGAAGCGCGGAGCGGCTAAACCAAATTTTCAGGCTTTTCTAAACTCGAAATTTTACTTCATGCGCCACCGGTACAAAACACTGACATATTACGAAGTTTAAAACACACCGCTAAACTCTACATTGAATTTATGTGCTTTGATCTAAATTCCATTATATTCTGACGGTTTCTGATATCAAGTGGCGGTTAATAATGAACATATTATTATGCTATTATGAGTTATTATTATATTGTCTATTTATTTACTGGAATAAAGTTTATTATTATTATTAATCAGTATTTTGTACCGGTGGCGCATGAAGTAAAATTTCGAGTTTAGAAAAGCCTGAAAATTTTGTTTGGCCGCTCCGCGCTTCGCGCTACGCGACCAAACCAAATTTCTTTAAATAAACTGAGCTTCGGAAAATGTGCAACGTATGCATATGGATACTTCAAAGAAAAATTCTCCTTATGAAAATGTTCGGTGTTACATAAAACTCTCTGTATATAATATACAGAGTCGCTAAAATGTATGGATACAGCTAAATATTATCAGAACGGTTTAGCAGAGCCCGTTGAAATTTGGGACACAGTTAGAAGTGTTTAAATTCTATGATCTCATATTTTTTTTAATTTTCTCCCATCATTTAGTTTGAAAATATAAGGCTAACTTGATTTTTTTGTGGCACGGGGAATCAAATTTGTTATTTTTGAGAATAAATGTTCTTCTGAGTTCTGCATATCTTATTTTAATCGAAACTTAAAAAAAAGTTATAACTAACAAAATTTTGAAAAATGTAAAATTTTGTTTGCCTTGTTGTCTTTATCTATCGTTAGTTCTTTGCCGGCTGAACTTTGACCAAAAAATAAATAAAAGTTAATAATAAATGTAAAAATAAGACAATTAACTCAAACAGAACACATTTTAATAAAAGAAAAAAGCTTAAACACGTAATACATTACTTTTATGATACAAAAGATGTTCAAAATCATTTCATTTACTTCCTGGCAATAATGAATACGCTGAGCAAAGAATTATTCAATAAATTTGGAGAAATATTGGCAATTTCGTTTCTTATTCGTTCTTGTAGGTCTTCAATTTGTAATGGTCTGTACACTCAATTTTTTACATGACCCCACAGGAAACAATCAAGTGTGGTCAAATCAGGACATAGCCCCTCCTCGCCCTATCCACCGGGAAATTTTTCATCTAAATATTCGCGCACTGGACGACCAAAATGCGGCGGTGCTCCGTCTTGTTGAAACCATATGGTTTCCGCTGATATATTTTGATTGATGTGGTTTGGAAATATTTTCCTAAGTCGTGAAACAATCTGTTGTAAAAGTTGCAAATTTCTTTGAGACGGTCTAAGACATCAGTTTTAATCCAAGTACCTTAATTTATAATTTCTTGTAATTTCTCCTTTCATTATTATTTGTTAGTTGGTTTGAAGAGAATTTGACCTAAATGTTACATATACTTTATAACAAATCAATTAAAATAAGATTTTAAATATTTCATTGTATAATTCAATATCCGTTGGTGTATTTGCACGTGAAGTAGTTGTTTCAATATATATTTATTGTCTTGAGTTGTCTTATTACTTAAGACACATTGTTTGCATTTTACACGAAAAACATATTCGTAATTTTATACATTATTTAAATTGTGCAAACTATAAGAAGTGTAAGCTTATTTTCTCGAATTCCACACCAACACCACACTAAATATTAATGTTCTGTAGATGCTCCGTATGAATCTATTTCATCCAATGCGGTTAACGTGTCCATTTAGACAAAAAGTTGAGTCATCAGAGATGAGGATGCAATTGATAAAGTTACCATCCTGATGTATTCTGTGCATCATAGTTTCGCAAAAATCGATTCTGCGGTCAAAATCGTCTTCACTCAGTTCTTGTAACAAGTGAATTTTATAAGGATAATATTTTTCGCGTTTCATTATTTGTTTGTATGGATCTTCTCCTCTACTTCTGTGGTTCAAAGACAACTGTTGTACTAAACTTTATGGATTTTCTACCACATTCAACATAACATCCAAAGAATTTTCTTTAATTGTAATAATCGCCTTGCACAGTCTTTAACGCTACCAGTTTCTTGAAATCTGCGTACCGTTTTTGAAACCGTCGTCCTAGAGATCGGATTCCGGTTTGGATGAATTTCATTAAAAAGAGACACTACTTGAGCACAACTTCGCTTTCTGTCGCCATAATCAACCATCATGAGAATTTCCACACGCTCAGTTTCACCTAAATGTGCCATTGTTAAACTAATTATTGCACACAAGCTCAATTTTTTACTAATATCAAGGGGAGCCAATGCTTATGGGAGAACTGGAAATCGAGTAGAAAAGGAAAGACTATAGTCTGGATGTGGCGTACGAGGAAGACAGACGACTATATACACCAATCACCGGTCTCGATTCGGGATGCAGCATCCAAACGCTGTTACCAAATTTTATATAGAGACTGGCTAACTGGATATACAGAGAGTTTTATGCAACACCGAACATGTTCATCCAATACAATTTGACACCTTTATTTTTTAAGTTGTGTGTAAGTTGGGTTGCCTATATGACCATTAAAAATTGTAGCCAATCAATTATTTAGATACACGTTGTTAAAAAAAATCAATTTGAAATTTGAAATGAGTGTCTTCCACTCCCAGACTAAGCATGAAGTGAAATTTCGAGTTTAGAAAAGCCTGAAAATTTGGTTTGGTCGCGTAGCGCGAAGCGCGGAGCGGCCAAACCAAATTTTTAGGCTTTTCTAAACTCGAAATTTACTTCATGCGCCATCAGTACAAAACACTGACATATTAGGAAGCTTAAAACACACCGCTAAACTATACATTGCATCAGTGTATCGTACCAGTGGCGCATGAAGTAAAATTTCGAGTTTAGAAAAGCCTGAAAATTTGGTTTGGTCGCGCTACGCGACCAAACCAAATTTTCAGGCTTTTCTAAACTCGAAATTATACTTCATGCTTAGCCTGGAAGTGGAAACACTTGTTTAAACCTTTAAATTAAATTCTTTTAATAAACCTAGCATCGGCAAATATACAACGTATGCTTATATATATTTAAAACAAAATGTCTCGTTATGAAAATGTTCGGTGTTACATAAAACTCTCTGTATATGAACTGTGCTAACATACAAGTGACAGATCGCTAATAACAGCATTTTCAAAGCTAACTTTGTTTAACTTTTCCAGAATTACATTTTTGAATTTAATATTTTTTACCTTTTAATAAAAATAAAGGTGGGCATGTGTTACATTACTGAATTCAGAAAAAAATCTGTGTTAAAAAATAACAAATTTTACTACCCTAGCTATTTAAAAAAAAAATCAAGTTAGCTTTGTATTTACAAAATAAATGATGGTAAAAAATTGAACAACGTCTGAGATGATAGAATTTAAACACTTCTAACTGTATCCCAAATTTTAACGAGCTCTGCTAAACCGTTCTGAAAATATTTAGCTGTATCCATACTTTTAAGCGACCCTGTATGTAAATAGGCTTGACGTTCATTAAAAATGTTTGAAATACTTCTCATATTAGTTTTAAAAATGTTAAGATCGTGGGAGAGTTTGGTTAACTCTTTTGTATTTAAATGACATTTTTTGTAAAATGTAAACATATAGTATGTTCAATTCATTATTATTATTAGGACTCCACATTACATATATCAGACATAGCTCTTTGCTTATATTACTTGTCAAACGCAAAACATTAAATTAAAGTCAGTTTTTAGATAATTACAGTTATAGAATTTTGTTTATTAATAATAAAAATATAATTTGACCTTCAAAGAATATCGGTCCAACTAATCTTCTCCCCATTCTCCCCCCCCCCCCCGCCCAAACGTCAACTTTCCCTGGATGTAATGGTTTCTTTTTCATAGCAGACTCTCTCAATTCCGGTCAACTTAAGTCCCATTTCAGAAATAACTTTCAACTAAAAACGTCTTTTTTGGTTGCTGTAAGCATGTGTTCCAACATATCTTTTTTAAATAATAAATCATGGCACTCTCGAGGTTTTTTTAATTAAACATATGATATTTATCGATTATTTTAGGAAACATCATTTATGTATTTTTTTTTGTTATTGTGTGGAAGGGGAAAATCCATTTACGGACGGAGTGTCGGACTCCCTCCAAACTGGAGAACTACGGACTAAAAACCCCTCCCACTTACCGGCTTCGACTGCAAGGTCATTAGCCGGTTTACTCATGTACAGGGTGGAGCGCGGTAATTTGCTGATTTGGGAATGAAATAAAAAAATAATGAACAGTTAGAAACTTACATTTATATTTTTCTCATATTAAACATATGGAACAATAAGTTTCTAATTACTTGGTTTTAAACAGTGTATCTGACAAATGTCTATCTTCACAATCCACACACTGCTGCAGTCGTTTTCTGAAATTCTCATTAACTCTTTCAATCATGTCTTCTGGTATTCTTGCAATTTTAGCTTCAATACTGTTTTGTAGGTCTTCTAAGGTGTTAGGACGGTTGCAATACACCTTCGACTTCAGGTAAGCCCATAGAAAAAAATCGCATGGGGCTAAATCCGGTGAGCGTGCGGGCCAGTTGCGATCCCCCATTCGAGAGATAAGCCTTCCAAGAAACGTTTGCCTCAAAAAATTCATGGTAATGGCCGCTGTGTGTGCAGTGGCACCGTCTTGTTAAAACCAGGTATCCTGTAACTGCATTGCCTCCAATGCCGGCTGGAAAAGCTCTTGCGGCATAGTTAAGTAATGAACCGAATTCACAGTGACAGCACGACGATTTTCCTGGAAAAAGCAAGGGCCAATGATGCCTACTTGTGAGATGGCGCACCACACAGTGACGCGGTCTGAATGCAGGGGTCTCTGGTGAAGTTCTCTGGGATTCGTTTCGCTCCAGTACCGCATATTCTGTTTGTTTACACACCCACTGAGGTGAAAAGAACACATTTGCGTCAGGGGGTGTGTCTTCACAAGATGTTCTTCGTGTTACATAATCCCATACTGAAAATTGCTGGACCACGCACATTTTATACGTGTCCACTGCATTATGGCAACTGAACAGCTAACCTCCCGTCGCTCACTATAAACCACGGCCACTCTCCCCTCTCTTTGACCAACAGCGCCGCCACAGTGTGAAATTTGAAAAAGCAATTTACCGCGCTCCACCCTGTACATTGAGACTTTTATAAAACAATACAATAAGTCTGCTTAAACAACGGAAATAAAGAAAATATAAAATAGTATAAATAAAATTAAACCCAATATCATAAAAATCATGGCAACAGGGTTATAAAAGACCCTGTCACCGATCAAACACAAAATGTACACACACATCCTAAACCTAATATCACAAAGCGGACGACACCGAGATTGTAAAAGACCCAGATGCCGGACTCTAGACGTAGCGGACGACACAACCTAGACCTAATATCACAGACAGGCGATATCGGAGGTGTAAATGGACCCCGATACCGGATCCTAAAAACTATATACAATATGTACTCCAGAGTTGTAAAAGGACTCTGGAGCAGACAGACACAAACTAAAAGACTTGTATCTCGTAGAAACGTTATACATGTTTCTACGGACCCCTTACTATTTGCCAATATGGACGCCACACCACCATCAAGCTTCAGCCTATTTAGCTATAATGCGTAGGCTGGGCATTCGACTAAAATAAGCTCCCCCATTACCCGGTCGTGACAAGATGGACACTCTGGCGCTTCATCGTTGGCAAGGAGATACGAAGAGGTTAAGTTGGTGTGCCCTATGCGAAGACGGCACAGGGCGACCTCCTCCCTCCTCGTAAGTTTCACCGGCGATTACCAGGGAGTCACGGAGAGCTTCACAGACCTTAATTTGCTCTCGGAGCCGTTCAAATTTTGCTGCCAATCCTCTCTAAGTTTATATTTAATGTACCCTATGACATCATCGGGTCCTACTGGTATATCATCAGTGGAGTCCGCGTCAGCTGTCTGACGGGAAGCCTCGTCGGCCAGCTCGTTGCCCTTAATACCTACATACCCCTGAGTCCAGACGAAAACAATCGTCTTTCGCATCCGGGACATTTCAAATATCGAGGACTGGATGAGCTGGACCAGAGGATCCAATGTGTACATCGATGATATACTTTGGATCACTATTCATGTAATTAAATACAATAATGTGATATTAATAAAATACTACAATTAGCACTTCATTGCTCTGCAAAAGTGTAATAACAATTTAACTTACGACTTTATGCCCTTAAATTTATATACTAATATAAAATAGTATATTAAAGTATAAGTGGATATTTAGGTCTTTAAAGCACGCACGATTTTGCAAGCACGACGGCGCCAGCCGGAGTGCTTGCAATAGAGTAAGTGCTTTAAAGACCAGATATCCACGCATACTTTACGCTATTTTTTTTTATTGATGCATTTAAAGACCATAAATTGGCCCGAAATTTTGAAATTTCGAGCATGTTTAAGATGACGGAATCAATGTACCTTTGGTTGTCAAGGTGTGAAATAAACAAATTATCAATTTCTCATCAGTTTGTCATTACCCTTTGAAAATGCAATCAAAGATTGATAGCTTGAGCGCTAAAGCTGAGAATCGGTTGATTCCGCAAACGTCGGAAGTAGCCTACAAAAGAGAGTACAACCGTTTGATTAAATGGATGGAAGAATGCCAAGTTGCCAGTGTAACAGAACAAGTTATGCTTGCGTACTTACAGAAATTGTCAGAGAAGTACAAGTCGTCCACAATGTGGGCCATATATTCCAAATTACAATGTATGTTACGATTACAACAGGGAGTGGATATCAAATCATTTATGAAGGCGATTAGTAAGAATTGTAACGCAAAAAAGTCCTATGCCTTTAGAGAGGAAGATTTAAGAAAGTTTTTTGAAGATGCTTCAGATATAACGTATTTGTTTTTGAAAGTTGTTGCCATTTTTGGAATCTTTGGTTCTTGTCGCAGATGCGAATTGTGCGATATGCGTTTATCCGACATTAAGGAAGAGGGTAATACCTTACTTATTCTCATACGTCCGTCTAAGACAGAAAAGGCTCGGCGTTTTACTGTCGCTGACAGTAATGGTATACCCTACGTTGGGTTTATTAAGAAATATTTGTTGTTGCGTCCTCAAAATGTGAGTACTGGCCGTGTTTTCTTACGCTTTGATAAGGGAAAGTGTACTAAACAAGTAGTGGGTATTAATACTTTTGGTTTATGCCCATTTCAAATTGCACTTTTCCTTAACTTAGACGAACCAAAGAAGTACACAGGACATGCGTTCCGGCGTACTTCTGCAACTATTATGGCCAACGGTGGGATGACTATAGATCAAATACAGCGGCAAGTTGGTTGGAAATCGGCATCGGTGGCTATTGGATATGTCGAAGAGTCCATCAACAATAAAAACAGTGTTTCCAATATTATATCAAATGCTATTAGCGGAAATACGAATGCATGCACATCTGGAAGTAAATCAGTTACCAATGTTCATGTGAGCAATGTTGATTCCGAGTTAAAGCACGGAAATATTAATTTTTAAAATAATACAGATTGTATATTCAATATTTATTATAAATAAAATGAACGAGTTATTAAAGTTTAATAGATAGTGACATTTATGTTTGACTTTAAGTTTGAATTGACGTTGTTGTCCTTAGCAACTTTAAAACACGCGCGTGTTTTAATATTGAATTTAAACACGCTGCGAAGTATTTGAAATAAGACATATGATGCATCAATAAAAAAAAATAGATTAAACGCACATCTTATTAATACATTCTAACGAATCTATTTTATGTTTAGTTTGGTTGTATGACGCAAATATTTTACCTCCATTTGGCTATACATTTCTTTTGCCAAATTTATTAAGATATTCCTGTACTCACTCATTTAATTATGCAGGTTTACTATTAAATATTAATTATATTATATTAGCACTGCCGAACAAAAATATTGACAATATGAATTTGTGTTTAGTATTCATTCATTCACCGGATAACTATGTACGCGTTTCAGGCTTTTTTTTTGTGGTTCCATGTCGATGTTGAGTTTGTTTTTATAATTTCCAGTGTTTTGACTTTTATATTTTTATTTTCTGTTTCCGGAATCCTGTAAAAGCGTATATTGTTTTGTCTGATTTGTTGAGCGAGTATTTCGTTTTTATGTTCCAGTTCATTTATTTAATTTACATTTATATCTTTTTTAACTCTTATTATTGCTATTTTGATAGATGATTTAAATTGACACAAATAGCTATTTTATGCAGGTTTACTATTAAATATTAATTATATTATATTAGCACTGCCGAACAAAAATATTGAGAATATGAATTTGTGTTTAGTATTCATTCATTCACCGGATAACTATGTACGCGTTTCAGGCTTCAACGCCATCATCAGTACCAGTGCTTAAACCAGTGCTTGAAAAAAACTGAACATCTTTGACCATTTATTATGGCATGTACAATTTACATACAGAGAGTTTTATGTAACGCCGAACATTTTCATAACGAGAATATTTCTTTTAAGTATACATATGCATACGTTGTACATTTTCTGACGCTCGGTTTGTTAAGTGAATACAACTTGAAGCTTTAAACAAGTGTTTTCCACTCCCAGGCTAAGCATGAAGTAAAGTTTCGAGTTTAGAAAAGCCTGAAAATTTGGTTTGGTCGCGTAGCGCGAAGCGCGGAGCGACTAAACCAAATTTTCAGGCTTTTCTAAACTCGAAATTTTACTTCATGCGCCACCGGTACAAAACACTGATTCCATGTTGAGTTTAACGGTGTGTTTTAAGCTTCGTAATATGTCAGTGTTTTGTACCGGTGGCGCATGAAGTAAAATTTCGAGTTTATAAAAGCCTGAAAATTTGGTTTGGCCGCTCCGCGCTTCGCGCTACGCGCCCAAACCAAATTTTCAGGCTTTTCTAAACTCGAAATTTTACTTCATGCTTAGCCTGGGAGTGGAAAGCACTCGTTTAAAGTTCTAATTGTATTCTCTTAATAAACCGAGCGTCGGAAAATGTACAACGAAATGCATATGTATACTTAACAGAAATATTCTCGTTATCAAAATGTTTGGTGTTACATAAAACTCTCTGTATGTTCGAAAGTGTAAACACCATGTAATGCTCATTAGCTTAAGTACTTAAGATAATGGGCATTAGATGGCGTTTATGCTTTCGAACATATGTACAATATATTGACGTTGACACTGCTCTGTACAATCTATTCGTATACTGAACACTTGGTTGGTTGTGTGCTTTTAGGTATAATATTTAGAGATACAGGGAAATGTAGTCTTTATTTTAGCTAATTTATTATATAGTATAATAAAAAATTACTGAATTGTTTCTGACATTGATTTTAGTAAATATTCTGTTAGGTCATTAAATGTATGAAATATTAATAGCATTCAATGATTTACCATATTCCTCTCCTTGATTGAGCATAAAGTAACATTTCGAGTTTAGTAGAACCCACAAATTTGGATTTGGGAGCAGAGCAGGCTTTACCAAACTTGAAATTTTACTTCGTGAGCCAGGCGTATAAAACACTGATTAAAAGTAAAGTTCAGAACATTTTAAAACATCATTTTTAATTAGAATAAAGCTTGTATTAGACAACACTATTTTCTTGTATAAAAAAATAGTATACTATTTTGTATCATGGTGTAATACACAAAATATAGCCAAACGGAAATCTTGTACACCTTTGTATAATGGAAATAGGATATGTTCTATTTGTTACACTATAATAAAAAATAGTATACTATTTTGTTGTACAAGAAAATAGTGTCGTCTAATACAAGCACAACACGGAATCAGATATTTATTTATTTAACGATTTTCAGTATTAATAAAAACTTATTACATTTCAAACAGTTTTTTCGAAACTGGAAGGTGTCGGTCTCTCAGAATTATTAAAAATGTGTTTAGATGACTTTGCACAATAAAATATCTTATTCAATTAGCTCAACAAAACAATAGCTTTATTTAATTTACTGAAATGCCGGAAAATATACCTGAAATTGCCGGTATCTTGTGGTATTTTTAACCATGAACAAAAATGGAGCATGCGCCGGGACATTGTTAAAAAATATTATTTTCATATATTTACAATATCTGTATTCATTTTAAAACAGAAAATAACTAAACAAAGCTATTAATTGAAAATAGATCAATTTAAAAGTGAAAGAAACTGTAATCTAGAGTAGACAACAAACTTGACAAATTCAAATGAAAGTGGTTACCTTTGATCAATTTTTGCTGTTTTTTTTTGCCAGTTTCTAGTATTGAGTGTTAAAGTTCTTGTACCTAATATTAAGAAAAAGTCTACATTTCACTCGAATTTAAAGGCCAGATTCAATTTTAAGCAAGTCATTTAAAATCGCACGTTATTATTTCGTCATTATCATCGTTGTAGAATTACTAAAAATAAAAGAATTAGTAAAACAAATCAACGAACATTTAATGAATTAGATAATTTCACTTAAGCTAAACGACGCAATTTATATTGTAATAGCCCGGAAAATGACACAATAAATCGACGTGACAGTAATTGATGCAACTATCGGAAATTGGAGACATTTTACAAACGTGCATACAGCATGCAGCAATTTGCATTTAATTTGCATTCGAATCGGCTATTTATAAAGGCCATTCGCGCACTTATAACGAACGAAATATAGTGAAAGAGAGAGAGAGATAGAGAGAGATAGAGAGAGAGGGGGGGGGGATAAAGAGGCAAGAAAAAAGAAAAACCACATACAATTTGAAAAAAAAAAAACACCCTAGCCATTTCCCGTTTCCTCTATTGCACAAGACTAGAAACGCGCATTCAATAATTAAACCAACTATTAAATATTTAACCGTAATCAATATCTTATTTCCAGGCCGTTTCTTTTTATTCCGGTGTGCATAATTTATAGTTTAAAAAAGCTCTTTAGTAATTAACTGGGGGAAAGCTCCGGGGATTAAGTCTTCCCTTTTGCGAAGAACTTGAACTTGATTTTTTTATTCTAAGTTTATAAAAATTTAATGTTGTTTGGAGAGGTAATTTATAATTAATTTTACGTACATACACATTTTTTGTTTAACTTATTAACCCATTTAAATGCAATAACGTATAAAAGACGTCAAATATTTTACTATGTAGTTCACCCAGGTTTTTTTAAAATAGAGAAAATTATTTACATATTTATTCATATATCATAAGTACAATTTTTTTTGGGTATACATATCACGATTTTCGCTGTACTCGTATAGACATTCGTTGCTTTTCTAAAAGTTTCCAACTTGAAACTTCAAGCGAGTGTTTTCAATCCTTGATTAAGCATGAAGTAAAATTTCGAGTTTAGAAAAGCCTGAACATTTGGTTTAGTCACTCCGCGAACCGTAGCGACCAAACCAAATTTTCAGGCTTCCCTGAACTCGAAATTTCACTTCATGCACCACGCGTACAACACACTGAAATATTGTGGAGTTTAAAATATACTGCTTAAGTTTGATCTCGTGTTGATTATTTTTACAAATGTTTACATGGAATATGTAAAATTATATTTAACCTATACGCGTTATTGATACAATGACGCAATATTATTATTATTATTTAAATTACTAAATTAGTATTATTATTTGATAATTGTTTTATTTTACCTGACTCGAGAATGTGTGAAAAAAATTAAATGTTTTGTTATTCAAATATTTCAATTATTACTCATTTAC